>CM053029.1:480724111-481324111 GCA_028564925.1 Lithobates sylvaticus | reverse complement strand
CCTAAGATTAGATTTGTCAGGTTGGGTTGTGACTATCATTGTGCTGTTGCTCTTTTACTGTGAGTCAAAAGGCTGGTGGGGGAGAGAGGACAACTCTTCCAGTATGACAGTCTTAACAAGTACTGAATCTAGTTTCTACGTTATGCACCAATCACATAATGTTGCCAAAAATGTCCTTTACTTTCCCTGACTGAGCCAAATCTTATTTATTTGTCTCACATGCTCCCCTCCTAGATCCTACAGCTCACAGCAAAGGGGGGGGGGGGGGTTAGCAATAAAGCAGTGCTGTCACTCCAGAAAGTGGTGGGCAGGATTAGGTGTGACAGTGCTTATTGACACATCACCTGCAACATTTTTCATTGCACTTGATGGTCTCCCCACTGAATGGTACCAGGTGTATGCTGATTTTTTGGCAAGAATTATACTGGAGCAATGGATGTATGTAGTCTTCCGCCCTCTATGATGGAGGTGCTTATAGTAGTGCTGCCAAAACCTGGCAAAGAAATTGTGCGGTCCTTACTGACCTGTGATGCTAAGATTTTGGCCAAATTGCTTTCGCTTAGGTTAAGTAGTTATTTTTTTCAGTTGTTTGTCCTGATCAATCAGGCTGTATGCCAGGTAAGAGCACATTTGACAATATCAGATGACTATATCTTCATATTTATGGGGCTGTACATCAGAAACAGAGTGGGCTGTTGTTAGCCCTAGACAAATCAAGACATATCCCGACTTTCTCTCTCCAGTGCGTTACTTGGCAGGGCTGCCCCCTCTCACTTCATCTATGTGCCTTGGTCATTGAAATGTTGGCTAATTGTATTTGAAAGACCCTGAGGTTGGTGGCATCTGTTGAAGCTCACTGGACCAGAAAAATTCCGTTTATTTAAATACACCTAGTGTTTAAATGGTACCATATCTTCCTTCGGGGGGCTCATGCAGGTAGTGGAGGGTTTTGGAGTGGCGGAGGGTCTTAACGTGGGCTGGGACAAATCTGTAACATTGCCAATAGACCCTTCCCTATGAGTATTTACAAACCTCTGAGTTACAAGTAGCTCTTACGCTAGGGTGACCAGAAATCCCCGGTTTCCAGGGACAGTCCCCAGATTAAGGACACTGTCCCCGGAGCCTGGATTGCAGGGGTGGCGCCATGTGCATACCGATTCTGGGCGGTTGCTGAGGCACAAGGGGAGGGGTGGTGGTCTGCCCAGGGTGCCACAGACTGGGGTGTATGTCAGGCCAGCGTCTCCCACTGTCAGCTTTAATTTAAATCGCCACCATCAGGCAAATCCCACCACCTGGTTTTTTCTTTTGACAGACAGAACACTTGTCCAATGCCGGGACATGTGCTGTCCAGGAGGCGGGATTTGTGTGACAGCGGTGAAATGTGAGAAATAACATATATATCATACAATCATTCCATAAACACATGCCGCATGCACTGTATATATCATTTGAGGAAAATATGCTTATAAAATAGTTTACCAATTGCTAATTAAAAAAAAAATCCCTGGATTTCATTTGAAAAATCTGGTCACCTTATCTTACGTTTAAATACTTGGAGATTAATGTTAATACTAGTTTTACTGAATATCAAAGTGAGGCTTTGAGCGTGGGCTTCTTCACCTCTTAAATGTTATTGGTCATATAAATATAGCGAAGTTGATTTTGTTTTATTTATTTTTTTCTCTCTAAGCAATTGTTTCAACTTATTAACTATATATATATACATACATACATACATAAAGTCGTGCTAATCCAAATGAAAAAACAAAATATTAATCCAGTGATTGGAACAATACAAGGTCATAGACGCTAGCAGATATAGCCCTCTGCAGGGTCAGAAGATGGGCCTCATGTCCGGAACTCACGATATCCAAGTAATGTCTAAGTTGCATCCAAAAACCTCAGTAGGTCAGATGTCACAGAGCATAAGAAAAACTCATTAGTGCATTAACGTTTAAAATGCATTTATTGTAAAAACAAAGAAATATACTCACACCGTACAGGTTAAAAGAGCGTTTTCCGGCAAAATAGAATACAAAGAAACACCCGCACTTCTGGGGTTACGTGGGGCGTAATGATGTCAGAGTGTAGCCGACAAACGTTCTTTTACCCTGTACTGTGTGAGCACATTTCTTAGTTTTACAATAAATGCATTTTAAGAGTTATTGCACTATTGGAGCCTCTTTTTCTTATGCTCTGCGACATCTGACCTACTGAGGTTTTTGAATGCTGACTATCAGTGAGTTCCGGACACGAGGCCCATCTTCTGACCCCACAGTGGGCTATATCTGCTGGCATCTATGACCTCGCTACAATAGGAGGTCTACATCTTCTGGTAAGAGTTTTAAATCAGAGTGACCAGTATATGGAAAACCCCTTTACCTTGGTGGTGGCTGAATAGCTTTGGATCATTCCATCAAGCTGGAACATTTTTCACCACCTAAAATCTTGTGGATTTAATATTACACCTCTATTTTACCAGACAGTATTCGCCTATCAATTCACTATTATTATTTTTCATGTCACCGTTTCATATTCACCTGTATTGTTCCAATCACTGGATTAATATTTTGGTTTTTCATTTGGATTAGCGCAACTTTTTGAATATATATATATATATATATACACACATACACACACACACATACATACATACACATATTTATATATATATATATATTATATATATATATATATACACACACACACACACACACACACACACCACCGAATATTCGGACCCAAAAGACTGAGATGTTTTATCTCTGAACACTAGCAGTCTCCTTCCATAAGAAAGATTACAAAAACAAAACCATCAACACCAACAAAAACCTGAAGAGAAAATCTCCTCCAATACAAAGAGAAAAAAAAACAAATGACGTGTACCTCTGGTAACCACATACAATCCAGCAAGAAAGATAATCAAAGATTTACAACCCATCATAACAGAGGATGAAACTCTGAAAGAAATATTCCAACAACCCTCAATACTGGCTTTTAGATAACCACCCAACCTCACAAAAACTAAATCAGCATAAAGTTTTATTCTGAAGTCACAAATAATGGAAGCAAACCCTTCAATAAAAAATGCTGCAAACTGTGCAACTAAATCAATGTAAAAGTGTCACACACACACACAAGAGCGCCCTTGAGTATCACAGGGTCATACAACTGCACCTCCAATGCAAAAGATGTAGCAAATGATCTTACATTGGCGAAACAGGACAGATGTTGCGAACAAGGATGAATTTGCACAGACATACCATCAAAGAACATAAAGAACATAGTTTCTGCACACCTGTGTGACACCATTTCTCACAACCAGACCACACTATGGAAGATCTCAATGTCTTAGTTCTTAAAGCGGAGTTCCACCCAAAAGTGGAACTTACGCTCATTAGTCTCCTCTCCCCCTCCGGTGCCACAATTGGCACCTTTTTGGGGGGGAGGGGGGACAGGATACCTGTCTTTGACGTCGCCTGGCCAGTAGGAAAGAGCAGCGGGGCCTCGCACACGCACAGTATGGTTCCCGGATTGAAGCCGTAAGACTACACTGTTGTGTTCCCTTACCCGCATTGGCGGCGGCAGCACCCGATGGCTGACGGAAACATCAGCTGCGGTGCCGACATCGCTGGACTTCAGGACAGGTAAGTGTCCTATTATTAAAAGCCAGCAGCTGCAGTATGTGTAGCTTCTGTTTTTAAATTTTTTTTTGGGCTGACCTCTGCTCTAACCACTTAAAGTGTAAGTTCACCTTTGCAGAAAATCTGTAATGAGAACTTACACTGGTCCCCCTCCCCATCACACCTGGTCTCACAGTACCTGAGGCCGGAAATCTCCCGCACTGACACATCGTACAGCCGCTTTACCAGTCCGGGGACTTGAAATCCCAGCAGCTTTCTCTCCTCCAGCGCTGACAGGACGGGCTATGCTGGAGTGGGCGCCGACCAATTAGAATGCCTCCTATATGTACCTTTATGAGGTATGTTTAGGAGATTAAGCCGCTGGGGATTTCTGATCTCCAGACCATTAAAGCGGCTTTACGATGTGTCAGTGCGGGAGATCGACGTCTTCCGGTACAGCGGGATCGGGTGCGATCGGGAGGGGGTCCAGTGTAAGTTCACAGCACAGAGGGCGAACTTACCCTTTAAGGATCAGGCCTATTTCTGACATTTGTTGTTTACAAGTTAAAATCAGAATTTTTTGCTAGAAAATTACTTAGAACCCTCAAACATTATATACTGTATGCATGTATGTATATATATATATATATATATATATATATATATATATATATATATATATATATATAATTTTTTTTGTTTAGCAAAGACTATGGAGAATAAAATAGCGGCCGTTGCAATATATAATGTCACATGGTATTTGTGCCACGGTCTTTCAAACGCAATTTATTTTGGGAATTTCGCTGAATTAAAAAAAAAAAAAATGTTACTTGGACACAAAAGGTAATGCCCTAAATTTAGATATGTGTTTTCTTACTCATTATCCAACAGTTTTACAACCCCCTCTGTGAGTGTCAGCCCCCCCCCACCCCCCAGGTCTATAGCTGTCCCTCGGTCTTATTTCACCAACTATGCTAGTTTTATTACCATTACAATGTATATTTGTGTGCGTTTGCTTTTCCTTTCCCTCAGAGATGTATTTTTTTTTTTTAACATCCTGCTAAAACCTTTGTGAATCAGTTGAACTAGTACTGCTTGGACCTAGGGGACATACCCTGAAAGCTTGTCCTGAAAGAATTGTATGTTAGTTCAAATAAAAAAAAAAATATATATCATGGACAGTACTCAATTGTTTCTGTTGCAAGTGTACTAATATGGCTGCAATCACCTTAGCCCCTCCCAGTTCACTTATGTTTATAACTGGTTTCATTAGGATGCGCCTGACCCCTCCACCACTCTATTGTTGGCTTTTCAGGATACCTCTATGGAGTTTAAGGATGAGGTTCATTGCCAGTTACCTTCAATGTCAGAAATGATCCCTTATAGAGATTTGCTTCTTAGCCTGGTCCGCAGCAGGAAAGCTCCTCTTTGGGGTCAAGGGCCTCCTCACTCCGAACATGCCATTGTGATGGAATACTAACTTCAAGGAGCTCTACAATCACCCAGATACGTACTGGTGAATAGCTAAGGGGATTATCAGGTTTATGTGGCAGGTACCTTCATCTCCTTTGATGTTCTTAAGGAACGGGCTGGTGTGTCTAATAAATTATTTTTAAAATACCTCTTACTGCTGTGCATGCCCAGTTAAGGTTTCTGGGGGTAGACCTGTCTACTTGCCCTTTGGAACATCTCATGCCAGACCCCGATATTGCTAAATTGGTAATTTTTGAAGGCAACATTGTTTAATATCATATTTGTGGAGTTTATCTTTCTGGTTGATACCAGGTGACTGGAATGTATAAAGTTGCACATCAAAGCTTTGTAGAACAAAAGCTTGGCTCTTGACCAACTGGTGTGATGGAAATCCTTGATTCGCTCTGCAAGCAAGCTTCAAAAAGGACCATGGCTGACAAGATGATTGATGAATGTTCTGCTACAGAAGATCAAAAGGCAAGCTAAGAACTGCTCCTGGAGGCCAATACAGCAGGATGGACAGAAATATAATATATTAAAAGGACTACCTCTTGACAATATCTCATCGGACAGGAGGGTAGTGGGGTGTGGTTACGAGTGGGTCTGAATGAATATGTAAAAAAAAAAGTGCACACAGAAGGGAATTCGTCCCTTTTTCGCTCTTGCCTGATGGCTCTCTGTGACCACTTTGAGCCCAGCTGACAAGACAATATCTAGAGGACAGCCTTGCAATCAGTATATTTGATGTTCTATTCTTATATGCTTTATAATATTTTCCTTTTGTGTTTTTATGTTAACATTTTCCTATTTTCTTGGGAAATAAATAAGACGTTGTTTTACTAAAGCAGTGTGTTTGTTTTCATAGCTAACCTTATATCATTGTGCTTATCAACAGTAACATTACCAGAGTTTTAATAGACTAGCTAACTATAGAGTAGAAAAAGAGAATCCGTAACCACCCTCAGATAATAATATTTATTTTAGAATTTATTTCAAGTAACTAGCTTTTATAATGCATTGCAATTCACAGGTTCACACCCTTTGTTTCCTCCTATGGGAAATGGCATGCTTACCTTCTTGAGGATGATGATTGGGGGGTTACTGAAACTTTTACAGGATGATATCAGTACGGCTGACAAGTTTATACATTTCAAATTTATTCACCTATTGCATTATACTCCCAAGCTGAATCACATGGGGGTGACAGAACAACAGCCTGCTGCCCTTAATGTGGGCATGTTTCTGCTGTTTTGGTCTTGTCCAAGATTATCCTCTTGTTGGGCTGAATTGTTTGAAAACACCAAAAGTTTGCATACTTGATAACTATGTTCCCACTTACTTGTAATCATATTATATTTCGTTTGATATTTTTCTATGCCAAAAAAGGGCTTTTGCAGCATTGGAAGGATCCAGCTCCACCCACATTGCCATACTGTATCACTTGATAAACCAGGCATTGCCATTGTAGGCTTAATTTTGATTATCCTGCTATTTACTGTTGTTGGGCTCTGCGTAGCCGACATTAGTGCCAACACCGTGGTTCAGATTCCACTTGTTTTGTATGTTACAGAAAAAACTCTAACAAACACCTTTAAAAGTTAGGGTGCATATAAGAAAGGGTTAAAGTGATTTTAAACCCCTATTTCTAAGCACATTGAGCAGTTTTATTCACTTATTGAATATCCAGCTTGCTTATCTTTTAACCCATGCCTATGTTCCTCTTGTGCCATGTCCACTGCCCTAGTTTTTCTGTTTCAGGGTGGCGTCTTCTTTCTCATGCAACATCCTATGGAGCCACCGGTGTGAACAGACTGGCACCAGATTGTCTTAACAGTGGACAGAACAATGTGAAGATGTTCAGAAAAGTGTCACAAAGGGCAGGAGCAGCAGCATGGAAAGTTGTAAACCGCAGGTGCTGAGGTAAGAATTTCAACAAATAATTTGCTGGGGAAGGTTTGTTTTATTGTACTTAAAGCGGGACGGTACCTGGAAAGAAAAAAAATTAAAAGCCAGCAGCTACAAATACTGCAGCTGCTGACTTTTAATAAATGGACACTTACCTGTCACAGGTTCCAGCGATATGGGCAGCAGAGGCCGATCAATCGATCGGCTCTCTGCTGCTGCCGGCGCCAGTCTCAGTGAGGGAATCAGGAAGTGGCTTCACTTCCCGGTTGCCTACTGCACATGCGCGAGTCGCGCAGCGCTATGAGAATCGTCTGCGCTGTCTGCCGGGACACGTGTGTGTCCCGGCAGACAGCACGCCAGGTCAGGAAGTGGCGTAAACTCCCGTGGGAGTTTATGCCCGGAAGTGGGTGCAGATACCTGTCTTAGACAGGTATCTGCACCCCCCTCCCCCCTGAAAGGTGCCAAATGTGACACCGGAGGGGGGGGAGGGTTCCGAAAAGCGGAAGTTCCACTTTAGGGTGAAATCCCGCTTTAACTTGTTAAGCCAAAAAAAACCTGAGGGTTGAACACTACTTTACATTATTAAATGTCTTACATTTCTTTCTTAAATCCCCCAAGACCACCCAAAAACCCACTTCCCTGGCAGCAGGTGGAAGGGGATTGCTGATTTCTGTGTGAAAGTAGTGGTCTGGCTCTAGCAGTCCATCCCCTGGGTTTAAGGCTACAAGGAGTGTGTTTGCGATCAACAGATATGAACATGTCTATTTTTCAAATGTAAAACATTTAGTTGCACGGGTTGATAATCTGTTAATGTCAGTGCAGGAAACAAAAGTTATCAACAAAAAAAAAAAACATTGGAAACCACCAATAGGCGTTATTCTGCAGCAAAGAATGGACTGGCAGCATGATGAACTGACAGATGCACTTATTGGGCTAGAGGAATTGGTTATTCTAGGGAAATCTATCTATGCCCGTTAGGTTTAGTTGTTGAGCTATGCTCCTGTATACTAAAGAGGCTGAATATCATTGGAAACGGCCCTAGTAGCTGACCTGTGTGAAATATAAAGGTGCCTCTTGAGCCGCTGAATATTAACCACTGGGCACTTAAACACCCTTAATAACCAGACCAATTTTCAGCTTTCGGTGCTCTCACATTTTGAATGACAATTACTCAATCATACAACACTGTACCCATATGACCCAAAATTTATACTGCTACGTATCTTTGGTAAAAAGAAGTACAAATTGGGGTATATTATTTGGTCTTTGTGAAAGTTATAGAGTCCACAAGCTATGGTGCCAATATCTTACTGGTTACATGTTTTGAGTTACAGAGGAGGTCTAGGGCCAAAATTATTGCTCTCGCTCTAACGTTCGCAGAGATACCTCACATGTGTGGCTTAAACACCATTTTCATATGTGGGCGGGACTTAGGTATGCATCTCGCTTCTGCATGCGAGCACACGGGGACAGGGGCGCGTTAAAAAAAATAAAAACATTTTTTATTGTTCATTTTACTTTATTTATTTTAGTTTGACACTTTTTTCCCAGAAACAATTTTTTTGATCACTTTTATTCCTATTACAATGTAATATGGCATGACAGGTCCTCTTTATAGTGAGAGATGGGGTCAATAAGACCGCACATCTGACCTCTAGGCTGGAAAGCCTGAAAGTCGGTAGAAGCACCGGAGGGCGCCGGCGTTCCCTCTCGCCTCCCGTAAGAACAATAAAGCAGCGGAACAGCCGTTATGATCATTCTTATGGTGTAGGAAATCGCCGGCTGAAAAAGCTGATATCTGAATGATGCCTGTAGCTGCAGGCATCATTCAGATATCCCTGCACAAAGTCAAGGACATCATATGACGGCCGGCAGGCGAGAAGTGGTTAAAACGCCTTTTTTTTTTTTTTTTATTAACACAAAGTTGGCCATTTATACAATATTTCTAACACATAGCATGTACATACCAAAATGACACCCCAAAATTGATTCACCTACTCCTGAGTACAGCGATACCACATGTGTGAGACTTCCACAGCCTGGCCACATACAGAGGCTGAGTATGGCAGGGTATTGCAGAGTATTGCTGGGTATGGGAGGGATGGCTGCGCATGGATGGATCAGTGGTTACTGCAGAGCAGCGCTGTGGGCACTACAGATCCCACCCACAGCGCTGCTGCCACAATCCCTCCCCCTCTCCACTCACACTGTACCGACAGGTACAGAGAGAGGATAGAGGAACCGGCGTCATGAAATGACGCCGGCTTGTTTACATGTGATCACTCAGTCATTTGACGGAGCGTTCACGTGGTAAACGGCCGTGATGAGCGTCCGTTTACCGTGATCCGCCGGGTCCTCTGGATGTTCTCGAGTGCGCGCCCCAGGGGGCGCATGAGAGTGGAATTCTGGGAGGATGTCACTGTATGCCCTCCCAGGGTTAAGTAACCGCCGTGTAGCCGTCATTCGGCTATGGGACGGTTGTTAAGTGGTTAAGCCTACATGGGGGGTTACCCTACCCATCTCCTCTCCCTCCTAGGTTAGCCATTCCTGCCTGTCTTTGGTCCACCTTTGTGTGTTGGTGCACAAATATGGTTCCTGTGACACCCGTTTCCACCTGAGAGACTTTGGACACAGTCATTATACTGTCTTAAGAGCATAGGATTCCACCACCATCTTCTCCTGAAGAAGCAGTATATTCCACAAAACACATTGCCGTAACAAAACAGGGAGGAGACCCATGATAGACATGCCTCACATAAGTAATTGTAAAAGCATAGAACTTATAATTTGTAGGTACATGACCCAGATTTTGGGTGGTGCTGATTACATGAACTGTCATTTTAAATAGTTTTGTACAATTATTTTAAAGATGATTAATAAAAGTGTAACATTTTATCGTATAAAATCAGTGCCAAGTCCAATTTTTGCTATGGCCTCCACTTTTTTTTTTTGATATACACATGATGTGGTATAGTGGGAGTACAACTAACCTATTGACTGTTTTGGGTTGTGAGAATGATTCTCTAGAATGGCGGCAGCAGCAGGGTCAAGCCTTAAGGAAAAGCACTTGGATGTATTGTTACATATGCAAATAGGACAGCTGTGCAAGAGAAGCGCATTACATTAAAAAGAAAATGGCCACTCCAAAGAATTTGGTTCCAAGAAAGAAAACATGCAACACTTGTTGACCCAACAAAGACATTTTTGCCCCACTTCATATAAAACTCAAACTGATGTCAAATTTTGTGAAAGATAAAGTTAGGGAAGGCTTTTGTTGGTCCACAGAGCAGCTACATCAACAAACAGCTTGAAGATCTGTTAGAGGAAAATGGCCTGGAAAGCATATCATTGAGAATTTTCTTGGCAACTACAGGGCACCAAACTACATTCAGTTGGTTAACAAATTTCTCACAACATACAAGACCAGGCAGTGTGATATGTAGCTCCAATTTCAGCATTTACACTTTGGCCTTCTTTCTCAAAAATCTAGGCGCAGTCCATGACAAAACATGGTGAAAGGTTTCAGCAGGACTTTAGCACAATAAATAAAAAAATAGTATTAAAGCAACTCTTATTTATCAATAATGATTATTGGACACTGCAGCAAGATGCACCTGAGTACAAACAAAAACCAGCAAGAAACCACTAATGGCGCGTACACAAGACCAGACTGACAGCAAAGGTCCGACGGAACGAATTCGTTGGACAATTTGATTGTGTGTGGGCTCCATCGGACCTTTGCTGTCCAAAAATCTGACGGACTTTAGAAATAGAACATGTTTCAAATTTTTCCGCCGGACCCAGTTCCTAGCGAGAAATCCGTTCGTGTGTATGCTAGTCTGACAGACAAAAAAACAACGCTAAGGCAGCTATTGGCTATGAAATTCCTAGTCCGGTCGTACGTCATCACATTTGAATTGTGTGATTGTATGTGGCCAAGTCCCTTCAGTCGGAAAGTCCGTCAGGAAGACCGTCGGACCTATTCTGTTGAAAAGTCTGGTCGTGTGTACATGGCATTAGTCCTGTTGAACTCATGCAGCGGGTTAGAAACAAGATTAAATACAAAATAGTCATTAAAGTTAATTTCAAATTTCTCAAGATCCTAATGTAATACATTTATTCTGCAGTTGTGATAAGGTCTGTCAATTAGAAAGCAAAACCTTTGAAAAATGGTTGCCCAGTGTAACCCATTGTGTAGGAATACCATGCCTGTTTCCTGTACAAACAAGTTACTGGTGTCCTCATCTGAAGGTGGCAGCTTATAACCCACGATTAATATTTAAATAGGTCTTTGTCTTGTACAGTACAAGACACCTCAGATATTTTTCCAAACTTCAGTCAACAAGCTTTGCCAATTTGAGAGAGGAGGTGGCCGGTGGATGAGCCTGTGTACCCCGCACAGGTCATAGAGTCTTGTACCAGGAGACCGACATCCCTGATGGGCCAGGAGTGCATCTCTGCCTAAATACAAGTGGATTGCCCGCTGATGATTGATCCCACCTTATGTGAGTGGAAGTCACACTGCTAACCACTGAGAGTTCAAGGTGCCCTGAAAGGAGGTTCACCACCATTTGGATTTGGAGGTATCACACCCGTTACCCCTGCAGGGGTTAGGTGCTCTGGTGAGTGCATTTACATAAGGGGCCACGGGAGGAAGGAGGGGCAAACCCAAAAGTCACCTGCATAATCCGTTATCTACAGTGGTTGCACAGGATTTTTTTCACCTTTGGACATTTATTTAAATGGGACATTTTCTGTATATTATTTGGAACACACACTTTTTCACACACAATTATATATATTTTTCCTCATGTGTTACATTTTTCATATAAAAAAATGCATAGGATCATTTAGAGAAGATAGTTATATACCATTTTCTCTGCATTTGTCCACTTTATACATGCATTTAGAGCACTTTGATCTTTATTTTTATTTTTTTGATGTTGTATTAACATAATTCCATACACATCGCACTTTCCACACACAGTGGTTTACATAAACTTGTTCACATATTTATTTATGAGTGGAGTATATTAGTGCACCCACTGCATATTATTGTACTGTCAGAACAGCGCCATCATCCCTTAACTGATTTTTTTTTCCCTTTACCAATTTAGCCTCGTTTTCATTTCTTGAATCCTGGTATGGTCTTTGGTTGTAGTCCCTCCAAGTTCTAGCAGATCTCAATTTAGAGAGGTTATCCTCCTCCACTTCACTTGCTGCCCAGACTGTCTATTTGCATTAACAAGCAGGTATACCCCAAGCGTAGGCTACTTATCTGAAAATAAGTGCCATTACAGTACCCACAGAAGACATTTGAAAATAAATAATTTGGTGTCAAAATTAAACAAGTTTAAAAAGCACAAATACATTAAAGAGAAAAAAAACAAACACACAAAAATAAGGAAAGTAGTCCCAGTTTATTAGAGACAGGCACACCTCTTTCACAAAAGAAATTTAATTCTCATAAAATCAGAGAATGGGTCTGATAAAAGTCACTATACAAATGAGAGACTTCGGCGTTCAAAATATATACAGTATATATCCAAATCTGAGCTACACAAACATACTTTTCAGACTGAAAGCACCTATGCAATAAAAATATACCAAAATACAACAATCATTTCATTCATAAACCAAAACACATTCTGGCATAGATACTGAACAATGCAAGCATGATTAATGGTAAACATACTGAGAAATCTTACTTGCATAATGACCACCGTTCAATCGCAGTTATGAAAAAACACCTGCAGGTTTTATTTCATAGACCATTCAGATGAGAAGTATTGTTGCAGTGCAAAACCCCAGTTACCAAACAGAAATTTCCTTAGTCATCCAACTCAAGTGCTAGTCTAAAAGTTATTAAAGTAGGTGTTCTCAAAAAACAAAAAAAAGTTGATTTTGTAGTAAAGGATTAGAACCCATCAGGTGTTACTTCTATCCAAAACCTTGATAACTATATATCCTTACTATTCTGGAGACCACAATTTAAAGGCTGGATTCACACCTATGCATTTTGCACTACAGAACATGTTCCATAGGAAACCATGTTAAATGGATCGTAGTGCAAATCTGCAAAAAGCACCAAAAAAAGCATAGGCATGAGTCCAGCCTAACCAGACAAGAATTAGAGAATATATTTCAAGAGCAGCAGAGGCAACGTTTTATTTTCCCAGCAGAGAAGGAAAAGGCTTGCACTTCTGTCAGCAATTATTTGCTACGGGTCCCTGTTGCAGATTTTCATATTTTCTGTTTAACAACTGCTGTCACTGTGAAAGTAAAGGGGAATCTCTCCAGTGAATACCCAGATAGCAATAAAAACCCTGACAGGGGTTCTAATCCTTAAGGTTTTGGCTTGAAATTTACTTTAAAAACCCAGGGTAAACTTGACATTTTCCATGTATCGCATTTAAGATTAATAGAACTATTAAAATAGGGCATTGGTGGCTATATCATAGCTGCCATTGTTTCAATACAAATACTTTGAAAGTTAGGCTTTAAATGAAAGCACCTTGAGATACAGTGTATTAAAATATAAACTATAGGCAAACCTCCCTCCCACTTTGGATAACGCAAAGGAGGAATTATAACCTCCCCCCGCCAGATTTTTTTTTGCCATCCGTGTCCCATTGAAAGATTTCCCTTCACTTCCTGTCCCATAGCCAAACAGGAAGGGGCACATTAAGGGAATTCCTTGGGGACCCCCAGGTCACCAGAACTAGTGTCTCCATGGGAAAATTGACACTCTTACTTTTCTGGGGACAACCCAAAATGTGGGATTTTCTTTACTTTCACTTTTAATAACAGGAAAAATATTAAGGGTGAATCTCCTTAAAAAAGGCACAGACAGCTATAGAAATTGCCAAGCAATCTAATCCGGCTCCACTATCCAAAACTAGAAAAAAAATAAGTTTTGCCTTTAGGTATACTTTAACAAAACAAAAATTTACAAAAACAGGTAAATTCATTCATAGAATGTAAAACATTTTACATGTTTAAAAACACCATCCCAGTCATAAAATATTCATGGTTTACATCACATGTGTGTTCCACAAATCACATATTCTTTATTCATACTGCAAGATGGCTAAAGTGTTTTGCTTCATGGCCATGGCAGCGAAATAGAGGATATGCCTCATTAATTATAATCATGTGATGATACGGATATGCATCATTAAAATCATGTGATAACATTATTGTAAAGTACCAAACTCATGCAGACCCAGTTCTAACTGATTATAAAAAGATAAAAAAAAAACATCCACAAGTTCAAACTTCAAAAAGGAAATCTCAAAATACACAAAGAAGCAAAAAAGGTGGGTCACATAATGGGTATGGGGTCTCCTAGCAGGGCCAAAAAAAAATAAAAATAAAATAATATCTTAAAAGCTGACGGATTTCCCTGTGCAGCCAGCACCTGCTCCCCACAATGTTTTTTTCACTTTCTGGAAAACATTGTGGGAAGCAGGTACACATTGCACAGGGGAATCCATTGGCTGTAAAGGGAAAGCCATCAGCTATTAGGATCTTTGATGGCCCTGCTAGAAGATGCTACCCATTATCACACGACCCTCCTTCGCTTTTTCTGTGTATTTTGAGATTTCTATTGGGGAACTTTTGGATGATTTCTATGCCTAGGAGATGTGTGAAGTCTAGCTTAGTTTGATGCTTTAGGTAGTACGAGGTAAGGGGGGGCGCTATAATACAGGAAAAATCCAATAAAAAGTGCTCTAGTGCTATATATGCAAGTGTAATTAATTATGCCATTACAAACATGATAATAAACAAAGTAATGCAAAAAATAAAAAGTGCACTATAACACAGGGAGATCAACAGCACTTTATATTGGATTTTTCCTGTATTCTAGCGCCCCCTTACCTCATATTACCCACTAACTTCACAAAGTCTGATCAGCACTTTGAGGGGAGCAGCTTGTTTTTTTTAGGTATATTTGTTCACTTTCATTTTTTTGAGCAGAGTTTACCCAATTTGAGGTGATTCACTTTCTAGTTTAATGCTTTACAATAGGTTATCAGTACATGAAAGAATATGCATATCAGCCATTTCACTATAGTCCTGATGAAGCATGAGAAAAAAAAAACACTGACCATCTTGCAGTATGAATAAATACATAATTTGTGGAAAATATATGGTATACAAGATGTACACCATACTTATTTCATGACTTTAAAAAAAAGGTTTTACATTACAGAAATACATTTTGCAATTTTATAGTTTGCTCGAATATTCAATACATGAAAAAAAAAAAAAAAAAAGGGAGGATATCCCCAGGATAAACTGCAAACTGGAACCAGAAGAGTTTAGAGTTTGCGAATATATCGTTTTAGAAATTACATTCCAAGGCACCAACATGAAGTTCACCTAGTGAACACAACCACCAAGTGCTCACAACTTAATTGAAAGCTTTGTCACTATGAACTACTGGGCCTCACCAACACCAACCACAACAGACAGTAGAGAAAACTGCCATATTCCTATACACCACCAGTCATTTGTTATAACCCTTTTGAAGTTGTCATGGTATGAATTTGAAGGCCTCTGTTGTAATCCTGTAGAAGTGTAGAGGATTCTGAACATGGATTATATAAATATGCTTCATAAATAAAATAGCATTATTAGTGGTTGCCAAAAATCCACAATATATTCACTCCAGATAAACCAAGGTTGACTCTCCTAGAGTTTGGGAAAAAAATAAATAAATAATGAAAACTGTAAAAACACATTCAACCACTGCATGATACTTCTAAAACACAAAAAAGGAAAAAAAAATAAAGTTTTTAATACACATTATAGAATACATTTAAATACAAAATGTTACCATGTACACAAAATAGATCTATATATTTTGCAGGCATGGAGGTCCAGTCTGCACTCGGCAATCTGGCTTATCACAGAGTGGATACAGCCATGGTGAGACACCGGCAGTGTCCAGAGTGTTTGGTGCTTAATGCTGTAGAGCAGTGGTCATCAACCCTGTCCTCAGGGCCCGCTAACAGACCATTTCCTTGGGGGAGATGCAGACTAGAATACTGCAACCACTGAGCAGAAAACTATCACCTGTGATGTATTTCAGTTATCTTGCAAACCTGGCCTGTTAGTGGGCCCTGAGGACAGGGTTGATGACCACTGCTGTAGAGAACACCATCTCAGGAGCATAGATCATGAGACGGGTCTCTCTTGCCAGCACTTTTTTATACATTTAAATGAATGGCACTTAAAATGGATGTAAACCCTCACATATACCCAGTAAAGTGAACAGCCTCAGATAATACACTGGGATAAAACAAAATCTCCCTACTTTACATGGATAGCTGCTGTCTTCAGCTTTATTTACAGTTTAGAAAGTGCACGCCCCCTTAGAGTTTTCTCTTCCCAATTCACCTGTGGGTGTGGATTCATGCCATACACTGGAGACAACTGATTGGAGGAAAGACACACCCCCCCCCCACTCCGCATAGGCAGACTTGCAGAGCAGTGCTGTGAATAGACCAGCTCTCTGCTAATCTATAGCACCCACCCTGACACACAGTTCAGGCTTTATCAGTTGGAGAACTTGTCAGACTTGTCAGAAGTTATGCTGATAACAGGAGAAAGCCACGGGACATAGGGCTTTGAAGAGAGATAAGAAAACATTGCAGATATAGTTGTGCTCATAAGTTTACATACCCTGACAACTTGATTTCTAGGCCATTTTCCAGAGAATATGAACAATTACACACAAAAAAAAAAAACTTTTCCTTCACTCATGGATTAATAAATGGCTTTAGCCAAACATTATCCAACTGTGTTTACCCTTTTTAAATCATAAATGACAACAAACTAGCCAAATGACCCTGATCAAAAAAGTTTACATACCCCAGTTCTTAATACCGTATATTGCCCCCCCACTCACACAAAAATGACAGCTATTGGAATGTTCAAGTACGTCCCATACGCAGCTTCCTGGCTGATGAATGCAAAAATGTTCCTCCAGTATTTTTTTAGATAACATACTGCATTCATCTTGCCATTAATTTTTATCAAATTTCCTGTGCTTTTGTAGCTCACACATCCCCAAAACATCAGTAATCCACCACCGTGTTTCACAGTAGGAATGGTGTACCTTTCCTCACTCCTCTCCAAATGTAGCGTTTATGGTTGCGGCCAAAAAGCTACATTTTGGTCTCATCACTCCAAATGACTTTGTGCCAGAAGGTTTGATGCTTGTCTGCACTGTTTGGTGTATTATAAGCGGGATACTTTGTGGCATTTGCGTAATAATGGCTTTCTTCTGGCGACTCGACCATGCAGCCCATCTTTCTTCAAGTGCCGCCTCATTGTGCATCTTGAAACAGCCACACCACATGTTTTCAGAGAGTCCTGTATTTCACCTGAAGTTATTTGTGGGTTTTTCTTTGCATTCCAAACAATTTTCCTGGCAGTTGTGGCTGAAATTTTACAGTTGGACTACCTGACCGTGGTTTGGTTTCAACAGATCCCCTCATTTTTTACTTCTTGATTAGAGTTTGAACACTGCTGATTGGCATTCTCAATTCCTTGGATATCTTTTTATATCCCTTTTCTGTTTTATACAGTTCAACTTCCTTTTCCCACAGATCCTTTGACAATTCTTTTGCTTTCCCCATGACTCAGAATCCAGAAATGCCAGTGCAGCACTGGATGAAAGATGCAAGGGTCTGTCACGAGTCCAGAAACTCATTGACCTTTTTTTTATACACACACTAATTACAATCAAACAGTTCACAGGTGAGGATGGTTACCCTTAATAGCCATTCAAACCCCTTTGTGTCAACTTGTGTGCATGTTATCAGGCCAAAATCACCAGGGTGTGTAAACTTTTGATCAGGGTCATTTGGGTAGTTTCTGTTGTCATTATGATTTAGAGTAAACAGTTGATTGATTATAAATGGCTTCAGCCAAACACTAACCATGAGTGAGAGAAAGGTTTGTTTTATCATTCATATTCTCTGAAAAATGGCCAAGAAATTATAAATTCTGCCAGGGTATGTAAACTTATGACGACAACTGTATGTGACCAGCTCAAATTTCAAGAATCAGGTTTACATCCACTTCAAGTTTCTTTGGATTTCTGAAACAATTGAGTGCTAGAGGAATTTTGAGTTTCCTGTAAATTCCATATCTTGAATCACAGTACAGAACACAGGTAATTTATTCATACAATCATGTCTTTAGGTGACTGGACAATGGGTAAGCCTTTTGAGGACATGCACCCTGGGGCACCTCCCCTACAACCCTGCCTTATGCCGCGTACACACGAGCGGACTTTCCCGCGGGATTGTCCGCTGGACTCGAGTCCGCCGTACAATCCCCCCCGTATGTGGGCGCCTGCAGACTTTTTGGCGCCAAAAGTCCGGCGGACTAGGTTTTAAGTTTTATTTTAAAATTATCCGCTGGACTTGGCAGTCCGGCGGACAATCCCACCGTTAGTATGCTAGTCCGCCGGACTTTTGGAAATGAACGGACTTGCCGATCATCGGAAAGTCCGTTCATTTAGCACGTGACTTCAGGTAGACGGAGCTAGCGAAGGCAGTGATTGCCGCCGCGCTAGCCCCGTCACCTGGCATGGATTTAAAGGGAATCCCCACGCCGAAAAAACGGGTCTGAGATGGATTTGGGGGGGACCCCCCACGCCGTTTTTCGGTGTGGGGATTCCCTTTAAATCCATACCAGGTGACGGGGCTAGCGCGGCGGCATTCACTGCCTTCGCTAGCCCCGTCTACCTGCAGTTATGTTCTAAATTAACGGACTGCTCCGTGTGTGGGCAAGTCCGTTCATTTTCAAGAGTCCCGCAGACTTTTCCCCGCGGATTGTCCGCCGGAGAAGTCCGGGCAAGTCACACACTCGGAAAGTCCGGCGAAGACCCGCTGGAAAGTCCGGCGGTTTGTCCGCTGGACTAGGTCCGGCGGACAAAGTCCGAACGTGTGTACGTGGCATTACTCGGCGAGTCCTCAGTTTTGCAGAGTAACAAGTAGCGTGTCCTGTACCATACACCAAGATATGGTATTTACAGGCAAGTCAAATTCCTCATCTTAATAGTACAGTAGAGGACACAGGCAACGTACAGTGCCTTGAAAAAAATATTCATACCCCTTGAGATTTTACACATTTTGGTCATGTTACAACCAAAAATGTAAATGTATTTTTATTGGAATTTTATGTGATAGACCAACACAAAGTGGTACATAAAATGTGAAGGGGAAGGAAAATGATAAATAGTTAATTTTTTTTTTTTACAAATAAATATCTGAAAAGTGTGGCATGCATTTGTATTCAGCCCTCTCAAGTCAATACTTTGTAGAACCACCTTTAGCGGCAACTCTTTTTGGGTATGTTTTTGCACATCTAGAGTGAATTTTTTGCCCATTCTGCCTAGCAAAATAGCTCAAGCTCTGTCAGATTGGATGGACAGCATCTGAACAGCAATTTTCAAGTCTTGCCACAGATTCTAAATTGGACTTGGGTCTAGACTTTGACAGGGCCATTCTAACACATGAATATGCTTTGATCTAAACCATTCCCATTGTAGCTCTGTCTGTTTAGGGTCGTTGTCCTGCTGGAAGGTGAATCTCCGCCCCCACTCAAGTCTTTTGCAGTCTTACAGGTTTTCTTCTAAGATTGCCCTGTATTTGGCTCCATCCATCTTCCCATTAATTCTGACCAGCTTTCCTGTCCCTGCTGAAGAAAAGCATCCCCACAACATGATGCCGCCACCACCATATTTCACGGTGGGGTTGGTCTGTTCAGGGTTACGTGCAGTGTTAGTTTTCCACCACACAGTTTTTTTTGCTTTTAGGCCGAAAAGTTAAATTTTTGTCTCATCTGACCACAGCAACTTTCTTCCACGTTTGATAACCTATCCTGCAACAAATTCTCAAGCCAAAAAGCTGGAAGGAAGCCCCTGAGTACTTTATAAGGGTTCTACACAGAAGTGTGTTACAGTGTGCTATTCGTGGTGTGTTACCACGCCTGAGGAAGAAGTTAACCCTTCAAAACGCGTCAGCCAGCAGTGGTTCACACGTCTTCTCTTCAGGATCTGGACACTGCTATCAGTAGACGGATTGTCACAAGCCAAAGATTGTTACAGTGTGGTTTTCTTTCCATCTTTGTGAGTAGTTTAATATATTTATTAGAAGAAAAAAATATTAAAAAAGGAAAATGCACAAGGCTGGTGCGCCCTCTTTTCTATTCTCTTTTTTGACTGCTATGATATCCCTATCCTGGAGGGCAGCAATGCCTAAAGATACTATCCATTCTGAACTTTGGATTGCCTGGCTAACACATTCGTGTGCAAGAGTATTTGTTTTGCGACACCTGATCATCCACCTAAGACCGAACTCTGAGTGATTTAATTTTTTTCACCAAGTTTGAAAAAGTTAACACTGATGTTGAATACAGTTTCACACCGTAAGGAGCATCCTGCAGCTAGCTCAAGGTGTTGCACAAAGTGCCAAGGTGAGCATCCTGTGCAAGATCTATTGCTTGAAGCAACATTACAGGCTGTCCGATAGCATGGGGTCCAGGTACGGTTCCCAAAGTTCACTACAGAAAAGCCGGCAATTCAGTGGTACACTTGTTGATCTTTATTAGCTAAATAGCATGGATACAGTACATGAATGCTAACACAATTGAGCTATAGCAGCCTTCCTTATAGCAGGTCATCTTTTAAAAAAATATATTTATATCCTTATTCCCTGCTCCACATAATTGCAGAGGCATTGTAACACTCGTTAAAAACAATTAGTGCAATCAAAAACACATTCAAAAACAGTTCCCAAGATTCTACCAAAGTTGATACACTGCTTCTGTGTAGGAATTAGAACACAGTGTTGACTAAAAATCAGAGGATAAAATAAACTAGTGAAATCAATTTTCCTGTGAAGAGGTCCTGAACTATTCAAAAACTGAGGGGCAGGGTTATAGTGGGCGCGTCCTGCTATATAGTGCTATATGGTGTTGCCTGGATCCTGTACTAAATGATTAAGATACACATTTTATAAAAGCATAATCACTGTAGTTTATTTATATTAGGATTTTTGGTTTACTTGTGAAATCTTTTTCTTTGAGTACATCATAGGACACAGGGTTTTTTATATTCATACAGAAAAAAAAAAAATACAAGCTTAGTATCTCAATACACTGCATCATAGTCAATTAAAATAACCGAATTACATTTTTATATTCTTGACTACATGGGTTATGCTGTCTTTTAAGGTATATGGACATTGGCAAAAAAAAAAAAAAAAAAAAAGGGGGGGGGGGGGGTAATAGGAATTCAGTATACAGGTATAAACTCACTCAGCTAACTGTTTTATAGCAAGAAAGGAGTAACACAAACAGAATATCCATGTCCCATGATGTACTCCAAGAAAAGGATTTTACAGGTAAACTACAAACCCCAATCTCTAAACTGTACACCTAGGACAAAGGGCTCTTCATAGTTATGACTATTTGGGATGTCCCAAAGCACCGAACATGGTGGCAGTAACAGAGCATCAAGGCCAACATGCCAAAAAAATTAAATATATGATAATGCAAAACCCCACTACAAAGCGGAATGCTAGACCTTTCACCCAAAACTGGCATCCACAAAAAATGTGTGAACATCAGCTTAATAGAACTTAGGAAAAAATGTGTGAGGAAATAACCAGGCAGCAACCTTACAAACATGAACAGCAGAAGCTTGATGTTGAATCACTCAGGAAGCACTGACACTACTGGTGGAATAGGGCTCGACTGGCAGGCCTGTATGGAAGAGTGGACATACGGAAGCCGTTCCTCAGTAAAAAGGCACATGACAGCCCGCCTGGCGTTTGCCAAAAGGCACCTGAAGGACTGACCACGAGAAACAAAATTCTCTGGTCTGATGAAACAAAGATTGAACTCTTTGAAGTGTCATGTCTGGTGGAAACCAGGCACTGCTCATCTCCTAGCCAATGCTATCCCTACAGTGAAACATGGTGGTGGCAGCATCATGCTTTTTTCAGTGGCAGGAACTGATTGAAGGAAAGATGAATGCAGCATTGTACAGACACAACCTTGATGAAAACCTGCTCCAGAGCGTTCTGGACCTCAGACTGGGTCAACAGGTTCATCGTCCAACAGCACAATGACCCCAAGCACACAGCCAAGATAACACAAGGAGTGGCTACAGGACAACTCTGAATATCCTTGAGTGGCCCCTGCCAGAGCTCAGACCCAATTGAACATCTCTGGAGAAATCTGAAAATGCCTGTGCACCGATGTTACCCATCCAACCTGATGGAGCTTGAGAGGTCCTGCAAAGCAGAATGGGAGAAACTGCCCAAAAATAGGTGTGCCAAGCTTGTAGCATCACTCAAAAAGAATTGAGGCTGTAATTGGTGTCAAAGGTGCTTCAACAAAGTATAGAGAAAAGGCTGTGAATTATGTACGCGATTTATTTTTTTAATTCAATTTGCAAAGATTTCAAACAAAAACTTCTTTCACTTTGTCATAATGGGTTATTTTTTGCAGAATTAAGGAAAATGAATTTAATCCATTTTGGAATAAGGCTGTAACATAACAAAATGTGGAAAAGGTGAAGTGCTCTGAATACTTTCCAGATGCACTGAAAAATGTGTTATGAATCATCTGCCTTTACTCAAGATGGCCGTGACTAGAAATGTGAGGGGGTGCTTTTCCACGTAGTTTCTCAGCAAAATAAAAGCAAGGAGACATGGATGGATGGGCGAGATTGCTGTGAATATATATATATATATATATATATATATATATATATATATATATATATATATATATATATATATATAAAAAAAAAAAATAGCATTTTCAGTTTGTGGTGCTCAGATACAGTTTGAAGCTGGAATTCAATTCAAACCATAAAAGACTGAGGACATGTTGTGGTCAAAAAGAGGTACTGTGGGGCACAGCTCCAGGTTAAAATGGAACTTCATCTGAAAAAGTAAAAGCAACAGCTACAAGTACTGTAGTGGGGGGTTGTTGCAGCCTAAATCGGGGGGGGGGGGGGGGCTTTAATATGGAAAAACAAAAAAGGAAAAAAAATGTAGTAAAAGTTGGGCAATGGGATTAAATATGAAAATATGAATTCTTAAATACCAGTTAGCTGTTACTAAACTAATTGCTGTGTGTATAACAAAGGTTGAGCTTTTGGTCATAGCACACAGATACTCTACCCACCACTCAATTTAGGGATTTTGTATAGTGGAAAAAGTACCACAAATCCCATTGAAATGTCCGTAAGGCCTCATTCACAGGACCACATTGGCCATTGTCTGTCAAGTATCCTGCAGAAAACTATAGCAGGGATCCCAGGTATGTGCAGACAGCCATGGCTGGGCAGGCCTTACCAAGCAATGTCAGTTTGTCTGCCAGTGTCCAGTAATCTTACTGGGAGCGATTAGCTGCACTTCTGAGATAAACAAGAAGCTCTGTGGAAATTAGCAGTTTGCATCCAGGGGTGATATGTCCCTCTCACTCTCTCTGCAATTACTTCTGAACAACGGTTGACAGCTGCAGCCGCTGTCAACTTGTCATTGCTTTATAAAGGCTTTCTGATCGCAGCTGTCCACATACGTCTGACTCCTAGCTGCAGTTTTCCATAAGATGCTTGACGCACCATGGACGTGTGAATGAAGCCTGAAAAGTTCTCTTTAAATGTACAGCAGTGTTTTCATGGATGCAAAGAGCATAGCAGCACAGCAACAGATGGGCATTTATCATAGTCAGCTGGAAACTCTGCTCATCTTCAAAACAATCTCCAATTAGGCCCCTTTCACATGAGCGATCTCTCCGTTTTTCCGGCGGACCTGATCAGAGGGTCCATGCATTCCTATGGACAGGTGAGTGTAAAAACTGACACAAAAAAAAAAAGAAGTCAACGGGATCCGTCCTGTTTAGGCAGATCGGAGGATAGTCAGATGTAAATGGACAGCAGAGTCAGTTTACTCCCGGCTGCCTCTAAAGCGGGGTGGGGCGGGCCTCTGTCAGTGTCCGCTTTGGAGAAACTGAGCAGAGACAGATGTATGAGCAGATTCCTCCCAATTGGAACAGAATCTGCCCCATGTGAAAGGGGCCTAGGAGCTGCATAGTTATACAAATACATGCAAGACTGCAGTGTGGCTGCACTTACCCAAGCATCCCCGATTCTTTGGTCTTTATTATATACAGGAACATTAGTAACGTATGATATAAATTGTTCCTTCCCTTAAAATACAAAAAGAAAAAAGCCTTTAGGTAATGCAACCATAGTCGACTATTTCATAAGCTTTCATAAGATACAGTGCAAAACGTGGACCTGTAGGTCACCTAGCAAAACCTACATCTAAATAATAATGTAGGCAACAGGTAAAGTGGGAAAAGAAAACATTTAGGGCCGGGTCACATCGGGATCTCACTGGGAAAAGTGTGAGGTTCCAACTTATGCGTTACCGTGCGGTGCAGTTTTGCAGCACATTTGAGACACAGGCTGCATATCCCACAGGAATGTGAAAAAAGTAACACATGAGATTTGGTGCCCGCAAACAGTTTGTGATCTGCGTTTGGGGTGCCGTTAACAATACATTGGCACCTACATGAAGATCACAAGGACAGTGCATTCAAACGTGGTGCAGGAAATGTGAACAGAACGCTCCTTTCTTGCACTTCGCAATATAGACCAAAATGTTATAGCGTCTACACACACACACTTTTTTTTTTACACTACATACTGTCACCAGCGCAGTACATCATTATAGGACTGGTGTGGTGGTGATCAGGTACCCTGACTGGTGAAAGTATTGGGGGGGGGGGGGGGGAGAATGTGAATAAAATATTTTAAAAAAGTATTAACTTTTTTCCATTTTTTTTTTTTTTTACATACTTTAATAAAAGTGATTCAGTGTCTCCATAATAGCACTGTACTACTCTAAAGGGGTGACCTGGATTTTTTGTTATTATTTACACTTTGCTGTTACAATGATAAATCATTGTACCAACGTTTTTAATTGTCATGAATGGGTTACACATTCATGACAGCTGTGATTACTAGTGATCTGTGATTGGCTACAGCCAACGACATAGTACAGGGTGCTGTGTGTGGTCCATACAATAGCTGTGGGTCAATCACAGTATAGGAAAGTGGAAACTGTTATGAATTAATTCATTCATAACAGCTTAGTGATCACATGATCACCGGGCCACAGGTACCGGGATTCACAAACCACTGTGTCCTGTGGTAAAAGAACCGTGAGTGGTCAGCAAGTGGTTAAGAGGAGTGCGAGAAAAAAAAAAAAAAAAGAGAAAAAAACACATTTAATACTCACGGAGGAGTATGCACCGAGCTGTGGAGGGAGCAGAAGCGGCTGGCTCAGGCTCTAAACGGCACACTGAGAGGCTGACCCAGCTGCCAGTCAGGCATGTGGGCAGATCCCGATATTGTGGAGACCCCTACAAAGACTTGCCGGGCTCTGACATCAGCCAACAGTAGGCTTTAGCACACTGTCGGGGATGAATCTGTGTCACAGGAGTGCAGAACTAAGGGCACTCTTGTGACCTACAGGAGAAGTATGGTGAAAAAGGAGCGTTGGCCATATTTATCTTTAAAATATTTAATACTGGTTTCATCAAGTACTATACGTGGTGTTTGACAAGACTCGGGTTACATAAATATGCAATACCACCTTTTGCCTATGCCTAGAGGTGGCAATTAAGGCAGCATGTTAAAGTGAAAGTAAACTTCCTTGGTTGCTTTTTACCCATTAGGTAAGCCTATAATAAGGCTTACCTATTAGGTACAGTAAATATCTCCTAAACATGCACCATTTAAAAGACACACACGCAAAGTCGCCAGTGATGTCTCCGGCGCATGTGCTCCGAAGGTCCTGTGCCGTGAACAGTGCCAGCCATGCGCATATGTGGGAGTGATGTCATCACGGCTCGACCAAAGAACTGGAGCCCGCCAACCCGGAAGGAAGATTGGGTGAAGTAGTAAGCCCTGTCAGCGGGTTAAGGGAAGATTCACATAATGTGCTAGTTTGTGGTGCATTTTATAACTTTACCTTGCAGGTAAAAAATAAAAAAAAGCCAATGGTTTAATACCGCTTTAAAATGGAAAACGAAGCATTTTTTAAACTTTGGGAGATAGTGGGGAAAAGGTTTTTGTCCTTTATGAGAAAACACAAAAAAACTGTTCCCCCAGACAAATGGTGGTTTTATTGGTGTCAGTGTCCTCATGGATAGGTCCCTCTTTCTTTCTTTCCCAATCAGAATTTTGTGTTTCTACTTGTAGTCTAGGTGGGCAGACAGGTAGACTATTAATGGTAGAGGTAGTACATGACTAGATAGACTTTGCATTTATTCATAGATTTTCTATGAACCATTGTCAAACACAGTTTAAAGATTGTAATCTAATAAAAAAAAAAATAATGAAGTACCTTTGGCAGGTTATAAATGTGCTTCTGGTAGACCAACTCAAAATGAGGAGGATTGATGCTGCTTTGATGAATGCAAAACACATTTTCATTTGAGGTATCTGATGAGGAACAAGAGAATAAAAGTGCATTATTATTAATGGCTAACACAGTTTGAGATAAAATAGATCAGACATTTTGTACAAGTGCAAATTTTTGTTTAAAGTGGCTAAAAATTAATAGATATATACACTAAAAAAAATAAAAAATAAATATGGGGAGGTGGATCAGCCTCACAACCCGCCAGTAGCAGTTTTGTAGCCTACTACAAATAGTATAATAATGAATAATGGTTTAGTGGACACCAGGTGCCTGACAGGACCCAAGCACTGGTAGAGGCACCAGGCTAATCCTGTTTTCAGGGCAGTGCACACCACATAAATGAGGGTCAAAATAGTCTCCTTTAACTTAAGAGTAATAGCAGTAGACTGACTCCGCAGGGGTAACATCTAAAAAGGACATGAGCGACTCATTTACAGTAACGACATCTGACAGGGACTTAAGCGACTTGGAATCAGAGGCTCTAGGGCCAAAGGTTTTAAAGTGTCTACTGCACCAGGTAAATCAGATACAGAATTTGCTGGGGAGGACACGGAAGCATGCTTATGTCTCCGCAAATAAAGTCTGCAAATAAAAAAATATGAGTGAAAGTCATGCATTACTGTAGCAAATACGTCAGCCAAGAGGTTAAAAAAAAAAAAAAAAAAAAAAAAGGACCTAGCTACACCTTACAAAACCAAGGAAAGAATTGAAGGCAAAAAGACTAAAAAAGGAGGACAATGTAACCAGGCTACAGACATTGGCAACAGTAGGTATGCTCAGGTATTCCTCAATCTACTGTTAGAAAGTGATCTGGGGGCACCCGGTACAGCTTGACTGTCCCCATCTCTAGCATCAGATATGTTGTTGCAGCAAAGTGTTTAAGCAATATACAGGTTAAGGTAAGAGGCAAGGCAGTAGAAATGGATCGAGGTACCATGTGACTTTGTGCAACAGAAGCAACGGTAAAAGGATTCCTCAACACAATGGTGGAAAAAGAGCACAGAAATCATTCGGCAGTACCCCCCTTCCACAACAGACGGCAAGAAACTCGGAATAATGGTACCCAGCGACCAGTGAAAAAACTAGTGCACTCCCAACGCTCAGCCTGACTGATCTACACACCAAACAAGTCTTCAGAGACAGAGCAAGGGCAGAGGCAATGTTTGTAGCTCTGAATGTAGCCAATCAGAACTAAGTCTATAAACCACCAACCCAAAACCCAGGGCCTGAAGGTCAGTCCCAGGCTAGCTCCGCTAAATCCAGAAGGGCTGAGCATAACCATGCCAGATAGCTGCAGACTGAAGGTTGAAACTCCATGGAGCGGTTGCAGAATTGTAAATATGTTATACCCTAAAAAAACGTGTGGAACATGTAACATGTTCCCAAAAGCAGAACTTATCCTTTAAAGAAAATAGAGAGAAACCTCCCCCCCCCCCCCCCCCCCCCCCAAAAAAAAAAAAATTTACACACACACTTAGTCTTTAAGGCCCCTATCACACTGGGGCGCTTTGCAGGTGCTACAAATAGCGCCTGCAAAGCACCCTGAAACAGCCGCTGCCGTCTCTCCAGTGTGAAAGCCAGAGGGCTTTCACACTGGAGCGGTGCGCTTGCAGGACGATCAAAAAAGTCATGCAAGCCACATCTTTGGAGCTCCTAAAGCGCCACTTCCCATAGAAAACAATGGGACAGCACTGCAAACCCGCCTGCAAAGCTGCAGTGGCGCTTTTAACCCTTTTTTGGATGCTAGCGGGGGTTAAAACTGCCCCGCTATCGGCCGAATAGAGCCACTAAAACGATGCTAAAGCGTTGCTAAATATAGCGCTGCTTTACCGCCAGCGTCCGCAACGCCCCAGTGTGAAAGTAGCCTAAAGCAGAGCTAATCTCTCTCAATCTAAAACAACTATACTCCCTATATGATTGCAGCTGTCCCCCACCAGCGCCAAGACTAAGAACTATCAACCGCATTACCACCAAGTTCATGGTCCGCTCTGAGCAGAGAGCAGTGACTGTCAGCCACACCTCTGCTCCACCCCTCCAGCGCTCACTGGAGTGCCGCCTGGGGAAAATAATGGCCATCTCAGGCTCTCAGCCGCGTGCTGAAAGGCTGAGGGCAGCAGTCGGTCAGATTGCAACATTGTATTGCAGAGCGGGCCCCCGAACCGCCTCATCTGGAGATTCCACACCGGCGCTGTCCACAAGATACATGCAATGGGGGCAGAAGTGAGGAATCACTCCCGAATCGAGTTATGCACGTCCATAGAGGGACAAATTTGGCTTGGTCCTGCCCCCTTCTAACAGGATTTAATTGACAGAAGGTTACCAGTGGCACCTGTCTCCTATGAGGAGGGGAAGCGCCAATCAAGATATGGCAAGTATATAAAGGGTGAGGGGGCGATACAGCTACTGGGACATATTTTACCTTAATGCAGGGAATGCGTTAAGGTATATAAAATGTTCTGCCTTTAGAACAACTTTAAATGCACAAGCAATATTTTCTTATATTAAAACACACAACTGCATTTTATGTGTAGATTTTGGCAAAATGACATACTCCTACCTGGTTTATCAGGCGTCTGCACAAAGTGCTGTGAGGTAAACGTTTTTCCATTTGGATACTTTGGATGGGCAGGTAGGCGAGAGTCAAAATATGTGCAGAAGACATGAATGAGTATCTGAAAATGGAGATTAGAAGCTGGATTTCAATAAAGATATATTGTAAAAATGTAAACATATGAAAAGCACTATATAAAAAACAAAAACAAAAAAAAAAAACAGACAAGCACAGAAAATTAAATATGAAAGGTTAAACCATATTTATAGGTACCGGTATATAAAAATTGACAATTTGTCTCACTGAGAGATGGTATGCACAGATACTACAGTCAAAAATATAAAGTCTCAGATATTGCCATAAAAAGACTATCATACTAGCTTTTTGATATTTGATTTTTTTTACACCTGCAAAAATCAACATTTTAAATAACATTTAAATAAACTACACAACATACTGCTGAGTCCGTGGGAAGGTCAGTATCCCATTTGCGACCTTTAAACACTCCTCCACCATTCCATCGGAATGAGCTCATGCACCCTCCTTGAGAAAGGTCTGGAAAACAAAAAAGATCCTCTTATAAAAATATATTTTTGACATACTTTATATTTCTCAGAAAGAGGCATCTTAAAGCAGAAAAAAAAAAAAATGGATTTTTGGTTTACCTGTAAAGTCCTTTTCCTGGAGTACATCAAGGAACAAAGAGCATCTTCATATCCATGGACAATAACGTTATGCAGCCACCTTCAGGTGATTGTACGCTGGCAAAAAAACGGGACATCTTCAGGCAAGGCTCCAGTTTTTGTAGCAAGCCATGTCTCATGATGTACTTCCATGAAATGGATTTTATAGGTAAACCAAAAATCCCTTTTTCTTTATTGTACATCAAGGGACAGAGGGTCTTCATATTCATGTGGATAGGGATGTTCCAAAACATGGCAACTGGCCCCAAACAACTAGACCAAAATCGGTTAGAACCTCGAGCAGTAGCCTGCAAAAAAGGTAACTAAAAAGTAGCATCCTCAGCAGCTCTAACATCCATAAAATGTTGGCAAGTACGACCCAAAACCAGGGAGTAGCTTTGCAAATTTTATAACAGTCTGATGTCCAATAGTCCTGGAAGCACCAACACCCCTAGCAGAATTAGCGGTCACCGAAAACATATGAACTTTGCCATTTAGAACACAAGCATGAGAAAAGCCCACAGATCCAAATCGAGAAATGGTAGACTTGGAAGCAGTATGACCCTTCCTTTGACCATCAGGATGCACAAGCAGGGAGTCCGACTAACAAATTGGAGCAGTCGACCTCAGGTAACACCTGATAGTACAAACCACATCCAAAGTGTGAAGAGCCTTGTCCCCCATAGTCTGACTTAGGACAGAAAGACCAATAGAGGTAGGAAAAGAAAAAAAAAATAAAAAAATAAAAACACACCTAGGGTAAAATGTATGGCTGAGGATGTAGAACCATCTCGCCACGGTGGAGCACCAGGCATGGTTCCATACAGGAAAAAGCAGCCAAAACAATGGCAACCATAAAAACCTTCTGAGTCATAAGGACTAAAAGGAACATCCCAGATGGGTTAAAAACTGCATTTCTGCAATACAAAAATGTACCAAATCGAGGTCCCATGGAGTCCTGACCAGTGGCACAATAGGTGTGATGCCTTGCACAAGGCACACACCAAAAAATGTAAAAAAATCAGTGTGAAAAAAAAAAGGAAAAGAAACAAGACCGAAATCTGACCCATGATTGTACACATGGCCAGTCCCAGATCAACTACAACATAATTGAGAGGACGAAATACCCTAAGATTTCCAAGTTTTGTGGTGAATCTTCCTTGAAGTGGTCTTCTGCGCTTTCAGTGGGGTAGGAATGGTTAAATCAGGACGTTTCCATCTCTTGAGACCCTGACTTCAACAGATACAGTATTTCATTAAAGCCAGCGACTAAGCAAGGATTGAAGAGTCGACAACTCTGGTGGGGAGAGTTATTGACAGCTGAGAACATCTTCCTGACAGTTTACCACAGCTGGGATGTGGACAGCAGACATGGAGTTCCCCCTTTCTCCATTTCCTCCTGGACAGCACGACTTCTGCTGTGGAATTGTCCAACTGGACCCTTACATGAGTGGTCTTCAGCTACACCAACAAATGCAGTAGGGCAAGGAAAACTGTCCTCATCTCCAACATGTTGATGGGTGACGACTTCTACTGCAGTGAGCAATTTTCCTGGGCTGAGAGAGGACTACAACTATACCACTGCCTATCAGGCTGGAGTCCGTTGTCAGGAAAAAGGAAGGCATGATTTCCCCATCTCCAGGATCCATGAGGAGACTCACCAGTCCAGAGGCAGTCTCGTGATGGGGTTTATCAACTTTGGGGAATCCAAAACGAGTCCTCCTGTTCCATGCCACTAAAATATTTTGTTAAAGGGACCTGGAATGAAACTGGGCAAAGGCACTGCCTTGAGGGACGGTACCAACTTTCCCAGAACCCTCATTAAAAAAAAAAAAAAAAAAAAAATGTATTAAGGGGTTTGTCAGTCTTAAGCAAGTCCACCCAAGCCTCAAACAGCCCTCTGAGAAAGAAATTCGTCCAGAGGGGGGGGCGGTGGATTACTCACCTGGATGGTATCAAGGGTCGGGCCAAAATAGTCCAACCTCTGGGTTGGGACAAAGGCTGATGTAAATTCAGAACCCATTCAAACCTCCCCAGTGTGAACTGTGAGATACATTGGTTTCCAGCAGAGAAGTGGATTGTTCCCTCAAAAGCAAAATCATCCAAGTATAACAGAGACACCCTGGGTACGCAGAAGCCCCAGAAGCAGAGCCCGAACCCTTGGTGAATAATCTTGCAACTGCGAACAGTGCAAAACGTCAGGGACACAAACTAAAAAGTAGCGAAACTAAGGGCTTTCAGGGACTCAACTCCCCAGCTGGGGATCATTGCCCTGAACTTGTATAGCAACCTACCAGTCCACAAGGCAATATATCATTACAGGATCCAGTGCCAACCAGCAATATTACAGTACATCCTCCAGTGAGTTCTAGGTACTATTTCTCTGAACATTGAAGCTGTAGGCTATGGATCCAGGAAAAAAAAAAAGAGCCAATCTCCTAATCCCAGGTGGAACTACTGAGAAGCTAGCTATACTTTCATGCAGAAACTGCACAGACATGACCATCACCTAAGACAATGGGGAAAAAAAACCCGAAGACTTGCCTAATAGGGAGGCGTTCAAGTCTTTTTTCTCCTATTTATAATCAAGGTGGCAGCATAACCCTATCATGATGGAAATTAAGATGCTTTACAATAAAGAAAGGTTTGTTTTGAATGATGGTTAAAACCATTACATTTTTTTTTTTGCCCTATTGGAGAGAAGACCTCTTTGTACAATTTTATTTTAGATTTACCAAAACCATATAATAAAACACTTTAAAATTTTTATATAAATCATCATCAGGAACTTCCACTATATAGGGAAAATAAAAATTGTGTACATTTAAGGCCACTTTAATAATAAAGTTACAATAGTTTTACCTTTAATTCGCTCAAAGAGATATTCCTGATTTGGGGTGATGTCCAAATACTGCACAATGGAATTTAGCGTTGGGATAAGAGAGGCTTTTAGCAGAGCTGCTTGTTTTAAACTGGTAATGCTGGATTCTGAAAAATATAAAAAAAACTAAATTTGTCCATGCATGAAACATGTTTACACCTAAAACCAAGCCCAATAAATGCACCTTTTGCCCTGGTTCACACTAAATGCGTGAGGTGTGACTGCAGCTTTGAAATCATGTGAATTTCAGGTGTGACTTTCAACTTCATGCACAGATGTCTATGCAAGTCACAAATGAAATTACAAAAAAAAAAAAAACCGAAAAAAATAATAAAAAACACGATTTGACTAGTTCCATTGCCGACAATAGGGCGAGACTTGTCATGTGATTTGGAACTGTCAAATTGCACCGGTGTGAGCTGGGACTTAGACCCAAGATCAGCCCTAAACCTGAAATTATTATTCTAGCTCAGGTTACATAAATATAGCAAACAACCAACACCCACTTGTCTCCTCAATTATCATGACTGCACCGAAAACACTTCTCACTTGTGTAGCTGTCCAGTCTTTTTGATTGCTTTAGTGACACCCAGCAGAATGATTGGATGCTTTTTAGGAGGCCCCTTGCTAAGCCACAGGCACCTGCAGTGAGCACAGCTTTCCCACTGGAGGAGTGTTCAGTGCAGAAGGTGGGGCAGCCAATGGCAGAGGTTGTCACTGAAAAAGGCATTTCTGCACTAACTGTAAAATCCTTTTTTTTTTTTTAAATTTAGTTTGAGTCCATTGAAGGACAAAGCACCAGGACCAATTAAATGTACAAGCACTGAGGCTTGTGTTCAAGGAACGTCAAGAAAGTTTAGTTTATTCAGCATGAAATTGAGCTTAGTTATGTGGCATGAGGCTGTATAGTCTGCAATATTTATATTTTTGGTGAACTCATTTTAATGAATCCAAGCGCTGCAAACTGAGATGCACTGCATTGATGCATTTTTACAATTTTACAGTAACCATGAGATAAAACAAAGTTCAGGAATATTCCTTTATCCCATTGTTTTGCAAATCTATGTACACTACAACCTGTATGATTGAATCGGTTCTGATATCACTATTTTGCCAACCTGACAGCTTTTTACTCTAAATAGGAAGCAACTGTAGCTGATGACTTTAAAAAAAAAAAAAAAAAAAAAAAAAAAAAACTTGCCTATCCCAGGATCCAGCTGTGCGCTTACCCCAGAGATTTTTTTGTTGATAGAAACAGATAACCACCGCTCCAGGACTATCCTAAGCGAATGCTCCTGCGTGGGAGCCCCAGGTGCTGGCTAATAGCACAGCAAATTGGAAATCAGGAAGAACTCCGGACAGCCGTACACCGGGAAAATTAAAATTCAAAAAGGTTTATTTAAAAGCAGGAATCACTTCATAGCTATAAGCACTAGATATAGTGCGAAACGCGTCAGCTCTGTACCCCCTTTTTGTCGTGCTTTGGATTGAAGTGATTCCTGCTTTTAAATAAACTTTTTGAATTTTAATTTTCCTAGTGTGCGGCTGTCCGGAGTTCTTCCTGATTTCCAATTTGCTGTGTGCTTACCCCAGTCGGTCTCACCCGCTGTCTACGGTCCCCGGCATCTTCACTATGGTCACCTGGCTGAGACAGCTTGCGGCTTCACAGCCGGGTGCCCACTGTGCATGCGCTGCGCATCGTGAATGGCGGTCAGAACGGAAGTGGGTGCTGTCAAAATCAGTTACCTGCCGCCTGCTCCTCAAAAGTCCCAACTGTTTAAGAGAAGCGGGGAACGAGTCTTTAAAGTGGAACTTCCCCTTGTGGGGGGAGCTCCACTTTTAAAGAGAACGCACAAGGGTGACCTCATAAGGCGAGTAAGGTGGTGAAAAAAGCACCACCAGAATGGTAGGCTTCGAATCTGGTTGCCATCGTCAATTACAGCAGGGTTGAATAAAATGAAAACATTTTCAAAGATCTAAAAAAGTTCACATATGCTTATGTATACTTAGCAATATTATAATATCTTATCTATGATCAGCCATTACATACATGCTTACCTCCTATTTGTAATTCAGGACACCCAAGTCTTCTCATCTGCAGGTTGACCAACTCCATCTCACGGACCAAAGGTACCAGAATAGTTTCACTAGTCCACTGAAATAGAAAACACATGGAAACATAGCTAAACATTTAATATCCCATAATAGCGTTAAAATAAATGCACTCAACAGGCTGATGAGGAGTCGACATACATTACGGAATTTCTCTGTCCATGAATCCATATGTTCCAGCAGCTGGCGATTCATTGTAACTCTTGCCCAGATCTTAAAAAAAAAAAAAAAAAAAAAGGGGGGGGGGGGGGGGGGAGTGCGCGTATGTTTAGGTTTCTATGATGTAAACTTTGTCTGCATATACCAAACACTTTAAATTAGAAACAAAATTAGACAGGACCTCTTTTCTGACATGTAGAGCAAGTATAGAGGATTATTTTTTGCAAGTCGTAAACTGAATTGCCCGACATTTTTTTCTGTTCGAATGCAATAACACTACCATGTGTTGACAGGTTACTGTAATAAATTGTTAAACACATTTCACTATAAAAGATGTGCTATAGATTTACCTCTTCTGCTGCCTGCTTGGAACCAAGATCTGCTTCATCCTTATGTGCAGAAGGAGCTTGAGATCGGCATGCCAACTGGTACTGGTACTTCCTCAGTGTGTGTGCATAATCACCCATAGAGCGGCTATAATTCCAAAATGTTGGGCTGTTCGAAGAGCTATTTGATTCTGGACTTCCTGTACTCATGTAACAATTTTATAATAAAAGAGAAAATGTATATAAAGTGTCATTCATAAGCATAGGAAAGTGACAAAACAAAAACGTCTGATATTTTTGCAAAATAAGGCAGTCTACCAATTATTAACCACTTCAGCCCCGGACCAATTGGCAGCCAAAGGACCAGGCCCCTTTTTGCGATTCGGCACTGCGTCGCTTTAACTGACAATTGCGCGGTCGTGCGACGTGGCTCCAAAACAAAATTGGCGTTCTTTTTTCCCACAAATAGAGCTTTTTGGTGGTATTTGATCGCCCCTGCGGTGAGTGACAATTTTGAAAAAAAAATTCAATATTTTTTGCTTTTTGCTATAATAAATATCCCCAAAAAATATATAAAAAAAATTTTTTTTTTTCCCTCAGTTTAGGCCGATGCGTATTCTTCTACATATTTTTGGTAAAAAAAAAATTGCAATTAGCGATTATTGATTGTTTGCGCAAAAGTTATAGCGTTTACAAAATAGGGGATAGTTTTATAGCATTTTTATTATTTTTTTTTTTACTAGTAATGGCGGCGATCAGCGATTTTTATTGCGACTGCGACATTATGGCGGACACATGGGACATTTTTGGGACCATTGTCATTTATACAGCAATCAATGCTATTTAAATGCATTGATTCCTGTATAAATGACAGTTGTAGTGAAAGAGTTAACCACTAGGGGGAGGGGAGGGGTTATGGGCTCTGACGTGTGTGTTTTTTTACATTAGGGGCGGGGCTGACGTCTGACGTCATTGATCGGCTTTCCCCAATGACCGGGAACAGCCAATCAATGACAGGCAGAGTAGGAAGAGCGGGGAGAGGTTTGTTTACACAAACCTCTCCCCGTTCTTCAGCTCCGTGACCCGATCGCGGGACACCAGCGGCGATCGGGTCCGCTGGTCCCGCGGCCGGGGTCACGGAGCTCCCGACCGGGTCGCGAGCGCGCCGCACGCGCGACCCACGGGCAGGCATTTAAAGGGCCACATACAGGTACGTGGTTTTGCCTGCCCGTGCCATTCTGTAGACGTATATCTACATGAGGCGGTCGGGAAGCGGTTAAATGTGGTGGTTACATTCGGTTTTTTTTTTCTAGGCCTTTTTCCCCTCTCACTTGAGGTTCTGGGCAGTAACACACCAATTTGTATTGGAGTGTCTAAACTGACAAATTGAAGCCGAATTCTAGCCAATACTTCATAAGCAGTTACAGCAAAAAATTATTTTTGGGATAAAGATTTTACATAAATAAAAGCAGACAATTGTAAGCACCCTTAGCAATGCCAATGGTTTGTTTCAACCCTCTAACTGCTACAGGACAGCTTGTTCTGTTGAAAAAACAACAGATTACTGGCTGGATAACCAGGTGAAAATATAAGGAAAGAAAGCTAATGCAGCCATCACATAAGAATTTGCAATTTAATAAATGTTTGCTTTGGAGTTGAATACCGCTTTAAGTGCCAGGTTTTCTACTTTTGACTACCTGATAATGGCAGAGTGAATTTAGTAAGTTCACACATATATATCTACCCCAGAGAACTGGTCAAAACGGCAGGAATAAAAAATAAAAATAAAAAAAACACAAACACTTCTTGTTCAATAAATATATACACAACACATTGTTTATAATTGCTAAAAACATTTGTAATACAAAAAATAAAAAATAAATAAAACAGGTTTTTAAAGTGGGCTGAGTGTCACCAAAAACGCCCAGTCTGAAGTGGTATACTTAACCACTTGCGCTCCCCCTTCATGACTAGGCCATTTTTTGTTATACAGCACTGCGTTACTTTAACTGACAATTGCGCAGTCCTGTGACACTGTACCCAAATAAAATGATATGCCAATATGTGTAAAGCTACATATTTTTGGCAAGAAAAAAAAAAAATCCTACTAAGTATGTTGATTGTAGATGCTATACCTTTTGTGCAAACCAAACTATGGGATATTTTTATGGATTTTTTTAAAATTTTAATAGTAATGGCGGCGATGAGCGACTTATAGCGTGACTGTGATACTGCAGTGGACAAAGCGACACTAAGTGACACTTTTTTGGGGACCAGCGATACCAATACAGTGATCAGTACTAAAATATGTACTAAGGAAACTGGCAGGGAAGGGGGTTAACATCAGGGGCGATCAAAAGGTTAAATGCGTTCCTAGGGAGTGCTGGCTAACTGGGGGATATGCTTGTACTATGGGAAGGCAAAGATCAATGTTCCTGCTTAGCAGAAACACAAGATCACTACCTTCCCTTTTCACAGAATGGGAATCTGCCTTGTTTACATCGGTAGACCACCATTCAACTTCTCTCAGGGACGATCAGTGGGATCACAGAGTCTGCCAGACCCGCCAATTGGCTCCTGAGGTGTCCAATCACACCGCAAACAGGTCCCTGGCGGCACGCATGTGTGCCCCAGACCCGGAAGTGAAAAGTCATGTACAGGTACGCAAATTTTCCACAGGAGAGCCACCGTGTATATATACTGTATACAGTCAGCAAGCAGTTAAAGTGGTTGTAAACCTCAGACATGAAATATGAACAAAGCATATCACTCTATAGCAGGGGTCTCAAACTGGCGGCCCTCCAGCTGCTGCAAAACTACAAATCCCATTGTTGCGAAACTGCAAGTCACATGAGGCATTGCAAGGCTGACAGTTACAAGCATGACTCCCACAGGCGATGGCATGATGGGACTTGTAGTTTTGCAACAGCTGGAGGGCCGCCAGTTTGAGACCCCTGCTCTATAGTGTGTACATGTCTCAATCCAGAGCACCAAGTGTCATTTCTGTCTGCTGCTTCATTCCTCTAGCAGCATGAATCACTTCTGACAGGTTTTCCAGACACCAGTTGAAAAAAAAGGTGACAGGGGAGCAAGCGAGCAGCAGATTGATGGACTCATTCTCTTTTCCTGTGTGAAGTGTGTGCGTCTCCCATCCCTCCAATTAGCTCTCAGAGCTCTCTTCAATGAGCTCTGCAGTGTGGCATCTCAGCTTTCCTGCCCCGCCCCCCCCCCTTTTAGAACACTCAGACAAGCTTTACAAAAATTCTGGACTTTGGATGTAGAAAAGAAGACTGCAGAAAAACAGGTAAAACATATGTAGGAGGATTTGTTTCATCTCTGTATCACCTGAGGCCAGTCACTTTACTGGGTAATATTAAGGGTTTACAACCACTTTAAGCCAGGGCTCAGAACAAATTCCAATAAATGCTGGGTGCAGCATTTTTTACTCGAATAGCAATGACTACACATGTGACACGAAGCCCAATACTCTTCTGCATCCAGGAACTGTACAGTGTCAGCCACAATGGCTCAAAAGTGATATGTTCCAGAAAAATCTATACAGAATAAAAAGAAAAAAAAAAAAAAAAAGGTGGATAAAGCACCTGAACCAGATGGCATCCACCCACGGATCATAAAATAATTGAGCTCTGTCATTTCAAAGCCATTGTTTCACATTTTTTAGGGACTCCTTAATGACTGGAATCGTACCACTGGATTGGCGTATAGCCAACGTGGCGCCTATATTTAAAAAAGGGAATAAAGTCTTTACCAAGTAACTATAGACCTGTTAGTTTAACTTTTTTTATTTATTTGTTCCAGAAAAGACAAGACTCGTAGGTCCAACATGAGAAAGAAAAATACAGAAAACTTAGTGTATGCTGACATACAGTACAATCATGTCATAACAGTAAACATGTCTGAATGGGTGGAGAGATCTGAGGAGTACAAACAAGTATAACCCCGGAGATCACCCCTCGGCAGAACTGTCCTGGTTTCAACCACCATCAGGCTTAGCACAACAATTGTACCACCTTCCCATGGGAGTCCAGCCCCCTACACAACTATAGAGTGTGTGCGCGCAGGCATATATATACACACACACACACACACACACACACACAGACACATAATATATATTATATTATATTATACTATACATATACATATACATACACACATACACACAAACACACAAACACACGGCTCGACGAATCCTAGGCGCCAGGTCGCATTGGCGACTAGAATTAGTGACCTGGCGCCTGGGGCAGCACATCTTGGGTATCCTGTCTCCGATCGGACCCTCCCGCCCGACACGCGATTGCGTCGGGCCACGCCGGCCATCGAGGCCACGGCTTTGCGGCCTTCTGCAAGCCTATACTTTCTCTTTAAAGAAGCCCATCCTGCTTCTAACTAACACTGATTTTACTTCCTCCATCAGCTCATCCCCCACAGCTATTACCTCTTGTATCAATTGACCCTTTCTTTTTAGATTCTAAGCTCGAACGAGCAGGGCCCTCCGATTCCTCTTGTACCAAATTGTAATGTCTGTTTTTATTTTGTTAAGCGCTGCGCAAACTGTTGGCGCTATTATAAATCCTGTATAATAATAATGCTTCCTTCTATCTTGATCTTGGCACCATCTAGTGGTGGCCGTTGGTATGACATCCAGCAATGCTAATGGAGCCCTGCCTGTAAAAAATTAACCAATCTTAAATTTACATAGGCGACTAGAACCAAACACACACCATATTATAATACATACACACACTTTGGTTCTAGCCGTCTGTGTACATTTTTTGCTAAGCAAACAATAAAAGATTGAAAATTTTGAAAAAAAAAATAAATAAAAAATATGGTTTAATAGTTTGTTATAAAGTTTTGCAAACAGGTAATTTTTCTGCTTCATTGATATGCGCTCATGAGGCAGCACTGGTGGGCACTGATAGGCTGCACTGGTAGGCACAGTTAAGGTGGCACTGATAGGCACAGATAAGAATAGATGGGTGGCACGGATGGGCACTGATATGCGGCACTAATGTGCAGCACTGTTCCTTAGGTACTGATAGGTGGCACTGTTGCCTACTGCTAGGTGGCACTGAGGGGCTGGCGGCAGCTTGTAGTGATTGGGACTGATGTCCCGATCACTGCTGCCGGTGATTGGCTTTTTTTTTTTTTTTTTCTCCTCACGCTGTCAGAACGATGAGAAAAAATAGCCGATTACCGGCTGTGTTGACATCACGTGATCAGCTGTCATTGGCTGACAGCTGATCACATGGTAAGGGATCGACCCCTTACCCGGATCGGTGATCCAGCGAGTCTCAGACTCGCTGATCAGAGCGTGCAGCGCGTGCCCTTCAGGGGGCACGTAGGCCACTTGTACACAGCACAACGTCAACGATATTATATAATATATATCACACACACACACACAATATATTTCAGTAGAGAGTAAGGGGAAAGAATTGGGAATATCTGTAGATTATAGATGTTAGAGGGGAAAAGGGGTAGAGAAGTGGGGGTCAAACAAATAGATTTCACAAGGTCCCCGTTTTAGAGTAACGGTCTCGTTGGCGTCTGGCTGCGAGTGTGAGGTCTTCCATTTTGTTTATGTCTGCGACTTTTCTAAGCCATAGGTCAATGGGCGGTGGGTGTGGGGATTTCCATAGGAGGGGTATACACGCTTTAGCAGTGTCAAGAAGGAATCATTTATTTCTTATAGACTTTCGCTGGGGTCTCTGAAGCATGCAGAAGGAAGAAAGCCGGGTCATCTGGGATGGGACGTTATGTAAATTTTTGCGCGATTTAACGTATTTTCCCCCAAAAACTAACAAGTTTGTGCAGGACAGTTCCTCGATCTTTCTGGTATCTCATGCACAGGTCAGATGTACAGTGCCTTGCGAAAGTATTCGGCCCCCTTGAACTTTTCAACCTTTTGCCACATTTCAGGCTTCAAACAGATATAAAATTTTAATTTTTTGTGAAGAATCACCAACAAGTGGGACAATTGTGAAGTGGAACGAAATCTATTGGATATTTTAAACTTTTTTAGAAAATAAAAAACTGAAAAGTGGTGCGTGCAAAAATATTCGGCCCCTTTACTTTCAGTGCAGCAAACTCACTCCAGAAGTTCAGCGAGGATCTCTGAATGATCCAATGTTGTCCTAAATAGAATCCACCTGTGTGTAATCCGAGTCTCTGTATAAATGCACCTGCTCTGTGATAGTCTCAGGGTTCTGTTGAAAGCGCAGAGAGCATCATGAAGACCAAGGAACACACCAGGCAGGTCTGTAATACTGTTGTGGAGAAGTTTAAAGCCGGATTTGGATACAAAAAGATTTCCCAAGCTTTAAACATCCCAAGGAGCACTGTGCAAGCGATCATTTTGAAATGGAAGGAGTATCAGACCACTGCAAATCTACCAAGACCTGGCTGTCCCTCTAAACTTTCAGCTCAGACAAGGAGAAGACTGATCAGAGATGCAGCCAAGAGGCCCATGATCACTCTGGATGAACTGCAGAGAACTACAGCTGAGGTGGGAGAGTCTGTCCATAGGACAACAATCAGTCGTACACTGCACAAATCTGGCCTTTATGGAAGAGTGGCAAGAAGAAAGACATTTCTCAAAGATATCCATAAAAAGTCTTGTCTAAAGTTTGCCACAAGCCACCTGGGAGACACACCAAACATGTGGAAGAAGGTGCTCTGGTCCGATGAAACCAAAGTCGAACTTTTTGGCGTAAAAGCAACACAGCTCATCACCCTCAACACACCATCCCCACTGTCAAACATGGTGGTGGCAGCATCATGGTTTGGGCCTGCTTTTCTTCAGCAGGGACAGGGAAGATGGTTAAAATTGAGGGGGAAGATGGATGCAGCCAAATACAGGACCATTCTGGATGAAAACCTGTTGGAGTCTGCAAAAGACCTGAAAGTGGGACGGAGATTTATCTTCCAACAAGACAATGATCCCAAACATACAGCAAAATCTACAAAGGAATGGTTCACAAATAAAATGTATCCAGGTGTTAGAATGGCCAAGTCAAAGTCCAGACCTGAATCCAATCGAGAATCTGTGGAAAGAGCTGAAAACTTCTGTTCACAAACACTCTCCATCCAACCTCACTGAGCTCGAGCTGTTTTGCAAGGAAGAATGGGCAAGAATTTCAGTCTCTCGATGTGCAAAACTGATAGAGACATAGCCCAAGCAACTTGCAGCTGTAATCGCAGCAAAGGGTGGCTCTACAAAGTATTAACGCAAGGGGGCCGAATAATTTTGTACGCCCCACTTTATTTTTTTATTAGTTAAAAAAGATTTAACAATCCAATAGATTTCGTTCCACTTCACAATTGTGTCCCACTTGTTGGTGATTCTTCACAAAAAAAATTAAAAATTTTATATCTTTATGTTTGAAGCCTGAAATGTGGCAAAAGGTTGAAAAGTTCAAGGGGGCCGAATACTTTCGCAAGGCACTGTATCTGAGAAAATATTGGTGTAGTTGTGATGGGGTTCTGTACCACCTGGACAGAATTTTCGAATTGGTCTCCTGTGTTTTTGTACAAATGGATGATTTGTGTATAAAATGGAGGATATGGAGTCGCTGTTTTGGGGTGAAGCTGCGATTTAAATCTCGCCCCCACACTGTCAATCCTGGGGGTTGGAAGCTCTCTGGGAGCGTATTCAGCAGGTTGTATGTAAGCGAGAGTGTGTGTGGTAGGGTTCCTGTGTCTGAGGAATATTCCTCAAAAATCGTGTGAGGTTGGCTAAGTTCTTTAGGGGGTGGCAGGGATTTTAAAATGTATCCCAGCTGGAGTGCTCTCAGGAAATCTAAACGAAAGGGGCCCGCAGGGTCTGTAAGTTCTGATGTGGATATCCATCTACCCATGATTCGGAAGTGTGAGGCTTGAAAGTAACCTGCCCTAATCAAGTTTTGGAAGGTGCCATCTGTAAGTCCTGGCAGGAATCATGGACTGCCTAAGATAGGAGTCAGGGGTGAATCCCTCAAAAAGATTACCTCTCGGCTCAGGAGGTTGGCACAGATACGTGTCGTGGGGCCAATGAGGGGGTGTCGTTTGACGCATGCAGGGAGCGATGTGTAACACCACGGTGCTCTATTAAGAGGTTCAGGGCTTTGTGCCTGTTCCAAACGAGGCTATAGCCTAGCGTTGTGATGTCGGCACCAGTCTATGAGCCTACTGAGAGGTGATGTGTAGTAGTAGCCTAAAGGAGCATGCATGCATGCTACGAAGCGCCGCCCACTTGACCCCGTTCCTGGAAGTGATCCAAGTACACCAGCGGTACAGCAAGATACCAACAGCATCCATAGCCTGCGCTCCAGCTATCCGGAAACGCTGGGCACCCAGAGCGCCACTGGAAAAGCACAGAGAATAGGACACAGGACCTTTCTGGATCAGCTTGCCACTACCGCATCACCCGGGAGAGAAAACGGAAGAAACATTATCTCTGACATGCCTGATCGAACATCTCTTTTGTGAGTGTTTATATTCCCTTTGAAATACAATTTTTAATAATTGCTGCACTTAGAGGGCGCCGTCTTTCCTTTTTTTTGTCTTCCAGAGCTTCTTCTTGCTTGTATGGACTGGCTGCCTTTTATTTGCTCAGCACTTTTTAGCATCTACAGTGACCAACGTCCAATTTTGCTCCCAATATCATCCCTTCTACCCATCCCTCACCAATTGCCCCTTCTCTCCCTCTGATTTTACACATTTATTTATATGTGATTTTATTTTTGAGCTATAGCCATTGTGCGCCATATTAACCCTTCGATTGTGTTTGTAGTAGTAGTTGCGCATGTCCGGCATAGCTAGGCGTGTTTGGGTAATGAGTGTAACACTCTGCTTAACTGCGGTCACTTGCGTGTCCAGATGAACTATGAATAGTGTCATTTTAAAATAACTTGTTGGGATGCGGATGGGTAGGGCCTGGATAAGGTATATAAATTTAGGGAGGATGCTCATTTTCAGTATGTTACAGTGGCCAAACCATGAGTGGAGGCCTGTGTAGTTTAACTTCTATAGTTGGGAAGATACTGGAGAGTTTAATAAAAGACCACATAGAGGTTGTCGAACAAACCCGATTTCTTTTTATGAGGTGGTGGCTATAGTATATTTGGATTTTGCAAAAACGTTCTAATGTGTAAGGTAAAGTCTACAGACTTGGAAATAGTTTGTAAATGGATAGAAAACTGGCTAAAAGACAGAATTTAGAGGAGTAGTGGTTAATAATTATTCATACTCTGAATGGTCTAAGGTCATCAGTGGTGTACCCCAAGGTTCAGTGCTGGGACCCTTGATTTTTAATATCTTGATAAATGATATTGGGTCTGGAATCAAAAGTACCATTTCAGTCTTTGTAGATGACACCAAGCTATGCAGTTGAATAACATACTTACAAGATGTCTCCAACTTACAAGGTCAACCTCAATGCTCTGTCTAATTTGGGCAACTAGGTGGCAGATGGTTTAATTTAGATAAATGTAAAAAAGTTATGCACTTGGGGGCTAAGAATATGCATGCATTATATCTACCAAGGGGAGTACAACTGGGAGAGAGAGACAGAGCTCACTTTGCCCCTGTACAAATCATTAGTAAGACCTCATCTGGAATATGCAGTTCAGTTTTGGACACCAGTTCACAAAAAAGGATATCGGGGAACTGGAGAAAGTGCAGAGAAGGGCAACCAAACAGATAAGAGGCATGGAGGAGCTCAGCTATGAGGAAAGATTAGAGGAACTGAATTTATTCTCTCGAGAAGAGGAAATTAAGGGGGGATATGATCAACATGTACAAATATATAAGGGGTCCATATAGTGAACTCGTGTTGAGTAGGGGTGCAACGGATCAAAAAACTCACGGATAGGATCGATCCTCGGATCAGAGTCACGGATCGGATCATTTTTCAGATCAGCAAATAATTGAATTTGCAAAAACCTGTGAAAATTCCGCCACCATATAGTCCCCACTGTAATATCCACGTCATCTCCCCCACTGTAATATTGGCTGGGTAATGCAGAGTATTGGCTGGGTAATGCAGAGTATTGGCTGGGTAATGCAGAGTATATGCTGGGTATTGGCTGGGTATTGGCTGGGTAATGCAGAGTTTTTTTACAAGTGATCGCTCCGTCATTTGACGGAGCGATCACATTGTAAACAGTGGCCGGGTGTACCAAGATGGCCGCCGCTCTGGCGCTAGGCCGAAGCCGCGGCCTTTCCTAAGGCCGCCGGGTGTACCAAGATGGCCGCCGCCTCTCCGGAGCTAGGTCGAAGCCGCGGCCTTTCCTAGGGCCGAGGCCGCGGAGCGCTCCGCGGATCACGGGGTGTGCCGATCCGAACGGTGTGACCCGTTCGGATCACGGATCGGCGACGATCCGTTGCACCCCTAGTGTTGAGTTATTTACTTTACGGTCAATACAGAGGACAATGGGGCATGCTTTAAGCCTAGGGGAAAAGAGATTTTATCTCCAAATACGGAAAGGTTTCTTCACAGTAAGAGCTGTGAAAATGTGGAATAGACTCCCTCCAGAGGTGGGTCTGGCCAGGTCAGTAGATTGCTTTAAGAAAGGCCTGGATTATTTCCTAAATGTACATAATATAACTGGGTACTAACATTTATAGGTAAAGTTGATCCAGGGAAAATACAATTGCCTCTCGGGGGGGGATCAGGAAGGATTTTTTTCCCCCTGCTGTAGCAAATTGGATTATGCTTTGCTGGAGTTTTTTTGCCCTCCTCTGGATCAACTGTGGGAGAAGGATTGTGTATATGGGATTGTATGATATTTTTTATTTTTTATGGTTGAACTAGATGGACTTGTGTCTTTGTTCAACCCGAGTAGAACTATGCATCTTTGAATTTGGTTAGGTTTGTCGTTGCACCACCTGTAGTTATGCATCTAGTCAACAAGCACAAAAAGATAGTCTGATCATAAAGCTTCATACCTAGTTGGGAACGTTGCTGCTTCTGCTCTTCACTGCGTAGAAAAGCATCCAGTACTTTGGGTTCCGTTATGTAGTCTTCTGTGTCTGTTAGAGAGCTGTAGGATGATGGTGAAGACCTGTAGCGAGATCTTAATCCGCTGCTTTCCACGGGCCCAAGAGTACTAAGATACTGTGGTGATGCCAAGGGAGGACTATAACTCTGCATCTGGATACAAAAATAAAAGTGGCTTACTAAATTCCATTTTCTTCACTTTCAGCATGTGAAGGCATACCACTAGCCTTAAAAAGGTTTATTAATTATTACCCAACAAAGTATATTAATATTTAAATATAACCAAAAATGAGCAGGGCCCTCCGTTCCTCCTGTATTGAATTGTTTTGCAACTGTTTGCCCTCATATTGTTAAGTTATGTGCAAACTGTTGGCGCTATACAAGTCCTGAATAATAATAATACAAATTCTATTGCCTCACGTTTTGCAGTCCCTCGCCAGTTTAAGCCCTAGTTCCCATTGGTGCGATTTGCCATGTCAAAATCGACGTAAATTGCCGGAAATGGCACCTTCCTAACTGACGCCGCACCGATTTCTGTACTCCTTTTTGCGATTTCGGGTTGCGATTTCCATTGACATCTGTGCAGAAACCCGCACAGATGTCTATGAAATCGCAATGAAATTGTGCGAGTTCAGCTGAACTCGCACTGCTTCATTCCCGCAGCTCAGTGTGAACATGGGGGCTAAAGCCCATCTCCAGGTAAATGGGGGCCTGTAAGCCATTACACCCCCCCCCCCCCCCACTACCGACAAATATTATCACAGCTCTGTATGAAGATTGCCTTTGCCAACATCAATAACCTGAAATGTGTTCACAGATTATACTATGCCTTTCACCCCATAGCACTTAACCACTTGCTTACTGGGCACTTAAACCCCCCTCCTGTCCAGACCAATTTTCAGCACTGTCGCACTTTGAATGACAATTGCGCAGTCATACAACACTGTACCCAAATGTTCCCACAAATAGCTTTATTTTGGTGGTATTTGATCACCTCTGCGGTTTTTATTTTTTTGTTAAAAACATTTTAAATGACCAATTTTTTTTTTTTTTATATTTGCGATACCCATAACAACTTGATACAAAAAAACAACAACGTTCTTTACCAAGGAGCATACATTCCACATAATATTTATGCTACAAAATTTAGTGTGTGCTGTAAACTGCCTCCAGCATTGGTCCCATTTCTTCTTGCTGAAGGATGCCATTTTGCTTAAGCCCAGACCCCCTGAGCACAGGTAAATCAGAGTGGAAGTAAACTCACCAATTGAAAAAAAAAAAAAAAAAAAAAAAAAAAAAAAAAAAAGTAAAATTCCTGGAATGGCGGGGATTGCCAACTGTCACATTTGCTTGTGTCCTCAACCAAACTGTCAAATTATCAAATGGCTGGTGTCATAACTGACCACATGTGCAGGACCATGACAGTTGCAGATAAAACAGAAGCAGCTTCCTTGGCTGTAAAGGATAGAGTTTAATTCCGCTTCAAGGCTGTCAGCAGATCGGCCTCTGCAAACTCGGCAGTGCTTAAAAATGAAGAGCAACTGAGCATGTACAGAGCAGGGTGAGAGTGTATTACTGGATTTTAAACAGTATAGGCAAGTATTTTTTATCCTTTACATAGCTATACCTGCAAAAGGGGCCTGAAGTAGTAGTAGTGTCAAAAATGTCCGATGTGTCCGCCATAATGTCGCAGGTCACAATAAATTAAAAAAAAAAAAAAAAAAAAAAAAAAAAAAAAAAAAAATCGCTGATCGCCACCATTACTAGTAAAAAATATTAATAAAAATGTTATAAAACTATCCCCTATTTTGTAAACGCTATAATTTTTGCGCAAACCAATCAATAATCACTAATTGCGATTTTTTTTTTTTACCAAAAATATGTAGAAGAATACGTATGGGTCTAAACTGGAGGAAAAAAAACGTTTTTTTTATATATTTTTTGGGGTTATTTATTATAGCAAAAAATATAGCATTTTTTTCAAAATTGTCACTCTATTTTTGTTTATAGCGCAAAAAATAAAAACCGCAGAGGCGATCAAATACCAACAAAAGAACGCTCCATTTGTGGGGAAAAAAAAAAGGACGCCAATTTTGTTTGGAAGCCACGTCGCACGACCGCGCAATTGTCAGTTAAAGCGACGCAGTGCCGAATCGCAAAAAGGGGCCTTTGGCTGCCAATTGGTCTGGGGCTGAAGTGGTTAAACCCATCTCCGATGTGCATTAAAATCCCACGAGCTTAACAGTTAAAGAATCACTAAAACCAGCTGGTCTCCTAACATTATGCCATGGTTAAAATCTTGGATTACATATCTTCCCAAATTCTACTGTTCGATGTGAACATTGACTGAAGTTTCTGGCCAAGGACGATCTGGTTTCAAGCCAAACTCAATCTAGAAGAACCTGTGGGAAACTATCACATCCCCATCAGCCCAATTAGCTGTGACATTCTCCACCCTGCAACTGCACATCCACAAAGGGGCAGGGATGGTTGTGACATAATTGACCTAATATGCAATTACGTGACTGCTTTCCACGTGTTCTATTGAACTGAGTATGGACTAAGGGTGCTCCGAACCCAATTCATTCCAATTCCTGACCTAAATCTGCAGGTTCTCTGTTGTGCAGCTGCCAGATCATTACACAAAATGAGAAGGTTTTCCTAATAAATTGCTCAGTAAGTATGGGTACAATTAATAAATAAGCATGAAGAAACTTCAAGGGTAAATTTAATAGAATATAAAAACATACCTTTGAATAACTGCTATTAGGCGAGTATGGCACACCTGAAGTAAAAGAATTACTGCTACTTGACAGAGCATTTTGTATTGGAGGACTATAACCGCTGATGAAACTGGAAGAGAACTTAGGACTTGTGCTGGGTGACCGTGAAGGGCTGTAGCTCAGTACACTTTGTCCTTGCATGCCTGGGTGAAGTGAAGATGTTGGCACTGTATTTTTTGTAAGTTCCTTTGGTGGGCTGGATTGCACAACTGCAAATTAGATTATAAATTACTCTTGGTTTTTAAATTAGATTATAGCACATTAAGTTCAAAATGACAGTAACATTAAAACCTGGTAAACACACAATGAGATTATCGGACGAACGAACGTCTTTTTTGCATGCTAGTCCCTATATCGAAAAAGAAGTTACGAAAATTCTCATACGACAGAATAAAAATTTGGAAACAATGTAATGTGTTAAATTGTATTTGCGGATGAAAACTGTATGCATTAAAACTAAAATCGTAAAAGAAAAATGTGTTTATCCCTTCAGATATTTTCGGATGAATGGTCGTGATCGGCTCTCGAAAGCTGTGTACTAACGATCAGATTATCATATGATCGATTTGAACACACTGCACTAAAAAGCAAAGAAGTGGTACTAACCTCAGTTTTAAAAAAAATATTCAAGTATGCACACTTAACTCAAAAAACACCTATTGCTCTCACCCTCCTCCAAATTCTTTTTGCTGCTGTGATTTGACTTCCTGTTCAAGGGTGGCTACATTTGTTCTCCATGGTCCCATTGTATGTAGGAATGTACAGTGCTTTGAAAAAGGTATTCATATCCCCTTGAAATTTTCCACATTGTGATGTTACAACAAAAAATATAAATGTATTTTATTGGGATGTTATGTGATAGACCAACACAAAGTGGCAAATAATTGTGAAGTGGAAGGAAAATTAAGTTTTTTTCAAATTTGTGAAAAGTGTGGTGTGCATTTGTGTTTAACCCCCTTTACTCTGATACCCCTAAATAAAATCTAGTGGAACAAATTGCCCTCAGAAATTACCCAATTAGTAAATAGAGTCCACCTGTGTGTAATTTAACCTCAGTATAAATACAGCCCATCTGTGAAGCCCTCAGAGGTTTGTTAGAGAGCCTTAGTGGACAAACAGCAGCATGAAGGCCAAGAAACAAACCAGACGGGTCAGCAATAAAATTAAAAGAAGATTAAAGCAGGGTTAGGTTAAAAAAAAAAAAACAAAAAAAATAAATAAATAAATAATTAAAAAAAAAAAAAAAAATCGCAAGGTTTGAACATCTCACGGAGCATTGTTCAATCCATCATCTGAAAATGGAAAGAGTATGGCATAACTGCAAACCTACCAAGACATTCACCGTTCACCTTAGCTGACAGGCTAGGCAAGGAGAGCATTAATCAGAGAAGCAGCCAAGAGGCCCATGGTAACTCTGGAGGAGCTGCAGAGATCCACAGCTCAGGTTGGAGAATCTGTCCACGGGACAACTATTATCAATGCACTCAACAAATCTGGTATTTAGGGCAGAATGACAAGAAGAAAGCCATAAGAAGTCCCATCTGCACTTTGCGAGGGGACGCAGCAAAATGTGGAAGAAGGTGCTCTGGTCAGATGAGATCAAAACTGAACTTTTTGGCCTAAAAGCCAAACGCCATGTGTGGTGGAAAACTAAACACTGGTAGAGACATACCCAAAAAGACTTGCAGCTATAATTGCAGCGAAAGTTGGTTCAAGTATTGACTCAGGGGGGCTTAATACAAACGCATGCCACAATTTTCTGAGATTTGCAAAAAAAATTGAAAATCATTTACCAGGGGTTGTCTTTGGGAAATAAACGTATGAGTGCTGTCAGCATTGCTGCAGAGGTTGAAGGGGGTGGGGGGTGCCAGCCTGTCAGTGCTCAGACCATATGCCGCACACTGCATCAAATTGGTCTGCATGGATGTCGTCCCAGAAGAAAGCCTCTTCTAAAGATGGAGCACAAGAAAGCCCTCAAAAAGCTTGCTGAAGACAAGCAGACTAAGGACATGGATTACTGGAACCATGTCCTGTGGTCTGATGAGACCAAGATGAACTTATTTGGTTCAGATGGTGTCAAACCTGTGTGGTGGCAACCAGGTGAAGTGTACAAAGACAAGTGTGTCTTGCCTACAGTCAAGCATGGTGGGAGTGTCATGGTCTGGGGCTGCATGAGTGCTGCCGGCACTGGGGAGCTACAGTTCATTGAGGGAACCACGAATGCCAACATGTACTGTGACATACTGAAGCCGAGCATGATCACCTTCCCTTTGGAGACTGGGCCACAGGGCAGTATTCCAACATATTGACCCCAAACACACCTCCAAGACGACCACTGCCTTGCTAAAAAAGCTGAGGATAAAGGTGATGGACTGGCCAAGCATGTCTCCAGACCTAAACCCTATTGAGCATCTGTGGGGCATCCTCAAATGGAAGGTGGAGGAGCACAAGGTCTCTAACATCCACCAGCTCTGTGATGTCGTCATGGAAGACAACACCAGTGGCAACCTGTGAAGCTCTGGTAACTCCATGCCCAAGAGGGTTAAGGCACACACAACGCATGCGTTGCAGGGAGGGGGGGGGTGAACTTCCTACCGGTGCCGCGGTGTCAAGGGAGGAAGTGGGAGTTGGGTGCCTGTCAAAACTGGATACCCGCTCCCCTCCCCCCTAAAAAAAAAGACATACCACACCAGTACTTAAAGTGGAAGTTCCATTTTTGGGCGGAACTCCGCTTTAATGGCTGTGTGTTATTTTGAGGGGACAGCAAATTTACACCGTTATACAAGCTGTGCACTCACTACCTTACATTGAAAAAATTACACTTTGCTACAGTGTTGTCATGGTTATTTCACGCCTTTGTACTGAAATACTAAAAACTGAAGGAAAAAAAAAAAAGATTGAACCCAAAATAAACGACCCTATGGCTTCTTGCAAAATGCTGATTAAGCCCATTCCCCTACCAATCAACGGTAACATGGCAGGGATACTACTGTTACTGTCCACTAACGTTTGGCACATAGAAGATGACTGTCAGGGGGCAGGACTAAAGCCGGCCATAGATGGTTCGAATCTCGGCCGGTTCAGCATTGACCGGTACAGATTCGAACAATCTATGGGCAGGCTAATTGTACCCAAGTTTATTGATCAACTTGGGTAAAACCAGCAGTTTGTATATGCCCGCGGATTTAGCCTATAGCAATAATCACTGTGTTCTCCTGTTTTTTTACTGCATGAGGATGTTACATCACTGAAGGGGAGCAAAGTATACAGAACTTCACTTTTGTTTTAAGCTTTAATCACAAAGCAAAGTCCTGTATTCTTTATTTAAAGAACACTAAACATGAAGAGATTATCTACATAAAGCATAGTTATGTGTACAAAGACTTACCTGACTTTGGCACGCCCAAAAGCTTTTGCTGGGAGGGGCTTAATGCAATGCATGAAGATGTCACTGTGTATTTGAAGTACCTCCAAAACTCAAATAACGCATTCACACTAAACAGTAAGGCGAGTGCTAGTTCTGGTGCAAGAAAATACAGTTGAAAGGTCAGTGATGGACAGATAAAACTTTCAGCTTCAACAGCATTAATATATATATTAAAAAAAATAAATAAAAAAAACACTGCAATTTACAAAGCCTATATGAGACAAACAAATCATACATTAGGGGTGTGCATCTTCACTAGTCTCACAATTTGATTACGATTATCTGGTCAACGATTCAATTCCACGATGCATCACGATTACTGACGCTCTCCCACTTCTGCTTGGGCCGCCTAGGCGGCCCTTCCTCCCTGCAATCTTCTGGGACACATCACAGGAGATTGCCCAGCTATGAAGGAGAGTGCAGTGAGACATGCGCACCCGGCTGTGAAGCTCCAAGCTGTCACAGCCGGATGCCCACAGTAGTATTGCCAGCGTCGTGGACAGGCAGGGGAAGAGAATAGAGGGTTTGGGTGGCCACGTCGCTGGATTGTGGGACAGGTGTCTTTATTAAAAGTCAGAAGACACACTTTTTTTGTAGCTGCTGACTTAACAAATAAAATAAAAATTTACTGGAACTCTGCTTTGAATTAAAATTAACCTCACTCCTTTAAAGCAGAGTTCCACCCAAAAGTGGAACTTTTGCTTTAAGCACTCCTTGCCCCCTGACATGCCACATTTGGCATGTCATTTTTTTTGGGGGGGGGGGGGGGGTGTCCTCTTTTTAGTGGGACTTCCTGTCCCGGCCGCCTAGGCGACTCCTCCTCTCGCCCTAGGTGGCCCCTCCCTGCCAGCAAAGATAGGCTGGCCAATGGCAGAGCGTAGTGCACGGCTGGGTGTCACTGCCCACAGTAGATATGACAGCCCAGAGGAGGGGGAGAGGAGCGAGGCTCCGTGCAGCCACATCGATGGACTGTGGGACAGGTAAGTGTGTTTATTAAAAGTCAGCAGCTACACTTTTTGTAGCTGACTTAATAAACTAAAAAACGGGTGGAACTCCGCTTTAAGAGGTGCACTAATCCAGTGCACTACAGGGTAAAGGAATTCACACACACAGCTGCTGGGAGGTCAGGAGGGATTAGAATCCACAACTGACAAACAGCCCTGTGAAGTTCCCTGTACTGTCTCTGTGCTGACAGTTCTCTGGGCTCCCCTGTTAACTCCTAGTGTGCTGGAAGGTGCAAACAGTGGAATGTGCAAACAGTGGAATGTGCAAACAGTGGAATGTGCAAACAGTGGAATGTGCAAACAGTGGAATGTGCAAACAGTGGAATGTGCAAACAGTGAAATGTGCAAACAGTGAAATGTGCAAACAGTGAAATGTGCAAACAGTGAAATGTGCAAACAGTGAAATGTGCAAACAGTGGAATGTGCAAACAGTGGAATGTGCAAACAGTGGAATGTGCAAACAGTGGAATGTGCAAACAGTGGAATGTGCAAACAGTGGAATGTGCAAACAGTGGAATGTGCAAACAGTGGAATGTGCAAACAGTGGAATGTGCAAACAGTGGAATGTGCAAACAGTGGAATGTGCAAACAGTGGAATGTGCAAACAGTGGAATGTGCAAACAGTGGAATGTGCAAACAGTGGAATGTGCAAACAGTGGAATGTGCAAACAGTGGAATGTGCAAACAGTGGAATGTGCAAACAGTGGAATGTGCAAACAGTGGAATGTGCAAACGGGTGGAAGCAGGGAAAATGTCATCACAGAGCATGTGTAGGAGCCAGTGTAAGAGTACAAACACATTTGTACTGTTAAAATACCTGTGTGGTAAAAAATGCAGAGTTATAATGCAGTAAGTGCCCACCGCTGTATGTGCATTTTAAAATATATGCAGCTTCATTTCTTAGCGTGTGCTCATGTGACTGCCTGGTTCGGCCCGCCTCTCTCATCTCACATCTCTCCTGACGTCAGTGGGAGTTCTCAGCCCCACCCCACTGTAGCTATCAGATCAGAAGAGGCGGGCGGGGCAGACGTCAGGAGAGACGTGAAAGGAGAGCCGGACCTGGCAGTCACATGAGCGGCATATACAGTAATTATATATATATATATATATATATATATATATATATATATATATACACATACATACACACACACACACACACACAAAGAAATGAGGTATGAAGCTGCATACATTTTTAAAAACACATACAGCGGTGGCACTTAATGGATTACAACTCTGCATTTATTACAAAAGTTATTTCGACAGACACGCTCGGAGCGCTCTACCGGGTGGGGCGGGGCAAGTCGGGATGACGTCACCCGACATAGATTTTTTTGGGACGCATGCATCGATTAAATTCCGCACCCCTATCATACATGGGTGCAAATAGAAAGACTGACAAGTACACTACGGCATAGTACAGGTTTAGTCTCATCTGACCATCTTTTTCCATGTGGCCTCAGAATCTTCACGGTGTGTTTAAGGTGGTTAGATGACACTAAAACTGAATTTGGCCTCAACACCAAATGCTATATCTGGAAGAAACCCAATACAGCTCACCATCTAAATAACACCATTCCTACAGTAAAGCATGGAGGTGGTAATATCCTGTTATGGGTGTCAGCGGCGGCCCATCCATTAGGGGCGCTGCCCTCTTCTCCACCCTCTATATGCAGTGGACAGATGCAAGCATCTATCCACGGCCGCCGCCTATTCATGTGTCTGGCACAGGGCACATGAATTACAGCAGTTTTTTTTTTAAGCACCGGATTAGAGCCATAGGCTCTAATCGGGTGCTTCAAAATAAGGTGGGCTCAGGTCGCAGAGGATGCATCCGGAGCCCCCACAGGTGTGTAGCAACAGCGAATAATCATTCGTTCATTATCACACTGATCCTCTTCCCGGACAAATGGGAAGCAGGTAAGAAACCTGCTTCCCAATTGGCCAAAACGTCAGGCGATCCTATTGGACGCCTAGCGCTGGGAGGAGCATAGAGGCACCGCGGAGGACGACTCCAAGAGAGGAAACCGGAGCCCGCCACGCTGGAAATTGGCCACAGCAGCTCTGACCGCCTGCTGCCAAAAAGTCGTCAATGGGAAGAAGGTTTACCTGCCAACATGACAATGACCCAAAGCACACAGCAAAAATGACCACAGTGGTTGAAGGTAAAAAAAAGGTGAAAGTCTTTGCATGGCCTAGTCAGAGCCCAGAATTAAACCCCAACGAAAATCTGTGGGATGACTTTAAGACTGCAGTCTACAGTTACCATCAAATTTAACTGAACTTGAGCAGTTCTGCAAAGAGTGGGCAAATATTGCAAAGTCTAGATGTGGAAAGTTAGTAGAGACATATCCCAACAGACTAAAGGCTGTAATTAAAGCAAAACGTGGTTCAACAAAATACTGACAAAGGGTGATCCTTTTTCCACTTCAGTGATTTTTTTTTTCTGTCATGTTGGCATTACATTTTTTACTTGGTTACAAGTTGAAAATGCTAAGCCGCCCGGCTCTCTTCCGGCTCACTCAGACCTAGGTCGTCCCCCCCTCACTGGGACCCACAGACTCCCTCTACTATGTCACCCCTGCCATCCCAGACTCACACAGCCGTTCTGACACTTCTGGCAGGGAATGCACCCCCCCCCCCCCCCCAAAAACATGTCCCTCCCGTCTCCAAAATGGGAGCCCCATGCCATGCCCAACCCCCAAACATGCACAGCCACACAACACGCAGGACCCAAACAAGCCCCGGAAACAGGACTGAAGGTTTTGTCCCTCCCAAGACACTTTGAAATCCTCAAGCCCCAGTTCCAGGATCACAAGACCCGGAGGGTACTGACATGCCAGTCTTATCCATTCAAAAAACAAAGCTCTGCATTCTGCCCTGATGTGAATACCACATGTACCAAACACCCCCCCCCCCCCCCCCCCCCCCCCCCCCCCCCCCTACACTGTTGCAGGGCCCAGCATATTTTACATATATAAATATATACACCACACACTTTTACATATTTTAGCCCTGACCAAAAACACACGATATGGTTCCCTACAATATCATGTTTGCTTAGATGAAGGTTCCTCACAGCTGTTACCATCAAAAGAAAATAAAGGTACTTAAGAAGATTTCTAACTTACCAAAATACCAAAATGGCCAGTCTGGAATATTAAAATATGTTCCAATAGTCTTACCAGTCCTTAAAAAAAAAAAAAAAGAAAAAAAGTGAAGTCATTTTGGAATGTTAAAACATGGCAATAAACAACATTTTTCTGTTATAAACACTTCAGGACAAGAGGACAGAAAACTACAGCACTCCTGTATGCACTAGTAAACACTGCAGTTCACTATGGAAGCAAAAAAAAAAAAAAAAAATTCTATGCAGTCAAGGGGCCTCTGATATATATATATATATATATATATATATATATATATATATATATATATATATATATATATATATATATATATATATATCTAGATCTAGATCTATATAAAAAATACAGTCCACACCAGAACCTCAAATGCAGATATTTCTCTCTTTTTTTTTTTTATTTGTTTTTACAGATCTGACCATAGCACAGTTACTCAGCTGCATACATGTCCCAATAGCAAACAATGCCTATACATTGGGATCCATATAAAGAAAAAAAAAATCCTAAGAAAAACAATGTTTTTCGCAGCCAAGTGCATGAATCTATAGCAGGGATATGCAACCCTTGAGAGGCGGATATCTATCTGAACATAAAAGATCAAAGATAACCGGGGGTTAAGCATCCTTATTTTTTTAAATAAACTAGCAAGGCCTAACTAATTAGCAAAGGAAAACTTTGAAAAATATAACAAAACAAATATCAATGTAAAAAAAAAAAAAAAAAAAAAAAAAAAAATAAAAAAAAAATACACCCTTACACTACCTTAAAAGTGGACAGCACCAGTCAGTCAGAGCAGTGGACGGCGTCAGTAGAGCAGAGATTTGCATCAGTAGTTTATTTGTACTTTTATTCTTTTTTTTGGAGCCATATTGGGGGGGGGCTTTGGTGAAATATCAGGGGTCTAATGAAACCCCAGATGTGTCACTTTTGAGACAGAGAAAGGGACTGAGGACAGATTCCCCTGTCCCTCAGCTGCACTGGACAGTGAATGAATAGGAATCGCTCTGTGCTGAGCAAGTGGCTTGCTATGGGGGCATTTGGAAGGGTGAAGGAGCCAGGAGTGTCGGTGGGGGACACCAGAAAAGGAGAATCGGGCTGCTCTGTGCAAAACAATTGCACAGAGCAGCTTAAGTATATCTTTGTTATTTGATGGTTTGTTATATTTAATAAAAATACATTTATAGTCACTATAACCCCTTGATGCCAACTGTACGTAGATGTACGGATTCCGTGAATTTCGTTTTTTTCCCCCGTAGGGGCCGCATAACTGTCTTTGTGCCAGGAGCGCACCACACAGCACGCTCTCAGCACAGAGACCGAGGTCTCACAGAGCCCTGGGTCCCATGCAAATAATCGTAACACAGAAATCCCGGTGATCACTGAAGTCCACCCCTGTGTTTCTCTTTGTGAATGGAAAGGAAAGATATATTGTATCCCTAATAATAATAAAAATATATATTTATTAGAGCTGCACGATTCTGGCCAAAATGAGAATCACAAATTTTTTTGCTTAGAATAAAAAGATCACGATTCTCTCAACGCAATATCTTTCAAATTATACAAAAAGAAATTGGGCTAACTTTACTGGTTCGGTTTTTTAAATTCATTAAAGTAATTTTTTTCCAAAAAAATTGCATTTGAAAGACCGCTGTGCAAATACAGTGTGACAAAATATTGCAACAACCACCATTTTATTCTCTAAAGAGAGATAGATCTCTCTCTCTCTCATAATATAATATAATGTTTGGGGTTCCAAGTAATTTTCTATAAAACCAACAAATGTCAGAAAAAGGTTTAGTGTTTAACCACTTGCCGACCGGCGCACGACGATATACGTCGACAGAATGGCACGTACAGGCAGGAGGGCGTATATATACGTCCCTCCTTTAGCCTGTCCGTGCCATCGGGAGCGCGCCGGGAGCGGCGCGCTCCCGCACCGGGAGCGGCGCGCTCCCGCACCGGTCGGGACCCCCGTGAGTCCGGCCGCGGTCCCCGCGGACTCGATCGCCGCGAGGACTCCCGCGATCGTCTCACGGAGCGGCTGAACGGGGAGATGCCGAGATAAACAGCATCTCCCCGTTCTGCCTAGCAACTAGTGACGCCGATCTCTGCTCCCTGTGATTGGAGCAGAGATCAGCATTCACTAGCTGACAGCCACGCCCCCCCACAGTAAAAAAAAACACCCCTAGGCATACTTAACCCCTACACTGCCACCTTGTGGTTAACCCCTAAACTGTCAGTGTCATTTATACAGAAATCAATGCATTTAAATGCATTAATTGCTGTAAAAATGACAATGGTCCCAAAAATGTGTCAAAAATGTCCGATGTGTCCGCCATAATGTCGCAGTCCCAAAAAAAAAAAAAAAACGCAGATCTCCGCCATTAATAATAAAAAAAAAAATTATTAAGAAAAATGCTATAAAACTATCCCCTATCTTGTAAACGCTATAACTTCTGTGCAAACCGATCAATAAATCGCTTATTGCGATTTTTTTTACCAAAAATATGTAGAAGAATACGTATCGGCCTAAACTGAGGAAAAAAAATGTTTTTTTATATATTTTGGGGGATATTTATTATAGCAAAAAATAAAAAATAATGCATTTTTTTCAAAATTGTCGCTCTATTTTTGTTTATAGCGCAAAAAATAAAAACCGCAGGGGCGATCAAATACCACCAAAAGAAAGCTCTATTTGTGGGAAAAAAAAGGACGTCAATTTTGTTTGGGAGCCACGTCGCACGACCGCGCAATTGTCAGTTAAAGCGACGCAGTGCCGAATCGCAAAAAGGGGCCTGGTCCTTTGGCTGCAAATTGGTCCGGTCTGAAAGTGGTTAAACATTCCTCACTTACACACGAAGTCTATTCCTTTGACAAATTGTTACAATGTTTATACTTCAGTTCCACTGCTAAAGAATGTTGCGATTCTTGGCAGACTGCCCTTTTTTTTTCTTCCTTTCTTTTGACGGCTGTCAGCTTTAGCAGAGCGAATTCTCTGCATGGAAATGTAGCGCCATAACCCACTATCGGGCGTTAAAACGTTGAACAGAACACAGTCTCTCAGTTGGGAATAGAAGGCAAGGGTATAGAAGCTCAGGCACTTGAAACTTGCTGACACTCAAATAAATGTCTCTTTAGATGATCCAGGGAGTAGCCACTCGCAACTGGATATCTCAACTGTTGGATAAATCCTTGTTTGTAGATCTAGCAGCCAACAAGTGATTCTAGCTTAGCAAAGTCTCTGCCACAGACTTGGTTGTGAAACTTTAGACGAACACAAAGTACCAGTATCTCGCAGCCGGTCCGGTGATACCGTAAGAACTGTGGATTCAATTAGTGTCCTTACAGCTCAGCTTCCAGGCTCTTATCGAGCAGCCAGCCTGGTGCGTGACCCTCTCCCTCCTTCCCTGGTTGCATGTAGAGTTGCTGGGCCTCTCCAATCCTGAGACGGCGCCGGAACACCTTAGAATCCTCCCTCCAGTTATTGCTCCTCGAACTAGCCAGTTCCGAGGCTCGGAAACGGATGGGTCCGCACCCCAGGCCATGAGGGCCTCTGTGGGCTGGTCAGGAGGACCAAGACCATGGAGTCAGCAACAACTTCTCGACCGGAACCCCATCAGGGTCAGGACCGGAAACCCTGAATCACGTGACTTCAGCACCTTAAGTACCCTCTCCCGGAATACACAGCGGGACAAACGCGCCCACTGATTGGCTCCGAGCAGAGATTGGTACCCAATGCGTCCAACCAGACGGCATTTTAAGGCCTGTCACAGGTGAACCCCACTTATGAGCAGGCAGAACCTCAATACAGCCAAGCCAAACTGATGCCAAAGCATAATTTAGAGCAATTAACCACAAAACTCAACTATAGTTTTGACCAAAAACTAAATTTAAATACATGTTAAGATCGCGATAATGATTCATTGTGCAGCTAATAATTTTTAATTGTGTGAGGGACCGATGTCCCTCTGACAGAAGCCAGTGATCGGCTTTTTCCCCCCCCCCCCTCATACCGATCTTCTGTTTACATCACGTGATCAGAGGTCATTGGCTGACAGCTGATCACATGGTAAGGAGCCGGGATCGGCTCCTTACTGCGATCAGCCAAGTAATCATAGATTTGGTGATCACAGAGCACGCCGTGTGCGACCCGCAGGCAGCTCATGCACAGGACGACGTCACTTGATCACAAAAAAAAAAAAAAAAAACAAACACACACACACACACACGCAACAAATTTAACTTTTTGCTATAACAAATATCCCCCAAAAATTATATATATATATAAAATATTTTTTTCCTCAGTTTAGGCCGATATGTATTCTTCTATAAAAAAAATAAATCACATTAAAGCGGAGTTCCACCCTAAAGTGGAACTTCCGCTTATCGGATTCCTCCCCCCCCTCCGGTGCCACAATTGGCACCTTTCAGGGGGGAGGGGGGTGCAGATACCTGTATAATACAGGTATCTGACCAGCCCATATCTGAGGATGCCCGCCCATATCCAAGGGTTCCCGTTGTGTCTTGGGAAACACACAGTTCCCAGGACACAGCGGGGACCAATAGAGGCTTGCGCAGTAGGGAACCGGGCAGTGAAGACGTTGCATCTTCACTTCCTGATTCCCTGACAGAGGATGGCGGCGGGGCAGCGAGAGACGAGCGGTCTCTCGTCACATTCTGCCTACACCGCTGGAACCAGGAACAGGTGAGTGTCCATTTATTAAAAGTCAGCAGCTGCAGTATTTGTAGCTGCTTTTTAATATTTTTTGTGCGGGTGCAGCTCCGCTTTAAGCGTTTATTGATTGGTTTGCGCAAAAGTTATAGCATCGACAAAATAGGGGATAGTTTTATGGCATTTCCATTATCCATTTTTTTACTAGTAATGGCGGCTATCTGCGATTTTTAATCAGGACTGCGACATTATATCGGACAATTTTGACACATTTTTGGGACCATTGGCATTTATACAGCGGTCAGTGCTATAAAAATGCATTGATTATTGGAAAAATGTCACTGGCAGGGAAGGGGTTAACACTAGAGGTCGATCAAGGGGTTGTGTTCCCTAGTGTGTGTTCTAACTGAAGGGGGGGATGACAGATTGCGGTTCATACTCTGTATGAACAGACGATCTGTGTTTACATACACAGATCCCAGTGTACCCCGAGTGATCGCAGGAGCCTGGCAGTGATCGCTACCGCCGAGCACTCACATCGGCACCGTGGGCCAGCAGGGGATGCACGCACGCCCCTAGTGGCCACAGGGCGAAGCAACGTCACATAACATTGTTTCGCCCAGCCGTGCCATTCTGCCGCAGTACAACTGCGGCGGCTGGTTGGCAAGTGGTTGAAGGTAACCATATTGCTACACAGAGAGGCGCCTCTCTTCTCTTATATTCAGTTGTGACATGACGCAACTTGTATATCAAGACATCGCTTGTATATCAAGTCAAAACGTATTAGCTTTTTTTTTTTTTTTTTTGCTTGTCTTGTAAAACACTCCCAAACCAAGGTTTTACTGTATAGTAGTACTGTGTGTCTCAGAGAATAGTTGCTGCTCCATATAGTCATACGTTTTATTTGGATTAGTGCAGTTTTAAACTTTAATGTGTAACTATGAACCTAGCCATAGAAGGCTGGGAGGCGGTTGGCAGAAAGGTGTTAATGAACGAGCAGCCATAATACTCACATCTCAGTGTAAATAATCCCAGCCAGAGACACATTGAGGAGGCCGCTGGCCAGCACATACTTTCTAGTGCTCGCCTGTTTCCTCATCTTGATGGTGGTGTCAATAAATGACATGTTCAGGTTTTGTTCCTCTGTCTTCATTTCTGGGGAGAGATAAACATGACTTTATATGTGTGTATCCTGATTACACCTCATAGACCACCAACCACCACCTCTCTCTGCTGGAACATCCCCCCCACACATCATTCTGTGCCCGGCTGATACACACCCCCCCCCCCCCCCCCCCCCTCCCTCAGCCCCAATCCCATTGATTCCCTCACGAGTTCCGGCAGAGAAGACTAACGCAGAAAACAGAAGCCGCTCTCCTTCCCATACAACCATTACTGGTGAGGAGTCATTATCAAACACGTGAAATGCCGTACCATAGAGTAACCGCCACACACAGAGAACGGACACTACACCAGAATGTGGCGGGCAGCAAACAACCCCTCGCGTCACGGTTCTCTACACCCAATGAGAGAGCTCTAGGACTGACGTCTGAATCACGTGATTGCTTTGGGCGGGCTCTAGGCAGACTAGTGTGGCTAGGGGCGATGGAAGTGACGTCAGTGGGTGGTTCCGATGTTCTATCAGAATACAGGATGGAGTTTTCTCAGTGCCCCGTCACGTGACCGGAAGAGACAGAAACATGAGTTAAGCTGAGGTCACCAGATTTTAGGTCCTGCTGACTACTGCTACTTCTAACCACACCCACAAACATGCCCCCATGTGTAGCCACACCCAGAAAATGATAAGGTGGATATGCAGAGTATCCCAGGGAATTATGGATGTGGCCAGATTGCAGGAGCAGTAGGAGGGGCTTAAACTGGTATGGCTATATACAATCAGCCTGTTCTTATCTAAAGCAAAAGTATAGAGATAAGGCATGTGTTAGTGATGTACAGAGGGCAGGGGTCAAAATTAAGTAATGTACAGGGTGTAAGGGTAAGTAACACTCAGGAGTCTGGGGTAAGGTGACCACATTCCATACTTCAGGGACACCCCCCCCCCCCCCCCAAAAAAGATGATTTCAAAACTCACCGACAAGGGTTTTAGAGCAGCGGTTCCTGACCTTTGGAGCTGGGAGGGGGGAGGGGGGAGTTAGGTTGGGAGAATGTAGTCTCGGGGTTGACGGGAAATTTGACGGCGGGGAATTTGTCAGGCGAATGGCTAGTGTCAGCACTTAAATCATCCTGATCCCATGCTTGATATGGTGCCGAGATGATTGAAGCGCATTATTTCTATTACTACATTATAATATATAATGAAATAGTTCAACTCACCATAATGCAGAATCAGTGGGAACCCTGAGCTTGTCACTTGCCACCAGATGCAGACCACATTCGCAGTGGAGGCGGAGCCGGGCCCGTAGATGATAGAGGAGGTGGAGTTGACATCTATGGTGGAGTCAGAGCCTGCGCAAGCCTGGAGAAGATAGAGGAGGTGGGTGGGTGCCAGACGTTCGTGGCGGAGGCGGCCCAGAGATGATGGAGGAAGTGGGCATCCAAGGTGGAGGCGGCCGCGCAGAGGAGGAGGAAGTTAACTCCTCCCCTGCTTTGAATGCATGGCAGGGAGTCCTGGCCATGACGTCACTGGTTGCTAGACGCCAGGCGGCTCTAGCAACCAGTGGCCTGGCCAGTAGAAGAGTCTCTCAGGGAATGGTGGAGGCGGAGCGTGCGCCAGCGCTATGGCGGGGTTTGCTCCTCTGTCAGCTTCATTCCTGGACACTATTGTCCTGACATGAAGGTGCCTGGAACCTGGGACAGACCTGATTGCAGTACTGTCCCGGGCAATCCGAGACATGTGGTCACCCTAGTCTGGGGCAAGTAATGCTTAGAGTGCAGGAGCAGGTAAGTGGTCAAGAGTATGTAACACACAGTGCAGGAGTCAGGAAAAAGTAACACAGAGTGCAGTGGTCAGGAGTAAGTAACACACAGGGTGCAGGAGTAAGTAGCGCACAGAGTGCAGGGGTCAGGAATAAGTAACACTCAAGGGTCTGGGGCAAGAAACGCTTAGAATGGAGGAGTTAGTAACAGAGTGCAGTGGTCAGGAGTAAGTAACACACAAAGTGCAGGAGTATGTAATGCTCAGGGTGCAGGCTCGTGAGTAAGAAACATTAGGAGTGCAGGAGTAAGTAGCGCACAGAGTGCAGTGGACAAGAGTAAGTAATGCACAGAGTGTATGGGTCAGGAGGAAGTAACACTCAGAGCACAGGAGTAACACTGAAAGTGCAGAGGTCAGGAGTACGTAATGCTCAGGGTGCAGGTGTCAGGAGTAATACTCAGAGTGCAGGAGTAAGTAATGCTCAGGGGTCAGGAGTAAGTAATGCTCAGAGTGCAGGAGTAAGTAATGCTCAGTATGCAGGGGTCAGGAGTAAGTAATGCATAGAGTGCAGGGGTCTTAAGCAGGGCATGCCAGTAGACAAGTTGACTCCTATGGGCAGACTTCTGTGCATCTCCACAGGCTAATCCATGCTCCTTCTTGTGGACGTAGGAATTGGACACATGCTCATGCGTGCGAACAATTGTGCGCGCATTTGGCATTTGGCTATTTAACCACTTGCCTACTGGGCACTCTTACCCCCTTCCTGCCCAGGCCAATTTTCAGCTTTCAGCGCTCTCACACTTTGAATGACAATTGTGCAGTCATGCAACACTGTACCCATATGAAATATTTATATATTTTTTTCCCCACAAATAGAGCTTTCTTTTGGTTGTATTTAATCCCCACTGGGTTTTGTATTTTTTGCTAAATAAATGAAAAAAGGTAAAAAATTTTGAAATAGTTTTTTCGGACCACCGCCCGCATATATACGTCCTTAATTTGAAGGAGGATATCGTTGTTATGGCAGCAGCTAGCTGCCATAACCCCGGTATCCCATTTTTCGGTCGGCGGTCCGCTTCAAGATAAAAGTGGTCTCTGCTGCGGATTCACCGCAAGATTACTTTTATTGGCGGCGGGGGAGAGGGGCCTCCCGCCACGCTCCGGTGCCCTCCGCCGCTTACCGGAGGGGTCGGCAGCGACGGAGGCGATCAGGTCCTTCTGCTGGCTGGGCATTGAGACGAGTAAGGGGAAGATGGCTCCCACCCGTCTCCATGAAATTTCAGGGCGGAAGTGTCGTCAAAACGTCACTTCCGCCCATAGCTCTTAAAGGGACATTTTTTTTTTTATTCTTTTTTTAAATGACAATTTTTTTTTTGTTATTGTAGTGTAAATATGAGATCTGAGGTATTTTTGGACCCCAGATCTCATATTTAAGAGGTCCTGTCATGATTTTTTTCTATTACAAGGCATGTTTACATTCCTTGTAATAGGAATAAAAGTGACACTATTTAAAAAAAAAAAAAAAAAAACAGTGTCAAAATAAAAGTTAAAATAAATAAGAATTTTTTTTTTTTTTTTAAACACGCCCCATCCCACCGAGCTTGCATGCAGAAGCGAACGCATACGTGAGTAGCGCCCGCATATGAAAATGGTGTTCAAACCACACATGTGAGGTATCGCCACGATTGATAGAGCGAGAGCATTAATTTTAGCCCTAGACCTCTTCTGTAACTCAAAACCTGCAACTGTAGAAGTTTTTAAACGTCGCCTATAGAGATTTTAAAAGGGTAAAAGTTTGTCACCATTCCACGAGCGGGCGCAATTTTGAAGCATGACATGTTGGGTATCAGTTTACTCGGCATAACATTATCTTTCACAATATTAAAAAAAAATGGGCTAACTTTACTGCTTTACTGTTTTCTTAGTTTTTAATTCAAAAAAGTGTATTTTTTTTCCAAAAAAAGTGCGCTTGTAAGAACGCTGCGCAAATACGATGTTAAAGAAAGTATTGCAACGACCGCCATTTTATTCTCTAGGGTGTTAGAAAAAAAATGTATAATGTTTGGGGGTTCTAAGTAATTTTCTAGCAAAAAAAAAGTAGATTTTGAGGCTGGGTTTACACTAGTGTGAATTGGATGCAGGTTTCCTTGCATCCAATTCAAATGACAGGAGATTGTGACCGGCTCTCTATGAAGCCAGTTCACATATCTCTGTGGCAGCTGTGGAACAGTTTGCACAGGAGTGCTGTGCGTCCTTGGCTTCATTTCAGGGCCAAATTCAGGCAAAAATTTGGCCCTGATTAGTCTCTGAAATGGAGAACAGACACATCGGACCCCTGCTGCGAGCCGCATCAAGCTTAGATATGAACCCAGCGTGTTGTCAGAACATTTGGGGTTAAAAGAATTTATATTCATATGTATACAAGCCTTTCTATTATGTATAATTTCATGGAGGCTTTGAGCAAACCCAAAGCCATCTTGTATCTCTTTTTAAAGTTGAAATTAAGTTCATAGCTAAATGAATAGACAATGCAAGAGTTATTTTCTGCCTCACAAGGAATTGTTTTTTCTGTTTCACTAGAATTCTAGTTGTGCCATCTGCCACTTTATATATCTCTTGTTGTTGACACTTATAGATAAGGGAAGTTGGTACAGACTTAAGCCCCATACACACGCTCGGATTATCCGAGGACCAGGTCCGTCGGATCATGTCCGTCATACTTTGTCCGATGTTGGTTTTGCGTACACACGGTCGGACAAAGTTGTCGGAAAATCCGATCATTCTGAACGTGGTGACGTTTGTTGCCTACGACGGGACTACGTGGAGGCTAGTAGCCAATAGCTTTGGTCTTGTAATGTGATCTGAGCATGCGTAGCACTTTGTCCGTCGGACAACCGTACACACGATCGGATTTGGTGTGATCGGACCGTGTTGTTGAAAAATCTATCCAGCAGGAGATAGGACTTTGTCCGTCGGACAATCCGACGTACACTGTCCGATGGTGCATACACACGGTCTGATTTTTCAACAACATTGTCCGATCGGACAGAATCCATGCAAAAATCCGACCGTGTGTATGGGGCTTTACACAGATCCCAAACCTAAATAGTATTTTCAGAATAAGCTACAGAAACCAGAGGGCTTATTCACAATTGCTGTTATGCTATGTATATCTTAAATAATAGTTTTCTTTTATAATATGTTATAGTATATACGTATTAGTTATTCATTTATAAACCTGTCCACATATACTATTATTATAAGGTTGCAAATATGGGGTCCTATGAAGAGTTTGTTCATGAAACTATTACGATTATCGTTAGAATAATGACTTCACTTTCATGACATTTACAGGTCCCAGTTAATTGTGTGGGAGGATTTTCCCAAGTGATATATTTCCAGGGAGAAATTGACATGTAATTGTCAACCATCACACAATTAATGGTGTTTTGCTAAGCCAAGGTCAGAAGGTTATGTCAATCACATTTAAAGTAATTTCTGATCCAACACTGCCCCAAAGAGGCTGAAATTGGTAATTATTCAAAATGGCGTTGGTTGGGGTTGCCAAGGTAACATATAAACATCATTGTCATATGACATCATGAAATTATAATAAATGACATAAACACCCATTTTTAGGGTGAGATAAAAGTAGCTACAGATCACAGATCTGGGGTCTGATGGGAAAGAACTGATGGCTGGACGATTCCATCTCTATAGAGGCTGAAGGGAAGATCTCCAAGGACCTAGCTATAGCTCCCTGAAAGACGGAGAGATGTAGCAATGTTGATAAGAGTCCAGGGGCGGACTGACAGGTCGGTGACCCAGCGTCACCCCAGCCTACAGTGTCACCCAGTCCCCAGTGTCACCCCCCCAGCGTCACCCCAGCCCACAGTGTCACCCCCCCAGCTCACAGTGTCACCCCCCCAGCTCACAGTGTCACCCCCCAGCTCACAGTGTCACCCCCCAGCTCACAGTGTCACCCCCCCAGCCCACAGTGTCACCCCCCCAGCCCACAGTGTCACCCCCCAGCCCACAGTGTCACCCCCCAGCCCACAGTGTCACCCCCCCAAGCCCACAGTGTCACCCCCCCAAGCCCACAGTGTCACCCCCCAGCCCACAGTGTCACACCCCCCAGCCCACAGTGTCCCCTTGTGTGCATGTCCCCCCCTGTGTGTGCGCTCTCCCTCCAGTGTCCCCCTGTGTGTGTGTGTGCCCCCCTGTGTGCGCTCTCCCTCCAGTGTCCCCCTGTGTGCGTGTCCCCCCCTGTGTGTGCGCTCTCCCTCCAGTGTCCCCCTGTGTGTGCGCTCTCCCTCCAGTGTCCCCCTGTGTGTGTGTGTGCCCCCCTGTGTGCGCTCTCCCTCCAGTGTCCCCCTGTGTGTGCGCTCTCCCTCCAGTGTCCCCCTGTGTGCGTGTCCCCCCCTGTGTGTGCGCTCTCCCTCCAGTTTCCCCCTGTGTGTGTGTGCCCCCGTGTGTGTGCGCTCTCCCTCCAGTGTCCCCCTGTGTGTGCGCTCTCCCTCCAGTGTCCCCCTGTGTGTGCGCTCTCCCTCCAATGTCCCCCTGTGTGCGTGTCCCCCCCTGTGTGTGCGTTCTCCCTCCAGTGTCCCCCTGTGTGTGTGCCTCCCTGTGTGTGCGCTCTCCCTCCAGTGTCCCCCTGTGTGCGTGTCCCCCCTGTGTGTGCGCTCTCCCTCCAGTGTCCCCCTGTGTGTGCGCTCTCCCTCCAGTGTCCCCCTGTGTGCGTGCTCTCCCTCCAGTGTCCCCCTGTTTGCGTGTCCCCCCTGTGTGTGCGCTCTCCCTCCAGTTTCCCCCTGTGTGTGTGCCCCCCTGTGTGTGCGCTCTCCCTCCAGTGTCCCCCTGTGTGTGTGCCTCCCTGTGTGTGCGCTCTCCCTCCAGTGTCCCCCTGTGTGTGTGTGCCTCCCTGTGTGTGCGCTCTCCCTCCAGTGCCCCCCTGTGTGTGTGTGCCTCCCTGTGTGGGCGCTCTCCCTCCAGTGCCCCCCTGTGTGTGCGCTCTCCCTCCAGTGCCCCCCTGTGTGTGCGTTCTCCCTCCAGTGTCCCCCTGTGTGTGTGCGCTCTCCCTCCAGTGTCCCATTGTGTGTGCGTGCCCCCCCTGCGTGTGCGCTCTCCCTCCAGTGTCCCCCTGTGTGTGCGTGCCCCCCCCCCCGCATGTGCGCTCTCCCTCCAGTGTCCCCCTGTGTGTCCCCCGTGTGTGCGCTCTCCCTCCAGTGTCCCCCTGTGTGTGCGCTCTCCCTCCAGTGTCCCCCTGTGTGTGCGCTCTCCCTCCAGTGCCCCCCTGTGTGTGCGCTCTCCCTCCAGTGCCCCCCTGTGTGTGCGCTCTCCCTCCAGTGCCCCCCTGTGTGTGCGCTCTCCCTCCAGTGTCCCCCTGTGTGCGTGTCCCCCTGTGTGTGTGTGCTCTCCCTCCAGTGTCCCCCTGTGTGCGTGTCCCCCCCTGTGTGTGTGTGCTCTCCCTCCAGTGTCCCCCTGTGTGTGCGTGTCCCCCCCTGTGTGTGTGTGCTCTCCCTCCAGTGTCCCCCTGTGTGTGCGTGTCCCCCCCCCTGTGTGTGCGCTTGGTCCCCTTGAGTGTGGGGACCAAGGGGGCCCCATGATCTTCTATTGCCCGGGGGCCCCATGAGTTGTCAGTCCGCCCCTGTAAGAGTCCCCTTCTGAGCCTATCTGAAACTTCTCAAGATGACAGAATGCTTAAAGCTCTGGTAACGTATTTGTTTATTATACCATTTGAATTGTTTTGACATATACAAAACAGAACCATTTATCATTGTGGCCTAGCATTTGGAGTTGTGTTATGTCTACCTGCAGCATGATATAATCATATGCCAAATATTAATAGACATACACATTTTTGTTTGTCTCTACAAAGCTAAGACCAAAGTCTGCACAATGGTTTTGTCATGATATGTGTTTAAAAATAGATTCATTCTAAATTTAACATAAGCTTTGATCAAATTATAAAGCGGTGCACAATATAACAATTTTGTTTGTGCATTTAAGAGTATAAGGAAGTCTGTTTGTTTGAGAGATATCACATCGTATAGTTAATGTAAACACAGATTGTTTACATAAGTCCGTGAGACCACGGAAGCTATTCACGAGAATTACCAAGTATCAAAATGTACAAGTATCATTTAAGCATTGAAATGTGATATTTTGTAATAAGAGCTTAACTGTGAATATTATCTTTATCATCATCATCTTGGATATGTAGACGCATACATTTATATATCCATTTATTAGTTTTAATCACGAAATATACCTGATATTATTTGCACTGTATTTTTTAATTAATAAATATATATTTTTAAGCAACATCATTTGTGTCACTTGTCTTCAAAATAGCACGGATAAACGATACATTTTTAATATTTCAGTATAAACATTCTGACAGCGTGTAAGAGCGAAGTGTCAGAAATAGCCAGATGGAGTATAAAGAGTATAAATGATCTCCATTAAGATAATCACCTATCCATAACAGCCCTTTATTAAGCCACACTGAAACACCACAGGTGGAAATTCAGGGTTACAAAAAATAAGAGCGGAGTGTGTGGGGATGATAAGGATTTGTGATGACGTATTCAGTCCCAGATGGCTAATGAATGTGATAAGGTGGGACAATAATATAGGAGGGAGAAAGCCACAATAATGATCCAATAGCAAAGGGACAGCAGGAGAGAGCCTCAATAAAGATCCAATGGGGTGTAGATCCTTTAACAGTAGTATAGGCAAATTGGGCAATCTGAGCAGCTTGAAAATAGGCTTGTAAATTAGGAAGACCAAGCCCACCCTGTGGTTTGGAGGCATATAATGTCAGTTTATTCATTCAAGGTTTTCTGTTACCCCATATGAAACAGAGGACTGAGGAATATACACTGTATTTAAACAAACATTTTGTGCCTGGGGTTCAGCTTTAGGGCTCTTTCACATGGGGGTTGTACCGACTCTGCTTTCTCAGCAGGGATCGCTGCGTTGTTCCCCACTGAGCCGGCAGATGACAGGTCCGTCTCCGCTCACTGTGCAGGAATGGTCAGCTCTCCTCTATGGGGGATCGGATGAAAATGGATCCGCCTGTCCATTTTCATACAATCCGATCCGCCAGCCGGATGGAAAATAGGGTTTCTATCCATCTGGATTCAGCAGACCGGATGTCAGCAGACATGTCATCGCTGACATCCGTCGCTCCATAGAGTATGGAGCGTCCGTTCAGGTCCGCCTAAAAAACTGACAGAACGGTCCGCCCGTGTGAAAGAGCCCTTACTCTGTTTTACCATGATGATTTTTAGCCCTGTCTATTTTCCGTCATTTTGTGGCACTGGTTAATAGAGAGACCTAGTGGGTTATTTAATCACTTCCAGACCAGACCATTTTGCTGGCTTAAAGCGGTTCTGCACCCATCCCATAATCTTACTTTCTATCTCTTCTCTAGCATGTTAGATGACAGAATTGATGGTTCAATTCTGCATCTTTTAAGTCTACCTTGAATGCTGGCTTCATCTTTGTTGTTCTCCCTGCGGGGGTGGGCGGGGTCTGTGCGGGGATCCTCGTCATTTCCTTTGAGTCCCTGTCTCCTGGGATCTGGTGTCTTTCATCCCAGGAGTCAGTGCGGACATCCGACCCGAAATTTTGCGAGATTTGCGGACATCGACCCGAAATCTCGCAAGATTTGCAGACATCGACCTGAAATCTCGCGCGATTTGCGGACATCTGACCCGAAATCTTGCAAGATTTTAAGGACGTGAGGTGTTTACACAGCTCGGCGCTGTTACCCGTGTGCATGTGCGGGAACCAACGAAAGGGAACAAGGAAGTGACTGCTTGTGGGCTTCAAATGCCCACAAGCAAAATGACAATGCTGTTCTTTTTATTTTAAAAGTGAATTTTTTTCTGAAAAACGGACATGGATACCGGACGGACACCTAACAAGTGAGTTTATTGTTAGACTCATAATATTTTTAACATGAGAAGAAAAAAAATAAAATAATTAGTGTGTGCAGAACCGCTTTAAGACCAGAGCACTTTTTGCGATTCAGCACTGCGTCGTTTTAACTGACAATTGTGCGGTCGTGCAACGTGGCTCCCAAACAAAATTGACGTCCTTTTTTCCCCATAAATAGAGCTTTCTTTTGGTGGTATTTGATCGCCCCTGCGGTTTTTACTTTTTGCACTATAAACAAAAAAAGAGCGACAATTTTGAAAAAAACACATTATTTTTTACTTTTTGCTATAATAAATATCCCCCAAAAATAAATAACAAAACATATTTTTTCCTCAGTTTAGGCCGATACGTATTCTTCTACATATTTTTGGTAAAAAAAAAAATCGCAATAAGCGATTATTGATTGGTTTACGCAGTAGTTATAGCATTTACAAAATAAGGGATAGTTTTAAAGCATTTTTATAAAAATTTTTTTTTTACTAGTCATGGCGGCGATCAGCGATTTTTATTGTGACTGCGACATTATGGCAGACACATCGGACATTTTTTTACACATTTTTGGGACCATTGTCATTTATACAGCAATCAGTGCTATTTAAATGCACTGATTCCTGTGTAAATGACACTGGCAGTGAAGGGGTTAACCACTTGGTGGCAGTGTAGGGGTTAAGTGTTCCTAGGGGAGTGTTACTAACTGTGGGGGGGCGTGGCTGTGATTTAGTGAACACTGATCTCTGCTCCAATCACAGGGAGCAGAGATCAGTATCACTAGTTGCTAGGCAGAACGGGGAGATGCTGTTTACTTCCGCATCTCCCTGTTCAGCCTTCCCGTGAGACGATCGCAGGTATCCCCACGGCGATCGAGTCCGTGGGACCCGCGACCGGACTCACGGGGGTTCCCGACTGGCGCGCAGGCGATGGCACGGCGGCAATCTTAAAGGGGACGTACCTGTACGCCCTTTTGCCTGCCCGTGCCATTCTGCCGACGTACATCATCGTGCGCCGGTCAGGAAGTGGTTAATAAACTTTCTATTAAAAAACACATTTGTTTAGAACACTGGGGGTTATTTCCAAAAGGTAAAGCCACTTTGCACTGAAAGTACACTTGGAAGTGCAGTCGCTCTAAATCTAAGGGGTATATCTAAATTGAGTGGAAGCTCTGCTGATTTTATCATCCAATCATGTGCAAGATAAAATGCTGCTTTTTATTTTCTTTGCATGTCCCCCTCGGATCTACAGCGACTGCACTTCCAAGTGCACTTTCAGTGCAAAATGGATTTTCGTTTAGTAAATAACCCCCCTAGTTTTAATTTATTTACTCTCAATTATTTAGCAATTTTTAAAGCAAAATAAAATGTTTTACTTAAACTATTAGTATATTACCTTTAACACAAATAATTGATGATTTTATAATTATATGCAGGATGAGCATACTTCTATTTGCCCATTAGAGGGACCTCCCATACAGTCTATGCTTGCACACTGATAGTACAGTATTTAAAGATGAACTCCAGGAATTTAGTCACGTTTTAACCACTTGCTTACTGGGCACTTAAATCCCCCTCCTATCCAGACCAATTTTCAGCTTTCAGCGCTGTCGCATTTTGAATGACAATTGCGCGGTCATACAACACTGTACCAACAGGAAATTTTTATAATTTTTTTCCCCGAAATAGAGCTTTCTTTTGGTGGTATCTGATCACCTCTGCGATTTTTATTTTTTGTTAAAAAAAATGTAAAAAGACCGAATTAAAAAAAAAGTATTATTTTTTTTTAAATTTTTTTATAAAAATTTAAAATGGGTAATTTTTGTCCGTTATTGATGTACGCTGATGAGGCAGCAGTGATGGGCACCGACAGGTGACAGTGATGGGCACTGATGGGTGATCACCAACATCAACCAAGCTTTTGTTTTGATCATGTGATCAGCTGTCATTGGCTGACAGCTGATCACATGGTAAGGGGCCGGGACCGGCCTCTTACTCGGATCGCTGATCACCCGAGTCTCAGTGACAGGTAATCGCAGGGAGCGTGCACAGGGGAGGCCGTCATATGACGGCCTTCCGGGAATTCAGATCCGCGCTGTGGCCGTCATTCGGCCATATTGCGGATGTCAAGTGGTTAAAGAGGGAGTCCCGCAAAAAAACTTTTTTTAAAAGTCAGCAGCTGCAAATACTGCAGATGCTGACTTTTAAAATAAGGACACTCACCTGTCCCAGGGTCCAGCAATGTCGGCACCCGAGGCCGAACTGTCCCTCAGTCCTCGGATGCTGCCGCTGCCATCTTGGGTATGGGAATCAGGAAATTAAGCCTTGCGGCTTCACTCCCCGGTTCCCTACTGCGCATGCGCGAGTCGCGCAGCGCAATCTGAATGCTCTGTGCTGTCTCTGGGACCCGTGTGTGTCCCAGCAGACAGCGTGGCGGGACAGGAAGAGGCATAGACTCCCGTGGGAGTCTATGCCCGGAAGTGGGTGCAAATGCCTGTCTTAGACAGGTATCTGCACCCCCTTCCCCCTGAAAGGTACCAAATGTGACACCGGAGGGAGGGAGGGTTCCAAAAAGTGGAGGTTCAATTTTTGTGTGAACCTCCGCTTTAAGATACTCCAGGTTACTATAAGTCCAAAGAGGTACATGGCACATGAACTTTTCACTTTTATTTTCAATTTATGTTTTTACTGTGGCACTCTGATGCTGGACTTTTGGGTCTCGGTACCTGCAGTTGAAGAGTTGTATGCAGCTCTGCCTGCCCCTCCTGTTGCTAAATCATCAAGTGCTTTGTATTATGTAAACTCATTCAGTTTCTGAGAAAGCAAAGTCTTTCTTCTCTGAGCCATGGGAGTATAGCAATAGCGGGTTTGAAATCGTGCGAGTTCAGCTTGACTCGCGCGATTTGTGCGAGTCTGAACGAGGGCTAAACGTTGCTACCACTCATGCATCGTCCAGCTGCTTTCAGCCTCTCATAGCGTTTTCCAAGCTTCCGGCAACAGGGCTGGAGTTGCAGCCTCTCATAGAGTTTTTATATTAGACTAATTACTCTAATGTTTTCTTAATGAATAAATACATTTTCATTAGTTTCAATCCTGATTAAGCACATGTAATGCTAAAATTTTTAGGAACAAAAAGGGAAATAGGAATGCCTAGCATGCAGTTTTCTTTCCTCCACTGGGAGAGAGATGGTACTTTCCACCATGTAGAACTGGCCCCTAAGTATATCAGGCACTGGACTGGTTCCAGGTGGCTTTTCTCCAGGTTTAGGAACCAACCGAATTCAAGCAGTGTGGTGATAACCTGCTCCCTGTGGATCACGGGCAGAAGAACTTTGTAACAGACTAGGGGTGAGGTTGTCAACCTGAAAGGGAGGCAGGTGAACTGTAGATGTTCTTGCCCGACCCTGAGCCGGAGGTATTTGCGGAATTCTTCTGCCACAGGCACGTGAAAACAGGCATCTTTTATGTTGCCTGAGATTAGCCAATCGCCTGGCTGCACAGCTTGCAGGATGGTAGACAGAGTCTTCATTTTGAATCTTTCGTATTTTATAAACTTGTTTAGATAAGTTAGTTCTATCACGGGGTGCCATGAACCGTTTTTCTTTTGCACCAAGAAGAGAGGGGCGTATACTCCGTGGAACTCTTCGCCTTTCATGACAGGCACCACTGCTCCCTGTGCTAACAGCGAATCCACGTAGGACAGTAACACCTGCTTTTTTTCTTCTGACCGTGGTAGCAGGGTAGAAATAAATCTGGGGGAGGAGTACTGGTGTGGCCTGTGGAGACGGTCTTAATGGTCCAGTAGTCCGAGATTGAGGCCACCCAGACTGCCGTAATAGAAGCAGACACGCCCCCACCCGACACGCCTGGGCAAGCCCAATCTCAAAACGACTTAGCTAGCTCACGTCCACTGGACACCTGGCTTTTAGTGGGCTTTTGGAAGGAGGCCTGCCCTCTGAAGTCTTGGCCGGGCCTATAATAGCGGGCCTCTCTTGACTGGTCCGTACTGCGTCTTCTGCGCTGGGGCCTCTTCTGGCCGAGCAGATGCCTATCCTGGGGCAGGAAGCCTGACTTCCCACCCGTGGCCTGGGCTATGGCACTGTGCAGCCTGTTGCCAAACAGCGAGGGCCCCTCAAAAGGGATCCTACACCAGGCTTAATTGGATGCTGGATCGGCAAGCCGAAGACGTAACCATAAGGCCCGCTAGTCGTGACCGAGGACAGCATAGTCCAAGCCAGCTAGTGGATAAGGTCGATCGAAGCCTCCCCCAGGAAGGCCACTGCCAGCTTCAATTCCTGGACTGCTGAGCACCTGGCCAGTTCTTCTGAGACTCCACTGAGCACGGAGTCCACGTTCTCTGTCCAGGCCTCCATGGCGGGTTTGCAAGCCATACCGGCTAGCCTGTAAATCCTCTTGAGGTCTTGGTCTATTCTCCTCTCAAGCCCGTCCTTGAAGGATACAGCGTCCTCTATGGAAAGAGTGATGTGTTTGGCCAGTCGCATCAGTGCTGCGTCTACGAGGGGAGCGTTTTGCAGATGTTTCACTTCCTCTGCCTTGAAGGGGTATAATCTGGAGGTTTTACTTGACATAGAAGCCTTCTTATCTACCTTGCTCCACTCCTCATCAATGATATCCTTCAATTCGTAAAGGAGCGGGAAGTTGAGACGTTCCTTCTCCAAATGTTAAAGAACTTCCTTTGCTTAGCCGGGGGAGTGGAAGGATCTTCCCACTCAAGGGCCTCTTTGACTGCTTTAATTAGTGGGGAAACAAGGGCGAAGTCGAAGCCTCCGACAAATTCATCTCCTTTCAACTCGCTGTCCGAAGACCCAGGAGAAGCATCATAAGGCTGGGATGGGCCCGGATCCTCCTGGGCCTCGTCAGCCAGGGAGCCAGATAAAGTGGTGGACTTGCTTCTCGTGCGAGTTGTACCCCACTCCTTGAGGGATTGCTGCACCACACGCTTAACTAATGATCTCATCTGTTGGCTTTCAGCCTCTTTTTCCCCGACCGCCTTGGCATAGCAAGGGTCACATAAGGACTTGCCCTCCGGGACTCAGGTCCCACATCCTCAGCAGGCTCTGTGATCAGAGCGGCTGTCATGGCGGTGGGTGCGGTGTCTGGAGAAGGAATGGGAACATCTCCTCTGTTGATGGGTCCTAGACGGAGAGTCCCATCTGGACCTGGATAAGGAAGGTTGACATTGTGGCCTGGCAAGGTCCCTGTCGTCTCGGACGGTAAACTGGCGGTCTGACCTGGATGGGCTAAAAAGGAGAAGGGTAGAAAGCCTGACATTAGGGGATATGTCCATTCAACCAAGGACCTGGCCCCCCCTCACACCCCACATACCTAGAGCGCGAGGACTGGCCACACGGAGGCGGTGACCTGTCTATGGCACCCTGGCGGATGAATAGGTGACGATCCTGCAGCCTTGTAGGAACACCCACACGTCCTAGGAAAAAAGGGGTTCAAATTGCAGTGCAGCTTCCTATTTAAGAGCCATCTCCGCCCCCCTGCACCATAGCCCCAGGCCGGAGCTTACCTTAAACTGAGAGCCTGGTGCCTGGAGGAGCTGTCGCAAAATCCCACAGTAATCCCCAATGTGACAGGGGCTCACAGGGATTTAAATATCCCTGCCGTAGTGATGTCACCGCCATGTCCGGTCTGTGCCTCCGCAGTGGCGACCCGCCGTAGAGCTCCTGCATGGCAGCTGTGTCTCCGGCCGCACCGCGGAAGTGCGCCAGAACCACAACCCGGAAGGTGGAGCCGCGTCCTCGAATGCAGGAGCATTCCAGGCACCATAAAGGAACAAAACAAAACACAAAAGGGACAGGGCGCATGAGGGGAAGACAGAAAAGCGGGCATATACACAAACTGCTGCAATGGAGGAATCTTCAGACCTTGCCAGCCAATCCTCCGCGCCTTGGCATATAAAGGCCATCCCCACCACTGGACACAGAGGCCTGTAGCCAAGCACCCGCCCATGGCTGGGCCCTGGGCTATCTTGACACCGCTAAGAACGTATGCCCGGCACCAACCTCGATCGATTGGACATCCGTAAACGTTAGTACATTGCTTGTAGGTCCAACGAGGAGGACAAAAAAGAAACGCAGACTCTAGCTGTGAGCTCAAATGTATGGGAGTGGGGTCCTATAGCATTGGAGAGGAGGCGGGGTTAACCACACATAGACTGCCATGGAGTCTGTCAGGAAATTAGATTATTTTTATTTTTTTTATGGGATATGTTTTATAGCAGAACATAAAAAATATTGGTTTTTTTTTCCAAATTTTCTGTCTTTTTTCATTTATATCGCAAAAAATAAAAAACCCAGTGGTGATCAAATACTACTAAAATAAAGTTCTGTGAAAAAAACAAAAACAGCACATTTAGCAAAGTGCTGAATAGCAAAAAACGTCAAAATTTTTGTTGCATAGCGAAAATGTTTTGTTTGTTAAAGAGACCACATTCTACCAAACAGCACCCAGAATTGTTTCTGAATTAACAATGAAGGAATGATGATCATTTATTCATATGTTAGTTTAAAAAGTAAATACACAATGGGGGAGATTTACTAAAAGTGTGCAAAATCTGGTACAGCTCTGCACAGAAACCATTCAGCTTCCAGGTTGTATTTTCAAAGCTTAATTTAACCTAGTTGAAGTTAGAAGCTGATTGGCTACCATGCACAGCTGCCGCAGGTTCTGAGTGCTCCAGTTTAAGCAAATTCCCCCCAATAATCCAAGTGTCACATGAGTTGAACCTGAAAAAGGGTTGCACTTGTACTGTCTCAACAGATTGAAAAAAGTGCTTACTACATATTTGAGTGAGAACACTGTAGAAGTGGAATAGGAAGGAAATGGTGGGTTTTACATTCGTTTTCATTCACAACTGAAGCTTTTATGTTCTAAAATGTTCATTTTAACACCTAAACAAATACAAAGAATTTTAGAATGCAAGTACACCCTGTAGGCTCCTTTAACAATAGCAGTCATTTTTACTGCCCCCCTTGGTGGATCACTTTTTAGAGGACAGTGAAAGCATGCATTTAGGAGTTGATGCTGCAACTTTCTGATGCCTGTTTTTCTTTTCTTTGCCTTTTTATTGCCAAACGTCAATTTTGCATTGCAGGACCGTGCTACAACTGTGAGCCAAGCACTTGGCTTGTGGTTGCGGCGAGGCCCCACCCACTTATGCCCTGTACACACGGTCAGACTTTCCGACGGAAAATGTGCGATCGGATCGTGTTGTCGGAAATTCCGATCGTGTGTGGGCTCCATCGGACTTTTTCCGTCGGAATTTCCGACACAAAAAGTTTGAGATCTGGATCTAAAATATTCCGAGAACAAAATCCAATCCTTTAAATTCCGATCGTGTGTAGACAATTGCGACACACAAAGTGCCACGCATGCTCAGAATAAATCATGAGACAAAAGCTATTGGCTACTAGCCTCTTTATAGTACCATCGTACGTGTTGTACGTCACCTCGTTCTGAACGATCGGATTTTCCGACCAACTTTGTGCGACCGTGTGTATGTAAGACACGTTTGGGCTAAAATCCGTTGGAATGTCCGACCGTGTGTACAAGGCATTACTGTACATGGGAGAGTTTGACAGTGTTGCCTGTCATACTTTGCATGTAGGATTAAAATTGCCGAATCGTAATGCAAAGACATGGCAATGTGTACCTAACCAATTGGCACCGTGTCTTCTTGCAGGTGAGTGGTCGGGAGCGTTAAAATGCAGATCAATCACTTGTTTTTACCACCCCTGGTCACCTGTGAAGAAACCTTATGCAAAAAAGCTTAATTCACTTTTTAATGATACTCCTGTAACAATTTCCAGTACAAATTTTCTGAACAATAAATTTGCAACCTTGGTCTGGTGCAGTCTGGTTTCATTGAACCCCAGGTTTCCTTCATGAGTTGCCAGGGGTTCCTCCAGAAGTTCCTCCAGAAGTTAAGCAATGAACAATTTCTGCCTCTTAGATAATGATGTTTTCAACTATCTGTAAGGGGGCATTCTTCCCGCTGACCACCAATGTACAGAGCATTTTTCCCACTGACCACCAGTGTCAGGGGGACTTTCTCCCATGTAAAAGGTTTGCAGTTGTGCCATGCTCTTTCCATTTTTAGATGATGGATTGAACAGTGCTTTGTGAGATGTTCAAAGCTTGGGATATTTTGTTATAATCTAAAGCATCGTACACACGATCGGATTTTCGTCCGGGAATTGTGTGATGACAGACTGTTTGCCTAAAATCCAACCATTAGTATGCTCCATCAGACAATTGTTAGCCAACTTTCTGCCCACAAATGTTGGATAGCAGGCTAGTAGGGATGGGCCGGTGTTCGAGAGCAAGAGCAAGAAGAAGCGGATCGGAGGAAGAAGATGATGGAAGAAGAAGATGGAAGAAAATGCCGGAAGGAGAAGATGAAGAAACCGAAGGATGAAGAGAGGAAGAAGGAAGACCAGAAGAAAGAAGATTTTAATAAAGGAATTGCCAAAGACCGTCTCCTGTAATTTTTAAAATTTTTGACACTTTTTTGGTGAAATGGTAGGGGTACCCCCTTACCATTTCACACAGGGGGGGGCCGGGAGGGGGGCTTCCAGATTCCGATAAGCCCCCGCCCGCAGACTCCACCACCAATGGCCAGGGTTGTGGGGAAGTGGCTCTTGTCCTCATCAACAAGGGTATCAGACCCCCAAAGCACCCTCCCAATGTTGAGGGCATGTGGCCTGGTACGGTTCAGGAGGGAGGAGGGGCCGCTCTCGTCCCCCCCTCTTTTCCTGCGGCCTGCCAGGTTGCGTGCTTGGATAAGGTTCTGGTATGGATTTTGAGGGGGACCCCACGCCATTTTTTTTGGCTGGGGTTCCCCTTAAAATCCATCCCAGACCTCAAGGGTCTGGTATGGATTTTGAGGGGGACCCCACGCCATTTTTTTTTTTGGCTGCGGTCCCCCTTAATATCCATAGCAGACCTGAAGGGCCTGGTTATTGAATTTGGGGGGACCCCCACGCTTTTTTTTTTAAAATTTTTTTATCAATGACTTTTTTTTTTTATGAATGGCTTTCAATGAATGACTGTTCTCTGTGTTACGGGAGCCGTCAATTCATTAGCCGCGATTTTAAATAGCTTTTTTTCCTGCAAAAATGACACTTGGAGCACAGACAGTTCTAAGCACAGGAAACATGCGCCCCTTCACAGGCCTACTATAGACACCCCCCAGGTACGAAATTTAAAGGAATATTACACTTTTATTGTTTCACTTTAAGCATTATTAAAATCACTGCTCCTGAAAAAACGGCCGTTTTTTAAAAAAAAAAATTGCATTGATACATGTCCCCTGGGGCAGGACCCATGTCCCCAAACACTTTTTATGACAATAACATGCATATTAGCCTTTAAAATTAGCACTTTTGATTTCGAACGTTCGCATCCATTGTAACTAATAGGGTTCTTATGTTCGCACGGACTTTAGGTCCGTTCGTGGGTTCTGGTGCGAACCGAACCCGGGGGTGTTCGTCTCATCCCTACAGGCTAGTAAATTTTCATCTGACACCGGTCAGTTGTAAGATTTTCCTATCGTGTGTACACAAGTCCGCTCGGAAGCAAGGATGAGCCGGAAGCGGTCGGTCTTGTAAACTAGCGTTCATAATGGAGAATTAACATTCGTGACGTGGTAAATTATGAAATCTAGAAATGCAACACACAATTTTAATAATGAAGCTGCTTTGCTGGTGATACTGATGGAGTTCTGCAAAACGTATTTACCAAGGCTTTTTTTTTCTAGTGATATCAAGAATAATATTATTATGTTTTTTTTTTTTTGGTCAAGTTACCACAACACCATTATTCCCTAGTTTTTAAGCGCAAAGATACAATTGTGTTGGTGTCCCTTGTTAATTTTATCTTGTATTTTTTTAAATGTAACTGCCTACTCCCAAACTGTCATTTGAAGTAAAACGCATAGTATTATTCTACACAATTTTTTTATTGTGCAGAAAACAAATAAAACTTTTTTTTTCTGGCAACTTTCGCGTGTTGGTGATGGCAATTGTTCATCCTCCACTCCAAGATCGTTCCTACGGCCGTTCCACTAACCATGCCTTATGGCTTTATATACACTGCGCATGTGTGAAACTCCACTCTCAGTGCGTCATGACGCTGGGGCATGACCATCTCTCCTCTGCATGCAACACACATGGCGGAACATTCGGGAGGGACAACATGGCAGATTCGGTGGGTTCCAGGCAGCCCCGCAGTGGTGTAGCTCATAGGAGGCACAAAGCAACCCCCACGAGCAAGGATGAGATGGTGGAGATGGTGCGCATCCTTGAGAAGCACGACTACAACTACAAGCTGTGCAATTTATGAAAGGCCCAACAGCCGAAAGGACGGCATTTTGGATAAGGTCATCGCCGTTTTGCAGGGCAAATTTTCAGTGACACGAACAAAGGACCAAATCAGAAAACGATGGTCTGATCTCAAACATCGTGAGCAAGACCAGATGGAGTCCATACATAAGATCATCAAAAAAAGGAGGAAAGATTTGTATCGAACCAATAAGGATATGTGTAAATTAGCTGTCTGTATATGTGCTTTCTCCAAGTAGCTAGAGAGAATTATATATAATGTTTTCTATAATCTTTGTCTGAATTGTTATTTTAAAGATGAAGTAAAATAGAAAGCAGATATGAACATTCTTATTTGGTTCTGTTTTTGTACTTTTCTTTATTTTTGTACCTAATTTTTTTTCTCTTCTTTCAACAAGGAAGCACCAAAAAAAGAAGCAACAGTCAAGCCACCAGAATGGGCAAAGGGAGTCTACCCTTGCTCGGTCCCCAATAGGGGAGGTAACAATGCCATCTTCCCCCCAAAAACGTAAGTGACAACTTCAAACACACTAATTTAGCCACCGACAGGGGTGATTCTAGGTGGGCCAAAGGCCATGGGCTTAGGGCAGAACTTAAGGGGTAAAGAACTTTCTGGTTGCTGCCTGCCTCATCAGTGCCCATTAATTCAGCCTTGCCAGCATAGACATGGCTAGACGACATGGCCCCAGGGATTACAGTAACACAGAGTCACGCCTGCTAGAATGAACATCATATATCCCCTATCCCATAGGAGACAAGAGGGGTGGGGGTTACTGCAGGAATTTTTCAATGTTGGCACTTGTCCAGTGTTTGCCCTCTGTAAAAAAAAAAACACAGTGCAGCATGGTGGAGTACACTAGTCAGGAGCAAACATTGTCATCAGACCAACTGCAAGGTTGGTCAACTAATGTAGCAAAATGGATGCTAGAAACAGACTGGTCTAGGGGTGGATTAATGAATGGTGTATTGTTTCTTTTTAGAGGAAAGTGAGTGTGGGTTTGGAGGCATGGGATGTGACTCCTGGACCCAGCACAGACCTGTCTGTTGTGGATGTCAAATCCCCTGATGCAAGTCGCACTTTGGGCCAATTTCGACCCCCAAGAGGAAGCAAGTATTCGGGAGCCTCTTGTTTGCGCAAGTAAGTATTCTTGGAATCTGGCTTCAAATGTGTCTACATGTCAAGTGTTTAGCTGAACAAACCAAACACCCACTCCACAAATTAGCAAAGTATGTAGTGCCTTAACATTAGCATGGAGAAGGAAGAGGTGGAAGGAGCTGCATTTTGCCAAGTACCCAAGTTTTGGAGACCCAGGCACCAGGGCCAAGATTAATGAGTTGTGTATGAGTATGAGTATGTACATTCCTAGTAGTGTAGGTGTCTGAAGGGCAAGCAGGTTGCAAGCAATAATAGACTGGGGTAGGTAAGTATTTCCTGAATTTGATTAGTAACCTGATCATAACTCTCTATGTAGGGCCTCAGCCACTTGATCATCGTTACCTTAATAGTTTTTGTCTTCTTACTAGGTCATGATCTTCCAAGGTACACAATTGGCCAAATGAGTGCAGATATGGTGCATTGTTTGAAGGAGCTGGAGCAAATAAAGGATGCTGCCACTGCTTTACAGCGAAGAATCAGAGATTTTGCAGACATGCTTGCCAAATTCTAATTTCCTCTTGCCTGTTCGGAAGTTTCTTGTTCCACTTGTTGGCTCCTGTTTGCACTTGGAATATTTACCATGTTTTTAGGACTTTTAAATGAGAAAGTTTAGTGTCCGAACTCAGTGTTTCTCCACTCCACTCCTCTAGGTGCACCACCAGGTCCTCTGTTCTGTATTTACCTCAGTCTAAAAACGACTGTGTGAATTACTAACATTGAAAATGACAACATCACCTGTGCCAAATTCTACAAGTATAGAAAACATGACCTGGGTTTGCATCTTGAGGAGGAGAGTTGGGAAACACTGCCCTAACTAATGTGAATTGTAATTGTTCAGTGTTTTGAAGAATATAAAATCCGAAATTTGAAGGTGCTCCCAAATTGTGCCTTAACATTCTTATTTCCCGTATGATCCCATGCATAAGATGTGTTTATTTCCATACATCTATTTTGACAAAAGCCACAAAACACACAGTGTGTGAACATGTGCCATCTACCATCACTGGGTATCAATGGAAGCGTTTTGGGGGTGCAACCCCTTCCTCATAACTAAAGAAGCTCAGAGGAAGGGGTTGTACCCCTAAAACACATCCATTGATACCCCTTGATGGGAGCTAGCACATGTTGTCACACTGTGGGGGTTATTTACTAAAGGAAAATCCCCTTTGCACTGCAAGTGCACTTCAAAGTGCACTGAAAGTGCACTTGGAAGTGCAGTCACTGTAGATCCGAGGGAGACATGCAAGGAAAATAAAAAACAGCATTTTAGCTTGCACGTCATTGGATGATAAAATCAGCAGAGCTTCCACTCATTTCAGATCTACCCCTTGGATTTAGAGCGACTGCACTAGTTCCAAGTGCACTTGCAGTGTAAAGTGGATTTGCCTTTCGTAAATAACCCTGTGCGTTTTGTGGGTTTGGAAAAAAAGTTGTTTTGGCTTTTAAAGGGGTGAGATCACCCCATATGAGGAAGGCAACATCCACACAGTCTTGGGATACTAATGTCCCATTTGGCCTTCACTTTACCAAAATGGAACTTTGTAAGTTCGTGAGTTTGGGATGTGTATCTAATGTTTTTGAACATACCTGTTTAGCCCCAAAAAGTAATGGAAAACATACATGTTATAAGATGTTGGTTTGTTTTTAAACCTTAAAACGCACATGTGAATGTGATTTGAGTAAATACATTTTTACTAAACAATGTGTGATTTATTATTTCAAAGCTCAATACCAGTGTATTTGTTAAGTAGTTGTAGTTACAGCGACAATGTGCTCTTAACCACTTGCCGACCGGCGCACGACGATATACGTCGACAGAATGGCGCGTACAGGCAGGAGGGCGTATATATGTCCCTCCTTTAGCCTGTCCGTGCCATCGGGAGCGCGCCGGGAGCGGCGCGCTCCCGCGCCGGTCGGGACCCCCGTGAGTCCGGCCGCGGTCCCCGCGGACTCGATCGCCGCGGGGACTCCCGCGATCGTCTCACGGAGCGGCTAAACGGGGAGATGCCGAGATAAACAGCATCTCCCCGTTCTGCCTAGCAACTAGTGACGCCGATCTCTGCTCCCTGTGATTGGAGCAGAGATCAGCATTCACTAGCTGACAGCCACGCCCCCCCACAGTAAAAAAAACACCCCTAGGCCTACTTAACCCCTACACTGCCACCTTGTGGTTAACTCCTAAACTGCCAGTGTCATTTATACAGAAATCAATGCATTTAAATGCATTAATTGCTGTAAAAATGACAATGGTCCCAAAAATGTGTCAAAAATGTCCGATGTGTCCGCCATAATGTCGCAGTCACAAAAAAAATCGCAGATCTCCGCCATTAATAATAAAAAAAAATTATTAATAAAAATGCTATAAAACTATCCCCTATCTTGTAAACGCTATAACTTCTGCGCAAACCGATCAATAATCGCTTATTGCGATTTTTTTTACCAAAAAAATATGTAGAAGAATACGTATCAGCCTAAACTGAGGAAAAAAAATGTTTTTTTATATATTTTTGGGGGATATTTATTATAGCAAAAAATAAAAAAAAAATAATGCATTTTTTCAAAATTGTCGCTCTATTTTTGTTTATAGCGCAAAAATAAAAACCGCAGGGGCGATCAAATACCACCAAAAGAAAGCTCTATTTGTGGGAAAAAAAGGACGTCAATTTTGTTTGGGAGCCACGTCGCACGACCGCGCAATTGTCAGTTAAAGCGACGCAGTGCCGAATCGCAAAAAGGGGCCTGGTCCTTTGGCTGCAAATTGGTCCGGTCTGAAAGTGGTTAAAATTTGGCCAACTCCTGCAATTTTTAGTCCTCAAAAAAATGATAATGCCGCGTACACACGGTCGGAATTCTCGTCTCTGATGGTTTTCCAGTCGGAATTCCGACGGAATTTCGCTCAAACTGTCTTGCCTACACATGGTCACACCAAATTCCGACGGTCAATAACATCACGGCATACAACACGTTCGACTGCATGGGTTTGCCAAAGTCAACAGATTGAGAGAGTATTTGTATCTGTATTAGTTTCGCCTCTGCTCCACAATCCTCCCTTGGAATATACTGCCTGCTGTCATACCCTCAGCACTGCCCTACTGAATATACAACCCACTGGAATGGGCACACTTTTCCTTGTATATATAAAATATGCATCACTCTGCAAAAGGCTCTAATATCTAGAGATACAAAAGAGGTCATCTCTATGATAGATACTGAACTCGATGATGGCATGCTGGGACATTTACATTTACTTAATGAGACTTTCTAAATTACATGCCATTTCAAAGCCTAATATCTCTCTGTAATAGACAGAGCTGAAAGTTTGATTAAACATTTCAACCAGATATAGGAAATGGGCTTAGAATTTCAATTAAGGCGTTCAGTCAGTCATTGGATGTTTAATCCCTTTCTCAGCCAGCAGTAAGTTCTATTTTTGCCTTTTACAATTAATCTTATTTCTGTGCAAGGAAATAACTATATGAAACAAAATGTTGATTATACATTCGGGAGATATACAACAAGATGAAAAGTAGGATTTTTTGTTTTTACAAACGTTCATGTTTAAACCTCTGTCCGGTTGTGCCAGGTAGACAGGTGGTTTGATAGGGGGCCTGGAGATTCAGTTGTTAATGACCTCATTACACACATTCAGGAAATGAGACACAAAACAGTCTTTGCCCATAATGGTCAACTGGAAGTCTATATCTACCAAGCACTTCACCTTGTGAGTGGTAAAGTGTCACAAAACAACGGGCCATGTGCTTTAGTGCTCCCCACAATTTACGAAACAACCACAGGGTTCTCCTGTTTAAATTCCTCTGTGTTGAGTAGGGATGAGTCCACGGTTCGAGTCAAACGTAAGTTCAACTCGAACATCGGAACCGAACATATGGGGCCTTTCCCGGAAAATTAGAGCGCCGCAGAATGCCCCATAATGCACTGCGAGATCACAGTGCATTGCTGTATGATGATTGGCCTAAGCATGCACCTGACCTGCATGCTTTGGCCAATCACAGTGTGCTTTGCTGAGAGAGCCATAATTGGCACATCACCCATATACCATCCCCACCGTGAAACATGGTGGTGGCAGCATCATGTTGCGGGATGCTTTTCTTTAGCAGCGACAAGGAAACTGATTGGAGTTGATGGGAACTTGGGAAGATTGATGGAGCAAAATACAGGGCAATCTATTGCCGCGTACACACGGTCGGAATTTCCGATGGAAACAGTCCGATGGGAGCTTTTCATCGGATTTTCCGACCGTGTGTATGCCCAACGGTCTTTTTCTGTCGGCATTTCCGACGGACTTTGGATTGAGAGCCTGTTCTTAATTTTTCAGACGGAAAATGTTTAGATCGTGTGTATGCAATTCCGGCACACAAAATTCCGACGCATGCTCGGAAACAATTCGATGCATGCTCGGAAGCATTAAACTTCCCTTTTATAGTGCCGTCGAATGTGTTGTATGCCGTGGTGTTATTGACCGTCGCAATTTGGTGTGACCGTGTGTAGGCAAGACAGTTTGAGTGAAATTCCATCGGAATTCCAACAGGAAAACCATCAGGGCTTTTTCCAACGAAAATTCCGACCATGTGTACGCGGCATTAGAAGAAAACCTGTTCGTTTTATGCACGTAAAGTAATTCTGTTGAAATGGAAAGAGAGCGAACCTCCAAAAATCCAAACTCTGTATGGTATCATTAATGGGGAACTTCCCAAATTCAAAATTATCTATAAGAATAGGGTCTGTTTAAAGAAATTTCATAAAGTCTGGCAACCATGGTTGGATATCACCGGCCCTTTTTGGGGGACGGTCCTGTCCTCGCAGGATTGCTAAGTAAAATGTCAGTGGGTCTGCTCGATTAATTGAGACTACATGACCTATACTGGGCGATGTTGAATAGGAGACGGAAAGTATTACATTAGGAGAGCTAATTTTGTGTGGTACTGCATACCGGATGGCTACTAAAGAATAGATGTGGTCGATGGGACAGAGTTGAGTATGAATGTGGTATGTGTGTAGGGTGTGATTGTTGTCTATTGTTTTGTTTTTTTCTGTTGGATATAAGGTTGTATATCCGGTATTAGCACTTTAAGGTACTGGAGTACTGTAACAAAGTTTCTTATTACCCTGGCTACCAAGAGTAAGGTAGCAATAAACTACCTAGTAGGACTGTGCCCAAATATACTGGTTACTCCCATCAATAGTTAACGGTGCCAGCTCATACAGTACAAGCTGTGTGGGCACTGGCAGAACTAAAGATATGCAATGACGGATATAGGAGGGTGATTCCATAGAGTATAAGATATACCTACTGTTTGTTTGTTTGTTAATTTGTATTGTTGGAAAAATAAAAATAAACACCTTTAAAAAAAAAAAAAAAAGAAGACAACCTGTTAGAGACCATAGTCTGGGGTTCACCTTCCAGCAGGACAACGACCCCAAACATACAGCCAGAGCTACAATGGAATGTTTTAGATCAAAGCATATTCATGTGTTAGAATGGCCCAGTTAAAGTCCATACCTAAAATTGAAAATTGCTGTTCACAGACACTCCAATACATTCAATCTGACAGAGCTTGAGCTATTTTGCAAAAAAGATTGGGCAAAAATGTCTTTCTAGATGTTCAAAGCTGGTAGAGACACACCCAAAAAGACTTGCAGCTGTAATTGCAGCGAAAGGTGGTTCTACAAAGTATTGACTCAGGGGGGCTGAATACAAATGCACACCACACTTTTCACATATTTATTTGTAAAAAATTTGGAGAACCATTTATCATTTTCCTTCACTTCACAATTATGTGCCACTTTGTGTTGGTCTATCACATAAAGTACCAATAAATTACATTTATGTTTTTGTTTTTGGTTGTAACATGGCAAAATGTGGAAAATTTCAAGGGGTATGAATACTTTTTCAAGGCACTGTATGTGCAGCAAACAGTTCCAATATTTTGTGTGCGACTATATACAATATAAAATATTCCACATGATCCATCCTTTCAGTTCCGCAGTTCTCTAAGCCCCTGGTTATAAATAAGTAACAACAATTCAGAGGTTCACAATTAATGGTAATATCAGTAGCAGCGATAGGGCTTTGCACAGCAGCAACTGTCCACAATAAGGGACACCTGTTGGTGTCCCTTATTACGGCCCTGTTTTCTGTTCAGTGCTGTAAAATGCTCTGTTGCTCTTTTTAAGATGTGTACACACATATTGCTGAATAAATAAAAACTCACAGGTTCCTGCATTTACACAAGTGAGGCAGATGCAGGAATCTCCCCTACTTTATTATTGTATTCTGACAGGGGAGAATGCTCCCCTGTCAGAATACACTGATTGAATGCAGGTTTTCCAGCAGGACTGTTCAACAGAAGTCAATCTAATGCCAAAGAGGGCACAGAGAAGAAATTGTGCATACTAGAGCTACCTGGATTTGGCGCACAAGTTGCTGTCAAAACCAAAACTGTCACAGCTGTTTTTTTTTAATTAGGCACAGAATATTTAAAGGAACAGTTAGCAGCTTTAATGAATTCCCCCTTATCTTTGAGGGCCGGTTCAGACTGCTGCGATGCGGGAACGCTGCAAATCTACTGCGGGTTCCCGCATCGCATGTCTCTCGGCAGCAGTTGACACTGCCCTATGCGAGCTGCTGGGAGTGTCAGTTAAATGTTAATGACACCCCCAAATCAGTTCGCATATCGCAGTGCGATCTGCAAACTCGGACAGGAATCGGATCGCATGGTGAGAACACCCATGCGATCCGATTCTGCTGCAGACCAAAAAAGTTTACTACTATCTGTATGGCTGAACTCGCATCGCACAGAGATCGCATATGATTTGCACTGCAGTGCGGTGCGAATCATATCCGATCTCGGACATCGCAGCAGTCTGAACCGGCCCTTATAGCAGAATCTTGAAGCACAATTGAAGTTTCAACCCAAATTCTAAAAAGAAGGAGGATGCAGCAAAACGCTTCATGGTAGCTTCAAGGAAAGTCAGTTTATTTGATGTGATACCTAAGCATGGCTATACCTATTTGGAATGGATCGTGCGCTGACACCAAATCATATCCCTGACTGCACCTTTAGGATTCATACCCTATATGGGTAAGCTTATTTGACCCATCTGTTAATTCAGGTGTCCTGCATCTGAGGTGAGCGCCTAGATCTGTCTGTGGTGGAATGCTGCGCACTGTGTGTGTTTAGAGTCACATCTTCACAGTTTCTGGAACCTGTGTGTCCTTTATTTTTGAACTTTTTTGTGTTTAAAAAAAAAAAAAAAAATGTCGAGGGCTTGCATCTCTTCACCAGGGGGTCAGCTATGGCCCCCGAATCAGCTCTTTTCTGGAACCTGTGTGACTCTAGCACTAGGGTAGCAAGCAGGTGCATAGGTTGTTGTTTTTTGACACTTTTTTTTTGAACTTTTTTGTTTCCGATTTATTTGTAGCGCTGCACTATTTGTACTTTATAACAATAAAAACCTGCCAGACACTGTGACCTTTTTTGCAAAGTTACTACATCCTAAAACATATTCTAGGTGTTTCCAGAGATGAGATATACCAACAGCAACACTCTGTGCCTACTGGTGCTGTAGTACAAACTCTTTTACTACTCAGAGATGTATTAGATATAACATAGAATAATAGACTAATAGACTAAAGCCTATAAAAATTGAATACCAGGAAAAAACATGCACAAATGGAAGGAGCACCAGACCAAAGGATAAAAGAGTCAAAATTAATTTATTAGTTTGTACTAAAAAACAGCCAATGCATTTCGGGGGGTCATAGAAACTCCTTTTTCATTAGGGTTACAACAAAACACAATATAAAGTAAATTTAAATGTGACTGATAAAATCATAAGCCTAACAATCATAGAACATCATGGTTAACATACCTATACTGTACATATACATGAAAACATAAGTACACACATATACACATGCATAGAAATGAAGATAATTAAATATCAGTTGGTAAGCGATAATGGGGTTGATTACCTAAAACTGGAGAGTGCAAAATCTGGTGCAGCTGTGTATGGTAGCCAATCAGCTTGTAACTTCAGTCTGTTCAGTTAGACCCCTTTCACACCGAGCCACACCGGGCGTCAGCGGTAAATCAGCGCTATTTTTAGCGCCGCTTTACTGTCGTTTTAGCGCCACTATTTGGCCGCTAGCGGGGCGGTTTTACCACTCCAGTTTGAAAGCACCTCAGGCTTTCACACTGGAGTGCATAGAGCAGCAGTTTTAGGATGGTTTGCAGGCACTATTTTTAATGCTATAGCGCCTGCAAAATGCTCCAGTGTGAAAGGGGTCTTAAGCTTTGACAACAAACCTGGAAGCTGATTGGTTTCTATGCAGAGCTGCACCAGATTTTGCACTCTATAGTTTTAGTCAATCAACCCCTGTGTGTAACAGGGTTCATTTATTCTTTTTCTATAAAAACTGAATGACACCAAAGGGCAAAAGGATGCTACCTCACTAAAGACTTGCTCTAGTCTTGGTTCTTCTGTCCAATAGCAGGATGTGGTGCTAAGCAGCGTTTGGGTATGACTGTGTCATGAGCTTGATCATAATCATTGTCGATACAAATTTACTAGCACTCAGACCACAAGTCCCTACTCTGTATATTACTTTATCACTTACTGAGGAAAACACAGCCTTTAAAGTGTTCCTATGGTAAAAACAGTATGTCATATGTTCACTAGAATATATTCCAATACTTAGACTTTCCCAGCATTGTGAATGGCATATCAGGAACACTAATTCTGAATAGTAAAAACCTGTGCTCTCTTACAGTTTTGTTTGCCAGCTGACCTAAACCAAGAATCTGACATTTCTACTACTTGGTGGTAAGCATAGCAGTATCTAAAAAGTTGAGAGCTACTATTGGTAATGCTGCTCATTTAACCCACTATTTATGCGTTTAGTTGAGTTTCTTCTAAAGCTGGACATACTCCAGTACAGTGGTTCTTTTTTTAGACACATACCCTATTAAGAATCTGATGAAAGCTATGGACCCCCTCCCCACAAATATTAACATAAACACAACTTTGCCTGCAATGAATATATGTACTTTATTTTATTGAAATTCGATTTCCCCATACATATATGGCATTCACAAAACAAAAAACTCACTCCTTTTCATTCAAAAAGTAATGGCCACTTATTACAAACATTAAATACAATCATCATAAAGCAAAACCATTTTAAGGCCCCTTTCACACGGGCGGCTGTTCTGCCGCAGCATGTTTTGTTATTTTGAAATTCCAAGACTCAAGGCACAGCGATCACTTGCAGTTGTACATTGCGTTTAGCTGCGTTTACGTGCGTTTACATGCGGCTGCGTTTAGCTGCGTTTGGAACATTATTGATATTTCTGATGTGCTTCCTGTTGTTTTTCATTGCTTTTTGCCACTGCTATCCGCAGGAGAAATAGTACACTGCGATTACCTGCGGTTATGTGCATATAGCTGCGGTACATCGCACCTGGACGCATTCAATTCTATTTTTTTCTATTCGCACGGAACCACATGTAACAAATTCGCAGCTAAACGCAGTGTGTGAATGGGGCCATAGGAAAGCATTGTGTGCTTTTAGCTGCGGTAGAAAACTAGAAAATCCGCAGCTAAAAGCACCATTCTATCCGTCCGTGTGAAAGGGGCCTAATTCTGCTGAAATCTACTACTACTTTTACTACTACTTCTAGAAAATGAGCTCTTGCTGTTATAGAGTGACACAAGACGGTGGTTGTGTAGAGATCAATGATACAAATTTAAATGGTGAACATGGGCCAAAAATGAGCCATGAGACAATAAGCGGTCGGCACTATAAGCAGTGGCAGAGTGCGTTTTCTTTCATTTCTTTCAAAGAGAAACCATTGATTGGGAAAAGGGGGAGGGCTGTATAGTGAATGTAAATTATACTTTTTATGTGACCCTCACCAACCCCCTGAAATTCATCCATGGACCACTTTGGGATCCATGGACCCAAGGCTAAGAACCTTTGCTTGTGTAGAATTTCATTCAAATATTTTTAATTGGCTAGTGGGATCAAATTAAAGAATGTTTTGAACCCTGTAATGAGAAAATTTGCAGGCGCAGGAAGGGAATTTTTTCTCAAAGAACTGAATTTTCACTGTATTGGACTGTTTTTTTTTTTTTTCTTTTTTTCTTTTTTTTTTGCACCCCTTGGACTATATAAATTTATATATTTTTTTTTTTCTTTTGCTACAATATATTTGACTATTTGATTTTTAGCACAGGTTCTTACACTTTATCATTGGCACTTTATGCAGTATTTTGCACAATATCCTTATGCACTTTAGTTTAGCCCAATTTTGCATAGATAATGGGGGCGTGTCACATTCCAGTGTGTATATGTGTGTGTGTGTGTGTATATATATATATATATATATATATATATATATATATATATATATATATATATACACAATTTTTTTTTCTTTTCTGTTAAAAAAGAAAAAAGTACATTTTCTGTTTTTGGTTGGAGAAAATTAGGAACAGCGCTTCTATTTCCTTGTGATCTATGCATTTTGGTCTCCTCAAAAAAAATTAGCGGCTGTGGTTTGTGTTCCCTTTTGGACCCAGTATAGTGTATCTTAGTTTCCCGAAAATTGTCCGTAGCGCCGGTTGCTTTTTCATTTTCAAGAAATTCTAATTATAATGTGGTTTTCGGTTGGAAAAAATCACATATATTGTATTGCTCATGTTCTAGGCAAAACAGAAACTCATTTATTACATCTGGAATTCCATTTAAAGCGGTTCTGCACCCGTTTTTTTTTTTTTTTTTTTTTTTTTGGGCTATATGCCAAGGGCATATAGCTCAATTGGGGGACTTACCTGTTCCATCTTCCATCTCGATCGCCGCCGGTTTTCGTCCGATGAAGTTCTTCATCTTCTTCTTTTGTGCTGGGGGCCATCTTGCCTGTGGGCATGTGAAACCCCCACAGGCACTTTAGATGGCCCAGCATGCACCGCCGTTACTCGCGCATGCGCAGTAACGGCACATCTGCCGACATCTCACGAGATTTCGGAAGATGTGCCCGAAACCTCGCGAGATTTCGGAAGATGCCCGCACTGACTCCTGGGATCAATGACACCAGATCCCAGGAGACAGTGCGGCGTGACGAGGATCCCCGCAAGACCCCGCCCACCCCCGAAGAGACAGAAGACAGGAAGTCATCGATTACAAGGTAAGTAAAAAAAAAAAAAAAAAAACACATTTCATTTAGTACTCTTTGCCTGATTTGGAAGGCAAAGAGATTTACTAAATGAAATGTGTGCAGAACCGCTTTAAGCAGCGGGACTGGACAACATTTTAGGATGTTTTGGAACAAAATTAGTTGACTCAATGATCTGACCAACAATTTTTCAGAATTTTTGTATGAACTTCTATTGATCTATGGCCAGCATAAACTATCTAGTCTGTTTCACACCCACCAATAGGGCCTAAAGTTTGTGTAGTAAAGCTGCTTTTGCATCCCAGTCTGGCTTTGGTCTCAAGCTACTACCAAGACTGTTATTACTACAAAGCACCTCTGATTTATATCAATGAGGATTCAGAGGCTGAGCAGTCAAAAAATAAATTTTCAATGGATGAAATTAAATGATGAGCTCCATCATGTAAGTAATACTTTGGGGGGTATGGCACTTTCTGAAGGATTAGACTTCCAGGGCTGGCTTATGCTAAATGTCCATGTGTTTGTTTTCTCACATATTCCATTAATTGCAACATTATTATTATTATTATACAGGATTTATATAGCGCCAACAGTTTGCGCAGCGCTTTACAACATGATGTTGTAGTAAATAAACACGAATGACAATACATCCAAACTAAACTACATAAACCTATTAATATAAATTAATATTTAAACAAAGATTTTTGTTTTTTGTTTTAATGGCATCTTAATGTTTGCATTTCGATGTCATTTCCCTGAAAATGTTGGTTAGTTTCATTAACAGCAAAGTGGTATAAATGACAAGTCAGTTGTCTACTAGGATGCTTCTTGCTGCTGCGTGTCTATGACAGCATAGGGCAGTTAGTGGAACATTCCAGGAAGACTGGCAGAGCTGTGAGCATTTCATAAAATGTAGGTGTAGAAAACACAAAAAATAGTAGCAATATTTTCCATGTACAATATTTCACACACGCAGTTTGTAATAAGCTAACTTCTACAGCTCTGCTAGGTTCCAGTCAAAGAAAAAAAGTTACAAATATCTGCATTTAGGTCTGATAATAAGAATGATTAATTGTTTTCTGTATTATAAATAATTATGATGACAAATTGTAAGTGACAAAGCCATAGGTTGCACATACAATAAACATATATATAATATCAAACAAATTATGGATCAAGTCAATTGACTTCTGTCAATTTCTGTTTAAGGGATATGTTGAAAATGTTTTCTCAGCCAATGGCTGCAGCATCTGATTTGTGAACACTAATGCCACGTACACACGATCGGAAATGCCACCAGCAAAACTCTGATAAGAGCTTTTTGTTGGAAAATGAGACTGCGTGTATGCTCCATCGGTCTTTTGCTGGCAGAATTCCAGCCAGCAAAATATTGAGAGCAGGTTCTCTATTTTTCGGTCGGGAAAAGTTCCTATCCAAAAATGCGAACATCTGTATGCAATTCAGACGCGCAAAAAAATAACGCATGCTCGGAAGCATTGAACTTCATTTTCTCGGCTCGTCGTAGTGTTGTACGTCACGCGTTTTTGATGGTCGAAAGTTCAGAGAACTTTTGTGTGACTGTGTGTATGCAAGACGATCTTGAGCAGAATTCTGTTGGAAAAACCATCCAAGACGGAAATTCTGCTCATGTGTATGCGGCATAACAACTGCTGGTGCTGCTGTCGGAGTACAGTGTCCTGGTGGGGGGATTAATCCATCCCTCTTATTTGCGTAAAAGCCTAGTACACATTAAAAAAATCTGACTTTTTTTCTTTGTCCTCGTCCCATGTTGGAAATGCGATTGCCTAACAAGAAAAAATCTCAAATGACAGAGGACAACTTCCCACGTACATAGCTACATGTCTAGTCTATGGTCATACTTTGTTTACGATTTTTATAGGACGTATACTGTACTAATTAAACAAACATTTTTACATCTCTTCTCTGTATCTTCAGAAATTTTTGTCTAAACAGTTCATATCAGCCCTCGGAAAGCAGTGTACTAACTAACAGAAAATCGAATGATTGTTCCAAATATGGATATTTGCATTCAAATATCTAATAATGTGTTTTCTGATAAAAATGCTGCGCTATCCAAATGTGTGATTATCGTACTTAGTCCTAATACTACTGACTTCAATGAAATATAATATAAAAGTAAAATATTGAAATCCTATGTGATTAATCAAGTGAACATAATAATGCAATCTAATGCAATTAAAAATTGCAATCATATGCAATACTCCAAATGACAACCTGTGTACCATACACACCTCTATATACATAAGTTACATTCATATGCGATAGAAAATTTGCAACCATATGCGATAATTGCAGCGACAACCTGTAACGTATATAAATCTATAGAAAAAGGGCATCAATATAACAATAATCAATATAGAAAAAAGTGAACCATGTTTAAAGTGCTCTTGTGCCAAAATATATCATGCATTAATGTGTCTGCACAGAAACGCAACATAAAGTCCATTCATAACTACTCCAATCTTCTGGTTCTCATTGCAGATGATAAAACAGTAAAGTGCTCGTGTCCACTCTTGTGCTCCCCTTTGGTGTATGGGCTCACCTTGGAGCGTGTGACCTTGCACCTAAGCTCGGTCTAAACGCGCTTTTAAACCACCTCTGGGTTTATGGCCAGAATTCAGCTCCTTGGATGGTTGCTTGTAACAATATCCATATAGAAAACAGAGGAAACTATATAGTGTCTTACCGTTTTAAAAGTTTTATTAAAAATGACAGTATTCCCTATATTAGGGTACTCGCATTTAATAGGTGCTAAAAGCACACCACTCTGTAACAAGTCGAACAATAGTAAAGACGCTGTACTGGTGTGTCCTCTCCCGTACTGAGAACACTGCACCGTCTCACGTACCGTCCCCTCCCCAACGCATGTCGATACTGGAAAATTACATATCTTCCTCAGGGGGAATTCTAATAATTTGTACTTGGCTTAACAGTGAATAGCCAGCTTTGTTCAGTGAAAAATCTTTAGTGCATTTGTAATCAGTTTAGGACATAGGCGTGCGCAGGGTGTGTGCCAGCTGTGCCTGGGCACACCCTAATCACCCCTGTGTGGTGTAGATTTCCCCTGCTGCCCGGGCTTATGTCATTTACTGGCCGCTTCCTTTTCTGAATGAGCACAGTGAGTGATTGGTACAGATCGTTTACTATGTTCATTTATAACTGAAGCCTAGTAAACTGTTTTCTAGGCTTCAGTTTGTGAATGAACAGGATGCAACTCAGTACAGAGCATTTCCCATTCAATCACTGTCCAATTGCAGCTGACGCTGTGTATACAGTGTATACACACATGGGCATGTGCGTTTGAGCTTGGGGGTGCAAACCCTATAGACATGTGGGATTCGTGTCGTACGAATTCGTAATTCGTAAGAATTTTTCGAAATTCGTACGAATCCGTAGTACGAATTTTTTCGAATCCGAATTCCGTACGGGATACGAAATACCGTTTACGAATTTCTTCGCCAAATTTATTCGAATCCGACTACCAAATATCGAATTTCAATTAATATGAAAGAAATTATTATAGCGGATATAACGAATGATTCGAATGAATTCGAATGACAAAGTGTAATTTTTGCAGGAAAAATTCAGTTTACGAATTTCAGCTCCAAATTATTCCAATCCAACTACCAATATCGAATTTCAACTAATTCGAAAGAAATTATTATAGCAGATATAACGAATGAATTCGAATGACAAAGTGTCATTTTTGCTGAAAAAAAAGCTATTTAAAATCACTTGCGGCTATTGCCGGCAAATGAATTGTCGGCTCTGTAACACAGAGAACAGTCATTCATTGATATAAAAAAAAAAGCGTAGGGGTCCCCCCAAATTCAATAACCAGGCCCTTGAGGTCTGGGATGGATTTTAAGGGGAACCCCAGCCAAAAAAAATGGCGTGGGGTCCCCCTCAAAATCCATACCAGACCCTTATCCGAGCACGCAACCTGGCAGGAAAAGAGGGGGGACGAGAGCGGCCCCCCCTCCCGCCTGAACCGTACCAGGCCACATGCCCTCAACATTGGGAGGATGCTTTGGGGGTCTGAGACCCCCAAAGCACCTTGTCCCCATGTTGATGAGGACAAGGGCCTCATCCCCACAACCGTGCCCGGTGGTTGTGGGGGTCTGCGGGCGGGGGGCTTATCAGAATCTGGAACCCCCCTTTAACAAGGGGACCCCCAGATCCCGCCCCCCCTGTTTGAAATGGTAAGGGGGTACAAAAGTACCCCCTACCATTTCACCAAAAAAAGTGTCAAAAATTGTAAAAATGACAGACGGTCTTTGACAATTCCTTTATTAAAATCTTCTTTCTTCTGGTCTTCCTTTCTTCATCTTCTCCTTCCGGCATCTTCTTCCATCTTCTTCTTCCTTCGATTCGCTTCTTCTTGCTCCGGTCTTCTCGTCCGGCATCGGTGTCTCTTCTCGCAGGCCGCTCCTCGCAATGGGAGGCTCCCGCTCTGTGAGGCTTCGCTCCGGCTGACAGGTCTTTTATAACGGAGGGCACCTGGTGACCCCGCCCCCTCTGACGTCATGGGGAAAGCCATAGGGAAGTCCACATGACGTCCCCGTGCGTCAGAGGGGGCGGGGTTACCAGGTGCCCTCCGTTATAAAAGACCTGTCAGCCGGAGCAAAGCCTCACAGAGCGGGAGCCTCCCATTGCGAGGAGCGGCCTGCGAGAAGAGATGCCGATGCCGGACGAGAAGACCGGAGAAAGAAGAAGCGAATCGAAGGAAGAAGATGACGGAAGGAGAAGATGAAGAAAGAAGATTTTAATAAAGGAATTGTCAAAGACCGTCTCCTGTCATTTTTACCATTTTTGTAACTTTTTTTGGTGAAATGGTAGGGGTACTTTTGTACCCCCTTACCATTTCACACAGGGGGGGGGCGGGATCTGGGGGTCCCCTTGTTAAAGGGGGCTTCCAGATTCCGATAAGCCCGCAGACCCCCACAACCACCGGCCAGGGTTGTGGGGATGAGGCCCTTGTCCTCATCAACATGGGGACAAGGTGCTTTGGGGGTCTCAGACCCCCAAAGCATCCTCCCAATGTTGAGGGCATGTGGCCTGGTACGGTTCAGGCGGGAGGGGGGGCCGCTCTCATCCCCCCTCTTTTCCTGCGGCCTGCCAGGTTGCGTGCTCGGATAAGGGTCTGGTATGGATTTTGAGGGGGACCCCACGCCTTTTTTTTTTTTTTTTTTTTGCCCGGGGTTCCCCTTAAAATCCATCCCAGACCTGAAGGGTCTGGTATGGATATTTTGGGGGGACTCCACGCCATTTTTTTTTTTTTTTTGGCTGGGGTTCCCCTTAATATCCATACCATATCCATTTTTTTTTTATCAATGAATGACTGTTCTCTGTGTTACGTAGCCGATTATATTAGATATACTGAATCTCGAATTCATTCGAAGCTTTCGTTATATCCGCTATTATAATTTCTTTCATATTAGTTGAAATTCGATATTTGTAGTTGGATTTACTAACGATTCGTAACTGTTCGTAACGATTCGTAACTTGAAATTGAAATTCGATATTTGTAGTTGGATTCGAATTTGTTCTCTGTTATGAGAACCGACAATTCATTAGCCGCGTTAACGATTCGTAACTTTACTAACGATTCGTAAAAAATTTTTACGATTCGTACGAAATTCGTATTTCGTACGAATTCGAACGGAATTTCGTACACGAATTACGATTTTTTTTTTTTTTATATACGAAACGGGACGAAACGAAACAAATTTTTTGACAGTTCCCATGTCTAATTAACCCTAATGCAATAGTCTGTGCACACCACTGGTTTAGGAATTAAGAATAGTTGTAATTTAATAAAATTTATTTGTGTATTTTTACTGGTCTACAAATGGTGCTGAACCCACAATTCTTATATTAGTTATAAAAGTCTTAGTGTTAAGAAATAACACTATTCTTGTAAATTAAAATGCACACTGCACATTTGAGAGGACCTACAAGTGGAAAAATAGCTAATGCCTCAAATGTGTAACATAAACATACTATATATATATATATATATATATATATATATATATATATATATATACCACCGAAACATAAGGAAGCACTTACTGTAAGTGCTTACAAGGCATATCATCAATAAAACAACCCTAAAAACAACATACAGTAAAACCTTTTGTAACAACTAACATATAACCAGAGTCAATCCTAAATAATGTCCTTTAAATCTTGCTTCATTGCCACTTGTGTCCAAAGATACATGTGTGCTTCTCTGTCTAACCCACCACCTCACTGTTGTGATATCATCTCTATTTATAGGAAGATCAAAAAAAGCTTAAACACACTGCCAATGTGACTCAGGATTTCAGAATCTTGACCTCAAATGGTAAGTAGGAACTCATCTGCCACTGTGATTAATCTAGAAATTATTTAATGCAATAGGCTCAAAGAAGAAAAAAAAAATAAACTCCTCATAGTAAAAAAATACTATACATACTTTATCCAGCTCAATACCGGGCACATTCACCCCCTTCCTGCCCAGGGCAATTTTCAGCTTTCAACGCTATCACACTTTGAATGACAATTGCGTGGTCATGCAACACTGTACTCGTATGAACATTTTATCATTTTTTGATAGAGCTTTCTTCTGGTGGCATTTAATCACCACTGGGGGTTTTTTTTTTGCTAAACAAACAAAAAAAGACAGAAAATTTTGAAAAGCTCCACTGATGGGCGCTGGTGAGGCTGCACTGATGAGGCAGCACTGAAGAGGTGGCACTGATGGACACTGATAGGCGACACTGATGGGCACTGATAAGTTGCACTTGTGGACACTGATTGACGCTGTTGGGGCTGCACTGATAAGCAGGGCACTGATGATCAGTGCCCTAATTATCAGGGTAAAAGTGCCCTGTCAGACTTGTTTACTGGCTCTCTTCTCCTGATGCTGTGATGCTGATAACCGGCAAGTTTGTTTACATGTGATCAGCTATGATTGGACACATTTTTGCAAATAAGTAATTTTTCTTCTTCACTGATGTGCGCTGATGAGACTGCACAGATGTGCACCAATGAGACTGCACTGATGTACAACGATGGGGCTGAACTGACCGGCACCAGTGAGGCTGCACTGATGGGCACCGGTGAAGCTGCACTGCCAGGCACTGGTAAGGCTGAACTTATGGGCACTGATGAGGAGGCACTGATGAGGCTGCACTGAAAAGATGGCACTGATGGGCACTGATAGTTGGCACTGATAGTTGGCACTGATGGGCACTGATAGTTGGCACTGATGGGCACTGATAGTTGGCACTGATGGGCACTAATAAGTTGCACTGATGGGAACTGATAAGTTGCACTGATGGGGCTGCACTGATAATCAATGCAATGATGATCAGTGCCCTAATTAACAGTGTAAATGTTCCCTGTCAGACTAGCCGGTTACTGGCTCTCCTCTCCTCATGTTGTGATGCCAATAACCACCAAGTTTGTTTACATGTGATCAGCTGTTATTGGACATGGTAAAGGGCCGCTGTGATTGGCCCTTTACCTCGCTCTGTGATCAGCTGTGTCCAAAGGACACAGCGATCACAGAGCACACCGATGCGTACCCCATACATGCCCCAGGGGGGCGTGAGGGAGGTGTGTTCTGGGAGGACACCCTCCCAGAACAACAGAGTCGCGTTGTAGCCCTCTTTCGGTTATGGTGGGGTATTGAAGTGGTTAAAGTGGTGGAACACCCTGAAAATGAAAACTAGTAAAAATGTTAGTAACAATTTAAAAAAATAAAATAAAAATTTTTATTTTTTTTTTACTTACCAGAAATGGCTGTTGCTAGGCCGATCGTCCTAATCTGCCTCCTCCAGCGCCGCGGTGATCTTCTCTTCTTCCGTCTTCAGGTGAATGGGGCGCGGTGTGTTATGGGAACTGTGTCCCACAACACACCGCGTTCCCCATTCACAAATGACACGCACGCATGCGCAGTAGGCCGCGCGCCGACTTGCGCATGCGCAGTAGGCCGCGCGCCGACATGCGCAGTAGGCCGCGCGCCGACTCGCGCATGCGCAGTAGGCCGCGTGAAGCCGTTTCCCTTACGGAGGATGGCGGCGCTGGATCCGGTTCGCCGAGGGACATCTCGGCCTCCACGAAGGACATCGCGGGCGCCCTGGGAGGGTAAGTGTACTTATTAAAAGTCAGCAGCGACTTTTTTTTTTAGCTGCTGACTTTTAACATTTTTTTTTTTTTGAAGGTGAAACCCCGCTTTAAAAGATACAGTCCCAAAACTCACATTAAAAGAATACCTATGCGCATGGAAAGCATATGCACCTCACCAATAGACAATTTAAATAAATAATCAACAGAAGGCAGTCAAAATCATAGACAGCATAAGTAAAAAGATAATGATGTCACTGCAAGGACTTGCACTACATATGCTTCATCTATGGAATTCTTCAGGAGCTCCAAGCACACTAGCCCTACTTATGTTTTGTCTGTGGACTTCTTCAGAGACTCTAAGCTCCTGAAGGTACATTGTATATGGCATGTTTTCCTTCATGCTGCTAGACCGGTCCTTGGAGCCTCTGCTCCCCAGCACTTTAGCGGTCTAAGGTCCTCTGATGAACCAATGCAAGGCCAAAAGCCCTGTATTGGACATGAGGAAGCCTAGGGGCAGTCCACTGTAGGAGAGCGTCGCCTGCCAGGGGAACAGAAGATCAGGTAAGTAAATGTGCTTTTTACGTCTTCTAGATCAAAATGACAACTTAAGCCTTGCAGGAGACTTTTAGTTTTCCTGGAGTTGGGCTTTAAGGCCCGGTTCAAATCATATGCGATCTCTGTGCGATGCAAATTCAGCCATACAGATAGTATGGCTGAATTTGCATCGCATTCAGCTCAAACTCGCACAGGACCCTTTTTTTCGGTCCGTTGCAGAATCGGATCACATGGTGTTCTCACCATGCGATCCGATTCCTGTCCGAGTTTGCAGATCGCACTGCAATATGCGAGCTGATATGGGGGTGTCATTAACATTTCACTGACACTCCCAGCTGCTCGCATAGGGCAGTGTGAACTGCCGGCGGGAGACATGCGATGCGGGAACCCGCAGTAGATTCGCAGCGTTCCCGCACCACAGCAGTCTGAACCGGGCCTTAATCAGTTTTTCACTTTTAAATAAGTATTAATACCTAACACATTAGGCAACTAAACAATGCTGGCTTTGTTAGAGCTTATTTCACTGCTTTACTAAATTCTGAACGGAGCTAATTTTAAAAATGTTAATGAATTGTTTTTAAAGAAACAAAATTTTTTTTCAATATAGCTCGAACTGCAAAATGCATGTCAGTCTGTTTAGCACTTAGTATTACACAATTAGCATTCATGGGAATTTAATAAACACTAAGATATTTTTTTCTTGAATAAGGGCACGTGTGTCGGTTATGTAAAAACTGACAATACAATGTGCCTGTGTTGAGAATATGAAGTGTCTTTCTATGGCTAGATCATATGATAGCAGACATAAGTGCTGGAGCAAGACCTTTTTTATGCAACTTACAAAAGGAAAAGGTTATGTTAGTGCAGACATCCGAGCATCTCAATGTCCTCTATATGCTTGCAGTGATTTTTTTCACCAAGGCTCAGACTTCTGGACGTTAGTAGTAGCCCTCATCCTCTGGTCGCACATACCAAACCAATGTACCTCTGGGTACACTATTAGACCATTTTTGTATTTATGTTTTATTATAGACTATTGGAGCATCTGCCCCTGAAGATTTGGTATTATCCCACAATACGTGTCGGGCTTACACAGATGCTATATGCCTACATAGATGGCTCTACGTGTTTTTAATACATTATACTCTGGACTGCAGTATACATTTGTCCCACGTGATCCTTTGATGTGGAGGACACTTTCTCTTACCGTACTATGCAATGCGCTATGACATTCTTTGATATGTACCAATGATTATTATCAGCATGGTTTTGACATACTATGTTTCTCCATGCCTTTCACATATGTAATTATTTGTTATATGTTTTGTTATTTATAGCTGTAGAATAATAGAATGTATTACTTCTATATTGACCGCTTACTAGCCTTGACTCCATGCTTCATTCAAAATCCCAAACCCCCCTCTCTTTACACTTCTGGACTTTAAACCTAAGCAACATGCAAGAAATGTGAATGTAATATTTTGTCAATGAGCCATAGATGTATCTGCATTTATTTAAATTGTGCATAGTTGTAGACCTCAGCAAAGCCAATGCAAGATATTTTTTGTTTTGTTTACTACAGAGATTAAAATGCAAGGTCTGCTTTAGGCTGGGTTCACACTTATGCGAACTGGATGCGGGAGACTGTCACACAGCTCTGGGGCGGACACAGTCCACACTGGAAAAGGGTCCTATGCATCTTTGGCTTCGTTTCAGGTCTGAATTCAACCTGCCCATAGATGGTTTGAATATCAGCTGGTCCCTAATGAACCAGCCGAGATTCGAACCATCTATGGCCGGCTTTACTCTTGTGCCGGTGACATTTCCTAGCCTCACTACTGCCTCACTAAAAAACTATGTTTTCAAAATCCTTTGCAAATGCACTCCAGAACATGCACAATAACCACTTCAGCCCCGGAAGGATTTGCCCCCTAAAGCCTTGTACACATGATTGGATTTTCCGCAAGACAAAGCATCAGACTTTTGTCCGAAGGGCGTGTGCCTTGAACTTGTCTTGCATACAAACGGTACACAATTGTCGGCCAACAAACACGAACATAGTGATGTACTAGACGTACTACGAGCCGATGAAGAGAAAGTTCACATTGTCATGCTCCACCCTTTGGGCTCCTTCTGCTAATTTCATGTTAGTAGAAGTTTGGTGAGTGTTGATTTGCGCTTTTCAGTTAGTGCTTTTCACAGTTCGTTTCTGAACAGCCACTTGTCAAACCAGCCATGTTGCAGAATCGGAGGAGAGAATGTGTTATTGTTGGGTTTGGAGTTATTGCTTTGACCCAAGTCCAGTGCAGGAACAGTTGGAAGAGGATTTCTTGGACCAAAAATCAGTTGCTTAATCGTGACCAATTATGTCATATGCCTTTGCTGTGGGAGCTTCAGGAGAATAATTCGGATGATTTTCGGAATTATCTCCAGATGATGGACTCCTGCTTTCACCAACTCTTGGCCTTGGTGACCCCCTATATTAAGAAGCAAGACACATGCATGCGGCTTGCCATCACTCCTGAGCAAAGGCTCATAGCCACCTTGCGGTACTTGGCGACGGGGAGAAGTCTCCATGACCTCAAGTTTACCACTGGGATCTCCCCCCAAGCTCTGGGACTCATTATTCCAGACACCTGCTCAGCCATTATTCCTGCAGAGTAGTCCTGCAGAAGGACTATATTCGGGTAAGTTTTTGCCTTTAACATCATATTCTATGTATTTAATGTTTGCTAATGTATTGTAGTAATTTCTTGATTCCATAATTAACATTATTGTAATAGGCTGTGAATTTGTCCTCATGCATGCTGTAAGCTTTTCCTGATCCTTTTTTGGCCTACATGCATATTTTCCATAACTAACCTCCCCAGCGTGGAATCCTGGGCCCATAAACACCTAGCCTATTAACTTAACAATGTATTTTGTCAGCTACATTTTTGCGCTTACCCTAAAATGTGTCCTATTGTTATTGTTGTGCTCCAATTCAGGCAGTGTGTAAGAAAAAAAAAGTGTCAAAGTCTAAAAAACGTGCAAAAAGTGCCGCCTTGGCATTCAAACAGCCTTCACAGATTCTCTCTAGCTTTGAGAGAATCTGTGAAGGCTGTTTGAATGCCAAGGCGGCACTTTTTGCAAGTTTTTTAGACTTTGATGTAAGCGTAATGATTTTAAACCTTTTAAAGAAAATCTCGCAGTATTACACTATATCCTTTCCTCCATTCTGTCCAAACTTTGCCTTACACTGTTGGTGACCGAGTAAAGCATACAGGACCCTAGACCCAGAGGAGGAGGATAGGAGAGCCCATGCCAGGAAAGCAGGACGTACCAACCTACCCGGTGAACGGAAGCCATCTTGTCATACAGGCTTGTTTTTCCTACTACGTCTGGTAAGTGGGGAAACAGGAGGGGAGTACAGGAAGTCACCAAATCCTATTAGAGCTGTCTACTATCCACTTCAGATTTGATGAAATTTACTTGATGAACTTTATTTGATTACTTTGGCACATGAACTTTATTTCTCATACCAGCATAATATTGGCACATGAAGTTGCCGGCAATATATGCACATTTTCTTTTTGAGTATATTGCATTTGATAATTGTTTTTTTATTGTCTGCACTTTATTGATTGTCACTTAGCACTTTAATTGATCACGTTGTTATATTGTGATATATGGTTATGTAACATAATCACAACAGTAGGACATAGGTGCAATGATAAGTCTTAATTTTATTTTCACATTCTTTGGGGTACTTACCTTTCACTATAGCAGCAGCCCTAAGACACATTTTTGTTTATATTATTTCCACAGCGCGGGTTGATAATTATATTTTTTTCATGTTGTATTGTGCTGCTGTATCCTCCATAATTTTTTACGAAGGAATGCTAGCAGCTACCTTGCCGCAGTGCCAACTGATGCAGACCCTGCAGTGGCAGGCCCAGCTGAAGAGGCTGCAGTTCGACCGTCTGTGGGCGTGATGATGTCACTCGAAAATGTCCGTGCTGGATTGCCCTCTCAAAATGCAAGAGATCTACGGCAAAAATACCTGGATTCTTTTGTGGGTAGAGGGGCAGTGGCTTGGCAGCAAATTGTAGTTAATCATGAATAATATATTTCTTTGATCATAAACTCCTATTTCATTTGAACTACTGTTGTCTGTGTTTCTTATTTTGTCTAATATGTTCATAAATGTGCTTTATTTTGACCACTTGCTCCAATAGTGCTTATTTGCTACATGAGGTGACAATATCTTCTTCAGCTAACTATTATGGTGTGCTGTGGGTCTGCTACACACACACACACACAATGTTTTTTTTCTTAATGGATCTAATGCATGAACCTCAAAAACATTATGCCTTTTCAACTCTTATCATTTTTTTTGAGGATTAAAAATTGCAGGAGTTGGCCACATTTTAAGAGAACATTGTCACTGTAACTACAACCACTTAACAAATACACTGGTATTGAGCTTTGAAATAATAAGCCACACATTGTTTAGTAAAAAAACTATTTACTCCAAGCACATTCACATGTGCATTTTAGGGTTTAAAACAAACAGACGTCTTGGCGTATAACATGTATGTTTTGCATTATTTCCCCTTTTTTGGGGCTAAACAGGCATGTTCAAAAACATTAGATACACATCCCAAACTCATGACCTTACAAGGTTCCATTTTGGTAAAGTGAAGGCCAAATGAGACATTATTATCCCAAGACTGTGTGAATGTTGCCTTCCTTATTTGGGGTGATCTCACCCCTTTTAAAAGCCAAAATTTGAAGCCACTTACACGTAGAGGCATAACAATTAAATTACCCTTATGATCCCATGCCGCAAATGTGTGTAGTTCCAAACTATATTTAAAAAAAAAACACAAAACACAAAGTGTGTCAACATGTGCTAGCTCCTATCATGGGGTATCAATGGATGTGTTTTGAGGGTGCAACCCCTTCCTCTGAGCTTCTTTTATTATGAGGAAGAGGTTGCACCTCCAAAATGCGTCCATTGATTCCCAGTGATGGTAGATAGCACATGTTGACACACTGTGTTTTGTGACTTTTGTCAAACTAGATGTATGGAAATAAACACATTTTAGGCATGGGATCATGAGGGAAATAAGAATGTTACAATTGGGACAATTGGACATTTGGGAATAGATGGTTAGTGGCCTATAGTGCTTATATTTTTGGCCTAGATTGGGAGCAGCTTATGAGTTAAACCAGACATGATGTTTTGTCTTGTGTTCTGTCTTGCAGGCATCATATTATGATGGATAAACTTACCTCGCCAGATTTTTTGCCCCAGTTCATTGACCTGTACCGGGAGCTGTCCTGTCTCTGGGAGGTCAAGAGTCGTGTGATTGATGAACAAACCCTAAAAAATATTCTAATTATGTCCCATTTTCATACACAGGAAAATGTCAGTCAGGAGGAGCCCGTGGCCAGCAGCCAGATGGAGTCCCAGATCCCTCCCCTACGCTTCCTCCTGCTAAAAGGGCCAGGAAGAGCAGGAATCTTGACTAGGACACAGCTGCCTTCCTTAGCCAGGCCACTGCCGCCCTGAGGACAGACCGAGATGAGGCTGAGGGATTTGCCGTGCTGACTGCCAATATAGTAAGGCAGATGGACGGTGAGCAAAGGAGCAGGTGTGAGGAACTAATCCTGCAGCTCCTCAACAAGGGGGTGAGGGGACAAATAGATGAAACCACATTTTGTGATTTTGTGGCCCCACATCGACCACCTCAACAGCCACCCCCCCTTCCCACCACAGCAGCATGGTGGTCAGTGTCAATACCAGCCACAAGACCCCCAACAAGGCCGCTGGACTGGGGATTTTCAACCCTTCACAACTTACAAATTTTTTTGTTTTATTTTGGTTGAATAATTATTTTCTTTGGTATATTTTCTATATTGTTTTATGCACAGAATTCACTTTTTGGTTAAGTTCTCTGTATTTGGATGGCAGATAGCATCTGTAATTTAACTGGTTTTATTTGTTTTCTGCACAATAAAAAAATTGTGGAGAATAATACTTGGCTATGTATTTTACTTCAAATGACAGTTTGGGAGTAGGCAGTTACAAAGTAAAATTAACAAGGGACACGAACATAGTATCTTTGAGCTTAAAAACTAGGGGATAATGGTGTTGTGGTAACTTGACCCAAAATGTTTTAAAAAAAGCATAATGTTATTCTTAACATCACTAGAAAAAAAAGCCTTTGAAAATACGTTTGGCAGAACTCCATCAGCAACACCAGCAAAGCAGCTTTATTATTATCACATTAAAGAAGAAGAGAATTGTGCTCTGCATTTCTAGATTTCAGAATTTGCCCGTCACGAATGTTAATTCTCCATTACGACTGCTAGTTTACAAGACCGACCGCTTCCGGCTCGTCCTTGCTTCTGAGCATGCGTGTTTGTACTTTGGACTTTTGTGTGACGGACTTGTGTACACACGATAGGAAAGTCTGACAACAGACCATTGTCCGCCGAAAATTTACTAGCTATCCAACATTTGGCCAACAATTGTCTGATGGAGGGTACTAACAGTCGGATTTTAGGCAGTCATCACACAATTCCCGGACGAAAATCCAATCGTGTGTACGAGGTTTAAATGACCAGGCCATTTTTTGCGATGTGGCACTGCGTCGGTTTAACTGACAATTGCACGGTCGTGGGACGCTGTACCCAAACAATATTGATGTTCTTTTTTTTCCCACAAATAGAGCTTTCTTTTGGTGGTATTTGATCACCTCTGCGGTTTAAATTTTTTGTGCTATAAACCAAAAAAGCGACAATTTAGAAAAAATGTTTTTTACTTTTTGCTATAATAAATATCCCCCCCCCCCCCAAAAAAAAAAAATGTCTTCCTCAGTTTAGGCCGATATGTATTCTTCTACATATTTTTGGTACAAAAGAAAAAATCGCAATAAGTGTATATTTATTGGTTTGCGCAAAAGTTATAGCATCTACAAAATAGGGGATATATTTATGGCATTTTTATTATAATTTTTTTTTTACTAGTGATTGCGCCGATCTGCGATTTTTACCGGGACTGCGACATTGCGGCGGACAGATCGGACACTTTTGACAGATCGCCACCCCCTAGTACTCTTAAACCGGCCGATGTACAGCTACGACGGCTTGCCCAGGGGAGCCAACCTGCCGCAGTATAACTGTGGCGGCTGGTCGGGAACCAGTTAAAGTGACACTCAACAATATTCTTATTCTCCAAAAATAATCCATACACATCCACCATAAAATGGCTCTGTAATCTATTTTCCATGAAATTTTTTCATAAAACAGTTTGTGTTTTCTACCTCCTTGTAATGTTCTTTGTGAGCTCCCAAACCTCTTCTTTTGCCCTCGTGTCTGTTTGTTTGGAACGAGCACTGCGTGTTATGCCCCATACACACGATCCGAAAATCGGATGACAGATAGTCCTTTTTTGTTTTTTGCATGCTAGTCGTATATATCGAACATGAAGAGCTTACTAAAGTTACGAAAATTCTCATACGACAAAATAAAAAATCGGAAGTGATGTAATGTGTTGTAATGTATTTGTATTTTCGGATGACAACTGTACTGATTAAATGAAAATCGTACGATCTGGTATCGCACGAGAATGATTTTCGTTCTTGTCAGATCGGATAATATCAGATGAACTGTCATGATCGGCTCTTGAAAGCTGTGTACTAACGATCCGATGATCGTATGATCGCTTCAAAAGTGGTATTTTTCGTACGATTTTCGGATCGTGTGTACGGGCCATAAGTTGCGATCATGTGCACTGCTCTATGCAGGAATTTTTTTTTCCAAGTCACCCCTTGTCTCCACCCCTTACCCACCCCCTGCACCATTCCCTGGTTCCACCCCCTACCCGCCTCCCAGTATGGCCCCTTTTAGACAATACAGAACAAAGCAACAATTGTGGTAATAAGTAATTTGTATGGAATTTGTTCATAATAACAAGAAAATCAGTAAAATGGATCTCATGCAGCCAGCAACAATGAACCACCTGCAACAAAATACCTCCTCCCCCAGAAACAAAAGATCCCCAGCAGCAATAACAGATCTCCTTGCAGCCAGCACCAACAGACTCTCCAGCAGCCGGCAACAATTGACCCCCCAGCAACAATATATCGCCCGCAGCAAAATACCCCAGCGAACAAGAGACCATCAGCAGCAACAACAGATTTTGCTGCAGCCAGCATCACTACATTCCTCCCAGCTACAACTGACCCCCAGCAACATAAGACCCACCCACAACAACAGTAGATCCCCCACCAGCAGCAATAGACCTCCTTAGCAACAAAAGACCCCCCCGTCCCACAAAAATAGATCCCAGCAACAATAGATCCCCCAGCAGCTACCATCAATAGACCCTGAACTCCTTGCTATTACATACATTCAGTGCTGGAGTTGCCGAAACTGCGCTCCCCAGCGTTCCTGTCGGAAAAAAAGCCCTAGTTGTATTCACACTACAAATCCTAAAGTCCATAGTCCCTATTCCATCTCAGGAATGAGCAAGCGAGAGTGGCTATGTTCTTACATACAGTGGGACCATGAAGAACAAATGTAGTCATTCTTTAACAACACACAAGAGTCAATATGCCAGCCAAGCAACTGCCATTTTCAGTAGAATTTTCAGCTGCATGTTCCAATAATGACAAGTTTCCTTAACCACTTTCAGACCGGACCAATTTGCAGCCAAAGGACCAGGCCCCTTTTTGCGATTCGGCACTGCGTCGCTTTAACTGACAATTGCGCGGTCGTGCGTCATGGCTCCCAAACAAAATTGACGTCCTTTTTTTCCCACAAATAGAGCTTTCTTTTGGTGGTATTTGATCGCTCCCGGCGGTTTTTATTTGTTGCGCTATAAACAAAAAAGAGCGACAATTTTGAAAAAAACGCATTCTTTTTTACTTTTTGCTATAATAAATATCCCCCAAAAATATATAAAAAGTTTAGGCGGATACGTATCCCTCTACATATTTTTGGTAAAAAAAATCGCAATAAGCGATTATTGATTGGTTTGCGCAGAAGTTATCGTGTTTACAAAATAGGGGATAGTTTTATAGCATTTTTATGAATATTTTTTTTTTTACTAGTAATGGCGGCGATCAGCGATTTTTATTGTGACTGCGACATTATGGCGGACACATCGGACATTTTTGACACATTTTTGGGACCATTATCATTTATACAGCAATCAATGCTATTTAAATGCATTGATTCCTGTATAAATGACACTGGCATTGAAGGGGTTAACCACTAGGTGGCAGTGTAGGGGTTACATGTACCTAGAGGCGTGTTTGTAACTGTGGGGGGGCATGGCTGTCAGCTAGTGAATGCTGATCTCTGCTCCAATCACAGGGAGCAGAGATCAGCTTCACTAGCTGCTAGGCAGAACGGGGAGATGCTGTTTATTTCCGCATCTCCCCGTTCAGCCTTCCTGTGAGATGATCGCGGGTATCCCCGCGGCGATCGAGTCTGTGGGACCCGCGACTGGCCTCACGGGGGTCCCGACCGTCGCGAGCGGCATCTTAAAGGGGCCGTGCCTGTACGCCCTTATGCCTGTCCGTGCCATTCTGTCGACGTACATTGTTGTGCGCCTGTCGGAAAGTGGTTAAAGTGGAAGTAAGTTTGAAGAAAACCCTGCAAGGTAAATTCATAAATTCATAATGTGCTAGTATGCAATGTATGAAAAACGTACCTTGAAACTAAGCCCTCCAGCGGCGTGCTGTCATCGCTGACAGGACTTCCCTCTTCACCCAGGCTTCCTTCCAGCTGCAGCCCTTTGAGTAGCCGAGCCGTGATGACATCATTCCGGAACATGAGCGCGGGAGTAACTTTTTATGGCACAGGACTCTGAAGAAACAGCACGGGTATGCCGTTCCTTCAGAGCACTTGCGCTGGTGATGTCACCGGCTGCAGGGACACTGAATATGAACAGGTAAGGTTATAATAAGGCTTGCCTGTAGGTACAAGGAATGTCTCCTAAACATGCACTGTTTAGGAGACATTCCTTGTACCTACAGGCAAGCCTTATTATAACCTTACCTGTAGGGGAAAGTGTCCATGGGGGGACTTTACTACCTACCTACCTTAGCCCTGGTTCACATTGATGCGATTTGGCATGCGATTTGACATGTCAAATGGCATGCCAAATTGGTGGCAATTGACGGCAATGGCAGTGTCCGAATCAGTGCGACACCGCATTTGCGGAGCCGCACCGATTCCCAAAAGTAGTTTCTGTACTACTTTTGTTAATTTTGGGGTGCGATTTTGATTGACATCTGTGCAGAAACCTGCACAGATGTCTCTGTCGAGACTGACATGCGGTAATGAAATTGCGCGAGTTCAGCTGAACAATTTCATTCCCGCAGTCAGTGTGAACCTAGGCTTAAAGTGTTTGGTGTCTCAAAACTTCATATTCCCCAAATGTGCCTGCTGTGCCATGTACTTGTATGAGAAAGTATTCTGTTCTCTTTGTATTGTTTTCCTTTATGTGAAATCCCTGGTGTTCCTGCCAGTCCCTCTGCTTTCCTAATAAAAACTGACCACACTAAGCAGGAAAGCACAGCATGGTCAGTTCTCTAGCTATGCTGGGAACTCAGCATGCTCTCCTCCAATGATCAGACTTGCCCTTACAACCCCCCCCCCCCCCCACTGCACAGCTATTCACTGGGAAGCTCACGGCTCTGCTGCTTCTCCTCCCACAAGCTCCTATGCAGCTGAGGACAGAGGGAATATGATCACTTAGAAAAAAGGGAAAAAGGTATTTATAATGTTTTTTATAATGTTTTTTATATCTATCTAAAAATGTTTTGCATTTCATTTCCATTTTAAACTGAATGGGTTGCTTTACAAGGTGATCGCTTACAATCACTTTAAGACCAGCAGCAGAACATCATGATGTATTTGTTAAATCTGCAAATGTTTCTACACATACTATGCTAATTAAACCATTGCTGTAATAACAGTTGTCATTTACTAAATATTCTTATACAGTCCTAGGCTTAGTGAAAATGCTCTACGATTACTGCATTTCTTAAAATATTCAATATTAAATTATACACAGACTATAATAAATTTATTGAATTCCTATCTCCTTCCTGTTGATAAACGTAATTACTTATATTAGGTTAAGATATATATTGTCAAGCTACCCTTGTATTGAAGCAACCACATCATAGACTCTTCTGATTCGTTACATAATAGCTGTGTGGCTGAAGCAGTTAAATGTGTGAAAGGAGTGTCTACAAGTGGCGGTGGGATGGAGCATGTGAGAGTCGCAGAGGTGCTTTGTACAGATGTCATGACATCCAACACACAGACTACATCGCAGGCTTCTTCTGCAGCATCATCAAGGTATTGTATATTCTAACTATTCATTAGAACACGCTTTCACTTTAAATGACACCTTACTATCATTTAGATATGTGACAAGCCATGGAAAAGAACTTTATTTTACTCTAAATGTTATAGTTCAGACTAGACGGTACTTTAGGCATCACGCTTTGCTTCTTCGGATAACAAAACCTCAATATACCCATCGGAACGGAAGAGCGCTTTAAATGACATAACATGAAATATATGCAGATCAGCTGAAGAAAGTGCGCCAACTTTAATCATTCTTTATTGAGACTAGTATCTGCTGTGTCCTTTCTGTGTATTGTAGCTTTATTTCATAGTACTGCACATAATACTGCAACACAAGGCTTACCAGCAACCATGAGTAAAAAAAAAAAGTGGACTATTTTTTTTTGTTCAATAATTTGTAGCAAATACAGATTTAAAGTTTTTTTTTTTTATATACGCAAAATACAAATAGTTGCATAGCCCCTACCGCTGGAGAGACATATACACAAGTTCGAAACTTAGGCCAGCCATAGACGGTGCGACTTTCTTTCCTGCAACCTTGATTCCACCATTAACACAGTCAGTTAGGCTACTTTCACACTGGGGCGCTCATTGCGCTGGCAGTAAAGTAACGCTATATTTAGCGGCGCTTTACCGTCTTTTTAGCGATGCTGATCGGCCGATAGCGGGGCAGTTTTAACAGTCTTAACCCCCGAAAAAGGGTTAAAACCGCCTGCAAAGCGCCGCTGCCCCATGGTTTGGAGCGCTGCCCCATTGTTTTCAATGGGAAGGGGCACTTTAGGAGCGGTAAATACACCGCTCCTACAGCGCTCCAAAGATGCGGCTTGCAGGACTTTTTTGACTTTCCTGCAAGCGCACCCCTCCAGTGTGAAAGCCCTCAGGGCTTTCACATTGGAGTGCACTGAGTGGCTCTTTCAGGGTGCTTTGCAGGCGCTATTTTTTAGCACTTTAGCACCTGAAAAGCGCCTCAGTGTGAAAGGGGCCTTAATTTTGTTGTTGATGGAGGATCCCTCTTGCGGAGCTATTGTGTTCTCCCAGCAGGGGGAGAAAACTGATTATTCACATTATAATTACATGTAAATTCCGACAGGCTGGTCATACCCAAGTTAATCGATTGATCAACTTCAGCACATTCAGCCTGGTCATACATAGTTCAGCAAGAGTCTCAAATCGTCTATGGCCGTCTATTAGTAAAAATGTTCTTTCACTTGACTTCTTTGTTCAGTGAAATTCAATCGGCTTTGGGTTACTGCCCTTGCATTCTCTTCATTTCTCTCTGTGTTACATTGCTAAATGAAACCTATTCGAGGTGGCCATTGCTAATCTTCTGAAAATACTAGTTGCTGCCAGTGGCGGCTGGTGCTCAAAAATGTTGTGGGGGCGCAATCAAACGGAAAAATTCTGAAAAAAAATCAATTGCAGCCTCACTGTGCCCATCAAATGCAGCCACTGTGCCCATCAAATGCAGCATCACTGTGACCCCCCTCCCCCGCTCGCTGTCTGACTGGCACTTACTCCATTTTGGTGGTGGGTCAGGCAGCGGGTGACGGCGGCGAGCTGTGGGACAGGCAGCAGTCAGGCGACGGTTCCTGTTTCCTCCATGCTTCCAGTGCGTCTCTTCTTCCCTTCTGCTAGGCGTCCAATAGGATCACATGTGCCTTCAGCCAATCAGATGACGGGTATTAGACCTATGCTTCCTTTTTGGCTAAGATGCGGTTCAGTGTTAGAAAAGCAAATATTAATTTGCTTTTATAACACACCTAGGTGGGCTCCGAGCGCAATGCCCTGCGCGCCTTTCCACCTTTTTTTGTAGCCTATTAGAGGCGTAATAGCTGTAATTCAGGGCCCGGTGTCCGAAAAGGGGCCTGGATGCCCGAATAGGGGGTGGCCACAGCGGCCATGGATAGATTCATGTTATGCAGGAATCTATCCATTCTACATATAGGGGGGTAGCGCGATAGAGAGGGCGCCGCCCGTGCACCCTTAATGGATGGGCCGCCCCTGGTAGCTGCTTGTCCAATGGCATCAGTACATTGAATAATACTGGCCATAGATGGTTCAGCAGGAACCTGCCAAGATTCGAACCATGTATGGATATGCTGAATGTACCCAATTTGATCAACCAGCTTGTTTGATTTTACATGTTGTCATAGCCGCTAGAAATAATCACAGTTTTCTTGGCGGGGGTGGCCATCCCCAATGGATCCACAGTAGGGATTCACCCATCAACACTAATGCCCCGTACACACGGTCGGAAATTCCGATGGAAAATGTCCGATCGGACCATGTTGTCGGAAAATCCGGCCGTGTGTGGGCTCCATCGGACTTTTTCCTGCTCTCAAATTTTCCGACAACAAAATCCGTTCAGACTTTTTCCGATTGTGTGTAGAGAATTCCGACAGAAGTGCCACGCATGCTCAGATCAAATTACGAGACCAAAGCTATTGGCTACTAGCCTCTACGTAGTTCCGTCGTACGCAACGAACGTCACCACGTTCAGAAGCAGGTCAGCGGTGGCAGTCTCAATGTTTTTCTCAGTACAAACTTCACAGTTTTGTAATACTAATATTATTATTCTGTAGAATTACACATGCATTTTTTTTTTCTATTTTTTTTTTTTAATTATGTATTCCTCTGTCTGTGATGTGATGTGTCTGTGAGGCTTACTGACCCCCTGACAAAGGGTTTCAATCTGGGTCTTTTTTTCCATTGTATGTGTTTTTACCATTAAAAGAAAAAACTGCAGGTTTAAACTTAACTGTGGACTATTTTTTTATTTTTTTGTTCAATAATTTGTAGCAAATACAGATGCAGTTTTTTTTTATATACGCAAAATACAAATAGTTGCACAGCCCCTACCGCTGGAGAGACATATACACAAGTTAGAAACTTAGGCCAGCCATTGACTGCGTAACTTTCTTTCCTGCAACCTTGATTCCACCATTAACACAGTCAGTTAGGCTACTTTCACACTGGGGCTCTCAGTGCGCTGGCAGTAAAGCGGCGCTATATTTAGGCTGACTGGATTAGTACTTCTTTATGGGCTCCCTGCGTCCAATGTCAACTGGAGGATTGTAGCTATATAGAGATCCAATGGGCCAGTGAGCATGTAACCTCGTTGACCTCTCCAATGCTGGTCACCTGTGGTCTCCAAATTATGGCAGTATGCAGCTCTTTGCTTGCCTTTAGCCGGCTCTTGGGGCACTATTCCCTCCACTGATACATGGCACTATTCCTCCCACTGACACCAACAATGGGGAACCATTTCTCCCACTAAAACCAGCAATGGGGCACTATTCCTCCCACTGATGCCAATGATGGGACACTATTCCTCCCACTGATGCCAATGATGAGACACTTTTCCTCCCACTGATGCCAATGATGGGACACTATTCCTCCCACTGATGCCACTGATGGGACACTATTCCTCCCACAAAAACCTGCAATGAAGCAGTACTGCTCCCACTGATGCCAATGATGGGACACTATTCCTCCCACTAAAACCAGCAATGAGGCACTATTGCTCCCACTGATGCCAAGATCAGGGCTGGATTTCCCACAAGGCCACCGAGGCCAGGCCTCGGGGCGGCAGTGGTGCAGGGGCGGCGCCACATGCAGGGCTGATCCTAGGCTGCTCGGGGGTGCAGTGCTCCCAAGCGCCAGAGAGGTGGGGGCGCTGAAGCGCCAGAGTGCTACATTCCCTCCTCCTCTTGTTCGTTTGCAGAGGCGGCTCTCTCCGCCGCTGTGTTTCCTGGTCAAGCTCCTCCCCGCTCCCTCCTCCTGTCAGAGAAGGAGAGCAGCCGGGGATGAGATCGGAGGCGGATCGGCTGGAGTGTGGAGCGTGACCAGCGGCAGCCGCGGAGTGATGTCGCGGGGCGGTCCGTGCCTGTCACTATTCCTCCTCTCTGTGTCTCTCTCCTGCATGCCTTGAACAACTGCTCTCCACCCGGGCATCACGGCTGCACATTTTCCTCTTCTCTCCAGCTGCTGCCCGGGCATTTTTATGTACCATATTGGAGGGGGCGTCTGTACTAATGGAGGGGGGGTCTCTCCTGGGGGGTCTGTACTAATGGAGGGGGGTCTGTACTAATGGGGGGGGGTCTGTCCTGAGGGGGTCTGTACTAATGGAGGGGGAGGGTCTGTCTTGGGGTCTGTACTAATGGAGGAGGGGGGGGGTCTGTCCTGGGCGTGTCTGTACTAATGGAGGGGGGTCTGTATTAATGGAGGGGTGGTTTGTCCTGGGGGGGTCTGTACTATTGGAGGGGGTGGTTTGTCCTGGGGGAGTCAGTACTATTGGAGGGGGGTGGTTTGTCCTGGGGGGGTCTGTACTAATGGAGGGGGTGGTTTGTCCTGGGGGGGTCCGTACTATTGGAGGGGGTGGTTTTTCCTGGGGGGGGGTCTGTACTAATGGAGGGGGTGGTTTGTCCTGGGGTGGTTTGTCCTGGGGAGGTCTGTACTATTGGAGGGGGTGGTTTGTCCTGGGGGGTCTGTACTATTGGAGGGGGGTGGTTTGTCCTGGGGGGGTCTGTACTAATGGAGGGGGGTGGTTTGTCCTGGGGGGTTTGTATTAATAGAGGGGGGTGGTTTGTCCTGGGGGGGTCTGTACTAATGCAGGGGGTGGTTTGTCCTGGGGGGGTCTGTACTATTGGAGGGGGGTGGTTTGTCCTGGGGGGGTCTGTACTATTGGAGGGGGTGGGTTGTCCTGGGGGGGTCTGTACTATTGGAGGGGGTGGTTTTTCCTGGGGGGTCTGTACTAATGGAGGGGGGGTGGTTTGTCCTGGGGAGGTCTGTACTATTGGAGGGGGGGGTTTGTCCTGGGGGGGTCTGTACTATTGGAGGGGTGGTTTGTCCTGGGGGGGTCTGTACTAATGGAGGGGGTGGTTTGTCCTGGGGGGTTTGTATTAATGGAGGGGGGTGGTGTTGGGGGGGGTCGGGGTGGGGGGGGGTCTCGGGGGGGGGGGGGGGGTCTGTACTAATGGAGGGGGGTGGTTTGTCCTGGGGGGGTCTGTACTAATGGAGGGGGGTGGTTTGTCCTGGGGGGGTCTGTACTAATGGAGGGGGGTGGTTTGTCCTGGGGGGGTCTGTACTATTGGAGGGGGGTGGTTTGTCCTGGGGGGTCTGTACTATTGGAGGGGGGTGGTTTGTCCTGGGGGGGTCTGTACTATTGGAGGGGGTGGTTTGTCCTGGGGGGGTCTGTACTAATGGAAGGGGGGTTTTCCGGGAGGGGTCTGTACTAATGGAGGGGGGTCTGTCCTGGGGGTCTGTACTAATGGAGGGAGAGAGAGAACCCCGCTGCCCTGCGCCACCAGAGGGAAAGCCACACAGCCTAGCGCCATCCCTGGCGGAGAATGGAACGTCAATGCAGGAATACAGATCTGGGTGCTACCCAGCGTAGTCACCACGGGAAATTCAGCGTGAGCTGACTCCTAATTAGAGGAACCGTTGCTGTATCGCTGGGTCAGGTGAGAGGGCCGATCGGCCATTATCTACTAACGTCCATAGGAACTGCAGTCTCTGACCATCTCCTGTACTATGATTGCAGTCTCTGACAGTCTCTTGTATCATAACTACAGTCTCTGACCATCTCTTGTATCGTGTCTGCAGTCTCTGACCATCTCCTGTACTTTGATTGCATAAAGGACGAGAATGGTGGTGTGTGTGTGTATGTGTATGTGGGGGGGGGGGGGGGGGCGGCATTGAAGGACCCGGCCTTGGGGCGGCAAAGGGAGTAAATCCGGGCATGCCAAAGATGGGACGCTTTTCCCCCCACTGACATCAACAAGGGGGCACTGGGGGTTATTTACGAAAGGCAAATCCACTTTGCACTACAAGTAAACTGCAGTGCACTTGGAAGTGCAGTCGCTGTAGATCTGAGGAGAAGATCTGAAATGAGGCGAATCTCTGCTGATTTTATCATCCAATCATGTGCAAGCTAAAATGCTGTTTTTATTTTCTTTGCATGTCCCCCTCGGATCTACAGCGACTGCACTTTCAGTGCACTTGTAGTGCAAAGTGGATTTGCCTTTCGTAAATAACCCCCACTGTTTCTCCCACTGATACCAACGATATGGCATTGTTTACAACCAGGGTATTTTCTACTCACACATAGTCCAGCTCCCCTAAAGTCTGAAGGATAGTAAACTGGCCCTTTGTTTGGAAAGTTTAGAGACCCCTGCTGTACACAAAGCAGCACTTCCTCCTGCATTCTTCTGAAACTACCTTCTTGATTTCCTTTGCTAAAGCACACCAAGGCAGCAGCTACATCAAAGATTTCCTTTACACAAGAGAAGCTGCTCCACTATTTAAAGTGACACTGTGGTTTCGAAAAGAAAAAAATAATCTATTCAAGTACATATCCTTAAAGAGAAGTTCCGCCCCCTGTGCATGAAAAAAATTAAAAGTCATCAGCTATACATACTGTAGCTGCTGACTTAATAATAGGACACTTACCTATCCTGAAATCCAGCGATGTCGGCACCCCAACCGATGTTCCCATCGGCACTCAGGTGCTGCCGTCGCCATAGCCTTTAAGGGAAACCACCAGTGAAGCCTTGCGGTTTCACAGTCTGTTCCCTACTGTGCATGCGTGAAGCGTGCTTTTCTCTCCAACTAGCCCGGCGGCAGGGGAAGGAGGAGGAGGGGGGCCGAACTTTGGACGTACCTCGCCGTGGCAAGGTCCAACGAAAGTGGGGATGGGTACCTGTTGAAAACAGGTACCCACTCCCCACTGGAAGGTGCCAAATGTGGCACTGGGGGGGAGGAGACAGATAAGCGGAGCTTCCACTTTCGGGTGGAACTCCGCTTTTAAAGTGGTTGTAAAGCCTTAAGCTCCACACACACGGGAGACATTTGCTGGTTAAAATAACAAGGGCTGACATTCTGCCTGTGGGAATGTTGGTCTGTCCGACAGAAGCCAGCTGTTTGGCTGGCTTCTGTCGGACGTGCATGCTGGGAAAACTAGCAGCCGACTGACTTACGATCAGTGCTTTCACCCAATGGCAGAGAACGCTGATCGAAGTATTCTGATGGGGGGCAGTCCCCCTGTCAAAACACAACAGCTCAGCGGGGGAGATCGCTGAACTAACCTCGCATGGAGTTTTTTGTCGTGTGTACCCGGCTTTAAGGTTTTTCACCTTAAAGGGGTTGTAAAGTCAGAAGTTTTTTTTTATCTTAATGCATTATATACATTACGATAAAAAGCCTTCTGTGTGTAGCAGTCCCCCTCAGCCCCCCTAATACTTACCTGAACCCATCTCGATCCAGCGATGTTGCACAAGAGATTTGGCTGCCTCTCCCTCCTCACTGGCCAAGACAGCAGCGAAGTGCCATTGGCTCCCGCTGCTGTCAATCAAAGTCAGTCAGCCAATGAGGTGAGAGAGATGGCAAGGCCAAGCCGCAGCTTTGTGTCTTAATGGACACACAGAGCAGTGGCTCAGCTCAGGTGCTCCCATAGCAAGCTGCAGGAGAGAGGGGCCAGGAGCGCTGGCGAGGGACCTGAGAAGAGGAGGATCTGGGCTGCTCTGTGCAAAACCACTGCACAGAGCAGGTAAGTATAACATATTTGTTATTTAAAAAAAAAAAAAAAAGACTTTAGTATAAAAAATATACCTTCTATTGCTCTTTGCTTTCCTGAAATCTCCAAATTCCCTTTTTTCTGTTGTGATTTGACATCCTGTTAGGGGGTGGCTATGTTCATTCCATGGTCCCACTGTATGTAGGAACATAGTCACTCTCTCTTGCTCAACCCTGAGATGGACTAAGAACTATGGACTATGGGATTTGTAGCGTGCCTAGAGCATGTGTACATGATCGCAACTAATGTTTTTTTTCTCATTTCAAACAAATGGAAACCAAGAGGAAAAGGAAAGCTCATTGAGGATGTTACAAGGTGACATAAAAACACAGTAATAAATTATTTCATAAAAAATTGTTTAAAGAAAATAAGGATATTGTTTAGAGTTACTTTAAAGTGATTGTAAAGTCTCAGGTTTTTTTTTCTATTAAAATAAAAAACGTTATACTTACCTGCTCTATGCAGTGATTTTGCACAGAGCAGCCTGGATCCTCCTCCTCTTCTCGGGTCCCTGGCTGGAGCTCCTGGCCCCTCCCTCCTGTTAAGTGCCCCCACAGCAAGTAGCTTGCTATGGGGGCACTGAGCCAAGCTGCAGCGCCTTGTGTCCATTCAGACACAGAGCTGTGGTTTGGCCCTGCCCCCTCTCTCTCTCTCCTGATTGGCTAACTGAGTTTAATTGACAGAAGCCAATGGTGCCACTGCTGTGTCTCAGCCAATCAGGAGGGAGAGTCCTGACGGCCGAGGCATTCATGGAAATCGGTGGATAGAGAGCGGCTCAGGTAAGTATTAGGGGGGCTGTGAGGGGGCTGCTGCACACATAAGTTTTTTTTATCTTATTGCATAGAATGCAGTAAGATAAAAAACATTCTGACTACAACCCCTTTTTTTCATTAAAATGTTTCTGTGTTTCTGTGTTTCCCCCCTCACTTCTGTTTAACCACTTCAATACTGGGAACTTATACCCTCTTCCTGCCCAGACCAATTTTCAGTGCTATCACACTTTGAATGCCAATTACTCAGTCATGCAACACTATACCCAAACAAAATCTTTTTTATATTTTTTTCACACAAATAGAGCTTTCTTTTTTTAGAGCTTTCTTTATTTTTACACAGCCTGGCCACATACAGAGGCCCAACATGCAGGGAGCACCATCAGGTGTTCTAGGAGCATAAATTACACATCTAATTTCACTCCTACCCATAGGCGTGCGCACGGGGTGTGCCGAGTTTGCCTGGGCACACCCCAATCCCCCATGCAGTGTTTGTGTAGCCCCATGCCGGCTGTCTACTGATATTTGCCTGGCCTGCTGTGAAAGGCTGCATCCAAGCAATGTGCACCCCGCACTATCTGCGGGCTGCAGATAGGTACTCCGATACTATGATGGTCTGCAGATAGGAACTCAGGGCTGGGGATAGGTACTCGGGTACTCTGAAGGGCTGGTGACAGGTACTCAAGTACTCTAATGAGCTGGTGACAGGTACTCGGGTACTCTGAGGGGTTGTGACAGGTACTCGGGTACTCTGATGGGCTGGTGACAAGTACTCTGATGGGCTGGTGCAGGTCCTCTTTATTACTGGGGACAATCAGTGTGTATTAGTGTGTACTGTAGGCGGTAACTAGCTGTTACCGCAATCTCCTTCTCACACAGGATCGGTGTATGAGGAGGAGAACCCGGTACCAGCTAGTTACCACCGCTTGTTTATATTTTGTGACTGGCTGTGATTGGACACAGCCGGTCATGTGGTAAAGAGACAATTTCATTGACTCTTTACCCTTGTTCGGGGATGGGCTGTGTCCCGAGGGGGAGCGCGAGAGTGGCGAGAACGGGCAGACGTCATATGACTTCCGCCCGGAGGGAGAGTGCTCCTGCTGGCATCATTTCCCTATACGCCGGTAAGGAAGTGGTTAATTGGAACAAGCAGTGCTTGTTAGTTGTGGTCATGCACACTGCTCAATACACAATACAAATCATATAGTCCTTAGTCCATCTCAGGAGCAAGCAGTAGATGGTGGTTGTGTTCTTACATACAGTGGAATCATGGAGAATGCATTTAGGTATTTAATCAGGTAGGTGTCATTTTAACTGCTACTGTATATTACATTACATGTGAGTAAATGCTAATATATACAGTATGTAATGTATCTGTCATGGATATAAATGGAACCACATTTCAAATGCCTTAAAGTATAACTTAAGGCAATTTTTTTTTAGTTTTGGATGAAGTGGATAGGGATTAGAACACCAGCAATGTTTTTAGTGCTGTCTGTGCCTCAGATAGGGAGATTCATCCCCTCTATTTGTCATGCTTACTATTATCAAGAAAGTGAAAGTAAAAGTAAAACCCACATTTTAGTTTGTCCTCAGAAGGCTTTATGTAAACCAGCAGCTCTTAAACGTAAGTTTAGGAGCATTTGTTTTTTTTTTGCCAAAGCTCCATGTGTCAATGTACAGACAGGCTTTTAGCAGAGTTTAGGAGCTGCTGTGGTTAGGTGAGGGTGAACCTCCCTCAACCTCCCTTTCCTGAACGTGGAAGAATCGTGTTCAGGATAGGGACGATTTGACTGCTAGCCGTTGTAAAACGCAAAGCGTGGCAAAATCGGGCTGCAATTCTGCCATGTTTTGAGTTTTTCCCCTCTGCTAGACTTCATGTACACTTAGCCATCATTTACCATGGCCGTGGGAAAACTCAAAACGTGGATTACGCCTGCAATTTCGCCACGTTTTGAGTTTTCCTGCGGCCGTAGAAATCTTCCAATTGGGACACTCCAAAAATTCTTTACCTCTTTCGGGTACTACCAATCCCAGTTCCATCTCACTATCTATGCATCTTGCAATGCCAAGCATCCCAATATATCTGAGGCATACTTAGGCCTTTTTTACCAAAACCTACACTATACACCTTTAGGATCAGTGGGGGTACTCAATTTTTTTAAATACTATTACGCTGCGCAGTTGGCTCAATTACCTAAGTACCATGCAACTAAGGAACCCCCTTTAAGGGTAGCGTTGGAATCTGTGGATTGTGACCCCATTTCTATAGGAAAATCTACTCTGGTTAGCCCCGGCCCACCGATGGCTCATCATTAATCCGATTATGAAACACAGCCTCACAATATGGGATCGATGAAAAAACTGCTTTAGCCTCTAGTCCTCTCATAATCCCCTACTCTACTTCCCTCGTAACCCATCCTTCTACCCAGCCTTGTCCTCCCTGCCATCATTCTCTGCTTGGTCAGTAGCAGACCTGATTCGAAAATGTGGATAGGGGATATTACTGCGCTAACTCAATTAGTGAAGAAAAATTAACAGCTGCTACATAAGAATGTAACAAAAATTCAATGCAAGATCAGTGAAAAATTTAGCGCTAAAAATATAAAACAATAACCATTAAACAATATATCAGGTATATGCAATTAACGGACCTCCAGCTGTTGCAGAACTACAAGTCCCATGAGGCATAGCAAGACTCTGACAGCCCCAAGCATGACACTCAGAGGCAGAGGCATGATGGGACTTGTAGTTTTGCAACAGCTGGAGGTCCGCTAATTGCATATCCCTGCAATATATCAAGTATTGTGTGTAAATAATAAAAACTTTGTGATAAAAATCAATCTCAAATATAATGAATATAAAACAGAACGTGTATATAATAAGTAGAAACACAGGTGAGAAAGTCCCAAAGGTGAAACAATCCTATGGTAAACATATATGGAGTCAACCACAAAAAGCTGTTGCTCAGAAGTGGGGTACAAAGGCCTCAACAGGCATGTAGAGCATCAGGGAAAGTGTGTCCTCCACAGGTAAGGGGTATACACTCTTACCGGAAATAGTGGACTCGAATGTCAGCGACAACGAGTCAATCAAGCGAGGATAGCCCGATCAGTAGATTTCCAAAATGATACAGGGAATCCAAAGAGCTGCAAGAACGAATCTAGGGAATCGTGCAGGTAACCGTGAGGCTGGAACTCAGATGTTAAGCAGCCAGACTGGAAAGCCAAAAACTGATTACAAGATCACATTGTTGAGTCATCAAAAAGTTTACAGTCTTTACTTCTCACAAAAGTGGTAGCGGCTAGTTCCTACCCAGTAGAAGTGATTCGAGCCCACACATTCTTTATGACCAAGACCTTTAAATCTTTCCTGACACTTCGTGAGACCCATGGTCTTCCTTCCTATAAACTTTTTGGTGTAGGCTAATCTCTGAGCTATATATCCATCTCTTAACTCCAGAAACTGCAAAACCCCTAATGTATGTTATTAAGTGGTAAAGAGATCTTAAAGTGGTTGTTACCTTTAAAAAAATTCACTGCCAGACCCTCTCTTTTATCCAGCCATCCTACACAGTGTACATGTAGCTTGGCCCCCTAAGGGGCTGCTTGGATTTACCTGCTCATCAGCACTGCCATGACCTGGTGAACATTCCAACTCACCTGACATTCTGGGTTCAGACATCTTGGCACTACCTTAAAGCAATAAGTCAGACAACTCTATTTATATTATGATAATATTTACTAGGACAGTTCAAAGAAGATATTGTCACAAAGAGGAGGTGATAGATCTGCTGAGTTTTAGGCAACAGCGCCAACTCAGCAAAAGAATTCCTCTGAATAACACAAGTCAAGATATTTGCAGGTAAATAGTCTATTATTTACACATCTACAGTGGAGTACTGCTTGCACCTGAAAGGATAAACAAAGTTGTGTGGTTATAAAAACAAATTTCTAAAGGGGAACCCTCGGCCAGCCTAAAAACCCTTTACCCTAATGAGAGGTCAGATTTAATGGCAATGGTATAAGGACCCTTGTAACAATAATGACAGCAATGTCACCATTACAGATCTGATGGTCTTCACCGGCAGTAGGAGCTCATAAACTGTATCCAATAAGGTGTAATAGCAGGCAATAATGTTTCTTGACATGGTAGAAGCTAAAGGTGGCTATGCACAGTGTTCAATAAAGTACTCCCAAGGTAAAGATGTCTGTGCAAAGTGTCCCAGTGAACCAGCGAGAAAAGGATTTGTAAAGGTGGGAAATTGCCCTCCCACCAAAGACCAGGCCGATCCAATGCCCTCCAGACAGCAGCTCCAGTAGCGACACACGCGCAGTGGATCCACCGTAGCGATCTCCTGATGCGAAGCTCAAAACACAGGTTGGTGGGCAACCAAAGTGGTGCTGAATGGATGTCTGATGAACAGCAAGCAGTGCTAGGCCCCTCTCACCCAGGTTGGACTGTGATACACCACGTGGTAGGCTGTAAACTCTCCCTCCATGCACGGAGAGGTCCATCTCGCGCCAGGCCCAGGAGGAAGAAAGCCCAGGGCAGGGCTTTGGCTTCTGTAAGATTGGGGTTATCAGACTCAAACGGTAGGTGCGTTTTCCAGTGAGTACGCCAGTACAAAACTGTATTTTAAGGGCCTGGTAGCCCACTTTTATTTAAAAGCATGGAAAAGTTCACAAAGACATCAGTATTATATATCAGGGGGGTTCCACCATTACTGTATCTTGCACACACAATACTTTAGCCTCCTGGCTTACATTGTTCCCATACAGCTTATTCAGGCCTTTAGCCTAGACCTCAGGTCTGCTCCTCAGACCCAAAAGAGATTCCTAGAGTGAAGCTCTCTCCTAGCTCACTCCTGATCAGCGCCTTGCTGCTCTGTCACCAAGCATGTCTGCCTCCTGCAGACATGCATACTCTGGCTGCCCCATGCAGCCTCTGACTCCTTTTAGAGGAATAGGAGTCCACCTCACTCCCATGCACTGACTTCCTGTCTGTTGGGTGGAACCCTGAGCCATAGCCAGGTCAAAACTAAATAGTCCAGCACACAGCTGTGCAATCAGTGTGCCTTTCTCTCCAAAATCTGGCGTAAACCAGCAATCCTCCAGGTAGCACTGGGTCCTACTGCCACACTTCTTATATAGTTCCTCCCAGCAATCTCTCCGATGGTAGCAAAGATCCCTGGGATATGTAGTCCAGGTACAGAGTCATACAAAGCAATTATCAGTCTGAGGAACTACTTAGTTAATGTAGCACTGACCCCCGAAGGAGCTGCTAGTTTGAATTGGGCCTGCACTCTTCTGAGAAACCCCACTAGCTTAACTCAATCCCCTTGGGACAGCTGTGGTGCAATGCAATACAATACAATATAAAAACAATGTAAAGTACCTGTATAATACCCTCAGGATCCACTGGCTCCACCTGGAGGGGAAAACAGCACGCCACACAACTGAATACCTAACCAGAAATATTTTTACTGCAAAATATTTAAACAGGTGGTTACAAAGATTGCGTTGTCCTCCCAACATAGGATGACAGCACAATATATCAATAAACAAATACAATGTGAAAGATATATTTATGCATATAAACCTGGGAGCTCCCCCTACTTTAAAAGTTATACGTGAGGCCTCACTGAAAGTACTTTCTCCTGTATCTTCTTTCTTCACTAGCTAAAATTACTCCTCTGATATTTGTAATCCAAGGTGTGAAAAGAGTTAGCTCAGGGTGCTCCGGGTGTAACTCCAAGAACTTATATACAATGCTTGGGCACCAAAGAGAAGTGGGCCTCAAGCCTGCTCAGTGTCAGTTGCTCTGCCACTCCTCTGTCGAACTACAGATTCCAGCGGGCCTATAAGTGAGTCTAACTGCGTGCAACGCATTAACAAACGGTGGGCCGTAACCACTCACCAACTGGATCGGAGTTCTGGGTGATGACTTTAATCCGGTAACTGCAGCTTGCTTCTTTATCAGCTGGGCCAGATGTGTCACTCCGCTGAATAAATCCAGTCCTCTGATACTCCGATGAGCGTCTCCAGGCCTCATCAATCTGGTCACCATCTCTCATGTTCTGCCAGGTCACCTCGCAAACAAGCAGGTTTGCCCTCCGTGGTGACTGTCTGCCGATGTCTCCGGGAAACCTTCTCACAGATCCGCATAGGCAGGCAACGTGATCCCAAGAGAGCTAATATGGCCGCTCCGGTTCTTTTTATACCCTACCCAGCATGCACTGTATAAGAGAGTGTTCATGGGTAGGTCACACAGACTCCTGGGTAGAAAAGGTCAACCATCCAAATCAAAACACAGTCACTTCTTGTAAGAGTCTTTAGGTTTGTTCAGAGATAATAACACACAAGTGCATTACCCATTTTTGGTCACTAGATGTCTCTAAGTGCAGAACCACATTAATATCCACAGATTTAACATTGACATATACATAACCACATCAATAGACAAAGACGTCAGTACTACATTAATAACACTGGGCACTAGAGGGACATGTGATACATAGAAATAACAAAGGATCACTGTACTTTATAATTTTAGTCCACATTGCTACATACATGTTATTGAAAACTATGCCTCTAAATACCTTTTTTTTCAGATCTCTTTTGGCCGGTCACGTGACTCCTGGCCCCTCTCCTACTTCGCTCTACAGGCTACAGCGAGAGGGGCCACTGTGCTGGCCACTCAGCCCCTCCCGCTGTAGCCCTTAGATGGGGAGGAGAGCAGCTGGGATTCACGTGAGTGGCCAGAATAGATCTGAAAAAAGATATTTAGAGGCATTGTATTCAACAAGCATGTACACAGTGTGTTATGGCTGGATAAAAGAGAAGGGCTGGCAGTGCATTTTTTTTAAGGTTACAACTTTAAGATCTTTTTCCCACTTATTAAGATACAGCGGGGTTTCGCCGTTTCTGGAGTTAGGAGATGGATATATAGCTCAGAGAATAGCCTACGCCTGTGGAGGTCAGACTTGCATGCCCGTATGAAGAGTGTAAAGCCCGGGTTCAAGGAGTTTACTAATAGTAGCAGGAGGGGGGTTGGGAGACGGCTCACACACAGGAGCTGACAGGCAGGGAGAGATGAGGAGAGGGGAGATCAGTGGATGATAGAGGCACATAAACTGACCATGGTAATCAGGGCTCAGCGGCCATAATTACTGTGGACCCGCCTAAGGGGGACAAAGGAACAGGCAGGATCAACCATTTTTTTTTTACAATTTACAGAGGGACAGACTAGACAGCACCAGCACTGTGCTGGTTAACCTGCTTTAAGGGAACAGGATCTCTCTTCTTCTTTTTTTTTAGGGTTACAACCATTTTAATATCACTCTTGACCATACCGATTGGTCCTTCATCTGGCAGGCTACTAAATCTTCCTAGCCCAATATCGCTGCCCTAGAAACAAACTACAAGGTGCTCACCTGGTGGTACCTGGTCCCCGCCAGGATTCATAAATTCCTCCCGCAATATCCACCATTCTGTTTTTGTGGCTGTAATGAGGCGGGCACACACCTCCATATTTGGTGGGAATGCTCCACAGTAAAATCCTTCTGTTCAGAGATCTTTATGATCCTATAAGAAATTTTTGTAACACCATTACTGCCGGACCCAACCGTGACTCTCCTGAATAACGAACCCGTGGTTTTGACCCACCGCCAATATAAACTTCTGCTTCACATCACTACTGCGGCCAAACAGACCATAGCTAAGGCCTGGAAGTCCCCTTCCCTGAGTGTACTTGTGGCTAGAAATAGAATTACTCAAGAAATGATTCACACCGAACTGAAAGATGTCCTATTAGAAAAAGTACATAACTTTGAGAAACTATGGGTAACCCATTACTTGCCCCCTGGTTTTGATGAAACCTTATTGCTTCTATGACTTCTATCATTAAAGATTAGAAAAATCAACCATAAAATGGCTTTTGCTTTCATGGACCGCTATGAATGATATTATAGTCATTAAATGATTATACGTTTGTTAGGATCAAAAAAACATCCGAGGCATCCCAAAACTTTGTTACTTGGACCAAAAATGTACTATTATGTACAGCAAACCATATTCTGTTTGACATGTAGTTTTACTGTTTGGTTGCAGTTCCTAAAGTCTACATTTTAGACAGAATCATTAGACAATGAATTTATATACTTTTATGTGCATACGAAAGTGCAAACTAAGCAAAACCGTAGGATAACATTTTCGAACTTAGATCTCATTTGACAGAGCAATGCCATGTGATATTTTATAAACAGGAAAAAAAAATCTTGCAACGAATGTGACTTTTTAACATAGAAAACAACGTTTAGATGCATCCTAATGTCCAGAAGTATACTATAACCTAGTTAACATAGGACACACATAAAACTGTTTTGTAGAGAAAACAAAAACCCATCAGTCCCTTAGAGTGTGTAAGACCCCCCCCCCAGGCCCACCGCCCAACCGCCAATCCAATCTATATTCCCTCCGTGCCTGCATTCCCTGTTCATCTAAACCTCAGATTCATCCACCAGAGTATCTGTAGAATCTATCCAGCTGAACCACACCTTCCGAATTTTTTTGGGGGACCCACGGGCCTCATACGTCATTCTGTAAAGCGGAAGTGTCGTCTTTAACAAATTTTTTTCACATTCCCAAAGTTAAAGGTTTCCCACAAATCCACCTTCTAGCAATACAATTACAAACATAGAAGAAAAGAAGTCGGAGAAATAATTTTGTAGCCACATCCAACTTCTTGTCCTCAAAAACTCCCAATAGGCCTAAAAGAGGGTTACATATGTTTGGAAAGCCAAAAGTATCGACTATAAACTGCGTCATCTGAGACCAGAGAGGACTAACTTTGGAACTCTCCCACATCATGTGAAAGAAGGTAACCTCACACAATTGGCATTTATGACACAGTGCAGAGTCCATCTTATGCATATGGATTAGATGTGCAGGAGTATAAAAAGTCTGGAATCAGTAGCAACAATAACTGTGGGTAAATATGTGGAAAGCACCTCACTCCATTGTTCAGTTGACAGGTCTGGTGCAACGGTCCCTAGCCCTCTAAACCAGATCAGAATTGCCAAAATCCAGGACCATATAACTAGTGATCATTTATCATTTTAACATGATCTGATTCCAGCCAAACACCTTCCAGTTTAGAGTTTTGTAGCTGTACGGAACCCCCCCCCCCCCCAAAAATGAGCCATTGTGGCGTGGCGTAGCTGTAAATATTTAAAACGCCAGGTTCTAGGAATCCCAAAAGCCGTACATAGATATTCAAAGGAACAAAACTGCCCTTCTATATAACTGATGAACATATTTTATCCCATAATGGGCCCATAAAGCCCCCCCCCCCCTTTGCAATTTATAGAGCTCTCCCAAAGATGGGTTAAGCCAAAGGGAATTATTAGGGGACTTAGGGACAGAGGCTCATACGGGCACACAAATGAAAAATGCTCCTTGGTAAAGATAGCCCCCCTCTTTCCCCAGGATCCCCTTCCTATATACCATATTAAGTAAGGTTTTGTATGAGGTAGCTACCGTCGCATTTGGAATTTGAGGATAGAAACGCAAATGAAGATAGATTAGTTGAGAAGCAAAATAGTAAGTTCTCAAATCCAGCATTGACAACGCCCCCAAAGCCATGGGCAATTTTAAAGTGTTCAGGGACAATCGGGGGGTACGGGAACTCAAGAGAAAAGTCAACACTATAGTGTCTATAGCCTGAAAAATCTGCTTGGGCACATACATAGGTGAAGGATATACAGAAATGTAGAGAGAAATATCATTTTAAATAAATTCATGTGTCCCATGAGAGTAAACGGGAGGGCCTGCCACCTACGCACTTTCTCCTTAAATGCAGCCACTACCGGAGATAAATTATTATCCAGAAATCTTGAAGCTTGGAACTAGACCTGTACCCCTAGGTAGTGAAATGACATAGCGAGTGGGATGGGACAATCCTCAGGGATGCCTGTGATATTATCGATAGGAGATGAGAGATGATTTGGACCAATAAATACGAAAACCAAGAAAAATCTCGGAACCTTTGCATTCTGCCATATTTAACCTATATAAAGACCCAGTCATTTTGAAACATAAAAATCTATTATCGGTATAGAATTGATGTCTACACATAATTCTACTCTTCTACCTCCATCAGTATATTCTTTAAGGCCCCTTTTACCACGAATGTTCCGATCAGATCCACCTGGCCGTTTTTATGGCTGACACGATCAGTACCTCCATTCTCCTCTATGGAGTGGCAGATGTAAACAGACATGTGTCTGTTTACACCAGCCTACATCCAATCCGATCCGCTAAAAACAGATGGATGGGGATCCGTTACTCTTTCATCCTATTGGATCAGATGACATTTAGGTGTTAATGGACAGGCGGTCCGTTTACATCCGATCTCTCCTAGAGGAGAGTGGGCTGTGTTTGTGTCTGCTCTGCATAAACAGAGTGGACACCAACCTGTCATCCACCTGCTCAGTGGGGATCAGCGGACAGATCCCCTGCTCAGCAAGTGGATTGCAAGAGGAGCCTACCCCGATTGTGAAAGGACCCTAGTTCTTACACGCCTTTTTTTACGTTTTCTCTTTTTTTTTGTTGAGAAAAACTGTGCTGGACATTGCTAAAAACCCCAAGCAGGTATTGCCATACCTCCCAATTTTTGAACATGACAAAGAGGGACAGTTTTCAAAGGGGGGGGGGGGGTGGTACAGTGAAACACGCTGCAAATACATTTAGCATAAAATATTTAGAAAACATAATTTGACACTGACCACTGACTTTCTTCTGAGCACTGCATGTACACAGCACATTTATGCCAGCACATTTATGCCTAATGTCATTTTTAACCACAAAATATATTTTAAGAATTGTGCCACAGCCGAGGGCATATCTAATTTTTCACACCTCAGCACACTCATTTAAAAAAAATGAAACTCTTTCATTACATATTCTTTTCAGCACAAAGCCTAACTTAAAGTGATTGTAAAGCCTAATTTAATTTTTTTCTATAAAAATAATAAACATGTTATACTTACCTGCTCTATGCAGTGGTTTTGCAAAGAGCAGTCTGGATCCTCCTCTTCTAGGGTCCCTCCCTCCTGTCGAGTGACCACCACAGCGAGCAGCTTGCTCGGGGGGCACCTGAGCCGAACTGCAGCTCTGTGTGTCCATTCAGACACGGAGCCCTGGTACAGCCCCGCTCCCTCTCTATCTCCTGATTGACTTTGACAGCAGCAGGAGCCAATGGTGCCACTGCTGTTTCGCAGCCAATCCGGAGGGAGAGTCACAGATGGCTGAGGCAGCCGTGCACATCGCTGGATAGAGATGGGGCTCAGATAAGTATTAAGGGGTGCTGGGGTGGCTGTTGCACACAGAAGGTTTTTTATCCTAATACACAGAATGCATTAGGAGAAAAAACCTTCTACCTTTACAATCATTTTAAATAAGGGCTTCAGGAGTATATATTGTACTTAGAGTGCAGTGGTCATATAAAGCCCAACGTACATAGTGCAGTGGCCAGCAGTATGAAAGAAAAAAGTCTGTTGCAGCGGTCGCCAACCAATTATCCGTGGATCACTGATGGTCCACAAGAACATTTTGGTGGTCCCCAGGGGTTCTGCCGCAAACCAACATTGTGGTGGATGTAAACTGCCCAATGTTGGTTCCAGAGTTGTTCTCAATGCGCGCTGACAGTCAATAGACAGAGCCGGAGCAATGTGTGTAAAAGGCATGTAAAATTCATGTTAGTGGTCCACGGGATTCACAATTCACAAAGAGTTTAGTGGTCCGTAAGGTTGGTGACCACTGATCTATTGTACAGATCTCAGGAGAGCTTAACACAGGGGTACATAACACAGAGTATAGGGCTCTAGAGTGCATGAAACACAGTTTAGGATTGTGTATCACACAGAGTGCACGGGTCTAGAGTGCATAACACACAGAATGCGTAAGGACTGGGATCTGTACCCACAACCTCTGCTGCATCTGGCAGTAGCTCTTCTTGCTGAGCCACATTGGTTGCTGGACAGCACTTTGCCTGACCTCTTAGGACAATTTTGCCTTATCTCATGTTTCTAGTGAATCTTGATTCCTTTGCTCCTCCCATGAACTTCTTGATTTAAGCCATATCTCTGCACATCCTGTTTGCCTGATTATTGTGCTCTCCGCAGCTGATATTTTGCTCCTTTGCATACCTGCAGCTGTCCTTATCTCCACTACCACTTGTTACAGACTAGGCTATCACTTGATCCCAACATGCAATCTCTTGTTACTGACTTTTGGCTTATTTACTGACTATGCTTCTGCTTGAGCGCTACCTGCTATATCCGCTACTGGACTCGTCTTGCTCACCTCCTGCTGGGGAAATCCTAAAGGAATGCGATCTGGTGCTGGTGACATGTAGCAAAACCCATCTCCACCATAAGGAGCTCCTGTGGATACCAGCCAGTGCTCAGACCCCACACCTCGGATGAGCCTGTGTCATCCACCAGGGTGACCTGATTGTGTACTTATTCAGCTGGTCGGTGGGAGCCCCTCTACTGCTAGAGCTACTGGTCTTCTAACCTGACCCCTGACTGTGATTGACTGAAGGGCACAGGATAGAGTAATACAGAATGCAGGGGGCCAGGAGTATGTCAGGACTGCAGTAAGGACTACATACATACAGAGAGCATAGGGGCAAAGAGTATCTATCGCAGAGAGTGCACGGGTCAGATGTATGTAATGCACAGATTAGTGTACAGAGTCCAACTAAAAACTGCCCCCCAATACAACCCCCCCTTCCCTTAATCCCATATCCCCACCCAGTACAGATTTTCCCCCGCAGTCCTAAATCCCCCTTAGCACTGACTCCCTTCCCAGCCCACCCCTTCAGTACAGACTTCTCCAGTATACTCCCACATCCCAGACCCCCCTCCTGTACAATTCCCACCCTTTAGCCCAACCCCTAAATGCAGACCACTCCAGTACAGAAGTACAGAGCTCCCCTACCTGCCCAACCCCTCAGTACAGACAGACCCCCCAGTCCTTTCTCTGTAGAGACCCCTAGTGCAGATCACCCCCTCAGTGCAGAAGTCTAAGCCCAGCCCACCATACAGTACAGACTCCCCTCTCCCAAGTACAGGCCCGTTTCCCCTTTAAACTCATTTACCAATTGCTGGAGATCTAACATGAAGTGGCTGGAGCGCTGCTGGTTGAGGCCACACTCATTCCAATATTCATACACTGGATTGGTGAGCGATGCACCTTCCTTTCTCTGACAGTGTAGGTACCTGAATTGTAACCTGGTATCAGTGGTCCGTGTACAACAGGCTGCATTATGAAAGGAAGAAGTACTACAAGGAGATAACTAATTCATGTGCTGACAAGAAGCATGCTGATTGGAGAAAAGAGCAGAGTGACAGAGAAGTGAGCTCTTCACTGTGCTGCTTCTCCCTTCACTGTCTAGTCACAGGTTGGGGCGGGTCCAGGATGACCTGGGCTCAGAGGAAGAGGGATGAATGATGTTGACCATCAGCCTGGAGATATTTAGTGGCAGAAAAAGTACTGTGGACAGAAATCTCTGAATTGAAGATAGGCATTGCAGCGGTTTTGTCTTATGTTATCGTATCTTCTAATGGGATATTCATTTTTACTTATTTTTTTTGGTTGGTGTTCTGATTTAGGCTTCATGTACACTAGCCTACATTTACCGTGGCTATAGGAAGACGCAAAATGCAGCACGTTTTTTCTGCAGTTTTGCATTTTCCCGTGGCCAACGGTCAAAACATTCCTATCCTGAACGTGATTTTACCATGTTTACGAGAGGGAGGTTCAAGCTCACCTAAATAAGGCAGCTCCTAAACTCTGCTAAAAGCTTGTGTGTACAAGAACACATAGGCTTTTATGGAGTTGAGCTTAGGAGCTTTGGCAAGAAAAAACACCAAAAGCTCCTAAACTCAAGTTTAGGAGCTGCCAGTGTAGGCTAGTGTACATGAAGCCTTATAATGGTGCATTTTGTGGCAGGTCACCTTTACTAAATAATGCTATGCCTATGTGCTCAGGAATAGAGGTAGTAAAAACTACAGCTAAGTGCTTACCCAATAACAGCCAAGTTCTGTCTATCTTCATGAACTCCTACTAGAGTGTACAGCAGGGGCGCCCAACCTTTTGAAGAGCGAGGGCCACTTAACTGACTTGGTACCCGGTCGCGGGCCACAATGAGCAGAACGGGCGTATGACAGGTCCATGTCCACTCTGCATATGGAGAGCGGACACAGACACAGCCCACTCTACTCTATGGGCCTTCCGATCTGCCCAGATGGAAGGGTCTGGATCCCTTTCTGTTTTTTTAGCGGATCAGATTGGAGGAAGGCAGGTGTAAATGGACACAAGTCTGTTTATCTGCAGCTCCATAGAGATGAATGGAGGGTCCGATTGGGTCGGACCGATCGTGTGAAAGGGGCCTAAGGCTGCTTTCACATGGATATGTTGCGGTTTACCAACCCAGCGGATGCAGCGCAGTGCGCCTGTGGCCTTCCTGCAGGTTAGCGGCACTTTGCCATAGGCTTCTATTATATCTTGCAGGTGTGGTTCACTTTCTGAAAGCGCACCAAACCCGCAGGTAATAACAGAAGTCTATGGCTCAGTGCAGGTAACCCTCAGGTGCACTGCTCTGCACCTTCAGATCAGTTTGAAAGCAGCTCAGTAACTACTGCAGCACAGATATGCCCATATATACACTGTAATTTTAGTAATAAACTTACCTTTAATAGTCTTCCATTCAGGTATCACCAGCTGGTGCTGTACCAGGCAGAGTGCATTTGGTATCACTCCACCTGTGACAGGAGCTGGCACCATACAGGAAGCATCGACTTATGCGTCCCACATGCTTCCTCTACCTCTGGCTTCATTCACAACACTGATGCTTTGGGATGGCGGGTCGACAATCTGGCTTGCAATCTGCCATCCCAGAGCAGGAGGCCACAGGCCACATCAGAGGCCTCTGCAGGCCATATGTGGCCCCTGGGCCACTGGTTGGGCACCCCTGGTATACAGTGACTAAAAACAACAGCCACCATTTACAGCAAATAGTTTAGATATTATATATTAGAGTTTCTTTATGACTTTTGGCTTGACTTTTGAGCTAAATGTTACGTGTTGCTTGCCTAAATATTTTTAGCATTGTGACTGGTATTTTTAGCTACCATTGCTAAAAATAAATATAATTTTATCAAATATACATATTCCTTGAGTGGTAAAAAAAAATGTAAAATAGAAAATGCCATTTAAAACTATTGGTGAATGTTGTGTTTCCTGCAGTAGCCCTAATATCTTTGTTCAATTGATAACTCTACCTACCTTGCTATGGAGACTTGAGATAGGTAGATGTTCTCTAGATTTCTGGCAGGATTAACAGGTATGTTTCTGTTGATCCTGTTGCAGATTACAATGGCCTCTATGGAAACAATTGTCAAAGCCTAGAAAAACACCTTCAATTTGTGTACTTGAGACCAAGCACAGGGTTACCCAAGCCATAATACATGTTAACATAGAAGCCACTCTACAAGACATGATACCAACATATACTAAAGCGTGGTGGCCATGGGTTACCCACTTCCTCCAAATTTTGACATGTCATTACTTGAACCCTGATTGTTGTATTATTTGCAACTAGTATTATCACTGTTTAACGAAGCTTTATACACAATGGCCCCTGGTTTATGCTTATGCTGTCTCTAATGCCTCGTACACACGATCGGAAATTTGGCCAGCAAAAGACCGATGAGAGGTTTTGGTTGGAAAATGCGACCGTGTATGCTCCATCGGACTTTTGCTGGCTGACTTCCCGCCAGCAAAAGATTGAGAGCAGGTTCTCTATTTTTCGGTCGGAAAACGTTCCGATCGGAAATTCCGATCGTCTGTACCAATTCCGACGCGCAAAATTCCTACGCATGCTCGGAAACAATTCAACGCATTGGACTTCATTTTCTCGGCTCGTCGTAGTGTTGTATGTCACCGCGTTCTTGACAGTCGAAAGTTCAGCAAACTTTTGTGTGACCGTGTGTATGCAAGCCAAGCTTGAGCGGGATTCCGTTGGGAAAACCATCCAAGATTTTTCCAACGGAAATTCCGCTTGTGTGTACGTGGCATTAGAGATCTATTGAGTCTGGAAACTTTGGAGTTGGCCTCAATTATTACCTTCCATATTGAGTTGCTAACAGTTTACCATCTAAAGTCAATTAGCTGTAGTGGTATTGTTGTTTGACTGGCAAATAGCAGAGTGCCGTATATGTGAATCTTTTGCACTCACTTCATAAGGCTAAACATAAGAGGTTGTGGACCTCTGATAATTTGCATTTCGGTTAGAACTGACTATACTTCAGCTACTCAGGAGATACGGCTCCTGAATGGGCATGCTCCTTTATGACTATTGATACTCCTTAGTCGATTGGCTCCTCAGATGTTATCTTTTCCATCTTATGTGATTCTGTGCACGCATGAGTAACACATTGTGCAGTTCTTCATGAGCCTCCTGAAGGAGCCATATTTCTGGTGAAACATGTCGAGCGGATATCAGTGTGCTTACATTATGCCTGCAAGAAAATATGTTATTGGTTTTAAAAAAATTGTTTACATTTTTTGATAAAAATAAAATGTATACTTTTTTTTTATAAAAGACAATTCTGGTCTGTGTGTATGGTCTTTTTGCACCTGAAAAATCTCCTCACACACTTTCAAAAATTACGATTTACTAAAGGGATGTGGTGCATCTGTTCTCAAGACTCCAGCTAATACCTCATATTATTTTATTGCATTTCCCTGTTCTGTGTACTGTGGGAGACCAGATATAGTGAATGCAGGGTCCTGGGTTTAGTAACACTTTAACCACTTGCCGACCGGCTCATGACAATATACGACAGCAAAGTGGCACGGGTGTGCAAAAAGATGTACCCTTACGTCACTGCGTTGGCTGACGGGTGCGTGCACGCCACGGGTCCCGCGGACTCGATGTCCGCCGGTTGCCAGCAATTGGGACACGGAGAGGCAGAACGGGGAGATGCCTATGTAAATAAGGCATTTCCCTGTTCTGTCTAGCAACATGACAGGGATCTACTGCTCGGGAGCAGTGATCTCTCATGTTCTTGTGAGTCCACCCCCCCTACAGTTAGAACACACTGAGGGAACACACTTAACCCCTTGATCCCCCCCTAGTGTTTAACCCTTTCCCTGCCAGTGACATTTACACAGTAATCAATGCATTTTTATAGCACTGATCGCCAATGGTCCCAAAATAGTGTTAAAAGTGTCCGATCTGTCCCCCGCAATGTCGCAGTCACAATAAAAATTGCAGCTCGCTGCCATTACTAATACAAAAGAAATAATAAGAAAAATGCCATAAAGCTATCCCCTATTTTGTAGACACGATAACTTTAGCGCAAACCAATCAATATACGCTTATTGGGATTTTTTTTTACCAAAAATATGTAGAAGAATATATATTGGCCTAAACAGAGGAAAAAATTTGTTTTTTTATATATTTTTGGGGATATTTATTATAGCAAAAAGTAAAAAATATTGCTTTTTTTCAAAATTGTCGCTCTTTTTTTTTTTTGTGATCAAATACCACCAAAAGAAAGCTCTATTTGTGGGAAAAAAGGACGTCAATTTTGTTTGGGTACAACGTTGCACGACCACTCAATTGTCAGTTAAAGCGACGCAGTGCCGTATCGCAAAAAAGGGCTTGGTCAGGAAGGGGGTAAATCCTTCCGGGGCTGAAGTGGTTAAGCAAGTTATGATAAAAAATAATGGAGCTGTAATTGTTGGATTTTTCTTTGAAATTTTGCTAATTACCTAAGGGCTTGTGCACACATATGGCTATTATTGCCGCCACTGTTTGACGCAGGTGGGGGTGGTGGTGCGCAGGCAATATGTTGCCTTCTCACCATCTATTTCAACACTAAAAATGCCAACCCATCAACGCCACAACTCCATGCATTCATTGCATGTGGTTGCAAGGCGGTTGTGGTGGGGACTTATTTACACGAATACCTCCCGCTAAATATTACATGACGTTTAATTTTTTCCATTAGCGCAAAGAACTGTGGTTCCAGTTTGCATACATTTCTCTGTTTAGATTGGCAGTCAGCGGGGAGGTAACCCCTGAGGCTCAAACATCTGCTTTGATCTCCCCTGGGCGCCTGTGTGAACGAGCCCTTACAGTCTTGTGTGCAGTGAAAAGAGTGAAAAACATTTTAGTACAGTAAAGGAGCCTGTACAACTGTGCAGGACCAAAGGTAAGGCTTGAGTTCACCTTTAAATTACAACTTCACTTTTAGAAGTTGTCGTTTAATAAAATTGCCTGCCTGGTAAAATATTTACCTTCTCCCCCACTCCTGAGATCCTCACTGTGTGGCCCAGCCCTGGCGCAGCACAGCCTTTGTGAGCAAATCATCGCAGCAGGGTCCTCTTCTTAGTGTGCATGTGTGCCTTAGACCCTCTATTCCAACTGCACTGTTCTTTATCTGTTGGATGACTGGGGTGAAATTTGACTATAGACCATCTATAGCAGGGGTCTTCAAACTTTCTAAACAAAGGGCTACTTTACTGTCCTGTTTACAGACTTTAACGGGCCGGACGAGGGCCAGCGGGAGTAAAAAATGTCCTGGCGTCTAGTGGGAGTAAACAATGCCTCATCATTAGTGTTAATGGAAGTAATTCTGCCCCATCGCTGGTGTCAGTGGGAGGTATAGTGACCCATTGTTGGTATCAATGGAAGTAATTGTGCCCTTTTGATGGTGTCAGTGGGAGGAATAGTGCCTCACTGTTGGCAATGTTGTCAGTGACAGGAATTATGCCACATTGGTTGTGTCAGTGGATGGAATAGTGCCCCAAGGGTTGGATAAAGGCAAGCAATGGGCCGCATCTGTGTCCATTGCAGCAGTTTGGAGACCGCTGATCTATAGGAATGAATAGATTCACAGCACAGATGAGCATTAGAAAGATGACTTGCTTGCAAAGGTTGTGCAGTGCTGGACTGGGCAGCACAATAAAGATCTTGGAAGTGGGGAAGAAGGTAAGTACAGTATATCACCTTGAGGGGTTTTATTAACCAGTTCCATACCGGGCCATAGTAATATGACGCCGGCAGGAACACTCTCTCCATCCGGGTGGACGTCATATGACAAGGCTTGTCCCTTGGACAAAGCCCAGCCCTGATTAGGGTAAAAGGCCAATGAAATTGGCTCTTTACCATGCGACCGGCTGTGTCCAATCACAGCTGGTCACAAGTGTAAACATACTAGGAGTAATGGCTATTACCCGTTTCCCCTCCTCACACACCGATCCAGTGTAAGGAGGAGAAAGCGGAACAGTGCCTGTTTCCCCGTCAGAGTACCTGTCACCTTGTCAGAGTACTTGTCACCCAGTCAGAGTACCTGTCATCCCATCTAAGTACCTGTCATCTCATCTGAATACCTGTCCCGTGAGCCCAGCAGTGCCTGTCGTGCAGCCAATTTCTACCTGACGTGCAGCCCATTAGTCCCTGTCATGCAGCCCATCAGTGTCACCTGTCATACAGCCACCATGTCCAGAAAAGTATACACTCCAGAAGAGGCATACCAAATGCTAAGCCTGACTGATGAAAGCAGCGGGGAGCTCTCACCACCCCAGTACATTTCTGATTCCAGTTCCGATTCTTGTTCGCAATACGAGCCCCCCAAAGGCAATACATCTGAATCAGAGGAGGAAGTAGTCCGTCCTAAAAGAAGACAGTCTGAACATCAGGCAGCTATCAGCAGCACCACACACCCCAATGGCCAATTGGCAAATGCCAACGGCACTAGACCCCAGGAGGAGAAGCCCAATAAAAGCGCTGTTAGACCCCAGGAGGAGAGGCCCAGAACAAGCGCTGCTAGACCTCAGGAGGGGAGGCCCAGTACAAGCTCTGGTAGACCCCAGGAGGAGAGGCCCAGTACAAGCGCTGCTAGACCCCAGGAGGAAAGGCTGCCTTGGAAACCCATTGTGGCTGCCTTCTAGCAGAGGGTCAGCCACAAACCCCCCTTTCACAGCACAGCCAGGTGTGCAGGCCAACACCGAAGGTTTCTCTGAAATCAATTTTTTTCATTTATTTTTCCCTGATGAGTTACTTCAAAGCATCGTGGACCCAGCAAATCTTTTTGCCTGTCAGTACATGGAAAACAACCCCAAATCATGCTATGCCCACCCTTTTGAATGGAGACCCCTAAAGCCCCATACACACGCGCAGACAATCCGTGGACCAGGTCCGTCGGACCATGTCCGTCATACTTTGTCTGATGTTGGTTTTGCGTACACACGATCGGACAAAGTTGTCGGAAAATCCGATCATTCTGAACGTGGTGACGTTTGTTGCCTACGACGGGACTACGTAGAGGCTAGTAGCCAATAGCTTTGGTCTTGTAATGTGATCTGAGCATGCGTAGCACTTTGTCCGGTCGGACAACCGTACACACGATCGGATTTGGTGTGATCGGACCGGGTTGACGGGAAATCTTTCCAGCAGGAGATAAGACTTTGTCCGACGGACAAACCGACGAACACTGTCCGATGGTGCATACACACGGTCTGATTTTTCAACAACCTTGTCCGATCGGACCAAATTGATGAAAAAGTCCGACCGTGTGTATGGGGCTTAAGAGTGGAGGAGCTTAGATTGTTTTTAGGCCATTTTTTCTGCTGTGATGTCCAGGTCCCGCTATGACATTATCATTCGGTTCCTGCAGTTCAGTGATAACCCGCAGTGCCCCCCCAAAATCATCTGGACTTTGATAAATTGTATAAAATTCGCCCCCTAATTGATTTTTTTTAATAAGCAGATATGCACAGGAGAGTGAGAATGTCACATGGCGTCTGGGCATGTGCACTAAAACACATTCACCCGATAATATTTTTCACTCAGTACCAGGAAATAAGCTAACCACAGTAGAAATGACAAGCCACAGGAACTAGTGCTAACAAACGGCTCTTCAAAATATGTACTCATGAACTGTGTTTTGCTATTTGAAGTATAATGGAGTAATATATATTTAATTTTTTGTAAATGCATTTACAATGTTCATAATGTGATCTTCTTAATTTCAGTTCTGGTACCACAGAAATTTCTATCTAAATTACAGATCATGGGCATACATACTCTGTGACTAATATAAAAAAATTATCAATGTACTTTTAAATAGCGATGGAAACCAAGAAGCTTGGGGTAGACCAGGGATACTGAATTAAAATTTCAAGGAGGTCTAGTCAGTAAAATTTTCCTCTAGTATAGGTCAATATCTCATATTTTTTTTTAATATAATCTTTATATATTTTTGCAACATTGACAAGATAATCAAAAGGACAAGAAATAAAAAAACAAAAAACAAGAAGAACAATCAAAAAATAAGTCAGTCCAAGTGGGCATCGATCATTATACATAACATGAGGTCCGATTGACCAGCCTACACAGAGAGTATAGAGATCCATTGCAGAGCAATCACCTCATAATACTTGCGGATATCTGGTACGCCCAGGCTACCCATCCGCTTAGATCTCTGCAGGGTGCAAAGAGCCAGACATGGACTTCACCTATGCCAGATATATTTCAGAAAAAGACTGTTAAGGATCGAAAAGAAAGACCTGGGTAAAGAAATAGGCACCATTTGTAGGATTTGGGGGAACACATTCAGCTTTAAGTGATAAATGTAAACAATATATTTGTGAACAATTGGTGCGCTCTTACCAACCTTAATTAAATGTACAGTTATCCTTAAGCAATGAGTAAATGCAATGTGCTCCTTAAATTCAATGCAATGTGCTCCTAAAAATTGTGAAAATATGTGCAAATGGGCAATGTGCAAAAAGCAATGTGCAAAAAACAATATGCAAATGGCAATGCACTAAATAAATACAATGTGCAAATATTGTAGTGAAATAGTAGTCCCCAAGTCAATAATGTTTGTTGCAGTGTATCATCTGTGATGAAAACACCAAAAGGACTCAGCAAAAGACTCAGAAAAAAATGATCTCTCCAAAAAATTCACATACACATGCCGACCAATTTCCGATCAATTGGCTTCAATCAGTGGAAAGAAAACCCTTCAAATATCCTATTTGCTCCTTAGAAAATGTAATTTCTCCACATATATGATTTCTCTCTCCTCTAGTAGTTCATTCTTTTACTCACATGTACCCAGCTTCAACCGAACAAGTGTTGAACAGTCAGGCTCGTAGGCTCACAGCCTTGTAACAGTCAAAGTGTGTTCTTAGAGCAGGCAAATTCCATCGGAAATAAGTTTGTGGAAAAGGGGTATAATGAGGACTTCATACAAGGAAAGATACAGGAGGTATTGAAACTACCTAGGGAGTCTCTTGTACAGGATAAAAAGACAACACCAGTGGATTATGGAGAAATTCCTATGATTTTCAATTATAGTATTCTTTTTTTAACAACAAGGTTGGTCTTTATTTGAGATAAAATGGTACATTGCACGTTATATACTTTGAATACCATAAGTGGGTACATACATAAGTAGTACACAGCCTGTATGCAAGTAATGAACAATGTGGTATTAGAGCATTCAGTCTACTGGAGCAGGTTAGACATGCAAAATGAGGATGGGAGGAAAGGAGGGTGGTGAAGGGGGGGGGGGGGGGGGGGGGGGCACAACAATTATAGTATTCAGCATAAAAAAATTGAAAGCATAATTAAAAAGCATTGGTCACTTTTACAAGCAGACAACCAATTGAGAAAGATACTACCAGAGAAACCTCATCTATAGAAAAGCTCCCACGTTGAGGGACATGTTAGTGAAGAATGTCCCAGACCCTCCGAAAATAAATAAGAATTTTTCTTTTTTCCAGGGAAAAGGGCTTTTTCCCTGCAGGCAATGTTATGCCTGCAGGAATACAAACCAAAAGGGGCAAAAGTACAATAATTTCATATCCAAAACAACAAAAAAAGAATACGAAATAAAGGATTTCATATCATGTCAAACAGAAGGGGTGGTCTATATGCTAGAGTGTTCATGCTCCTTACAATATATTGGCAGAACAAAACGGCCATTATGGAAAAGATTAGGGGGACATGTAGAAAATATTAAAGCTGGCTTCCCAAAACACAGTGTTTACCGACATTTTTCTGAATGTCATGAAAAAAATCCCAGTGATTTGAAATTTTTGGCTATTGAGAAATATAAGCCACACTGGAGGGGAAGTAATAAAGTAAGGGAATTGAGCAAAAGTGAATCTAAATGGATATATGAAATCAATAGTTTTGCGCTAGCAGGATTAAACATTGATTTTGACTTGAATTGTTTTATATCAGATTTTTAGTATAGTGCTTTAAGTAGGGGGGGATTGAGTTATACAATGTAACCATATCTATTAGTGGTCTATTTATCCCTATGTTTTAATTATAATTTTATTGATTATATATATAATGTGTCAGTATCTGAGGGCTCGTCATTTGTATTGCACCTTAACCGCTTAAGCCCCGGACCAATTTGCAGCCAAAGGACCAAGCCCCTTTTTGCGATTCGGCACTGTGTCGTTTTAACTGACAATTGCGCGGTCATGCGACATGGCTCCCAAACAAAATTGGCGTCCTTTTTTTTCCCACAAATAGAGCTTTCTTTTAGTGGTATTTGATCGCCCCTGCGGTTTTTATTTTTTGCACTATAAACAAAAATAGAATGACAATTTAAAAAAAAATGCAATATTTTTTACTTTTTGCTATAATAAATATCCCCAAAAAATATATAAAAAAAATATTTTTTCCTCAGTTTAGGCCGATTAGTATTATTCTACATATTTTTGGTAAAAAAAAATCGCAATTAGCGATTATTCATTGGTTTGCGCAAAAGTTATAGCGTTTATAAAATTGGGGATAGTTTTATAGCATTTTTATTAATATTTTTTTTTACTAGTAATGGTGGCGATCAGCGATTTTTATTGTGACTGCGACATTATGGCGGACACATCGGACATTTTTGACACATTTTTGGGACCATTGTCATTTATACAGAAATCAGTAGACTGTAGTACACAGCCTGTATGCATCAAGTAATGAATGATGTGGTATTAGAGCATTCAGTCTACTGGAGCAGGTTAGACATGAAAAATGAGGATGGGAGGAAAGGAGGGTGGCGAAGGGGGGGGGGGAGGGGGGACGACAACAATTATAGTATTCAGCATAAAAAAATTGAAAGGTGGAGGTGAAGTGAGGAGGAGCAGGGCTGTGACCATTGTCATTTATACAGAAATCAGTGCTATTTAAATGCACTGATTCCTATGTAAATGACACTGGCAGTGAAGGAGTTAACCACTAGGGGGCGGGGAGGGGCTAAGTGTGACGTGTGTGTTTTTTTTTTTACAGTAGGGGGGCGTGGCTTTACGCCTGACATCACTGATCTGCTTTCCCGATGACAGGGAACAGCCGATCAGTGACAGGCAGTGTAGGAAGCACGGGGAGAGGTTTGTTTACACAGACCTCTCCCTGTTCTTCAGCTCTGTGACCCGATCGCGGGACACCAGTGGCGATCGGGTCCTCTGGTCCCGCGGCTGCGGTTACGGAGCTCAGGACCGGGCGGCACGCTTGCGACCCACGGCTGGGCTGAGGCGTGAGGCAGTCCTTAAGTGGTTAATATGAAGTATTTTTAACCTTTTAAAATTTTATATTGATTAAATTATATTTAGTGTTGTTATATATGTAACAGTCTATTGTTGCATAGGACACGCGCTTGCTTACATATAACAGTTCATTACTGCATAAGTTGTTTATCTGAGTATGTATGTGCAGATATGTGAATATGTATTTGTAAACATGAAGGTTAAAGTAATACTCGTAACTATCACCGTGCTCAGCCAACCAGAGTGTGTAACGGAATGATGTTACTGTGAATCCAAAGTCACTAGGGCAACCCACATGCACTATGGGGATATAAATCCCTCCATGCTCGTCACAAGGCTAGATTCCCCTGAGAAAGTCACATGACCTGTGACACAACGCATCGGGAGGAGGAGCCAGTGACGTCACCCCAGTGTTCGGAACAGCACGGAGGTGAAGTGAGGAGGAGCAGGGCTGTGAGCCTACGAGCCTGACTGTTCAACACTTGTTCGGTTGAAGCTGAGTACATGTGAGTGAATCACCACAGCAGTTCAGCAGTATTAAGCGTCGAGGAAGAACCCCGGGGGTCCCTGTGGAAGGAAACTGTAACAGGTTAGGTACAGTAATTAGTTCAGGACCTCCTCTGGGGGGTGGGGGATAGTGGGAAGATTGCGAAATAGCACGGTGGGGGATCATCTCTGGACTTGTTCCGACCCCTGCGGCGTGCAGGGCACCAAGGTTGTGGTCGTGAGGGGAGCAGGATCCCTGGTGAGGACCTTTAATCCAGAACATCAATGGAGGGTAAGCCCAGGCGTTTCAGGAACTGCGGCAGATCATTTCTGTTCCGTAAGGTGAATTGTTGGCCATCATAGTGGATACCTCTGACATGGAACATTATGCGTTCCTTTAAGGAATACTTTTGCAGCTTGCATAAGATATACCTTGGCTTCTATGACCAGTAGCTTCTGGCAAGCCTCTGATGCAGATGTTAACTCTGTAACTTCTATTTTCAAAGTCATCCATTTGATCTATTGAAGAGTTAAACCGTTGGTCCTGGGTCTTGCATCGCTCACTAAGTGCTTGCAGGGCAGCAGTAACCACTGCATCTCCAATGTCTCTACTCTCCCCCCAATATGGGTCGTATCAGCCTGGAGTGCCTAAATGTCTTGCCTGAATGTCTTTTCAACCCTATGGGCAAATAGCTTCCAGTCAGCCTTAGTGGGGAGGGATAGGATGTGTGCCCGCAAGTCCTTGGTCCCCATCACATCTCCCACAGCTGAGTGATCATCCTGGCTGACCGAGCATGAGGGTGAGGTGGGAGGAGGAAGCAAGGGTAATGGAAGCTGTGGAGAAGGGATAGGAGAGGTCTCATGTGCTGCATGGGATTTTGCATTCTGCACCATGTTGGAAGCCCTGGCGGTGCCAAGGATTCGGTTCGGTTCTGGAAGGTCTGCTGTGGCTGCAGGAACGTCCGCCGTTTAGATGGCATCATTTGGAGCCAAAATCTCCTTGGGTGCGAGCTGTGTAGCGGAAACACGGAGCTCCTCTGATGTGCGTCCTCACACGCTCATGCTGTGGCCATGCCCCCCCCTTATATTTAACTATGACTCAGATCCTTCAACTCACACCTCCCCTCTTTACGTCACAGGGCTCCCTTTACATCAGTGTTCTCAGTCCCCCTTTCACATCACAGCCCTCCTTCACATAACAGCCCTTCCCTTACATCAGTGTCTTCAGTCACCCTTCACATAACAGCCCCCCTTACATCAGTGTTCTCAGTCCCTCCTTCACATCACAGCCCCCTTTCACATCAGTGTCCTCAGCCCCCGCTTCACATAACAGCCCCTCCATCAGTCCCCCTTCACATAACAGCCCCCCTAACATCAGTATTCTAAATCCCCCTTCACATCACAGCCCCCTTTCACATTACAGTCCCACCCTCTTATGCCAGTGTCATCAGCTCCCCCTTCACATCACAACCCCCCTTTACATCAGTGTCCTCAGTCCCCCTTCACATCACAGTCCCACCCCCTTACTTCAGTGTCCTCAGTTCGTCCCCCCTTTACATCACCGTTCTCCCCTTTACATCAGTGTCCTCAGCCATCTTTATATCAGCCCCCCACCTTCTCCATCATAGCACCCTCACTTCACAGTCCTACTTTACACAAAAGGGCAGAGGGCGGGAGGTGAAGTAGATCTGGACTAAGGGCATTAACTGCCCAACTTTTCATGTTAACTGGTGGTCCTAACAATCAGTCACCCACTTGTTAACTTGAAAAGTTGGGTAGCTCCTGCCCTCCACCCAGACCTGTTGTGCCTCCCACATTCCACCCTGCTGTGAGAGTAACAGCATGAGTGGCAGGACAAGGGTGGGGGGAGGGGCTTGGGAGAGGACATCCAGGTTGCTAAGTGTCATGCCACGGGTGCCTGGACAGGACCATCAATTGGTCTGGATCCAGACCACGGTCCACCTAATACCAAAGCTCCAACTGTCCCTGATGTTGAGGGACTGTCCCTGATTTGGAACTAAGTTCCTCCATCCCTCTTTCCTCCTCATTTGTCCCTCATTTTGATCTGATCTATATAGTTGTATATAAAATGCATTTTTTATCTTTCAAAAAGTGTTTTCCAGTGTTAAACCTTTCATCTAATTTCTAGATTGCTTCATGTGTAAAGTTCAAAAGCCAGTGTAAAGAAATAATATCGGTAAAAAAAAAAGCACTTGTGAGTTTAACAAATATTTTTTTGGGGATAATTCTCCTTTAAGGGGGTGTGGCAGGGTGTGTATCATATGCCAACATACGTTTGCTAATAGGTGTCCCTTGTCCCCATCTCAAAAATTTGGGAGGTTTGTATTACTAATGCCATGTCTAGGTAAAAACAGACCCGAGCACAAACTCAGCACCACCAACGACTTTTCTTCTGTTACAATTTAGGATATTTTGCATCTTTTATGAAGTTTTCTGGGTGTCCAGGATGAAATATACAGATTAGAAGAATTACAGTAAATTTTATTCCAGATCGCTACTTGCTTTTGTTCTAGAGATATTACCATAGAACTTGCCATCCCTTTTCTGATTTTTAAAGCAACTGTCTAACTCATATAGCTTTTAAAAGAAGATGGATAATACTTCCTGTTCAGCTCATGGTTGTTTCAATCTCCACTCTCTTGCAGAGCTACAGATGTAGGCAGTATCCAACACTTCCTGGTTCGTCCTATAACATGCCCCCCTTTAGTGTTTGTGGTTCCACCCGCTGGCTTCTACATACCTCCCAACATTTTGAGATGGGAATGAGGGACACCTACTAGCAAATGTATGTAGGTATAGGACACACCTCCTGCCACACCCCCTTAAAGGAGACTTAACCAAAACAAAGGTTAATTAAATCCACAAGGGCTTTTTTTCTACTATTCCTTTAACCAGTTCAATACCCGCCCATAGTCATATGACGCCCACAAGGTGGATCTACCATCCTGGGTGGGCGTCATATGACGTCCTCGGGTTCCCGGCCGCCTGGGGGGCGCGCGCGCGCCGCCGGCGCGCGCCCGCGGCATCGCTCGGGGCCCGGTGCGAGTGCCCGGCGGCCGCGATGTCCGCCGGGCACCCGCGATTGCCCGTTAAAACAACGGGACCGGGCGGGACCGTGGAGCTGTGTGTGTAAACACACAGCTCCACGTCCTGTCAGCGGGGAGGAGACCGATCATGTGATCCCAGTACAGAGGATCACATGATCGGTCTCCTCCCCTTAAGTCCCCTCCCCCTACAGTTAGAATCACTCCTATTAGGGACACACATTAACCCCTCCACCGCCCTCTAGTGTTAACCCCTTCCCTGACAGTCACATTTACACAGTAATCATTGCAATTTTATAGCAACGATCGCTGTGTAAATGTGAATGGTTCCAAAAATGTGTCAAAAGTGTCCGAAGTGTCCGCCGCAATGTCGCAGTCACGAAAAAAAAAATCGCAAATCGCCGCCATTACTAGTAAAAAAAAAATAAAAATAAATTCAATAAATCTATCCCCTATTTTGTAGACGCTATAACTTTTGCGCAAACCGATCAATATACGCTTATTGCGATTTTTTTTACCAAAAATATGTAGAAGAATACGTATCGGCCTAAACTGAGGAAAAAAATTGTTTTTTTTAAAAAAAATGGGATATTTATTATAGCAAAAAGTAAAAAATATTGTGTTTTTTTTCAAAATTGTCGCTCTTCTTTTGTTTATAGCGCAAAAAATAAAAACCGCAGGGGCGATCAAATACCACCAAAAGAAAGCTCTATTTGTGGGAAAAAAAGGACGTCAATTTTGTTTGGGTGTAACGTCGCACGACCGCGCAATTGTTAGTTAAAGCGACGCAGTGCCGAATCGCAAAAAGTGCTCTGGTAAGGAAGGGTGTTTAAAAGCCCTGTATTGAAGCGGTTAATAGCCATTTAGAATTTGGATGAAAGGTTTAGAACTGGGAAACACTTTTTGAAAAGGTAAAAAGTTAATTTTATATACAACTATATAGATCAGACCAAAATGAGGGACAAATGAGGGGGGAAGATGGACAGAGGGACATTTCTCCAAATCAGGAACAGTCCCTCGAAATCAGGGACAGTTGGGACCTATGCTTCTATGTCACTACATGATACAGTAGTAGGCAAAGTTGGGGGGAACCAACACTGGTTTCCCAGGGGGCATTCTAATACCCACCAAACACAGTCCCACCACATCTGGTGAAAATGGACCCTGAAGGGCCACATGGGGGGGATGAGTGATGAGGATGAAGAAGCACATTGGTGATAAGGATGAAGAAGCACATTGGTGATGAGTGATGATGATGAAGAAGCACAGGGGTAATGAGTGATGAGGATGAAGAAGCACAGGGGTGATGAGTAATGAGGATGAAGAAGCACAGGGGTGATGATGAGTAATGAGGATGAAAAAGAACAGGGGTGACGAGGATGAAGAAGCACAGGGGTGATGAATGATGAGGATGAAGAAGCACAGGGGTGATGAGTAACGAGGTTGAAGAAGTACAGGGGGGATGAGTGATGAGGATGAAGAAGCACAGGGATGATGAGCTTGATGAGGATAAAGAAGTACAGGGGTGATGAGGATGAAGAAGCACATGGGTAATGAGTATGGGGCAGAGGACTTCTCTTTCCTGTCTATGTAATCTCCACCCCCTCCCCGGGGGAAAAGCCTCACAGTGTCAGCCCATGCACTCAACATACACCATCATCTGTTCAGAAAGAGCCAGATGGTGAGGATGAGCAGAATGTTGAAGACCAGTAGCTCCAGCAGCTGCTTAATGCTGGAGGAGCTCCAAAGTCTGGGAACTCGTTGCTGTCCTGTCTTGTCCCATCTATGCCAGCGCTGCCCTCACTCCAGACCATACTCTGGGATCACTTTCATAGCCCCGCTTCTAAGAAGTAGCAGTCACAGCCAGCAGTGACAGGGCTCAGAGGATGGGCCACCTGCCCGCTTGCTCAATGACTGGGAAGCTCGCTCACAACGTGAAGCCCGCACTGCATAGTGGGAGTTGTAGTTCTCTGCTGCCCATGAGTGTACGGCCAGTCTATTAGCATCAGCACAGCTCCCCTTAAGCTAACCTACCACAGTGATACTAAATGGTGTCACCCTTGTGGCAGGTGTCTCCTGGGTGTGGTCCGCACCCCCACACCCCCATAGCGACCCCACTGCTCCAGCGGCTCCCTGTCATTGCTGACAGTGATTCCATCTTTCCCGACATGGGGCTCTGAAGGAACGACATGGGTAGGCCGTTCCTTCAGAGCACATACGCCAGTGATGTTACTGAAGGAACTGCATACCTAAATATTTCCTAAATGGTGCACGTTTAGGAGATATTTACAGTACCTACAGCTAATGCCCCGTACATACGATCGGAAATTCCGCCAGGAAAAGTCCGATGTGAGCTTTTGGTCGCAAATTCCGACTGTATGTATGCTCCATCGGACTTTTGCTGGCGGAATTCCTGCCAGCAAAAGATTGAGAGCAGGTTCTCTATTTTTCGGTCGGAAAAAGTTCCTATCGGAAATTCCGATCGTCTGTACCAATCCCGACGTGCAAAATTCCTACACATGCTCGGAAACAATTTGACGCATGCTCGGAAGCATTGAACTTAATTTTCTCGGCTGTTGTACGTCACTGTGTTCTTGACGGTCGAAAGTTCAGAGAGCTTTTGTGTGACCGTGTGTATGCAAGCCAAGCTTGAGTGGAATTCCGTCGGAAAAACATCCAAGATTTTTCCGACGGAAATTCCGCTCGTGTGTACGGGGCATAAGCCTTATTATAGACTTGCCTATAGGTAAAACATAAATAAACTGCCTTTACTACCACTTTAAGTGTTGAAATCACTGAGAATATATATAATTGTAAAGATAGGTGCTGCTTTTAAACTTTGTGCCAATAAACACAAGATATATTAAATGTGACACAATCGGGTTTATTTACTAAAGCTAGAGAGGGCAAAGTAGTCACAATTCTGCAGAGAAACCAATCAGTTTCCAGGTTTTATTGCTATAGCTTAACCGCTTCCCGACCGCCTAACGCCGATATACGTCGGCAAAATGGCACGGGCAGGCAGAATCACGTACCTGTACGTGATCGTGCATGTGCCTGCCTGTGGGTCGCGCGCGCGCCGCTAGCGGCGCGCTCGCGACCCGGTCGGACCCGATCGCCGCTGGTGTCCCGCGATCGGGTTACGGAGCTGAAGAACGGGGAGAGGTTTGTGTAAACAAACCTCTCCCCGCGCTTCCTACACTGACTGTCAGTGATCGGCGGTTCCCTGTCATCGGGAACGCCGATCAATGACGTCACACGTACAGCCACGCCCCCCTACAGTAAAATAAACACAACACGTCACACTGACTCATCCCCGCCCCCTAGTGGTTAACCCCTTCACTACAACTGTCATTTACATAGGAATCAGTGCTATTTAAATATAATTCTATATAAATGACAAATGTCCCAAAAATGTGTCAAAAATGTCCGATGTGTCCGCCATAATGTCGCAGTCACAATAAAAATCGCTGATCGCCGCCATTACTAGTAAAAAAAAAAATATTAATAAAAATGCTATAAAACTATCCCCTATTTTGTAAACGCTATAACTTTTGGGCAAACCAATCAATAATCGCTAATTGCGATTTTTTTTACCAAAAATATGTAGAAGAATACGTATCGGCCGAAACTGAGGAAAAAAAATGTTTTTTTATATATTTTTTGGGGATATTTATTATAGCAAAAAGTAAAAAATATTGCATTTTTTTCAAAATTGTCGCTCTATTTTTGTTTATAGCGCAAAAAATAAAAACCGCAGGGGCGATCAAATACCACCAAAAGAAAGCTCTATTTGTGGGAAAAAAAGGACGCCAATTTTGTTTGGGAGCCACATCGCACGACCGCGCAATTGTCAGTCAAAACGACGCAGTGCCGAATCGCAAAAAGGGGCCTGGTCCTTTGGCTGCCAATTGGTCCGGGGCTGAAGTGGTTAATTAAACAAGCTGAAGTTAGAAGCTGATTGGTTTCTCTGCAGAATTGCAACTACTTTTGCCCTCTCTAGCTTTAGTAAATAAAACCTCAATATGTGAAAGAAAATAGAAGAAAAATGTTGCAACCAACCGCAAAGTGTCCATACATCTGTGAAATTGTTAAATAATTTCTGCTTAAAGTGATTGTAAAGCTTTGAGTTTTTTGTTTTTTTAAATAACAAACATGGTATACTTACCTCCACTGTGTTGTTCGTTTTGCACAGAGTGGCCCTGATTTTCCTCTTCTGGGGCCTCCCGGCGGCGCTGATAGCCCCTCCCCGCATTGTATAACCCCCGAGAAGAAGCGTTCTCCTGGGGGGGGGGGGTTACCTTGGGGGCATGCTCCTGAGTCCAGCATTTGTGTCCATAGATGCAGAATGCCGGCTCGGCCCCGCCCCCGGCACCGCGTCATTGGATTTGATTGACAGCAACAGGAGCCAATGGCTGTGCTGCTATCAATCTATCCAATCAAGAGCCAAGAACCCTGGGCAGAGGAAGAGCGCGTCTCTGCTGTGAGAAATTCCAGGGCTTAGGTATGTAAAATGGGGGGGCTGGGGGACCGGTCACTGCCAGGTGGTTTTTCATATTAAAGTGATTGTAAACCTTCCCTCCTGACTTTTAACTATCGGTAAGCATAGAATAAGGCTTACCTATAGGTAGTGGAAATATCTCCTAAACGTGCGCCGTTTAGGAGATATTTCACTTGTAGTGCGCCAATGATGTAATCGGCGCATGCGCTGTGAAGAAACAGACCTCTATGCCATTTCTACCCCAGCCTGTGCCGTTACTGACGGCTCGCACGCGCATACACGGGAGTGACGTCACGCGGCTCTGGCCAATCACAGTCTGCGGCCCCCGGAAGGAAGAGGGGCAAAGATGGACGCAGCCTGCACAGGGGACAGCGATGGATTTTTTTGCAGGTAAGTAGGGGTGCAACGGATCGTCGCCGATCCGTGATCCGAACGGGCCACCCTGTTCGGATCGGCACACCCCGCGATCCGCGGAGCGCTCCGCGGCCTCGGCCTTAGGAAAGGCCGCGGCTTCGGCCTAGCCCTGGAGCGGCGGCGGCCATCTTTGTACACCCGGCGGCCTTAGGAAAGGCCGCGGCTTCGGCCTAGCTCCGGAGCGGCGGCCATCTTGGTACACCCGGCCACTGTTTACAATGTGATCGCTCCGTCAAATGACGGAGCGATCACTTGTAAACATACCCTGCATTACCCAGCCAATATCCTGCATTACCCTGCATTTACTCTGCATTACCCTGCATTACCCTGCATATACTCTGCATTACCCTGCATATACTCTGCATTACCCTGCATTTACTCTGCATTACCCTGCATTTACTCTGCATTACCCTGCATATACTCTGCATTACCCTGCATATACGCTGCATTACCCAGCCAATACTCTGCGATACTCTGCATTACCCAGCCAATACTCTGCGATACTCTGCATTACCCAGCCAATACTCTGCGATACTCTGCATTACCCAGTCAATACTCTGCGATACGTTGCATTACCCAGCCAATACTCTGCGATACTCTGCATTATCCAGCCAATACTCTGCGATACTCTGCGTTACCCAGCCAATACTCTGCGATACTCTGCGTTACCCAGCCAATATCTGCGATACTCTGCGATACCCAGGCAATACTCTGCGATACCCAGCCAATACTCTGCGATACCCAGCCAATATTACAGTGGGGGAGAGGATGTGGATATTACAGTGGGGGAGATGATGTGGATATTACAGTGGGGGAGATGACGTGGATATTACAGTGGGGACTATATGGTGGCGGAATTTTCACAGGTTTTTGCAAATTCAATTATTATTTGCTGATCCGAAAAATGATCCGATCCGTGACTCCTGATCCGAGGATCGATCCGATCCGTGAGTTTTTTGATCCGTTGCACCCCTACAGGTAAGTGTCACATAATGGGCTAGAATGCGATGCATACTAGCCCATTATGCTTTTAATTTGCAGGCTTTGCAGGGAGCAAAAGAGGAAGTAAACCCCATCAGGGTTTACTTCCTCTTTAATACATAGGATGCATTGAGGTGAAAAAAACACAAGGGTTTACAACCCCTTTAAACTATTAATACCACATATACAATACTGATAATGTCCATAAATATGTGAAGCCGTATCCCAGACACCACGTCTTTAAATATCAGTGATAACCTCTTCACTCCAGAATAAAGTGCTTCACTATGTTTGGTAAGGTAAACCACTCAGAGGCGGCTCTAGGCTTTGTGAGGCCTTAGGCGAAAATTACACATGAGGCCCCACTCACGCCCATAATAGGAAAAAAAATACAAGCACACAGAAAAGAGGGTGAGATAAAGAGGGGGGGGGAGAGAATCAGTGATTGAGCACAGGCAAATTAGGAGGCCGCGAGGCCCCTGTGAGTGCGAGGCCTTAGGCGACCGCCTAATTTGCCTAATTAGAGAGCCGCCTCTAAAACCACTCACCAGACGTAATGGCCGTAAAGTTCTACTCAGTCTTTGAATTATACGAACAATGAAGACAGATTAGGTTCAGCATTTGTTATTCACACCTCTGCATCTCCTCTCATTCAATAGGAATCATGGATCCAAAAAAAAAAAAAAAATGCATCAAACATCCAGATGTTCAGGATGGAATAAACCCTTAAAGTTTCCCCATTTTGCATTTCCACATTTGCAGCCAAATTGGGATAACGTCTACTTTATATTTGTTGCATGTACTTGTTCACCAAGCATAACCTAAAAGAATATTAAAAAAATGCTGCTCACCATTTTAACTGCGTGTTTGTGATATCTCACTGAACAGTTGTATATGAGGGGGCAGATGAGATGTTTTTTTTTTTCATAATTAAACTCTTTCTGCACTGTGCTGGCAGATCTCATGGTCTCTTGAAAACTAGATTTGAACACTATCCGTCTTGACAAAAGGTTATGCATTTAGAAGCTGGGGTTCTTGCATTGTATGTTAATGAGAGTAAATAATGGGCTTTATCCAATACAACTGCAAAAGTGCAAATATGCCTTAAATGATATCCATGTTGGAATACAAGGAATGCTTGATGTTATTTAAATAGCAGCAGCAGTTTGCCGCTAAAATAGCCTAATGCTGTTTGTTTTCAATTTTCCAAACGAGAGGTAGGCATGTTCTTATTAAGCTGTAACTACTACTGTTGCAGTGTACTTGAAGTATTGGGAATTGAAAACAGCAGGTGTTGCTGTCATTTATGACTGACCATCTAAATCAGGAAAGAGAGGACTGTAGTTAATGTTAATGAGCTATACTTGCCAATGCAGAGACCACTGTGTAACTTCCTCCTCAGTATACTCACAGAGGCTTACTCTCTTCCTGACTGTCATAGATAGCCAGCTGAAGGAAAGCATTGCCATTTATAACAAGGAAACTTTCCGGTCTTTTTTTTTTTCCACAGTCATACAGGAAAGATCATGTCTCCATTTTTGCGCATAAGTCTTTCTAATTTTGAAGTTGGACCGTACTTGCAATCTAATGGGGAGGCAACACAGAGACCCTATTGTGCTGTCATAGTAAAAGAAGCTATTGACACAGGTAAGCATATGTTGCAATGTCTTGTAATATTTTGCAATATGTATAATCAAGTTCACTATGTCCCATCTTGGATGTTAAAAAGAAAAACATGTTGCTTGTCTGAATATGCAAAATCATTTAAATTAAATGTGCCTAAGATTTCTATTTTAAAATGATACAAGCTGGTTTATTTTTATGCATTAATGATCAAAGCTTAACATAGAGTTCTATCAATGTAAAATGAAGTACAAGGAAATGTAACAAGTATTATATATACAATGATGCTAGATCTGATGATATATTTAAAAATGGACCTTTCCCCCTTTCACTAAATTTCACATCAGCATTATACTCGCATGTAAAATCATCCAACACTGTTTGCTTTTACTTACCTTTTTGTTTGCCCACTAACTGGTTTCCCTGAAGGCATTGGTGATGTAGCTCCTTCCACACAGAAGCCCACTTGGAAGGCAATGACACAAGTGTCTTGAGGGAGATATTGTTCCTAAACTGCGAGATCTGGTCATACTTCGACAAGTGCTAGCTAAAGTGCATGAAGTAAATGGCGCCTGGAGCTTCCTCTACAGAACCGCCTGTAGAGGAAGCTCTGGGCGCCATTTTGGTATGTAGAGAAGTTGGAGGTCAGTGTGGTGGAGAAGCTGTGTCAGTGTGTGGTTGTGGTTGTGCCATAGTAATTGAGGCCACTGGTGTTCCTACACGTGCATTAAGCTTGTTTTGGCCACCTTAATCCAGGTCAGAACGATCTGGTAGGCCTTCTATTTTACAGCACGTGGTGGAGAGTTTTTCTCTTCAGCGCTTTCCAAGCTACCTTCTCACACGCTTCCCCTGGGTGATGCTTCCATCTGTAGAAGAACTGTGAAATACTGGCTAACTGGAAATATAATATTCTTCTTTACCTTAAGAACTGTCATAACTGTCTATCTTTTGAAATTTAGTTGGTGTTTTTACTTTGAATTCGTTTTTAAAGCACTGCCACGATTTATGCACTTTGCACTTTATTTGGGAACATTAAAGTATATGTGGAATGTTTATGATTGTGTATTCCACACTGGATATGCTGTATGGTACAAGCAAACAAATCCTGTTTGAAAAAGAAGCAGCTAGCACAAGGTAAAGAGATAGAAAACCGTCAATGAACACCAGTATATAATGTGCAGCACTATTATCATAAGTAAAACCGAAGGACGTGATGTATAGATTATACACTTTAAAAAAGCAAAATAAAAAAGGCCCAGTAATTAATAGTGATTATGTGCTGCGCAAAGTCCATAAAGGTGTAGGAAGGGCTTCAAACATTCAAAGGAAAGCTCCCAGAAATCCAGTAAAGACAATAGTGAGGTTGGGTGCTTACGGGAACCCAATGGCTCTCAAACTACTGAGAAGCCAATAGCGCTTCATGGAAAGAATCCTAAAAATGCCCACGGTAGGTTTCGCTGCAAATGCATTCATCTGACTGTCAGTTTTAGCCTTGCAGCTTTTACAGGTGAAGAGTCTGAAGAGGTTATTGATGGTTGTATGGTACAGATTATATACATGAAGATCTAGTTCCTGTTTCTTGTGAGTTGATCTGGAGTGAAGTCTGAGGATTTACTTGGATTGCAACACCTACCATGGGCATGTTTGGGATTTTTCCCTAAAGCGCTATTGGCTTCTCAGTAGTATGAGAGCCATTGGGTTCTGCTAAGCATCCAACTTCACTTCTATCTTTACTGGATTTCCGGGAGCTTTCCCTGGGAAATCTGGAGCACCTCCTACACCTTTATGGATATTGCTGAGCATATGAACACTGTTAATTACTGGACTTATTTTATTTTGGTTCTTTAAAGTATATAATCTTGTCAGAAACCATGAAATCAGGCCGAGACAGAAGTACAGTTAAATCGCACTTGTTTAGTCTATACCTGATTTCTACCCGACTTCAGGTATTTAAAAAAAAAAGAATGGTGTACTCAGAACTTAGTAATACACACAGTTACAAACTTCCAACAGTGACCTGGCTGATCTCTCTTTTCCTTCAGGAAGGAGAGATTGCCCCTAACGCAAATTGATTGGAGGAGTCATGGCAATTTATTATAAGCATTATCTCTTTCTTGATACCATAAGTATTTGTCTTACTCCTCTGCAGTATATCTCAGAGTATTGGTTGTGTTAATGATGTTAACTATTGACTGTATGGTCTTGCGAAGTTACCTCCTAATTGTATCTGTTGCATACCCTTTAATAAAAAAATTCAAATTGAAAAAAAAAAATCACACTTGTTCAATAATAAAAGTAAAAAGAACAAACATAGTCAAAACATAGCCAAAAGTTCAGTAACCGGAACAGATAGTCACTCAAGCCAGGAGTCAGGGATCAATGTAGTGGAACAGCAAGCAGGATCTGGAGCCAGAAGGGTTGTCAGCAAAGCAAGTCTTGAACAGAATCACAGGACATAGTTTCTGTGATGTTTGACCAAGGTGAAGGCAGAGCTCCTCTGGACTGGACGGCTTATGTAGGCAGGACTGACGAGCAGAATATCAACAGCTGTGGAGAGATGGGAGCTGGCAATTAGCAGATAGCTGAGCGGCCAGCTCAGAGAAGGAAGGGCTGAGCACAGCCCTGACAAATCTATAGATCACGTCCTTTAGTTTTATTTTTGATAATAGGGCTGCACATTATATCTTGAAATTTTGATCAGTGTATGGGAATGTTAGTTCAGTTTTCTGCTAGACTTTCAGTATGTTTCAGTATTGCTACAAAAGAGCATACTCTAATGCCAGTATAAGGAGGGGGCACGGCGTGAGCATGGTGCTGTCTGCACATTTATAATTTGTGCTCTGTGCTAAACTCTCTAAATACTGTATATCCATATAGCCTCAATAACCCTAACCCAAGCACAGCTTCAAAATGGGGAAAAAAGGCAACAAGTTTGAACATTCCAGATGCACATGCCATTATGGGGCTTCAAGAATGAGACCTATCAAACTAGAATTCCAATAGAACATTGCTACTGTATATAAATTTGAGGACCGAAAAAAAACGCAACAGGAGCAATTATCTGTGGATCTGCAGCCTATCTGAGGCTTCACAAGAGGAGGGCTTAGTGGACATGGTAAGGGGCATTTTGAATTTCCTTTTGGGCAGGGAAGTCACTTCTCACTTGCATCTTGATATGGTACACAGAGACCAAAAACTTTGTACCCTAACGTAGACTCCCCTAAAGATGTAACTGTCCGCTTTCACTATTATGAATAAAAGGCAAACTGTAGAGCTCCTCTGCAATTGATTTTTATGAGTTGGCACTACAATTATTCCTGGACCTGGCTTCCAGGATGCTGAATTGGCAAAGACCCATTGAACCATTCCTAGACCAACTGCGGTCCTCCAACATCCAATATTGCTGGGGATTCCCAGCTTGCCTTATAGCAAGAAGAAATGGACACCCAGCTATCCTGAGATTCCCTGAAAACCTTCAAGATGTTTGCAGCAATTTCTAACACAGCCGATGGGCTCTCTTTGCTATACTATAAAAGGTTCCAGAAACAATTAACCATCCACTTCTGCTTTTTTGCAAACTCCATTGGAAAAGGAGCAGAAATAAACCCAGAATCCTTGTCAGTGCATATCACCTTGCTTCCAAAGGGAAGAAAAAGACCCTGCGTCATGTACATGCTGTCGATTGGTATCTATATTTATGACTACCTGAAACTCTGCAGATAGTGTAGGATTCATCCCTGCTAGGGGGGTGAGGGAAATTGTCCTAAGAACTCTCTCCTAATCCATATAGCCAGACCCCAACGTTACCCAGTTCTCCACCTGTCCATTTTTGCTAAGAAAAGAGTTTGATAGGGTGTACTTGAGGTTATTGCTTGCAACCCTTGTACATTTGGGCATCATCCCAGGGGCGTAACTATAGGGGGTGCAGCAGTCGCGAGCGCAACCGGGCCCTGTGCTGCAAGGGGCCCATGCCGCCCCCTCTACATATGGCCGGTGGCAGCATAGGCGGTCAGGCACCGGGTGTACGGGTGGCTGGAGGTGGGGGGTGACTAGCAGAGCTCCATGCTCGACTACCGCACTGGCTGCTCTTTAGTTGTGCATTCCCCACACAACCTGTGTCCTCTGCCGCTCCCCCGGGTCCCCCTCTCTTGCTCCATCCAGTGCTGCTCAGTCCGGTGTCTGTCCTCCCTAGCCAGAGTCCCGCCCCCTGAGTCCGGCTTACACTGCACTGCATGCTTCTACCGAGCAAACAAACTTTAAGCACACAGATGCAGTGCAGCCCTATGAAAGCTGTCTCCCCAAAGGACACCGCAGTCTTGTCTGCCAGCACCCCCCCCCCCCTCCTCCCCATCATACACAGATGTTGACAGGTCTTTCTGTGAGATATGTCCCCTAAGGACAGGGACCCCATCTCCCCTGGGGACAGGGCCCAGTTCTCCCTAAAGGACAGGGACCCCATTTCCCTTAGGGACAAGGACCCCATCTCCTCTGGGGACAGAGCCAACTTCTCCCTAGAGGACAGGGACCTAATTTCCCGTGATGACAGGCACCCCATTTTCCATGGGGACAGGGACTCCTTCTAACCTGAGGACAGAGACCCCTTCTCACCTGGGGACAGGGACCCTCTTCTCACCTTGGGACAGGGACCCCATCTCCCCGGGAACAGGGCCCACTTCTCCCCAGAGGACAGGGACCCCTTTTCCCTTGGAGACAAGGATCCTTATCACCTAAGGACAAGGTCCCCATCTCCCCTAAGGTCAGGGACCCCATCACTCCCCTGGGGACAGGGACCCCATTTCCCTTAGGGACAGGGACTCCTACTTACGTGGGGACAGGGACCCCATCTCCCCTAAGGACAAGGACCCAATCTCTCCTGGGGACAGGTCCCACTTCTCCCCAGAGGACAGGGTCCCAATTCCCCATTTCCTTCTTCCTCTTTGTCTCAAAGGTGTAACATCATAGTTCTGTTTAGACCTCTGATATCTCCCAACAGGACTCCTAAAAAATTGCAAAAAAAAAAATGCTGATACCAGTGGTGGAACTACAGGGCTCACAAAAGTCGTACCTGTGACCGAGCCCTGGAGTTCCACCACCGGACTCGGAGGGAAGGGCCTCGGCTGGGGTTCAGGGGGGCCCTTCATGGTTACTTGCACCGGGGCCCTGAAGGTTCTAGTTACACCACTGCATCATCCCAAAAATGTACACCTAGATTAAAACATTAAAACATCCCTACAGCCAGGGTACGCATAAACAGAACATTGTACAAACCATTCTGTCTTCATAATGGAACATGCCAAGGGTGCCCAAAATTACCCCTATTATTCATGCTATCCTTGGAACCACTCCTAGCCATGCTTCATCTAAACCCTAAAATGTAGGGAATTAAATGGTGGATAAAGAACACAAAGTGGTAGAGCAAAAAATTCAAGACTCGCCCTACCATTTATCCTAAAAAAGAGCTAAGACAGTGCGGCGACATTTCCAACCTAAGGATTAAGCTGACTAATTCAGAAATGTTACATATTACAGTACATAGAATGTTGAACTCCCAGTCCATTTGTGTGCCTAGATGAGGGACTATTTAAGGAATAACCTCCTCCATTCACACTGGGGTGCTTTGCAGGCGCTACAGTGCTAAAAATAGCGCCTGCAAAGCGCACTGAAACAGCCTCTGCTGTGTCTCCAGTGTGAAAGCCTGAGGGCTTTCACACTGGAGCGGTGCGCTTGCAGGACGGTCAAAAAAGTCCTGCAAGCTGCATCTTTGGAGCGCTGTAGGAGCGGTGTATTTACCACTCCTAAAGCGCCCCTTCCCATAGAAAACAATAGGGCAGCGCTGCAAACCCACCTGCAAAGCGCCGCTGCAGTGGCCCTTTGCGGGTGGTTTTAACCCCCGCTAGCGGCCAAATAGCTAAAACGATGGTAAAGCGCCGCTAAATATAGTGCTGCTTTACCGCCAGCGCCCGTGATGCTCCAGTGTGAAAGTAGCCTTACAGACTTTTATTGGGGGGATGCCAGGGCCCGGTCGCAAGTGCAACCTTTGCGACCCTGGTAATTCCGCCACTGCTTCAGACTTACCTACCTACCTACTGTTTATTTACAATAAAAGGCTTTGAACTGGATAACCGTAATTTTTACAGGTACCTCACTCTTCGACACATTGTCCAGGCCCAACTGGGAACAAAAACCTAAATATACTGGCCTCTCCTCTTAAAAGTATTCTAAACACAATGGATATATGGATATTCCTAAACAAGTGACAATTCTGTACATTTCTCCAACAACACACCCCTGTTCCTTTTGACAACCATTGGACAAAGTGGACTAGAGACTTTACAAAGAAGACTTTGAGGACTTGGAGGAAACTTTTTTCTCAACAGTTGTCAGTGCACAGGATCTTTGTTGGCAGTTTTGCTTTTTTCACTGTACTACACCTCCTACAAAATGCATAAACTGGGAATTAGCCATTCTGTTACTGTTACTCTACAACACCAACAGATGCGGTGAACGTCTTTTGGTCTTGTGTTCAAATATCATGTAACTGGCAAAAAAAACACCAGCTATTGATAAAGACTGTAAGGCTGCTTTCACACTGAGGCACTTTGCAGGCGCTAAAGTGCTAAAAATAGCGCCTGCAAAGCGCCCTGAAAGAGCCGCTCAATTCACTCCAATGTGAAAGTCCCGAGAGCTTTCTCACTGGAGCGGTGCGCTTGCAGGACGGTCAAAAAAAGTCCTGCAAGACGCATCTTTGAAGGGCTGTAGGAGCGGTGTATTAAAAAAAAACAATGTGAAAACAAAGGGGCAGCGCTGCTTTGTGGGCGGTTTTAACCCTTTTTCGGATGCTAGCGAGGGTTAAAACAGCCCGCTAGCGGCCGAATAGCGCCTCTAAATGATGGTAAAGCAGCGCTAAATATAACGCCGCTTTACTGCCAACGCCCGCCCGCCTCAGTGTGAAAGTAGCCTAAGCCTCACACCCTGAAATTCTCCCTCCTGGCTATATTAACGAGTTATATTAGGGACAAAAACCTCAAACAACTAATACAACTACTGCTTTTTTTTTACCAGAAAGATATTCTAACTAAAATGGAAGGACCCAAAAAAGCAGGGCTCAAAGTGGAACCTCACTTTCCCAATCAACATTGATTATTTGTAAACAAAAAGTCATGCAGCGCTACAAGACTTTTTGTTTATTTTTGATTTCACAGTTTATCTGACTGCTTTTTTGCTTGCGGCTTTTGTTCACTATTCCTTATTTATTTATCTAACTTTGTCAGTGCATTTTCTCCCCACTTGCACATTGATTATTTGTAATCCTTATGCTGCTAGCATTAGAATAAATAGGAAAGAATATGATATTTACTTGTTTTAAACTTTTTTTTTTTTTTTTTTTCATTTTATTCAAAATAAAGTATGAAGAATATTGAATATTAAAAATTAATTAAATATTTTTTTTTGGTTTGTGGTGCTCAGATGCAGTGAAGATCCGCTTTAAAAACTTTTTGTTAATCTCACCCCAGACATTTTACAACAAGCAACTTTATATTAGCCATGCGTGCCCAAATAAAATTGAAAAAATGTGGGGACCGTGTTTAATAACGATTCCAGCATTTTGAATCAATTTCAGTTGGACTTTGTACTGGGAAGCACTGAAAGTGTGTTAATGTACCTCGACCTTTACATATTTTTACATATTACATATACATATTTTTTTCCTTTTTTTTCCTTATTTGGGAGGAACAGGAAGGGTCCAGTGTGTGAATGCATTTGAGTGCACGAAAGTTCACACATAAGCCTGTTGTTTCAATGTTCAACTTTCTTTTTGATCTGGTTTGTTTCATACTGAAAATATTCATAATTAGAACACCTTTCAAAAAAAAGATTCTGTTCTAGAAAACTTTACTGCATGTATTGCGAACTCTGAAAACAAATTTGTTCACGATGCTTATACATAGAGATATGAATGAGGGCTTGTTTTAAAGTGCTTTTACTGTTTTGTAATATCAGCTTTTAAGACACTCTAGATCAGTGATGGCGAACCTTGGCACTCCAGATGTTTTGAAACTACATTTCCCATGATGCTCATGCACTGCAGTGTAGCTGAGCATCATGGTAAATGTAGTTCCAAAACATCTGGGGTGCTAAGGTTCGCCATCACTGCTCTAGATAATCATTAATTGATATGTCATCTGGACTGTACAATGTGGCAATCAAATTTTTTTTCAGTAAATGTAAACATGGAAAGAATATGGGTGAAACTAGAAAGAAAGTAATGCCTCTCCTGATGGAGACATCAGACATTAACAGACATCTATCATGTAATATTAAAATCAGGTTAGGGGAATAGTACATGAGCCTAAAGGATAAGAAAGAAGAGAAGTTAGAGCCTTGGAGCAACAAGAATGGAGAGTAGGAGTCAGGTAAAGGTATGGAGGGGGGGGGGGGGGTAATAGAACTTTTTTTTTACTCTAAAAGGAAAATGTTGACATGTGCTTTCCATAGGGCACATGGCAAGCTAGGGCAGGGCTGTATTTTATATTCATTTTATTATCATTAATGTACGATCTGCTAGATGTAGGAAATTTGATCGTGTGTGGATATCTGGGCATGCATGAGGGCCCACAATGCAAAGATACCATAATGATTTACCCCTGTTTTGGTTCATTTGCTTTAGTACAGTGTCTTTCATTTGTTTATACTGTACTTCCTACTAGGACTTACCTGAACCATTATGAACATCAATTATGCTTATTCTTCTATACAGAGAATGGAAAGATCTATGTCCAGAAAAAGCCGACCATGTACCCTCCATGGGAGAGCACATTTGATGCTCATATTAATAAGGGAAGAGTCATGCATATTATTGTGAAGGGTAAATCAGAGGGTGTGACATCAGAGACCACAATTGAACTGAATTCATTAGCTGAACGATGTAAAAAGAACAGCGGGAAGATGGAGATATGGGTAAGATCTATAATTTTTTTTATTCATATTTTACATTTATATATATGGAAACATGTCACAGGACTTGCCAAATTAAAAAATTAAAGCGTTACTAAACCCATAAAAATATAATTCAGTCTGTATATGCAGTAAAACATGCTTGTTATGCTCACTGTGTAACCTGAGGGGTTAGGCCCGGTTCACACTAGTGCAATGCCAGACATCACATGTGATTCGCATCGCATTTCTGTTCAGATCACATGCGCTGTCTGTGCGATGCGATTTCAGCCATACAAACTGTATGGCTTAAATTGCATCACGTTCACACCAAACTGATGCAGGACCCTTTTTATGGTATGCACTGGAATCCGATCACATGGGTGTTCACACTTATGCGATCCGATTCCTGCACCATTTCACAGTTCACAATGTGATCTGTTGACCAATCTGGGGGTGTCGTTAACTTTACATTGAAACCCGCAGCGGCTCGCAGATCTCAGTGTGAACCACTGTGCGATTCACAGTGAAGATATTTGCCTGCACACAATGGAACAACATAAATAGCTTCCAAATGGATCATTTATTGCATGATCACAACACAAGGAGAGTGCAACGTTTCGGAGTCACGCAGGACCCCTACGTCATCACATGCCTGACGAAGAGGTCCTGCGTGACTCCGAAACGTTGCACTCTCCTTGTGTTCTGATCATGCAATAAATTATCTGCTTGGACGCTATTGATGACGTTCCATGGTGTGCTGGCAAATATCTTTACTGTGACTTGAACCAGTAGCCAGCTGGTTGTTGCTGCAGCACCCAAATTCGAGAGCTCATCCAGGAATGTGTGCGATGGGAATATGAAGTATTCCACTGTGCGATTCAGGTGCGATGCGGGAACCCACACTGGATTTGCAGGGTTCTCGCATTGCACTAGTGTGAACCGGCACTTAATCCTCCACATTGTGTAAAAGGGCTGTTTAAACCTGTCTTCTCTGATCCTCCTATTCTTTTACTGTCACCAATCCACCTGCTAATAGTACAGAGCCTTGGGGGCACTCTGCACATGCTCAGTTTGGTGTGTATTGCTAGAGAGATTTTTTTCTTTTGAGAGGGTGCATGTAATCACCACAGGGCCAATCAGCACTGTCCAGACAGAGGGTCAGGGGTCATGCAGCCTCATAGGACAGTCGGAGTAGAATGAAAACTCCTACAAGCTTTAACCAGTGCTCAGCTGGACACAGATAGAAGTCACAAGCCTGCTATAAACTACTGATGAGAAAAGGTATTTAGCAGTTTACATTTACTAAAATAATTGCATATCCACGTTCTGTGTACTGTGGGGGACCAGATATAGTGAATGCCGGGTCCTGAGTTTAGTAACACTTTAATTGTCATTTAGTTTGAGCACAGAATGATGGAATAGAAAATAGCATTGCCCCCTCCTGCTGACTGTGTATGCTGAACTGCTCACCATACACTGAAAGCAGGAGACAGCAAAGGAAGATGTAAGCCTGCAATGGGGTTGATTTACTAAAGGCAAATCCACTTTGCACTACAAGTGCACTTGGAGGTGCAGTCGCTTTGGATCTGGGGGAAGATCTGAAATAAAGGGAAGCTCTGCTGATTTTATCATCCAATCATGTACAAGCAAAATGCTATTTTTCATTTTCTTTGCATGTCCCCCTCAGATCTACAGCGACTGCACTTCCAAGTGCACTTGTAGTGCAAAGTGGATTTGTCTTTAGTAAACAAACCCCAATGTCTACCAGAATGTACGTAAAAGAGATATGTAACTATTTACATTTTTTAAGAGCATGTAAGGATGTTCAACATCATGCAAAAGGCAAATTCATGTTCACCTTCAATGTCCAATCGTATGCAGATAAAAAGTAAACTGGAATTTGCTTTTCCCATGATTGGATAATGGAAGTGAATATTCACAAAATTTATTAAGTGAGAAGTAAAATCAATTGCTTGCCATTGCATGCCATTGCATGCTTGGCTTTAAATGATTACCATGGCAGTAAATACATGGTTTCATAGTGTAGTGTCTATCACATGGGTTCAGTTCCCAGTAAAACCACGGTTTCTAGAAGGCCCCTTTCACACTGGGGCGGTTTGCAAGCGCTATTGCGCTAAGAATAGCGCCTGCAAACCGACCCGAAACAGCTGTTGCTGTTCCTTCAGTGTGAAAGCCTGAGGGCTTTCACACTGAAGCGGTGCGCTTGCAGGACGCTCAAAAATGTCCTGCAAGCCGCATCTTTGGCTCGCTATTGACCCTTTTTCGGCCGCTCGCAGGGGGTAAAAACACCCCGCGGGCGGCCGCAATGCGCCGCTAAAACGCCGGTAAAGCGGCACTAAATATAGCGCCGCTTTACCGCCAGCGCCCCCACCGCTCCAGTGTGAAAGTAGCCTTAGAGACAGACTTCAGAATGGATCACTTGATATTTTCTGTTATCACTTGATATTTTCTGTTATCACTTGATATTTTCTGTTATCACTCTTCTGTGTTTCTAATGCGGCGTACACACGGTCGGAATTTCCGATGGAAACAGTCGGATGGGAGCTTTTCATCGGATTTTCCGACCGTGTGTATGCCCAACGGTCTTTTTCTGTCAGAATTTCCGACGGACTTTGAATTGAGAACCTGTTCTTAATTTTTCCGACGGAAAACCTTTCTATCGGATTTTCCGATCGTGTGTATGCAATTCCGACACGCAAAATTCCGACGCATGCTCGGAAACAATTAGACACATGCTCGGAAGCATTAAACTTTCTTTTTATAGTACTGTCGAACGTGTTTTATGCCGCTGTGTTATTGACCGTCGGAATTTGGTGTGATCGTGTGTAAGGCAACACAGCTTGAGCGGAATTCCGTCGGAATTCCGACGGAAAAACCGTCAGAGTTTTTTTCAGACGAGAATTCCGATCATGTGTACGCGGCATTAGTGACCTCTCTAATATCATACTTACGAACATTATGGTCCCAGATATAGGGGCCCTTTTAACTGTGCCCACTTTATGTGTGTTACCACTAAGAGATCTATTTGAAAGCAGCCCATGCATGGCCCTGATGCTCACAATTAATGCCTTGTGCCACGCCCAATTAATGCCAATGAATTCCTTGTGCAATAACTTAAATAAGGTTGGTACTGTGATCCCAGGATATGGAGAACAGCATCGGTGGAAGAGAAGGCAAAGGTGTGGGACGATCCCAGCAAATCCGGGACAGTTGGCATGTACGCACCATGTAATGTAAACAAATATGTAATGCCACAATCATACATTGAACAGAATGAAGTCATTGAGACTTGGCCAAAGTACATTTTTAGAGGGGTTCTGTCTTGAAGGAAGTGTGGGGGCTGCAACTCTTTCGAAAATGTTAATTGCCTTGATGTCATGCTAATTCTCTGATTTAGATATTTTTTGGTTTACTGATCCAAAGCAAGTATGCAGCAAGTAATGTCAGGGAGAAGTCAGAATTTTTTATTTAATTTAAATTTTTTATTTCCCTACTTGCTCCAGATCTGTGGTTGCTTTAAAGCAGTGGTCTCTAAACTGCGGCCCGGGGTCGGATATGGCCCTTTGTTTATCTTTATCTGACTCTTGGGGCACTATTCTTCCCTCTGATAAAAGACACTATATTCCCCACTGGCACCAACAATGGGGCATCATTTTTGCCACTGACGCCAACAATGGACCATTATTCCTCCCACTGACACCAGTGATGGGGCACTGTTCCTCCCACTGATACCAATGATGGTACACTATTTCTCACATTGAGACCAACCATGGGGCACTATTCCTCCCTCTGCCACCAACAATGGAGTACTATTCCTCCCACTGATACCAACATCGGGGCAATATTCTTCCCCCTAATTCCAAAGATGGGGTATTGTTTAATCCCACTGATGCCAAGACATCTTCTACTCCCACCGGCTCCCCTAAAGTCTGAAGGACAGTAAACCAGCCTTTGTTTGGAGACCCCTGGTTAGAAGTATTGAAAGCAAACAATTAGCTAAGTAACCAGAATTTTTTGAAGAAAACTGTCAGCAATGGCTGAACATTTGTTTCTCTTGTGACAGGTTTTCCTTATTATCACCAGGAAGGGTGAATCACAAGAGTTATAGTCATCGTGGAATACACAACATTTGTTCCAGCAGTTATTTTGTTCAACATTTTGTTGATCTTCAATTTCTGACTCACTAAATTCGAAGCAATGACTCATGAACTGATCATATCATAATAAAATATGTTTTTCACAATTATCTTTCTTCAACAAAATCAATAACTTTTAGCTGCTTAATAAATAAAAGCAACCTAAGTCATTCTGTTAGTATATAGGTTTGAAGAAATTTTGGTGGAATCCATGATCAGCAAAACTCAACTAGTGTTCAGAAAATAAAAACTTTTTTTGCTTTCTGTACAGATAGAACTTAAACCACAAGGCAGAATGATAATGAATGCAAGATACTTCCTGGAACAGACAGGTAACACTATTTGCTGTTTATATGTACTTCTTCTTAACAAAATGCTATGTGCTGTAACTTACCACACCACGTGCAGTCCAGTGCATTTTTTTTCTGCAGCAAAAACACATGGAAAGTACGGTAGGTTATATGGTACGAAAGTATGGTAGGTGGAATGTACTGGAAGGCAGACCCTAGTACAGTGGAAAAAAAAAAAAAACTGTTAAAAAGAAGAAAAAAAAGTATCTGGAATGCATCCGGAAATGCATTAAAAATGCATGGGAACGCTCCAAAAACAAGTTACAAATGCGCATGCAGAGATGCATCTGGAACAGATTGTGGTGTGAACCAGTCCTTAAAGAGTATCAAGTAACCATCTGCTATCAAGAAGGAGATGTTGAAAACATACACTGTAAAGCATATCTAGATTCAAAATGTAAAATCATACAGTGCCTTGAAAAAGTATTCATACCCCTTGACATTTTCCACATTTTGTCATGTTACAACCAAAAACGTAAATATATTTTATTGGAATTTTTTGTGATAGACCAACACAAAGTGGCACATAATTGTGAAAATTATGAATGGTTTCCAAGTTCTTCACAAAATATCTGAAAAGTGTGGCATACATTGCATTAAACTTCCCTTTTATAGTGCCGTTGAACATGTTGTATGTCGCGGTGTTATTGACCGTCTGAATTTGGTGTGACCGTGTGTAGGCAAGACAGTTTGAGCGAAATTCTGTCGGAATTCCAACGGGAAAACCATCAGAGCTTTTTCCGACGAGAATTACGATCGTGTGTACGTGGCATAACAGGTTTTCTTCTAAGATTGCCCTGTATTTGGCTCAATTCATCTTCTCATCAACCTTAAAGTGGTTCTGCACCCATTTCAGATCTTCCCTATCCCTCCTGAAGAAAAGCATCCCCACAACATGATGCTGCCACCACTATGTTTCACGTGGGAATTGTGTGGCCCCCAGCACAAAAGAAGAAGACGAGGAACTTCATCAGCGTGATGTGCAGTGTTATTTTTGCCACCACACAGCATTTGCTTTTAGGCCAAAAAAAATAAATAATAATATCCAAAATAAAAATAAAAAAAAGCAAAATTTTGGTCTTATCTGACCAGAGCATCTTTTTCCACATGTTTGCTGTGTCCCCCACATGGCTTCTCGCAAACTGAAAACAGGACTTCTTATGGCTTTCTTTCAACAATGGCTTTCTTCTTGCCACTATTCTATAAGGGTCAGATTTGTGGAGTGCACGACTAATAGTTGTCCTGTGGACAGATTCTCCCACCTGAGCTGTGGATCTCTGCAGCTCCTTCAAAGTTACCATGGGCCTCTTGGCTGCTTCTCTGATGAATGCTCTCCTTGCCCGGCCTGTCAGTTTAGGTGGACGGCCATTTCTTGGTAGGTTTGCAGTTGTGCCATACTCTTTTTATTTTTGAATGATGGATTTAACAGTGCTCCGTGAGAGCTTGGGATATTTTTTATAACCTAACCCTGCTTTAAACTTCTCCACAACTTTATCCCTGACCTGTCTGATATGTTGCTTGACCTTCATGCTGCTGTTTGTTCACTAAGGTTCTCTAACAAACTTCTGAGGGCTTCACAGAACATCTGTTTTTATACTGAGAATAAATTACACACAGGTGGACTCTATTTACTAATTAGGTGACTTTTGAAGGCAATTGGTTTTACTAGATTTTAGTTAGGGGGTAAAGAGAGTAAAGTAAAGGGGGCTGAATACAAATGCACGCCACACTTTTTACATATTGATTTGTAAAAAAAATTTGAAAACTATTTATCATTTTCCTTACACTTCACAAGTATGTGCCACTTTGTGTTGGTCTATCGCATTAAAATCCCAACAAAATACATTTACGTTTTTGGTTGTAACATGACAAAATGTGGAAAATTTCAAGGGGTATGAATACTTTTTCAAGGCACTGTATAATAATTTCCACATCATATTTCAATTATTTCTAGCCTATTTATATTAACCATTTGACCTCTGGAAGATTTACCCCCTTTTTTATTTTTTGCGCTGTAAACGCAAGTATTGAAAAAAAATATATTTTTTACCATTTGACCTCTGGAAGATTTACCCCCCTTCATAACCACGCGTATATTGATTGGTTTGCAAAAAAGTTATAGCGTTTAAAAACTATGGGATATTTTTATTTTTTAATTTGTGTTACTAGTAATGGTGGCGATCAGCGACTTATAGCAAGGCTGCGATATTGCGACAGACATTATGACACTAACTGACAATTTTTGGGAAGCAGTGACACTAATACAGTGATCAGTGCTAAAAATATGCACTGTCACTGTACTAATGACACTGGCTGGGAAGGGGTTAAACATCTAGGGTTATCAAAGAGTTAAATGTGTGCCTAGCCAGTGTTTTGGTGTACACAGTGTTGTGCTTTTACTAGGGGAAGTAATCAATTTCATTCCCTGCTTTGCGGTGAAAGTAAATCAGTTACTTCACAGCTGACAGGACAAAACTCTGCATTGTTTTCATAAAGCTGTCTGGCAGTGTGTTCCATACGTTCGGCGGGTGCCAGTGGTATTCTATTGAGCGACACACTGATCAGCATCTGCTGTGTAAAATCACAGCATAGCCGGGACGGCTGCGGCGCGTGTGCCCCCTACCTGGAGTTACCTTGCCGCCGTATATCTATGTTATACGGTCCGCAATCGGTTAATCTGAACAATCTTGAAGTGTGTAAATGTACTTTGTGAAGATCCCCGCACATTTACTTCCTTGAATTCTGTGATTCGTATTCGCTATACCTGCTGTGTCACGGAATTCACAGCGCCTGCCTTTTGAAATACAGAGGTGCTGAGAGGAGGAGTTTCAGGAGGCGGAGTCACAGGAAACACTGCTGCAGGCAGAAAGGTACCATGGGATATGTAGTCCTTGGAAATTGAAAGTTAACAGCAGAGGATGCAGGGAATCTGGGAAGTTGTGGAAATAATTGGCCATGAGACAGACAGCACTCATAACATAAAAGTAAGCTTATATTGGGTTGTCAATACCCTTTCCTTTCCTTTAAGGATGCAGCAATTACCTTGGTATATAAGAGCACACAGGACACCCCAAAATCTAGTCAACTTTATTATACAAATCTCCTGCTTAAAAGAGCTTCAGTATTGCCCTGTAACTATGATAATTAAATATTGTGATTTAGTTCAGTCCCTTTTATCTTGCTGCCAAAGTCACTCATACATACGGTAAATATGACTGGTTACCGTGTGGTTACAACTTTCCCCAAATTGTCATAATTCAGTTTGTATATATTTTGTCAGTCTGAATTTTTTTCTATACAGTTGTACTGTGCTGTCAATCTTTATCATTACCAGGTCCTTTCACCCATATATCATAACCTGCTTTGGTTTGTGCCTTTGCCCTCCCATCTGCACTTGGTCTCAGCAATCAATGAGGGTTCCTTTCCCTTTTATGCTTTCCTTAATTGCTTAAGGGTTTCCTGATTTATGTATTTGGCTTAGCCCTTGTAACCATGTTCTTTGCCCTCTCCGTGCTTGTTTTTGGCTTCTTGTCTTCATTGATGAATCCAAACTTGTCAACTTTATCTGGACGTTCTGTCTGCTATACTGCCAACAACCTTAGTCTGACCTCTGATGCCAGTTTTCATCTGGGTGCTGCATACCCTGTCTGTGTTTCACATGTCTGCTTGTGTATAGGGCGGCCTACTTCTTTTGTTCTTTACTTTGCTTCAGATTGTCTTTTTGGTGTCAACGGTAAAGAAATCCCAAGGGTTGCAATCTATCATGCAGTTTGTCAACATCACTGTGAGGTGGAATCTATTGGAGATCAAGTACTTATTAGATTTCATGTCTTGACATAAACTCACACACAGTAGATGTAACACTTAGAACCTACACTAAATCAAATCCAGGTTCAAATCTGACTTCAATACCTGTTCTGCTTCTGAATACTTAATTTAGATCATTTTATTGGGTTCCATTGTTGCTTTAAAATATACTAAAGTCTGTAAGGGTAGGGGTATAGGGTGGTCGTCACGTCCTTCATGTTTTTCGTCCTCGTTGGGCGCCAAGCAAGGGTCGCATGAGAAGCCTACCTTGGGGTGGGTTCTTTGTGCTAAGCCAGGCATTGAACAGAGTCCCTAACCCTTGCACATGGGGTAACACTTCACGCCAAAGGCATGCTCACAATGCACCAGGGACAAGGCGGGAGCTGCGGTCATGTGAAGAGTCCAACATTAAGGCGGCCTTCCAACTCAGAGATGAGCCACATGTGTGCAGTACCCAAAGTACGGAGTTCCTCCTTAAGCTGGTCGTCCCATGTCCTACATACTTGTAGTGTTGCATTCGAAGGGACAGGCTGAGCCTCTGCCCCACTCCACCAGTTAACGCACCTCTGTTACCTCACTTCCAGTAACAGAATGGGGACCCACCAAGTACATAGTGTGGACCTCATGCATTATCTCACTTAACTGTACCAAACTCTTTTACTGTACCGAGTGACCAGTCAATAATCTCCATAACGCTAGTCCACTTCCGGTGACCGGCAGAGACAGACAGCTAGAGAGGGAGTCAAAGCACCAACCCCCTCGCTACTGGAGAACCTTTCACCTAGCCAGGTACCCAGTGCGGATCCTGACCTCCCTGGGGCCCTAAGCAAAATTCTGCTAAGGGGCCCTCTACTTGACCCGTGATGCCGTGAGCTATGTAAACCATTTGCCATTGCCACACAGTCACACCTGACACTTCAGTGCTCCCAAAACAATCCTCCCTCCTTTAAACAAAACAGTCTACAACAATATAGAACAGAATGAGGTCCTCAGAGATCCCCCCTTACATCAGGGTCCTCAGAGAGCCCCCCTTACATCAGGGTCCTCAGAGATCCCCCCTTACATCAGGGTCCTCAGAGAGCCCCCCTTACATCAGGGTCCTCAGAGAGCCCCCCTTACATCAGGGTCCTCAGAGAGCCCCCCTTACATCAGGGTCCTCAGAGAGCCCCTCCTTACACCAAGGTCCCCAGAGAGCCCCCCTTACACAAGGGTCCCCAGAGGGCCCCGTCCTTACATCAGTGTCCCCAGAGGGCCCCGTCCTTACATCAGTGTCCCCAGAGGGCCCCGTCCTTACATCAGTGTCCCCAGAGGGCCCTGTCCTAACATTAGTGTCCCCAGAGAGCCCCCCTCTTACATTAGTGTCCCCAGAGGCCCCCTTCCTTACATTAGTGTCCCTAGAAAGCCCCCCCTCTTACATTTGGGCCCCCAAACAGCTGACTCCCCCCCTTGCAGAGATTCCCCTGTACCTGGCTGGTGGAGGCGGCGATCGGCAGCTATATGGTGTCCACAGGCAGGGGGATCTCCCTGGGGCTGGTAGTTCTATCTCCGAATGTATACAGCGGAGAGGGGAGGGGCCTCTGACCCGGGCATCAGCAACAGTGTTCAAGCAGAGTGAAAGTGAAACTAATACCTGCCTGGGTCAGAGGCCCCTCCCTTCTCCTCTCCACTGTATACACTGAGAGTACTACAAAGCCCAGGGAGATCCTGCTGCCCACTCAGGCACCATAGAGCTGCCGATCGCCGCCTTCCACCTCCTCCCACCTCCTCCCACCTCTCCTCACTGCACTCTAAATGGCCAGCCAGAGGTGCAGGGGGGATGCTGGGTCTTGGGGGCCCCCTAGGGTTGCCACCTGTCCGGTTTTGACCCGGACAGTACGGGTTTAGGAGGCTGTGCCCGGGTTTCCCTCTGCCTCACACCCGGACACCATTTCCAGCTCACAGGGGTTACCATGGGGCCGCCTTTTACAAGCCCCAGCACACAGGGGGACCCGGACAGCAGGGGGATTGTAGCGGCGGGCAGGGGGAGCAAATACAGAGCAATGAAAACAGAGAGAGAGGCGACAGGCAGTTGCTGGTGCAGAAGTTTTTAATAAAGTAAATGCTTAAAAACAATCCACTCACTGTCAGTCTGTGAACTTAGTCGGCTGTCCCATCCTCCCCTCCAATCCACAATGCTGTTATTACTGAATCGCTTGAGAAAGCCAATAACACAGAGCTGCGGGGAGACTGCAGTGAGCTGTCAGCCTGGGATGCTGTGACCAATCAGAGCGTTCCGGAGGCTTAACCACGCCTCCATCATCAGAGGCTGACAGTTCACATGAGTTTCCCGTGGCTCTCTGTTTCCTCCAGTGATAACAGCAGCGTTGATTGGAGGGGAGGATGGGACAGCCGACTTCACAGACTGACATATACAGCTCTGACATGGACAGTAAGTGGATTGTTTTTAAGCATTTATTTTATTAAAAACTTCTGCACCAGCAGCTGCCTGTCGCCTCTCTTATGTTTTGACTCCTCTGTGTTTTCCCCCCTCCTCCTGTATTTGCCCCCCCCTCCTCCTCCTGTATTTGTCACCCCCCCTCCTGTATTTGCCACCCCCTCCTCCTGTATTTGTCACCCCCTCCTCCTCCTGTATTTGTCACCCCCTCCTCCTGTATTTGTCACCCCCTCCTCCTGTATTTGTCACCCCCTCCTCTGTAATTGTTCCCCTTCTCTGTAATTTCCCCCCCTTGTCTGTATTTGCACCCCCTCCTCTGTAATTGTCTCCTCTTCCTCTGTATTTGCCACCCCCTCCTCCTGTATTTGCATCCTCTTCCTCTGTATTTGCACCCCCCCTCCTCTGTAATTGTCTCCCCTCCTCTGTAATTGCCACCCCTCCTCCTCCTGTATTTGTCACCCCCTCCTCCTGTATTTGTCTTCCCCTTCTCTGTAATTTCCCCCCCTTGTCTGTATTTGCACCCCCTCCTCTGTAATTGTCTCCTCTTCCTCTGTATTTGTCACCCCCTCCTCCTGTATTTGCATCCTCTTCCTCTGTATTTGCACCCCCCCTCCTCTGTAATTGTCTCCCCTCCTCTGTAATTGCCACCCCCTCCTCCTCCTGTATTTGTCACCCCCTCCTCCTGTATTTGTCACCCCTCCTCTGTAGTTGTTCCCCTTCTCTGTAATTTCCCCCCCTTGTCTGTATTTGCCCCCCCTCCTCTGTAATTGCATCCTCTTCCTCCTGTATTTGCCACCCCTCCCCCCTCCTCTGTAATTGTTCCCCTTCTCAGTAATTTCCCCCCCTTGTCTGTATTTGCACCCCCTCCTCCTGTAATTGTCTCCTCTTCCTCTGTATATGCCACCCCCTCCACTGTATTTGCCACCCCCTCCTCCTGTATTTGCATCCTCTTCCTCTGTAATTGTCTCCCCTCCTCTGTAATTGTCTCCCCTTCTCTGTAATTGCTCCCCCCTTCTTTGTAATTTGCCACCCCCTCCTCCTGTATTTGCATCCTCTTCCTCTGTATTTGCACCCCCCCCTCCTCTGTAATTGTCTCCCCTCCTCTGTAATTGCCACCCCCTCCTCCTGTATTTGTCACCCCTCCTCCTGTAATTGTTCCCCTTCTCTGTAATTTCCCCCCCTTGTCTGTATTTGCATCCTCTTCCTCCTGTATTTGCCACCCCCTCCTCCTCCTGTATTTGTCACCCCCTCCTCTGTAATTGTTCCCCTTGTCTGTATTTGCACCCCCTTGTCTGTATTTGCACCCCCTCCTCTGTAATTGTCTCCTCTTCCTCTGTATTTGCCACCCCCTCCTCCTGTATTTGCATCCTCTTCCTCTGTATTTGCACCCCCCCCTCCTCTGTAATTGTCTCCCCTCCTCTGTAATTGTCTCCCCTCCTCTGTAATTGTCTCCCCCTCTTCCTGTATTTGTCACCCCCTCCTCCTCCTGTATTTGCACTCCTCTTCCTCTGTATTTGCCCCCTAGCTCTGTATTTGCACCCCTCCTCTGTAAGTGTGCCTATAGGGCCGATCGGCTCTGCAGGTACCATGCCAATGACTGGTTGCTGTTCTTCCTTCTTGTCTTGTTGAATGAACAATTGCTAAACATGGTTCCTTTTTATTTCTTGTGTTTTCCACAGATCCTAAAGCACACTATGAAGCAGAGGCAGAAAACTATTTTGCATTACATCAACGCCGTGGAGCCATGAAACAAGCCAAGGTTCATTATGTCAAGTGTCATGAGTTTATAGCCACCTTCTTCCCTCAGCCAACATTTTGCTCCGTTTGTCATGAATTTGTTTGGTAATCCTCATGTTTTTCTGTACACGTTCAGATTCATAGGATAGACAATAGATTTTGCTTGCAAATACTTACAGTACATATTAATGCTGTTTAGAAGTTTGATAAGCAATTGTGGTTGCAAATCGACTGTAAATACTATTCCAGGGGTAGGCAACTTCTTGAGCACAGTGTGCTGAAAAATGTTTTCAAAGACATTGAGCGTGCCGATTTTATAACAAAAATAACAACATTTTTTATAAAGTAAACTCTATAAACTTACTTACTTCAGTAGTGAGAAATTAACATCCTGCACTCTCACGCCTCAGATCAGCCCCAATTCCTGTAACTCCACGCCTTTGATCACTGTCCCCCCTGCACATCTGCCCCACCACTGTAAACCCCCTGCACATTTGCCCCACCACTGAAACTTCCTTTACATCTGTTCCACCACTGTAACCCCCTTTACATCTGCCCCACCACTGTACCACCCTGCTCATCTGCCCCACCACTGTACCACCCTGCTCATCTGCCTCACCAATGTACCCCCTTTCTCATCTGTCCCACCACTGTAACCTCCTGCACATCAGTCCCACCACTGTATCCCCTGCTCTTCTGCCCCACCGCTGTAACCCCCTGCTCATGTTTTCCACTGATGTACTTCCTTTCTCCTCTGCACCCCTCTGCCTCATCTCTGTACCCCCCTTCTCCTCTGCCACACCCCTGTAACCCCCCGCTCATCTGTCCCACCAATGTACCTCCTTTCTCCTCTCCCCCAACACTGACCCCCTGAGATCAGTTTAAAATAGGAAAGTAGGGGGCTGGCAGGACCACCCCAAAAAGGAAACAATGCAAAGAGAACAGGATACCTTTTAATACAAGTACATGGTAACATAGACACATGTCAGAAATATGAAATGTTGGAGTAATATACACTTTAATTATACATTTTCCTTTGAATTTAATTGCAGAACTACGTTGTGTCTATTATTGCTCAGAAGGAGATACTGCACACTTAAGATTTAAATTAAATTGGGTCTGGCCTCACATTTTCCAAAAGTAACAATAGTGCTAAAATGCCACAGTGCAGTCAGAAAGTACCAATGTCAGTCTTCAGCTTGATCAATATGTTCATGCAGGGCTACCTTGGACCCAAAGCCCAGGCTATATACAGGGCATAAGCTTCTTACCAAGTTGAGATTAATCCCCACCTCTTGTCATTCAACTGTCAAATGTCTGCACTACCCAATGAAGCCTTGCCATTTGACACTTGAATCATATGATAAATGCACTTACTGTATATTTGCAGGAAAAGGTTTATGTTTAAAATTTGTTTTGCAAAACAGCCTGCAAAGCAATGCACCTTTGATTAGTGTGTGGTGGGTGTAATTCCAGGCTATTGCAAACTCTTCCTCCAGTTATATGTCTGTACAGAGTTATGGAGAGTTGGAGGTCTATGTCTATGGACTACAAGTGTGGTGAATACTGCACTTGTGTTTCATTGAGAACTACAAGTCCCTTTGTCACTGTGACAGATGGGACTTGTATAATATAGCATACAGGTATCGCCAAACATTGTATTCAACTTCAGTGTAAGATAAATGAAAGCCAGGCTCAAATCAACTCAAATCCCAGCCCATTGGCCACTTTCCTCTGACATTGGGCGCAAGACCAATAAATTGAATACAGTATGCAGTGGTACCTGCATGCTATATTATATCTTGGAGCAAGATGTGCTCTGTCTCTGCCACCACCTTAATACAGAGTTTTCACCTGGGAGACTAATACTGCAGGCTTGGGCAGGCGCCGATTTGTTATAGTAGGTGGGGCTTGCAGTTCATTCACAGATCTCTGAGCTTTAATGGCATTCCAGTCTTAGTCCATAGAGTTTAATATTGAGTTTATTATTGAGTTGGCCCACCCTTTGCAGCTATAACAGCTTCAACTCTTCTGGGACGGCTGTCCACAAGGTTTAGGAGTGTGTCTATGGGAATGTTTGACCATTCTTTCAGAACAAATGAAGGAAACCTGGTGCCCGAAGACACAATTATGAACCCCTAGAGGTCTATTATAGACAGACCAAAACTTTGAATATAAAAAGGTATACATTTATTTTCATATAACAATAGTGGACATATAGAAATCAATACATAAAAACAGTATCTGATACCCAATTAGTACAATTGTATGAGCTGACCACTGTCCTGGTGTGTTGTATACTAATATTGTACTACTTGAATACTTTCTTTGTTATAGAAAATCTGTACCCATCTGAACCAAATTAAGCTCTGAAGAAGGACTTTTAGTCCGTAACATGTAAGGTGTTTTACATCTGTACTGATCATCACTAGTCCGTCCCACACCAGGACAGTGGCCAGCTCATACAATTGTACTAATCGGGTAGAAGATACTGTTTTTATGTATTGATTTCGATATGTCCACTATTGTTATATGAAAATAAATGTATACCTTTTTATATTTAATGTTTTGGTCTGTCTATAATAGACACCTAGTGGTTCATAACAGTTTCTTCGGGCACCAGGTTTTCTTCATTTGTTCTTAAATTGGGTCGAACAGACCAAATCCTTGTCCACATACACTCTAATCCCTCCCCCTCTTTTCTTGACCATTCTTTCAGAAGCGCATTTGTGAGGTCAGGCACTAATGTTGGACAAGAAGGCCTACCTCGCAGTCTCCCTTATAATTCACCCCAAAGGTGTTTTATTGGTTTGAGGTCAGAACTCTGTGCAGGCCAGTCACGTTCCTCCACCCCAAACTTCTCACCCATGTCTTTATTGACCTTGCTTTGTGCACTGGTGCGCAGTCATGTTGGAACAGGAAGAGGTCATCCCCAAACTGTTCCCACAAAGTTGGGAGCATGAAATTGTCCAAAATGTCTTGGTATGCTGACGCCTTAAGAGTTCCCTTCACTGGAACCAAGGGGCCAGGATCAACCCCTGAAAAACAACCACACACCATAATCCCCCCTCCACCAAATGATTTGGACCAGTGGACAAAGCAAGGTCCATAAAGGTATGGATGAATGAGTTTGGGGTGAAGGAACTTGACTTGAACCCTACGGACTAAGACTGGGATGTCATTAAAGTTCATGTGCGTGTAAAGGCAGGCATCCCAATAGTTTTGGTAATATAGTGTATAAGGAAATGTTGCTCAATCCAGCTAAGAATTAATTACCAAAAGTATTACACATTTACATTTAACTGATCCAAAGCCGAAAACACCTTGAAATTTCTCTTTTTCCCATAGTTTCAATTGGCTGTTTACAAATTTTTCCTTAATTTAGTCATTTATTCATTAGGAAAGCAATTTAAAGTACACACAAGCTTGGCAAATGTTTGCTTTAAGAAGCCTTCAAGTTCAGGTGAAATTACATAGAAACGTTTTCCCTCTAAAATGTTATCTAACCTTCAGCTTGAATAATCCCCTTGATTTATGAGTTGTACAGAGTGGCCTTTCTAAGATCATACTCAAATATGACACCAGTACACAGGTCCAGCTACAGTCAGAGTGCTAAGCCACTTGCTCTCTACTTAACATAACACCCAAGTGAACTGAAATGACCCAGGTTCGGCAGACTATTTGAAGGCCAACTCTGTCTAATAAGAATTTTTTTAGTAAGAACTAACACATGTTGTCTTCATATATCTTTTACAGTATATCAGGTACTTTAGTGGTGACATATCCCCTACCTCACTCTGCATTTTCAAGCAGGTCAGCTGACATAACTGAAATAGTAATCAATGTTCACAATCAATGAGAGAAAAAGGTTACAGGCCCCTCTTACCAAGAGCTGTTCATGTGGTAAAGACCATGCTTTTCCGGGAATTATGGCACAGCTGTAACAGCCCTCCGTGCCCTGGATTTTGCACCTGTACTTCTGTGCCTCAAATAGACTGACTTACTGTACTGTACTCAGTACAGCATGTATACATTTTCACTTTGTGATGGCATTGGTAATAGAAAAATGACCAGTGACTAAAAAAAATCTGCTCCTATCATTCACCCAAAAATACATACGTTCTATTAGAATGTATTGTATGTGTGTTAACAACTGCAGTTTAAAACTGGTCCATTGTTTAAAAAGCAATACGTAGTGTCTCTATATAATAAATTATATCTTATCTAAAGCCAACTTTTTTTTGGGGATAAACTAGGGCAGGGGTAGGCTACCTTTGAGAGATGGCGATCTACCTGGACAACATAGAAGAGATCAAAGATCACTGGGGTACAGCACCCTTTTCAAAAACAAAAAGAAAATAACTAACAAACCCCAATAAAAAGTAAAGAGGGCGTAAAAATATGAACTTGGCCTACCTTAAAATTTAGCTTCAGTAATTAACTCAGCATTCACTTTCATCCACAATTTTTTTCATGTCTGGTGAGCAATTGGTCACCCCACAAGGCTGATGCCGTAGTCCATCATGAAAGCAGAACATCTGGTACTTCAGCCTGATTTGCTTGACTAGTTTCAGACCTTGCTTCTGGCCAGTGTAAGTAGTATGTAGGGCAGTGTCCAGGGGTTAGTAGTAGGTAAGGCAGTGTCCAGGGGTCAGTAGTATCTAGTACACAGGTCAGTTGGATTTAGGGTAGTGTACAGAGGTCAGTAGTATGTAGGGCAGTGTACAGAGGCCAGTAGTATGTAGGGCAGTGTACTTATGTCAGCGGTATACAGAGGTCAGTAGGATGTTGATGTAGGGCAGTGTACAGAGGTCAATAGGATTTAGGGCAGTGTACAGAGGTCAGTAGTATGTAGAGCAGTATACAGAGGTCAGTAGTAAGTAGAGCCGTGTTCAGAGGTCAGTAGTAAGTAGAGCAGTGTACAGAAGTCAGTAGTAAGTAGGACAGTGTACAGAGATCAGGAGGTATGTAGGGCAGTGTACAGAGGTCAGCAGTATGTAGGGCAGTGTATAGAGGTTAGTAGGATGTAGAGCAGTGTGCAGAGGTCCATAGCATTTAAGGCAGTGTACAGAGGTCAATAGGATGTAGGGCAGTGTACAGATATAAATAGGATGAAGTGAAGTGTACAGAGGTCAACAGTTTGAAGAGCAGTGTATAGGGATCAGTAGGGTGGAGGACAGGGGGTCAGGAGGACATGGTACTAGGAGGTCAGGAGGGCATGGTGCACAGGCGTTATGAGGGTATGGTGCAGGGGGGCCGGGGGATAAGGCACTGGGGAGTGAGGAGGGAATAGTACTGGGGGGTCAGGAGGGTATGGTATTGGCATGTCAGGAGAGCACAGTACTGGGGGTCAGGAGGGTATGGTATTAGGGGGGCCAGGAGGGAATGGTCATGGGGGATCAGCAGGGCTGGGGGTGTCAGGATTGAATGGTATTGTGTGATCCAAAGAGAATGGTGCTGGGGGTCAGGAGGGCATGGTATTGTGAAGTCAGGAGGGAATGGTATTGGGGGGTCAGAAGAGTATGGTATTGGGGATTCAGAAGAGTATGGTATTGGGGGGTCAGGAGGGAATGGTACTGGAGGATCATAAGGGTACAGAAGTTGTTACCTGTTGCAAAGTGGTGCAGGGAAGCTGCCGTGGCCTATCTACTGTACAAGTTCTGGCAACTGATCCCCACCGGCCATCGACTCTCGTCCATCCCACAAGTGAATTGGATGGATTGGAGAGGAATTTGGGTGGGGATGAGCACAGAGGCCAGTAGTATGGCCAGTAGTATGTAGGGCAGTGTACATATGTCAGCAGTATACAGAGGTCAGTAGGATGTTGATGCAGGGCAGTGTACAGAGGTCAATAGGATTTAGGGCAGTGTACAGATGTCAGTAATAAGTAGAGTCGTGTTCAGAATTCAGTAGTAAGTAGAGCAGTGTACAGAAGTCAGTAGTAAGTAGGACAGTGTACAGAGGTCAGGAGGTATGTAGGGCAGTGTACAGAGGTCAGCAGTATGTAGGGCAGTGTATAGAGGTTAGTAGGATGTAGAGCAGTGTGCAGAGGTCCATAGGATTTAAGGCAGAGTACAGAGGTCAATAGGATGTAGGGCAGTGTACAGAGATCAATAGGATGAAGTGAAGTGTACAGAGTTCAGCAGTTTTAAGAGCAGTGTATAGGGATCATTAGGGTGGAGGACAGGGGGTCAGTTGGGCAGAGGACAGGGGCTCAAGAGGACATGGTACTAGGAGGTAAGGAGGGCATGGTACACAGGGGTTATGAGGGCATGGTGCAGGGGGGCCAGGAGGGCAAGGCACTGGGGAGTGAGGAGGGAATAGTACTGGGGGGGTCAGGAGGGTATGGTCTTGGCGGGTCAGGAGGGCACAGTACTGGGAGGTCAGGACGGTATGGTATTAGGGGGGCCAGGAGGGAGTGGTCCTGGGGGATCAGCAGGGTTGGGGTGAAAGGAGGGAATGGTATTGTGTGATCTGAGGAGTATGGTGCTGGGGGGTCAGGAGGGCATGGTATTGTGAGGTCAGGAGGGAATGGTATTGGGGGGGTCAGAAGAGTATGGTATTGGGAATTCAGAATAGTATGGTATTGGGGGGTCAGGAGGGATTGGTACTGGGAGGATAAGGGTACAAAGTTGTTACCTGTTGCAAAGGGGTGCAGGGAAGCTGCCCTGGCCTAGGATTGCTTAAGTGTGTGCCTGCACCACTCTGCAGCTTTGGTGAAAGAGCTGGGTCAGCAAGGCAGGAACAGTAGCACGATTGATAGATCGGTGGGATTGTCACTTTGTATTTAAAAAAAAAAAAAAAAACTGTTATACTATCTCCTCTCCTCTCCTCTCCTCCCCTCCCCTCCCCTTCCCTTCCCTTCCTCCGCTCTTCCCAGCAACCACAGGAAATACACCTGTTACTGTTACCTGCAAGATGACATGTCTTAGAGCCCCCCCCCGCCCTGCACTTACCTTGTCTCGGGTGACGGCGGCATCATGTCCTCCGTTTCCTCTCCTGCCGGCTCCTCCTCTCATCCTCTCATCCTCTGCTATGATTGGACGCCTGATAGGCGCCCAATCACAGCATCTGTCGTTTCAGCCAATCAGGGCACAGGTCACACAGACCTGTGCTCCTGATTGGCTAAGGGGCAGTACAATGTTAGCAAACCGAATTCCTTCGGTTTGCTAACATCAGTGCTGAGTGACAAGGAACGCACAGCGTTGCGCCCGTTTGTCACCTTTTTGGACGCTTGGTGAAAGAGCTGGGTCAGCAAGGCAGGGATGTGTACATGATCTACCCATCACCTGCCAGCAATCGATGGGTAGATTCCGATCAGCCGTTTACCAACCCCCGGACTAGAGAATAGTTAAATCCCCTATCATGTTTTTTTCCCATCACTGTTGCACTGGGGAGATCAACATTTGCTTCCTGTCCTAAGAAATCCAACAGCAAGTGAGAAGAACTCTGTCAGCGGTAAAGAAAATAGTCTCTAATGCCCCGTACACACGGTCGAACTTTCCAACGGAAAATGTGCGATCGGAGCTTGTAGTCAGAAATTCCAACCGTGTGTAGGCTCCATCGGACAGTTTCCATCGGAAATTTCCATCGCACAAAATTTGAGATCTGGTGCAGATGCGGTATGTGCATGGACACAGTCACGCAGAAGTGGTTGTAGGGCCTTGCATGGCTCCTGCATGGCTGTTAAATTTTGAAATGAGACCACTCTCAGACCACTCTCAAATCCCTCCACTGCATTTGTATCAACCGATATAGGTTTGAGGCGGATGCAGGCCAAAAACAAAGGCAGCCCAGGTGCCAGCGACCATCTGAGCAAAGCCTTAGACAGCTGTCACTAGAATAGTTGTCTTTCCTGTTTTGGTGACTCAAATTTTAGATTTTCTATCACTTTTAGTCCCGGCTTCAATGCTTAGCAGAATGAACTGAGAGGGTAACTCTGACCAGCAGAGATATAGACAGCAATAAAAACCTACCAGGGGTTCTGAATTTCCCTGCTGTACCCTATCCAAAGATAAAAAAAAAATGCTTTAGATTTACAGTACTATTATCTACTGTACTTATTATGTTCAGGACTAAAATATGTTGTAAAAATATTTTTACTTCTATTTAGCAACATACAGTATATGAAATGTTGCCCACCAGTGTCACCCATCAGTGCCGCCTATCAGTGCTTATTAGTGCCTCCTTATCAGTGCCACCTCATCAGTGCCCATAAGTACCGCCTCATCAGTGCCCATAATGCCATCTCATCAGTGCTCATCAGTGCAGCCTATCAGTGCCCATCAGTGCAGCCCCATCAGCGCACCTTTAGTGAAGGAGAAAAATTACTTATTTACAAAATTTACTGACAGAAATTAAGAAAACATTTTCTTCCCCAAAATTTTTGGTCTTTTTTCCTTTTTTTTGTAAAAATTAAAAAACTCGGCAGTGATTAAATACCACCAAAAGAAAGCTCTATTTGTGTGAAGAAAATGATTAAAAATGAATTTGGGTACAGTGTTGCATGATTGCACAAATGTCATTCAAACTGTGACAGCGCTGAAAGCTGAAAAATGGACGGGGCAGGAAGGAGGTGAAAGTGCCCTGTATTGAAGTGGTTAATATATTTACCATAGGAACTAAGTAGGAAGGCATGGAATACTCACTATTAAATGTACCTCATCCCAAGTTAAGTGGTAAATAGGTGGAAGGGGACAGGAAAGGGGATTATAGCGGTACCATATAATGAAGAGAACACAGATTTTTTTGTAAAAAAAAAAACAAATACATTTATTATATGGAAAAATACAAAAATGACAATACACTGTAAAAATATGTAGATCAGTCAGCGTGAAGCCCACTTGGAAAAGGGGAAAAGAGGCCTCACCAATGGCTGAAACAACATATGCAACCTATAGTCCTTAAGATATTGATTGGGGATCTATAAAAGTTACCATATTTACCATAGGATTTTTGTGCAGTGAATTGCTGATATGCTATGAAAAGCAAGAACGGTCTGTGTAAATTGATCTCTTGATATTCAGCTCTATTCAGAACATGCAAACATCTAATAGAGTCTGTGGTGGGACATACAGTGGTGTGAAAAAGTGTTTGCCCCCTTCCTCATTTCCTGTTCCTTTGCTTGTTTGTCACACTTAAGTGTTTAGGAACATCAAACCAATTTAAACAATAGTCAAGGACAACACAAGTAAACACAAAATGCAATTTGTAAATGAAGGTGTTTATTATTAAAGGTGAAAAAAAATCCAAACCATCATGGCCCTGTGTGAAAAAGTGATTGCCCCCCTTGTTAAAACATACTATAACTGTGGTTGTCCACACCTGAGTTCAATTTCTCTAGCCACACCCAGGCCTGATTATTGCCACACCTGTTCACAATCAAGGCATCACTTAAATAGGAGCTGCTTGACACAGTAAGGTCCACCAGAAGATCCTTAAAAGCTACACATCATGCCGAGACCCAAAGAAATTCAGGAACAATTGAGAAAGAAAGTAATTGAGATCTATCAGTCTGGAAAGGGTTATAAAGCCATTTCCAAAGCTTTGGGAATCCAGCGAACCACAGTGAGAGCCATTATCCACAAATGGCGAAGACATGGAACAGTGGTGAACCTTCCCAGGAGTGGCCGGCCGCCCAAAATTACCCCAAGAGCGCAGCGACGACTCATCCAAGAGGTCACAAAAGACCCCACAACAACGTCCAAGGAACTGCAGGCCTCACTTGCCTCAGTTAAGGTCAGCGTTCATGCCTCCACCATCAGGAAAAGACTGGGCAAAAATGGCCTGCATGGCAGAGTTCCAAGGAGAAAACCACTGCTGAGCAAAAAGAACATCAAAGCTCGTCTCAATTTCTCCACAACACATCTTGATGATCCCCAAGACTTTTGGGACAACATTCTGTGGACCGATGAGACAAAAGTGGAACTCTTTGGAAGGTGTGTGTCCAAGTATATCTGGCGTAGAAGGAACACTGCATTTAAGAAAAAGAACATTATACCAACAGTAAAATATGGTGGTGGTAGTGTGATGGTCTGGGGCTGTTTTGCTGCTTCAGGACCTGGAAGACTTGCCGTGATAAAAGGAACTATGAATTCTGCTGTCTACCAAGAGATCCTGAAGGAGAATGTCCGACCATCTGTTCGTGTACTCAAGCTGAAACGAACTTGGGTTCTGCAGCAGGACAATGATCCTAAACACACCAGCAAGTCCACCACCGAATGGCTGAAGAAAAACAAAATGAAGACTTTGGAGTGGCCTAGCCAAAGTCCTGACCTGAATCCTATTGAGATGTTGTGGTATGACCTTAAAAAGGCTGTTCATGCTCGAAAACCCTCTAATGTAACTGAATTAGGACAATTCTGCAAAGATGAGTGGGCCAAAATTCCTCCAGGACGCTGTAAAAGCCTCATTGCACGTTATCGCAAACGCTTGGTTGCAGTTGTTGCTGCTAAGGGTGGCCCAACCAGTTATTAGGTTTAGGGGGCAATCACTTTTTCACACAGGGCCATGATGGTTTGGATTTTTTTTCACCTTTAATAATAAACACCTTCATTTACAAATTGCATTTTGTGTTTACTTGTGTTGTCCTTGACTATTGTTTAAATTGGTTTGATGTTCCGAAACACTTAAGTGTGACAAACATGCAAAGGAACAGGAAATGAGGAAGGGGGCAAACACTTTTTCACACCACTGTATACCCTTCTGCCCCGTACACACGGTCGGATTTTCCGATGGAAAATGTTCGATTGGGAGATTTTTGTTGGAAATTCCGACCACGTGTAGGCTCCATCAGACATTTTCCATCGGATTTTCCATCACGCAAAATCTGAGAATGCTCTGGTATGGATTTTAAGGGGGACCCCCACGCAATTTTTTTTCTCATTTTGGCGTAATGGACTGGGGGGATCCCATGCCATTTTTTTCAATGACTAAAATGATTTTATCTGTATTGCCGGGACCGACAATTCATTATAGCCGTGAGTACTTTTAAATGACTTTTTTTCCTTTAGAAATTTAATTTTGTGCAGGGACTGTTCTAAACATGGGAAAAAAAAGCATTATTAAAATCACTGCTCCCAAAAAAACTGCTGTTTTTAAAACTTTTTTTTGCATTGATATATGTCCCCTGGGGCAGGACCCAGGTCCCCAAACAATTTTTATGACAATACCATGCATATAAGCCTTTAAAATTGGCACTTTTGATTTCTCCCATAGACTTTTAAAGGGTGTTCCGCGGCTTTCGAATTTGCCTCGAACACCCCAAATTGTTCGCTATTCGGCAAACAGGCGCCTCGACTCGAACATCGGGCTCATCCCTAGTCTTCAATTAACATGTTCATGGCGCACTATTGCGTAGAGCCAGCCTCTTTGTCTTCTTTTAAATTTGGTTTACATATCTTGTCTGTTGATGGTGCCAATTAAACCTTTTACTTTTGTCCAGCACTTTGCCCACCCGGGTGTGTATGGCTAGTTATTTCCCACACGTAGGCTGCCATGGAGTCTGTCAGGAAAACTGAAAATTTCTATCAAATACTTACTGTAATTTTCCTTTCCTGATGGACTCCATGGCAGCAGGAGTTCCCTCCCAGTGGCTGGGGTAGGCTAAATTATGGAACACGGCCTCAGGCCCGGAACAAAGATTTATGGGAGAAGGGTCCTATGAGGTATAGGGCGGGTATAGGGCGGGATTAACCCACACGTAGGCTGCCATGGAGTCCATCAGGAAAAGGAAAATTACGGTAAGTATTTGATAGAAATTTTCCATTATATACATATATAGACTGCTCAAAAAAAATAAAGGAACACTTTTTAATCAGAGTATAGCATCAAACACTGCTATAGAGATAAAATACTACTGATTAAAATACATTGGGTGAAAAATGATGCAATCTAAAATATTAAGAATTGGGTCATGGAATATAAGAGGGTTAGGCACAGCGGGTAAGAGGGCAATAGTGTTTTCTATGATGAGGAACTATGGGATTGATGTGGCTTGCCTGCAGGAAACCCATTTGACAAAAGAAACAGCCCAACAACTACAAAGGCAGAATGGGGTATACCAATTTCAGTACCACTCGGTTTATGGCTCATACAGTAGAGGGGTTAGCATAATGGTGAAGAAAGGGGTGAATTTTTCCTGCATGCAAGCCATCTCAGATGAAATGGGCCGGTATATTTTTCTCTGTTGTCAAATTGAAGATAAAAAGATGGTGATAGCAAATGTGTATGTCCCCCCCCCATTTAAAATGGAGATCATGCTTAAATTAAACGAGTTCCTGTTGGATAAGCAGGGAACACCCATCATAATAATAGGTGACTTTAACCAGGTATTGGATTACAATATGGACAGATTCCCAGCCCAGAGGGTAGCAGAAAACATGAAGAAAGGGCAGTTGAGTCGGTTTATGGAGGAGGTGGGTTGGATAGACTTCTGGAGGGTGCGGAACCCTGACGCTCAGCAATTTTCTTGCTGGTCGGCCACACACTCCACCCTCTCCAGAATTGATATGGTGATGGGAAACGATAGGGCATTGGAGCTGGTAGAAGCAGCTGAGTATTGGCCAAGGGGGATCTCGGACCACTCCCCTCTTATGCTTAGTTTAAAGATAGGGAGGGAGGAAATATTGAGGGGGTGGAAAATTAACCCGTGCTGGTTTGAGATACTCAGAAGTATAGATACCATCCCACCAACACTGAGAGAATTTATTGTAGTCAACGCAAACACAGCAGAATTAGGGATTATATGGGATACCCTTAAGGCTTTCTTGAGGGGATTATTAATTCAGCAGGTGGCGAAGTACAACAAGGGGGTAAGGGCACAGGAAGAAAATAAAAGGAGGGAAGCGGCTGCAGCAGAGGCTAATTATATTCTAGCCCCAACAATGGAAGGGAAAGAAAAATGGCTGGAAAAACAACAGGAATATAAATTATGTGTAATCCAGAGAGTCGAGACCAAACAGTTGTTACAGAGGCAGGAGGCCTTCATGGAAGGAGAGATGGTGGGGAGGATGTTGGCCCAGGTGGCAAGGGCGAACAGGGCCCCCAGTAATGTATCAGCTATTCGAAGTAGAGACGGGGGGGTAACCTCGAACTCCAAAAGTATACTGGAAAGCTTTGAGGAGTTCTATAGGGACTTATACTCCGCACGAGTAAGGGGAGCGGGGAGATCAATGATGGAGAGTTTTTTGGGGAAGGTAGCCCTTCCGAAGATAACACTTGAAGAAAGAGTTGGTCTGGATTCCCCAATAACGCTCTCCGAATTACAACAGGCTGTAGCCGACATGGCAAATCAAAAGTCTCCGGGTCCGGATGGTCTCCCAACGGAAACGTATAAATACTATGGGGATATCCTGCTCCCGGAACTGTTGAAGGTTTTAGGGGGGGCAATGGAGGTGGGTTATCTCCCTGAGTCAATGAGAGAAGCTACCATCATCGTACTTCATAAGGAAGGGAAAGATCCCCTAGATGCCGCTTCGTATAGGCCAATCTCCCTTTTGTGCACGGATGCAAAAATTCTAGCTAAAGTTATCTCAGCTAGAATGGATAAAGTTATTTCAAAATTGGTCCACCCTGATCAGTCTGGGTTCATAGCAAACCGATCAACCAGTACAAATATAAGGAGAGCTTTTTTAAATCTTCAAACGCCAACAGATAATATAGGGTCGAAGGCGATATTATCATTGGATGTGACCAAAGCCTTCGACTCTATAGAGTGGGAATACATTTGGCGTATACTGGAAGAGTTTGGATTTGGACCCACGCTGATCGGGTGGATCAAGATGCTCTATGACAGACCAGTAGCTAGATTAAAAATTAACAATAGATTTTCAAATCAAATAAAATTGGAAAGGGGAACCAGGCAGGGGTGCCCTTTATCGCCCTTGCTCTTTGCGCTAGCTATGGAGCCCCTTGCGGAGTACATCAGAAGGAGCCCTGACATTGTAGGTTTCCGTAGGATCTCAGGAGAAGAGCGTATAGCATTATATGCTGATGATATATTGCTCTTCCTGGGGGACATAGAACACTCATTGGAGGAAGCAATGAAAGCTGTGGAGAGGTTTGGTAGTTTCACGGGTCTAGAGATCAACTGGACGAAGTCAGAGCTCCTTCCGATGGCCGAAATAAGGGAAGGGATGCTAAGGAATAGCCCTAAATTAGCAGTCGTAGATTCCCTTAAATATTTAGGGATCAGGATAACAAGAGACCCCAATCAATACTTGCATAATAATCTGATACCAATATTGGGGAAGTTTAGGGAGAAAATTAAAACATGGAAATCCCTCCCCCTGTCTAGTGCCGGTAGATGTTCATTAATAAAAATGATTTGGCTGCCCCAACTGTTGTATGTGCTCCATAATGCCCCCATATGGATCCCCAGAAAATGGTTTGATAAAATCGAGAGTCTATTTAGGGAATTGGTGTGGAAGGGGGGACAGGCAAGAATACGGCTTCGGACTCTGCAACTCCCTTCAGGGGAAGGGGGTCTTGCACTGCCCAATCCTGAGATATACTATTTAGCGTCTCAGTTACAACAATTAGTGGGATGTTGTGCCCAAGAGGGAGGGTCCCCTAATGGAAAAATTCTTTTGACAGGCGCGCTACACGAGACCATAATAGAAACTTTAGAGGCAGGGTCGTTTGGGGCTAAGAACCCAACAACAAAAATGGTCAGTAAAGTTTGGAAAGTCGTCAAAAAAAAGTTAAAATATATGGAGACTAACATATATACCCCAATCTGGAACAATAGCAACCTACAGGAATTACGTATAATGGGGAAAATCAGGGAGTGGGAAAATAGGGGAATTAAAAAAGTGAGCCAAATATACGATGGTCAGGCCATAAAAAAATTCGAAGTACTAAAAAGGGAATTTGATATCCCCCAGAATACACAGTTTAGTTATCTTCAAATAAGCCATGCCCTAGAAGCCCAGTTTCGAAACCAACCTATGGTATGGGAGGAACTACCAGTGCTACAGGTTATTGGGGAGCCAGGATCCACTAAAGGATTAATATCTGTGATATATAAACTACTGAACAGAGGGACCCTAGGCGAAGTAAAGCTGCTGGAGGTAAAAAAAAAATGGGAACAGGATCTAGGTGCCATTCCACAGGGACAATGGAAGAGAATACTAGAACTAGCCCCGATGATATCGGTTTCGCCCGCCCAGAAATTCTCACATCTGATGCTACTCAACAGAGCGTATTATACACCAAAGCTGTTATGTAAATTTGGAAGAAGGCCTAATGATAAGTGTCCGAGGTGCCAGGGGCAGGGGGACCTGGTCCATATGGTATGGAGATGCCCCAAGCTCTTCCGGTACTGGGAAGGGGTGACAAAAGTATTGAAGAGCATATTTAAAAAAGAAGTGGAAAGGGAAGTGGTACTTTGTATCCTGGGGTATAGACAGGAAAAGGGTGAAACAAAAAGTACAACAGTGGCAATATTAAGGGGCATGTATCAGGCCAGGAAGATGATAATGATGAGATGGCAATCACAGATGCCACCCACAGTAAAGAATTGGATCGATATAATGAATGAAACCCTCCCGAAGGAGAGAGCCGCGTACATAAAGAGATATAATATGAAAGAATTTGATAGGATGTGGAGACCATGGATAGAGGGAATACACCAGATACAGCTGGAATAGAGGGGGGGTGGGGGGGGGGGGAGGGGAGGCGGGAAAGGGGGGATAATGAGACAGGAGTAAATCCAGGCAATATTACTCAAAAAGCGGCTCCCTCCTTTTTAGCGGAGGGAATATAGAGTGCTCTTTTTTTATCTTCATAAAGAGATATACCTATGTGTTAAGTACAAAATGTATGTAAAAAAGATACTGGTCCTGGAATATTGTGTTGAGGTGTAAACATGTTTTATAGATGGAAAAACTAATAAAGATTATAATTAAAAAAAAGAGTATAGCATCAAGTCAATTAAACTCCTGGGGTATTGATCTGGTCAGTTAAGAAGCAGAGGGGGTTGTTAATCAGTTTCAGCTGCTTTGGTGTTAATGAAATGAACAGGTGCACTAGATGGGCAACAATGAGACAACCTTCAAAACAGGAATGGTTTTACAGGTGGAGGCCACTGCCATTTTTTTCCCTACTCATCTTTTCAGCTTTTTTTCACTAGTTTTGCATTTGGCTAGGGTCAGTGTCACTACTGGTAGCATGAGGGGATACCTGGACCCTGTAGAGGTTCCAAAGGCAGTCCAACTCCTCCAGGATGGCACATCACTACGTGCCATTACCAGAAGGTTTGCTGTGTTTCCCAGTACAGTCTCAAGAGCATGGAGGAGATTCCAGGAGACAGGGCCGTAGAAGGTCCTAGGAGAGTTGGACGGGGCAGTAGAAGGTCCTTAACCCATCAGCAGGATCGGTATCTGTTCCTTTGTGCAGGATGAGCACTGCCAGAGCCCTACAAAATGACCTCCAGAAGGCCACTGGTGTGAATTTCTCTGACCAAACAATCAGAAACAGACTTGGCACAGGGCACAGGGCACAGGGCACAGGGCCCGATGTCCTCTAGTGGGCCCTGTGCTTACTGCCCGGCACCGTGGAGCTCGATTGGCATCTGCCATTGAACACCAGAATTGGCAGGTCCGCCACTGGTGCCCTATGCTTTTCACAGATGAGAGCAGGTTCACCCTGAGCACATGTGACAGACATGAAAGGGTCTGGAGAAGCCGTGGAGAATGTTATGCTGACTGTAACATCATTCAGCATGACCGGTTTGGTGGTGAGTCAGTGATGGTCTGGGGAGGCATATCCATTAAGGGACGCACAGACCTCTACAGGCTAAACAATGCCACCCTGACTGCCATTAGTTATCCCATTGTCAGATCCTATGCTTGTGCAGTGGGTCCTGGGTTCCTCGTAACTTGTAATCTGCCTGACTTTTTCTGCTCATCAGCTATCTTTATTGTTAGTTTATTTTATGTGTGGCCCAAGGCAATTCGTCTTCTTCCAATGTGGTCCAGGAAGGTCCAAACTATGGACACCCCTGCATTAGAGTTTCCTTATAAGAGCTTGTTGGTGCTGCATACTACATCATACATAACTGCATCAAAAATTGTGCAGCTAGAATATGATTACAAATGGATAATGCACTGTAAATATTTGCTGTTATATACACATATACTGTAAATTTTCTGACTTGCCTGTCAAACAATTTCTAATTCTGTGCAGCCAGTCTTATGATGCACTGTTGGGTTTTCAGTGATTACCTGTGAATGAGCGGCCCTAGTAGTAGGCTATCTGCGTCCAGGGCCAATCATTTGCAGGTAATCGCATGAGCGAGAACATGCAAGCTACTGCGATAAGCTGTGGGGGATGTAGGCCTCCCATGGCTTTCAATGGGGCTTCCGCAGGGAACCACTCAACTCTACATTAAATAAAATATATGTTTTATATGTTGTATCTTGACTGATGTTATTATTCAGAGATCTTCCTATGAATGATACTGTATAGAAACATTTTCAACTAAAGATACATTATGTTTTATATCTTTTTCAGGGGGCTTAACAAGCAAGGTTATCAATGTCAACGTAAGAATTTTTCAAATAAATTTTTTTTAACTTTTGACAATAATGAATACATGTATAATTCTTATTTTTTTTTTTTTAATTACTAGAGTGCAATGCTGCTATTCACAAGAAATGCATTGATAAGGTTATCGCTAAGTGCACTGGATCTGCAGTTAACAGCAAAGAGACAGTAGTAAGTGTTTTCCATTTGTAAAAAAGTATATGAAAAACAAGATTGATAAAATCCGTGATGAAATCTCCACTCTACAGGTATCTTCCCCAGTTAAGACCCCATGTCAACAGGTACAACTGACACTCCCCTTATTCAAATCTGCTACTACAGACGAAGTTGCTAAACTGCTTTCTAACACCAACCTAACCACCTGTCCCCTGGACCCTATTCCCTCTCAAATACTATGGTCACCCTCTGACTCTATCCTACACTCTCTAACCCACATCTTCAATCTCTCCCTCACCTCTGGCATTTTCCCCAATGCTCTAAAACAAGCTCTGGTCACCCCCATACTTAAAAAGCCATCCTTGGACCCTACCAATCTTAACAACCTATGACCTATCTCCTTGCTTCCCATTTCCTCTAAACTCCAACCAACTGAGTGACCACCTCATTAAGAATAACCTTCTTGATCCCCTTCAATCTGGATTTCGCCCTCAACACTCCACAGAAACTGCTCTTTTAAAAACTCACAAATGACCTACTAACTGCAAAAACCAACGGACACTATTCATTACTCCTACTTCTGGACCTCTAAGCTGCCTTTGACACGGTTGACCACCCCCTCCTCCTCAAAAAACTTTACTCCCTCGGTCTCCATGACAGTGCTATTCAGTGGCTCTCATCCTACCTATCCCAACGCACCTTCAGTGTTACTTACAATTCTACTTCTCTTCCCTTCTCTGTCAGGGTCCCCCAAGGTTCTGTTCTTGGACCTCTTTTATTTTCAATCTACACCTCTTCCCTGGGTCAGTTGATAGCCTCTCACGGCTTTCAATATAATTTCTACGCTGACGACACACAAATCTATCTCTCCACCCCTCAACTCACTCCATCAGTCTCCTCACGCATCACTAACTTACTAACATACATATCTGTATGGATGTCACACCACTTCCTCAAACTCAACTTGTCCAAAACCGAGCTTATAATATTTCCTCCCCCACATGCCTCTTCCCCTGACTTCTCTGTCAAGAGCAATGGCACAACCATCCACCCACCCCCACATATCAGTGTGCTAGGTGTTATCCTGGACTCTGAACCCTCCTTTCGGCCCCACATCCAATCACTTTCTAAAGCATGCCGCCTCAACCTCCGCAACATCTCTAAACTACGTCCCTTTCTAACCAATGAAACCACAAAGCTCCTGATTCACTCCCTGGTTATCTCTCGCCTTGACTACTGCAACTCCCTCCTCATTGGCTTACCTTCAAATAGACTATCCCCCCTTCAGTCCATCATGACTGCTGCTGCCAGACTCATCCACCTTACAAATGGCTCAGTGTCTGCTACCCCTCTCTGCCAATCCCTCCATTGGCTGCCACTCGCCCAACAAATTAAATTCAAAATACTAACAATTAGTTACAAAGCCATCCACAACTCTGCTCTCAGCTACATCACTAGCATAGTCTCAAAATACCAACCTAATCGCCCTCTTCGTTCCTCCCAAGACCTCCTGCTCTCTAGCTTCCTCATCACCTCCTCCCGTATCCGCCAGAACTTCTCCCGAGCCATGCCCATCCTCTGGAATTTGCTACCCCAATCTGTCAGACTGTCTCCACATTTATCCACTTTTAGGCGATCCCTGAAAACCTTCCTCTTCAGAGAAGCTTATCCTGCCTCCATCTAATAATTGCGCTATTTTCTCCATTAGCTTATCCCCCACAGCTATTACCCTTTTGTATAACTTGACCCTCCCTCCTAGATTGTAAGCTCTAATGAGCAGGGCTCTCTGATTCCCCCCTGTATTGAATTGTATTGTAATTGTACTGTCTGCCCTTAATGTTGTAAAGCGCTGCGTAAACTGTCGGCTCTATATAAATCCTGTATAATAATAATTATGTTTTCTCCGATACCGAGCATTTGCGCGAGTACTTTTACTCGCACAAATGCTCCCGATGCTTGACCCGATACTTGGGAGAGGTGGGCGGAGTCAGAGGCTGCGATGAACTGGAAGTCGGCAGGCGGAGTCAGTGGGTGGGGTCAATGGCCGGAGAGGGTGGGCGGAGAGTCCATAACGGCAGTGGAACTAGCTAGGTAAGCTGGCAGGGATGCAGGGCGCAGCCGCATCAGGATCAGTGACTGGAGCCGTCGCATTCGGTCTCCGTCTGCGGTCGAACATCCCAACGCCCATCTTGGTACACCGGGCCACAGTAAGCCAGCAGCGGACACCTTGTTACACCCAGCCAATATAGTTTGGGGTGGGTGTAACAAGATGTCCGCTGCTGCTTACTGTGGCCTAGTGCAGGGTGTACCAAGATGGGCGTCGCAGCATAGCATTACAAAATAAATCCTTTCCTCTCATGTAATTTATTGCTGCATTTCAGTGCCTGCCCATCAGTGCCCCCTATCAGTGCCCCCTATCAGTGCCATCTATCAGTGCCTATAAGTGCCGCCTATCAGTGACATCTATCAGTGCCAGACACCTGTCAGTGCCATCTATCAGTGCCAGACCCCTGTCAGTGCCCATAAGTGCCACCTATCAGTGCCATCTATTAGTGCCAGTCACCTATCAGTGCCATCTATCAGTGCCCATAAGTGCCACCTATCAGTGCCAGCCACCTGTCAGTGATAGGCGGCTGGCACTAATGCTGGCACTGATATCAGTGCCAGCATTAGTGTTAGCCACCTATAAGTGCCATCCATCAGTGCCATCTATCTGTACCAGCCATCCGTGCCAGCCACCTATCAGTGCCCATCAGTCAGTGCCACCTATCAATGCAAGCCCTCAGTCAATACAACCTATCAGTGCCCATCAGTAAAACTGTCACATGACATTAAAAAAAAGTATCGGTAATCGGTATCGGCGAGTACTTGAAAAAAAGTATCGGTACTTGTACTCGGTCTTAAAAAAGTAGTATCAGGACAACCCTAATATTAATAATATGAATAGGTCTCTGCATTATCTCTGCTCCTTCAGTTGCAATAATATTGAAAGATAATTGTAAGTCACATTTTGCTTGTGACCTCTCTTCATGTAATAAAACAGAGCAGTCCCCACTTTACACAGCTCCTGGTTTTACCTACATTACCTTCAGATGGTGAAACCTAATATTGTGACCACAGAATCCAATTATTCACTTTAGGTTATTATTATTATTATACACAGTTTTTATAGTGCCAATAGTTTAGGCACACACTTTACAAAATAAATAGAGACAGGGTGGTTACAATATAATTCAATGCATGAGGGTTCAGAGAGCCTTGTTCATGAGAGCTTGCAATCTAAAGGAGAGGGTCAAGTGGCACAAAAATTAATAACTGCGAGGGATGATGGGAAAAATAAAGGATACAGTTTAGACTTGTTCACACATGTGACAGCCCTTGCCACCCCTTTGAAAAGAGATCCGCAGTTAATTGGTTGACAGGTGGCTGGGAGGCGATAGGTCCCCTCCTCACCATCTGACTGATCCCTGAAAGGCCCGCACCTCAACTGCACACATTACACACAATTGCAGGGCGGTTGCAGCATGACCCAATCACCTGAATGGGTTGTGTTTGGTCGCAATACTGCCCACCGAATGCAACATGGGGTATAATATTTACAGGTGTACAACCGCAATCCAGCTTAAGAAGGACAGTCAAGTCTAAACCAACTATTTTTACCACACTCTGTCTGCCCATGTGAATGAGCCATTTATTGGGTGGAGGGTGGCTAGATCTCCCTGGGGAGATGAGTTTTCAGGGATCTATTAAAGGCGGACAGAGCAGATGATAGCTAGACAGAGTTGGGAGTTCTAGTGGATGGGAGAGGCTCTGGACAAGTCCTAGAGGTAAGCATGGAAGGAGTTGACTAGGGAGCTGGACACCAGGAGGTCTTTGGAGATGAAAATATGATGGCTTGGGTGATATTTTGAGATGAGGTTGGTGATGTAGCTTGTGACAGAGTTGGCATTGGCTTTGTATGTTAGTATTTAGTATTTTATTCCTTGACAAAGCCAGTGGAGGGATTGGCAGAGAGGGGTGGCAGACACTGAATAGTTGCTAAGGTGGATGAGCTTGGCATGATAGGTTGAAGGAGGGATAGCCTATGTGAAGATCAGCCAACAAGGAGGGAGTTGTATATAGATACTGTTGTATATTTTGTTTAGCATGCTCTGTTTAATCGCTGTTATTTTTAAAAAGGATTTCAGAAGGTGTGGGTCTTCCTTAGTCACTACAGAGATGTTTCTCTAGTAACTGTGGCATTCAATTTCCATTGAGATCTTGCTTGTCCTACTCCATCCAGAACAGAAAGATCTGGTTTGGAGAGTTACCCTTTAAACCAACTTGGTAACATTCTCAAAATTTTCCAACTGGTCTTCAAGATATAACACTATGCTAAGCCTATAGTTAGCTCTTAAAGATACATTTTGGTAAATCTTAGCTTTTGTATGAGGTCTTGAATTTATAGCATTGCTTTTTTTGAAGATTTAAGAAGAATGCAGATGAATAAATGTTCAGTTTTGTTCATTGTTCCATTTTTACAGCTACATAAAGAAAGATTTAAAATAGACATGCCTCACAGATTTAAAGTGTACAATTATAAGAGTCCAACATTCTGTGAACATTGTGGGACACTTCTCTGGGGACTGGCAAAGCAAGGACTAAAGTGTGCGGGTAAGTACTAGAGTCCTACTGATAGCAGATGGGTGTTGTCATTTTAGCTCTGAGTGTGAAAAAACCCCTGCAGTTTCTTCTAAAAGTTCTACTGACAGCTAGAAAATTACATTTAATTTTTACCTTTTTTTTTTTTAAACTCAGTTTTTTGCAAGAAGGTACCATGACAGAGCATCCAGTTCACAGTACAATAAGCAGATGATAGTATAAAGCACCAAATGCATCATGTACAGCATCAGTTCAATAAACAGTAATACAAACTGAACTTAAATAATCCTAACACATCATAGAGTCGACAAGAAGAAAAAGGGGTTAATTCCCAGAGGTTGTCAGTGTAAGAGTTTATGCATACCAAACATCCCAGATCTTGTTATCTTTATAAGGGCATCCTCTAATGCAGGGCTTTTTTTCTTAGATAAAAGGTGCAGGAACTCACCCTCCTCCCCTAGGTCACGCCTGTCTCTGCCCCTACCTACCCCTATACCCGCCTTTTCTCCATCCCCTTACACACCTCCTCCTAGCACCACCCCTTTAGAGAACATGGAACCACAGGGGGTCCCCGACTTACGAACGCTCGACCTACGAACATCTCCTACTTACGAACCGGGCGCTGCGGGGACCCTCTGCCATTTTGCACGGACATCGGCCGTTTCTGCACATGCGCGGCCAGACGGAGCCTCAGAAAACATCGGAAATGTCCGTAATGTGCAGAATGGCATTCGACGGAACATTGGAAATATCCGTAATTGTCGGTCTGCGCAATGTGCGGCCGACTTATGAGCATCTCCGAATTACAAACAGGAGGACAGTCCCTAACGGGTTCGTAACCCGGGGACCCCCTGTATAATTTTGAGGGGGGGGGGGGCTGTACAAGTAACTTGTATGGAATTTGTTAATACAAAAGCAACAAAGTAAAATTTACAAAACATTGGACATATCCAGTGTAGCGGTACCCTTGCAAGGGCTGCCCATTTTGGTTACTTAGCAATCCGCCAATCACCCTGCTTGCCAGACTCCCCATCGATCAGTTAAGACAAGGAACAGTCATTTGCACGGTTTTGTTACGTTTATTGCAGGATACAACTTGGGTGGAACAAGGGGTGATATGAGATGCCCATAGCATTTGGTGTATTGCACAACGATACTGAATAGCCTTGGCTTGAAATTGTTGTGCATCTAGTATTCTCAGTAAACTACTGAAACCCTACTTCTTCACTTCCAATTTTGATAAAGAAGAATCACTCTAATAATTCCACCTTGCAGACTATGACGGTTTCTGAGAATCAAAGATCCAAAGGCCTAACACAACCTCTCCCCAATGGATCAATGAGTTAGACAGCCACACAGTCTTTGGAAGATATTACCAATGTGCTAACCAGAGATAACACGGTATCTCCCCCCGATGGCCTGACACTCGGTAATAGGCAGACTACTGTTCCCAGACATTCCTTTACTGTCAATTCTGTGTTCCCTGGCCACAGCATTCTGCACTACTCTTGATAGCTTCTCTTGTTCTGTTCACACTGACCTTTGGTTACTTGGCAGTTCTGTGTCCCCGGTCACAGAACGCTGATCTACTCTCTTCCACTTTACTGCTACTTCTTCTGTACTGATCTTGTCCCGCATCCAAGTCCTGTGTTCCCCGGTCACAGCAGCTTGATACCTTTTAGAGACGAAGATCTTTATCTATGCTCTCTCCTAGCGGTTCCTCCATCCCTCCTCCGCGCTCGGCGCATCCCCAAATGGGGACGCCCGGACAGCACCTCAATACTCCATGCTGTCTTTTCCTACTCTCTCTTCATTCCTCCCTGGCAGCATGTGACCCCAGCTTATATGGGAGGCCTGCCCCCTGCCCATACCAAAAGATAATTGATCAGGGCTCCTCACATGAGCTGCCTACCACTCATACTTCAGGTCCAACCCCTATTCCAGAACCATCTTTCTGAAAGCAGGGGAGGCATCTCTGAATCGGAGCACAGGTGACCACACCCACCACTACACTGAACACTCCCAGTCCCAGAATCAAAACAGACAGGCCCAGCACGCAGCATAAGCCTGCCTAAATTTACCTCACATATCCTGAGCTGGTGAAAAATCCTATTTTAGCACCTACCTTTAGGTAGAGGGTGCTACACCAGCAATTACCAAAGTAAGCTCAGAGGCACTTCCAGGCGATTTCAACAGACTCATATGCAGCAAAGAGACAGCCCCATATGCAGCAAAAGACACCCCCCCCCCATATCCAGCAAGAGCCATCCCCCATATCCTGAAAGAGACATCCCCCTTATCAAGCAAGAGACACCTCCCCATATCCAGCAAGAGACACCTTCATATCCAGCAAGAGACAGCCCATATCCTGCAAGAGACAGCCCATATCCAGGAAGAGACAGCCCATAGCAAGCAAGAGACAGCCCATATCCAGCAAGAGACATCCTTTATTCAGCAAGAGACATCCCTTGTCCAGCAAGAGACATCCCATATCCTTCAAGAGACAGCCCATATCCTGCAAGAGACAGCCCATATCCTGCAAGAGACAGCCCTTATCCAGCAAGAGGCAGCCCCTATCAAGCAAGAGACATCCCTTATACAGCAAGAGACACTCCATGTCTTACAAGAGACAGCCCATATCCTGCAAGAAACAGCCCATATCCAGCAAAAGACATCCCACATCCAGCAAGAGACATCCCATATCCAGCAAGAGACAGTCCCATATCCAGCAAGAGACAGTCCCATATGCTACAAGAGACATCCCATAGCCAGCATGAGACAGCCCATATCCTGCAAGAGACAGCCCATATCCAACAAGAGACATCCCTTATCCAGCAAGAGACAGTCCATATCCTGCAAGAGACAGACCATATCCAGCAAAATACATCCCATATCCAGCAAGAGACAGTCCCATATCCAGCAAGAGACATCTCATATCCAGCAAGAGACATCTCATATCCAGCATGAGACATCTCATATCCAGCAAGAGACAGCCCATATCCAGCAAAGAGACATCCAGGCAGACCCCATATCCAAGCAGTGTTAATAGACAGCCCCCGTCCAGCAACACTGAATAATTAACTTGCCAAAAAAGCAATGTCTCCACTAGGGATGGGCCCATGTTCGAATCGAACATCAGCCGTTTGTCCACTCGTCAAGCCCAGAAGTATGTGGGCCGTTCGCATCACATTCGTGTGATGCGAACGGTCCACAATGCACTGCGCCAGTCGCAGTGCATTGCTGGCTGATGATTGGCCAAGCATGCACTGTGACCCCGCATGCTTGTCCAATCATAGAGCCAGCGCCGAGGAGAGCAATAAAGCAGGATGCCTGTGGCCAATTATAGCTCAGGGGGTTTAGTACACGCCAGTGGCGGCTGGTGCTCAAAATTTTTGGGGGGGCGCAAATAAACTGAAAAAATTCTGAAAAAAAAAGCCCAGCAAATGCAGCCACTGTGCCCTCAAAACGCAGCCCCTGTGCCCATCAAAACGCAGACACTGTGCCCATCAAAACGCAGACACTGTGCCCATCAAAACGCAGACACTGTGCCCGTAAAAACGCAGCCACTGTGCCCGTAAAAACGCAGCCACTTTGCCCGTAAAAACGCAGCCACTGTGCCCGTAAAAACGCAGCCACTTTGCCGTAAATACGCAGCCACTTTGCCGTAAATACGCAGCCACTTTGCAGTAAATATACAGCCACTTTGCAGTAAATATACAGCCACTTTGCAGTAAATACACAGCCACTTTGCAGTAAATACACAGCCACTTTGCAGTAAATACACAGCCACTTTGCAGTAAATACACAGCCACTTTGCAGTAAATACACAGCCACTTTGCAGTAAATACACAGCCACTTTGCAGTAAATATACAGCCACTTTGCAGTAAATACACAGCCACTTTGCAGTAAATACACAGCCACTTTGCAGTAAATACACAGCCACTTTGCAGTAAATACACAGCCACTTTGCAGTAAATACACAGCCACTTTGCAGTAAATATACAGCCACTTTGCAGTAAATATACAGCCACTTTGCAGTAAATACACAGCCACTTTGCAGTAAATACACAGCCACTTTGCAGTAAATATACAGCCACTTTGCAGTAAATACACAGCCACTTTGCAGTAAATATACAGCCACTTTGCAGTAAATACACAGCCACTTTGCCATAAAACAGTCACTGCAAAGAAGCTGCCACTGTGCCCCCCCCCCCCCTGCACTTACCTTGTCTCGGGTGACGGCGGCATCGTGTCCTCCATTTCCTCTCCTGCCCGCTCCTCCTCTCATCCTCTGCTATGATTGGACACCTGATAGGCGCCCAATCACAGCGCCTGTCGTTTCAGCCAATCAGGGCACAGGTCACACAGACCTGTGCTCCTGATTGGCTAAGGGGCCGTACAATGTCAGCAAACCGAATTCCTTCGGTTTGCTAACATAAATGCTGAGGGACAAGGAACGCACAGCGTTGCGCCCGCTTGTCACCTTTTTGGACGCCTATTAGCGCCTACGGCGCTAGTCAGGTGTTTCCAAAAAAACACCCCCACCGCTGTAATTCAGGCGCCCGGTGACCGAAAAGGGGCCGGACACCTGAATAGGGGGTGTCAGCAGCGACCATAGATAGATTCATGCAATGCATGAATCTATCTATGGTATATAGAGAGTGACAGGAGAGGGGGGGCGGCTCTCCTGCGCCCTTTATGGACGCACCGCCCCTGGTACACGCCCCACACTATATAAGGCCGCCGCGCTGGCGGCCTCATGTAGTGTGTTCTGGCGTTAGCAACATTGAGAGACTGTACTGTTCTGTACAGTGTCTGCTTGTAAATTATCTGCTGTTTTGATTCATCTACATTATCTGCTTGTGGATTCTGGGGATTAGTGTAGGGAAAGAGAAAAAAATAGGCAGGTTAGTTTATTCTTCTCAGAGCTGTTCTCAAATCTCAATCTCTACCAATCCAGCCACCTGCAGGAGTAGTTAGTGTGTGTGCGTGCTGTGTTAGTATAGCACTGTGTAGCACATTAAACCACCTTTACCCTTCTGGCCTGTTGTGTCATCTAAGGCAGCCATCTGCGGCTAATGAATTGCCGACTCCCGTAACACAGAGAACAGTCATTCATTGAAAGTCATTGATAAAAAAAAAGTAATTGATAAAAAAAAAAAAGAAAAAGCGTGGGGTTTCCCCCAAATTCAATTACCAGGCCCTTCAGGTCTGCTATGGATATTAAGGTATTAAGGGGAACCCCGCTTCAAATTTAAAAAAAAAATGACGTAGGGGTCCCCCTAAATATCCATACCAGACCCTTCAGGTCTGGGATGGATTTTAAGGGGAACCCCAGCCAAAAAAAAAAAAAATGGCGTGGGGTCCCCCTCAAAATCCATACCAGACCCTTATCCGAGCATGCAACCTGGCAGGCCGCAGGAAAAGAGGGGGGACGAGAGCGCCCCCCCCTCCCTCCTGAACCGTACCAGGCCACATGCCCTCAACATTGGGAGGGTGCTTTGGGGGTCTGTGACCCCTCAAAGCACCATGTCCCCATGTTGATGGGGACAAGGGCCTCGTCCCCACAACCCTGGCCATTGGTTGTGGGGGTCTGTGGGCGGGGGGCTTATCGGAATCTGGAAGCCCCCTTTAACAAGGGGATCCCCAGATCCTGCCCCCCCCCGTGTGAAATGGTAAGGGGGTCCAAAAGTACCCCTACCATTTCACCAAAAAAGTGACAAAAAATTTTAAAATGACAGGAGACGGTCCTTGACAATTCCTTTATTAAAATCTTCTTTCTTCTGGTCTTCCTTCTTCCTTTCTTCATCCTTCGGTTTCTTCATCTTCTTCCATCTTCTACCGTCTTCTTCCATCTTCTTCTTTTTCTTCCTCCGATCCGCTTTTTCTTGCTCTGGTCTTCTCGTCCAGCATCTTCTTCCACTGCGTCGGTGTCTCTTCTTGGGCCGCTCCGCGCAATGGGAGGCTCCCGCTGTGTGAGGCTTGCTGCGTCTGACAGGTCTTTTATAACGGAAGACGTCATGGGAATTTCCCTATGGCTTTCCCCGTGACGTCAGAGGGGGGCGGGGTCACCAGGTGGCCCCCTTAATATCCATAGCAGACCTGAAGGGCCTGGTAATTGAATTTGGGGGAATCCCCCAAGCTTTTTATTTTTATCAATCACTTTTTTTTTATCAATGACTTTCAATGAATGACTGTTCTCTGTGTTACGGGAGCCGGCAATTCATTAGCTGGGAGTGATTTTAAATAGCTTTTTTTCCTGCAAAAATGACACTTTGTGCAGGGACAGTTCTAAGCATGGGAAACATTCGCCCCTTCACAGGCATACTATACACGAAATTTCAAGGAATATTACACTTTTATTGTTTCACATTAAGCATTATTAAAATCACTGCTCCTGAAAAAACGTCCGTTTTTAAAAAAAAAAAAAATTGCATTGATACATGTACCCTGGGGCAGGACCCAGGTCCCCAAACACTTTATGACAATAACATGCATATTAGCCTTTAAAATTAGCACTTTTGATTTCGAAGGTTCGCGTCCATTGTAATTAATAGGGTTTGAATGTTCGCGCAAACTTTAGGTCCGTTCGGAGGTTCTGGTGCGAACCGAACCCGGGGGTGTTCGGCTCATCCCTAGTCTCCACATGAAAGTAGGCTAGCACATCGTACTGCAGCTCTTCCTGACAACTGCAATGGTAGCAAAAAGGAGCAAGCGATCCGGTCTGCAGAGAGAGGCGGAGTGCAGATGATATCACTCCGCCTTCCACTCTGTAAGGGCTGCAGCCTGCGCTACAGAAGCTGGTTTGGCTTATGCTTCGCGGCTGGCGACCTAGTAAAGTAACCAATATAGAAAAAAAGTTCTCCCTCACTATCTTTGGCAGAGGTGGTGGAACGATGTTCTGGCACGTTCTGCCAGAAAAAAAACCCTGCTCTAATGTCATAAATTACTTTTTCGTGTGGGATAACTTGGTTAACTGCTTGCACTTATTAGCACACCAAAGGTGGGGAGGATTGCACGCATTTGAGGGTGATTAATTCATGAGCTAAAAATAACAATTTTCGTAAGAAAATTCTATTGTGTCTGGGCCTAAGTTCTTTGTTTAATAAACCCAGAAGGCAACCTTAAGAGGTCAGGGGAACCGGGGTGGAAATTACAGAAGAAAGTAGATCCACTACCTGTCTCCAGTCTCTGGAAATTACCAGGCAAGCCCATATGACATGAACAATGCTGGCCATATATTGATCACATCTGGCACAATTTGAGGTGGCGAGATTTACATATTTCAGTCAGGTCTGATACATTTTCATATTATCTTACCGAGAGGGCTGGATTAGGCAAAAGCAGGCAGGTGCCTATAGCCACCAGAAGCATATAAGCAGCTTTTGGGTTTAGGTTTTCCAGCCATGCCTCCCCATCATCAGTAGGATGATAAAAAATATTTACACATTATCACAATAATCAGTGCAGGTCAGGACCAGGAAAACATGGAAATGTTCTGTAGAAAAAAAGATTTTAGCAGAGATGAGGTTATTTATCATGTGTGCCTACAGGCTCCAGAGATAGAAATCTAGCACGCATTTGCAGCCTTTCTTGACCACAGGTTATTGAAGTCTAGATGCCAAGGGCTAGATTTAGCAGTATGAGTCAGTTAACTATGATGTATGTGTCTATCATTTTTACATCTCTAAAAGGCAAGACTTTTGTTTATACTGTTTTAATAAAAGCCCTGCTCTCTTTTTACCTGATACACGTGATAGTTTTGCTTGACACACATAATAGTTTTGATTCTTCACTCTTCTCCATAGAAGGTTAATGAGAAGAAGAGGCATACTATTTTTCATATTGTTTTGACAGTTAAGATTATTAAACTTGTTTAACTATTTAACTATTACTATTTAGGTTTTTTAATGCATTTTTGTTGTTTATCATATATATTTCATGCAGAATGTGGTATGAACGTCCATCATAAGTGTGAAAATAAAGTAGCGAACCTATGTGGGGTTAATCAGAAGTTAATGGCAGAAGCTTTGGCCATGATAGAGAGTACTCAACAGGTACATTTGTGTTGTCTACTTGATGTTCTATTACTGACTTACGTACAGCATTTATACTTTCCAAAGCTGAAGACAATTTACAGCAGGTCTATAATAATAAGTGACAGTATGTTTACTTTGGTGCTGAAAAATTGGCACTGGTACCCTGTTTCCCCCAAAAATAAGACCTAGCGTGATTGTCGGTGATGGCTGCAATATAAGCCCTACCCCCCAAATAAGCCCTACCCTGTTTCCCCGAAAATAAGCCCTACCCTGAAAATAAGACCTACAAGCCATCACCGACAATCACGCTAGGTCTTATTTTCGGGGAAACAGGGTAGTTCTCAATGTGAAGCACCTGGGGATCATAACTAGTAAAAATGTGTTCTGCCACCTTCCTTAAAATCAAACCTTATCCCATAAGGTTGCTTTGCATGGCAGATTCTGAATTTGAGTCATGAGTGCACCAGTCATCACCACTTGGCTCGACAAAAGATGAATAAGCAATAAACTTTTGTCAGTGGAGCCAGGTAGAAAACTGTTCGCTGAACAGGGCCTGCATCCAATCAGATACAGGCACTGTTTGAACATTCTGACGGCGACTGGCTGTCAGATTACATTTAGCCAGCAGGAAAGATTTGTCCATCCATGTTATATAATGTGGATTGAGGAATCTGTTAAAAAAATCTATAAATACATAAGGCCAGTTTTAGGCAAATTCTAATATTTAACTCTGCTCTCACCTGCACCATAAAAATTAACCTAACCTCTCAAATTATTCTTTGCTTATAACCCCCAACACTTAGCCTTAACCTAACTTTAAATCTTAACACAGCCACACCTTAACCTTAACCCTTAAGTTGACACTTAAATAAATAAAAAATAAAATAAATTCATAAAAAGTTAACCTCAACCCTGAAACACTTGACTTTCTAAAACCAAAGTATTATTTTAACTCATGTCCCTAAAATAACCCCTAAACTAACCACTCGAAGTCCACAGTTACCACGTGGAAACCAAAACATCAGCTAGGCTCCATTTACCTAATATCTACACTTAAAGTTTGCACTTGGAGCAACTGATTTATATCAAGGCTCATATATAAAACTTGAGGAAATAAAAATTTAAGCTGTTAAGTAGACATGTGCGGTTGGCTTCGTTACGAATTGAAATTCAGACTAATTTTAATTTTCGGATGTATCCAAATTTCCGAATTACAATAGTACCGAATTTAAATTAATCTGAAATAACAAAAAAAAAATTTGGATGAAATTCGAATCGTTTTCAAATACTTTTCGAATTCGAATAGTTTTCAATAGTTTTCGAATGCGAAAAGTTTTCGAATGCGAAAAGTTTTCGAATGCGAAAAGTTTTCGAATGCGAAAAGTTTTCAAATTCGAAAAGTTTTTGAATTAAAATAGTTTTCCAATTAGAAAAGTTTTCGAATTTTAATAGCTTTCCCATTTCCAAAGAGAATAGAATAGAATAGAAAATAAAGGAATAGAATAGAAAAAAGATAATAGAATAGAAAAGAATATAACAGAAAATAAAAGAATATAATATAATAGAGTAAAACAGAACAAAATAGAATAGAAAATAAAAGAACAGAATAGACTAGAATATAATAGGAACAAATAGAATAGAAATCAGGAAGAACTCCGGACAGCCGCACACCAGGAAGAGATAAAATTCAATAAATTTATTTAAAAAGCTGGAATCACATCAATCCAAAGCACGGCAAAGCAGAATAGGGGGGGTACAATCTGACGCGTTTCGCACTATGCTTAGTGCATACTCATAGCTGTGCTGAGCCAGCTATGAGTAAGCACTAAGCATAGTGCGAAATGCGTCAGTTGTACCCCTATTCTGCTTTGCCGTGCTTTGGATTGATGTGATTCCAGCTTTTTAAATAAATGTATTGAATTTTATCTCTTCCTGGTGTGCGGCTGTCTGGAGTTCTTCCTGATTTCCAATCTACTGTGTCATTAGCCAGCACCTGGGGCTCCCAAACAGGAGTAGGAGCATTCGCAGTGAAGGACTGTCCTTGAGCGGTGGTTATTTCTTCCTATCTAGAACAAATAGAATAGAATAACATAGAAAAAATATAACCATCTTCTGAAATTCAAATTTCAAATAGATTTCATTCCATTCTATTCTCTTTTATTTTCTATCCTATTTTGTTCTGTTTTACCCTATTATATTCTATTCTTTTATTTTCTGTTATATTCTTTTCTATTCTATTATATTTTTTCTATTCTATTTCTTTATTTTCTATTCTATTTTATTCTTTGGAAATTGGAAAACTATTCAAATTTGAAAACTTAATTGAATCAATACGAATAAACAAATCGAATTCCGAAAACAAATTAAATGGATTAAACAAATTTAGCCAAATAAATTTATGTTAAAAACAAATAGAAATAAAAAAACACATGTCTACTGTTAAGCAAAGCCACCAATCAATGCTCCTATGACTGGTTTGGTATGGGCAGCAAATTTCCTCCAATCTTGAAAATCCTTGAAATTAGTAAACCCTTCAAATCAGGTTCACTCTTTTGTAGCTCATTAGTTTTTGTGATATTTACCGTACATAACTATATAATATTTAGATTAATACTATATACCATATTAATAATAGCAGTTGTAATAATTCAAGAAACAAAGCAAATCTTCTGCATCCATAAAATTGAGATTATAACTTGCACAGTCACGTCCTGTAGTTCATTTTTTTTTTTTTGCAATTTTTTTTAATGAAAAGTTCCTTAGTGCTTACCACTGACAAAGCTTAATAGGAGAGCAATAATTCTATTCTTTTTTTTATCCTATTCTATTCCATTCTATTCTATTTTATTTTCTATCCTATTTTGTTCTGTTTTACCCTATTATAGTCTATTCTTTTATTTTCTATGCAAATTTTTTTAATGAAAAGTTCCTTAGTGCTTACCACTGACAAAGCTTAATAGGAGAGCAATTATTATGGTGAACAAATCAGCAGCATGTTTGTTATGCGTCTGGTGACCTCTTTTTCCCCATTCCAGGATAGGAAGCAAAGAGAATCTGAGCCAATTTACAGGAAAGGTCCGCTTGAAGTTGGTGACAGCAAAACGGAAGAAAAACAGCCTTTAGTATCTGCCAGGAAAGGTACATGTAATATATTGAATGTTTTAGGCAGGATTTCAGGGTCAAAGCCTGTACTTTGTTGGCATGTAGTTTGTAGACCTTCACAAGATTCAAAAAGCCAGGAAATTGTTACAACTTGTCTCCAAAAGTGCCCGACTTAATACACAGCTCCCAACTGTCCCTGATTTCGAGGGACTGTCCCTGATTTGGAACAAAGTCCCTTTGTCTCTCTTTCCTCCTCATTTGTCCCTCATTTTGGTCTGATTTATATAGTTGTATATAAAATGCACTTTTTAGCTTTTGAAAAGCGTTTACCAGTGCTAAACCTTTCATCCAATTTCTAAATGGCTGCTGTAAATTTGTAAATTTCAAAAGCCTGTACAGTATAAAGGAATAGTAGTGGTAAAAAAAAAAAACACTTGTAGGTTTAACTCATGATTTTTCTTTGTAGAATTCTCCTTTAAGGGGGCGTGTCCTATGCCTACCTACTTTTGCTAATAGGTGTCCCTCGTTCCCATCTCAAAAAGTTGGGAGGTATGTTAATATAGTTCTAAAATTAATAAAACAGGACATGCCAGTTAATTATATGTAGCATTTGTTGAAGGATGTAGCCATGGAAATAATAAAACACCATTTATTTCAGCTCTCCTCTAACCATTGTGTGCATTTTCTTACAACTTGATACAGAGGGTCTTGTGTGTGGACCAGACATTGTCACAGACCCACACTGTGTTACACACACTTAGAGCTGAATACATACAACAGGAAATGATCAGAGACTGCAGACATGCTATATAGGTTGTTGGAGACTGGGGACATGCTTCAGGACACAGTCATAGCCTGGAGACCTTTTACAGGAGATTGCAAGAGATCACACTTATTACAGTCCTTTTAGGAGTCAACACTTTCACATCTGTGCTCTCTACAGCCCCTTTAAAGTGGTTGTAAACCCTAGAACCCCCCACCCCCCCCCCCCAAAAAAAAACCTGCAAGACAAAGGCATGATGAGCTAGTATGCACAGCATACTAGTTCATTATGAATTACTTACGGTACCTTAGATCGAAGCCCTCATACACCGCTCCGGCCGGCGACATCGCACCCGGAGTTACTTCCGCGTATCACGGGTGCTGTGATTGGCCGGAGCTGCAAAAATGCGCATGGAAGCCACCGGTAATGGCACACTCACTGAAGCAATGGCACGTATGTGCCGTTGCTTCAGTACGCATGTGCCGATGACGTCGGCACATGCAGATACTGGGGATATCTCCTAAACCGTGCAGGTTTAGGAGATATCCATGGTAGCTACAGGTAAGCCTTATTATAGGCTTACATGTAGCAAAAAGTGGTTGTAAAGGGTTTAAAACCACTTTAAAAATTACTTGGTCCACTTTTGATAATTCTCTTAGCAATGCCCATTATAAAACATCAGATAAAGAGCAGCAAAGATACAGATGGTTTCAGACATATTCATGTAATGATCTCAAACATAAAAGTACTAAAACAAAAGTACAGAAAAGTACATAAACTTTTTCAAACATTTAATATCACAGTACCCTCTAGAATAATACTTACTGTATCTGTACTGTGCAAAAAACAGAGTCCCAAGGCATTTTTTGGGAGTCCCCAGTGGAGGAAATCAAATTCCAAGAGAATACAGCTGAGCCTAGGACAGAGACGAGAAGGATAGAAGAGGAGCCACGCAGCACTATCACACTGACATTCAATGACTTTATTCTGCATAAAATGTTGGGAAAAGGAAGTTTTGGAAAGGTAAACGTCTGTCTGTCCTATTTCTTTCTTCTTTCATCTCTAATTACAGTAAAGGCCATGATTTAAAGAATTTGTATATGTAGACTTTTCTCTTGATTGAGTAGCCATTTTTAATTTCATTCTTAAGAAGGGAAGCACAGCTACCCTTGTAATGTGATCCAGACAATAATGACTGTGTATGAGGATAAACTTTGGAGTGCCAGGCTACAGGCAGCACTGTTTGGGTTCCAAAGAAGAGCCTATAGGTGGCTCCAACCCATTAGTGTTCTTCCAGTGCTGAAAAATAAGAAATTTGTCTATGGTTGACCTAGTATTTAAAATCATTCTCACTTTCTTAAAGTGTTACTAAACCCAGGACACGGCATTCACTATATCTGGTCTACCCCAATACACAGAATGTGGAAATGCAATTATTTTAGTAAATATAAACTGCTAAATACCTTTTTCTCATCAGCAGTTATAGCAGTCCTGTGACTTCTATGAGTGTCTGGTTAAAGCTTGCAGGAGGAGTTTTCATTCTGCATTGACTGTCCTATCAGGATGCAGGACCCCTGACCCTCTATCTGGACAGTGCTGATTGGCCCTGTGCTGATCAGATGCACCCTCCCAAGAAAAAAAAACTCTCTAGCAATACACACCAAACTGAGTATGTGCAGCCTGTCCCCTGGCTCTGTATTATCAGGAAATATATTGGGGACAGTGGAAGGAGGAGCAGATCAGAGTAGACTGCCTTTTTACACAATGCAAAGGATTAACCCCTTAGGTTCCACCATGAGTATAACAAGCATGCTTTACAGCATTGACACACTGATTTTACTGTTGTGGGTAACACTTTAATGTGTTCCATTTTTCACAAATGTACAGTATAATACTAGTCACTAATCAGTTGTCTGAGAAGTGATTGCTGCTAGATTATCAGTCATGTGAAAAATGTTAGAACAACAGCAATATTAAACAGCAACATTAATTGCGCCCCAGGAATTAGGACTAAGATAAAAGGTGATGCCCACCGCAAAAGCTTGCTACTAACTTAGAAGCAGCACTTGTTCCTTCTTTATTAGATGGAATGGTCAGTTACACTAATTCTACTTATATAACATTTTAGTGTTTTACATTTTCTATATTTCCGTTCAGACCTATGTGTCCTTGTTATGAAAACAGTTATTAGCGTTGAGAAGGGAAATGGTTAGAGGAGAAAATCTCATTTATTACTGACCTCTTAACTTCCTGTTTCTCCTGGCTTTTCTTAGCATTTGTCATATTGTTACTGTTTACACTGAAAACAGATACTGATATTGCTTTTTATAAACTGTGTCCACCTCACAAGGTAGAAGCAACACTTCAATGCTTCATTCACATAAATGTGCAGTAATACAAGCTCATTGAAGCAGGCTTTTCCATGCTATGCCCTAACAAGCCTCAATGCACATGAAATGAATTAAACCACAATGCACTCACTGACATGTGTGTGTTGTGGTGTGCTAAAAGGCAGGAGCATTCTTTTACATGCACATTTCCATATATGCATTGTGATGCATGCGAATAATGCACATCACAATGTGCATTAACAAGCACATCAACATAAAAGTATAAAAAAAAAATCAATGCTTACAATATAAACACTGTATTCTAACACCACCGGCTGCCTTGTAGTTTCTAGGTGCACTAGAAAAATTATGTCTGGAATCTGATTGGGTGAGAGGGCCATATTATAATGAAAATACTTGCAGATCACATCAGTGGTTTTCGCATCACTGAAGATGTGAAAACGACTGAAATGGCCCATTTTCCAATCAAGAAAATCATGTGTTTTGTTTTAAGGTTTTTCTTGCAGAGCTGAAGGGAACTGATCACTTTTTTGCTGTTAAAGTCCTAAAGAAAGATGTTGTGCTCATGGATGATGATGTTGAATGCACCATGGTGGAGAAAAGAGTTCTTTCTCTGGCATGGGAACACCCTTTCCTGACACACCTATTCTGTACATTTCAGACTAAGGTAAGACTTAACATTCAGGCCTTGAAAGGCACCATATTGTCACATATTTGAATTTTTTAGAGGGGAGGTAAGGTCAGGTTTGGTTATTAATAAAAATGTTTAACAAATAAACAATCCTTATTCATTAAAGCAACTTTTTACTGTAGCTTTGGGGTGTATAATAAATAGTATACAACTATATGCAACTAATAGAAAAGCAGTACACTATAACAGTTGAAGTAAACATAAATCATATATTGAAATGTAAAGTAAAATTGACATATCAAAGAAATGTCATTGCTCGATCGGACTTTGTACAAACTTTCCCGTGGATTTTTGTACAAAGGGCGTCAGCCGCGAACTTGTATTGCATACACACGGCAGGACTTTTTCAGCCAACTTTCACCAAATCACGTGGTTCTTCTGCTCTTTACCGCCACCTTTGGTCAACTTCTGTATTGTTGTCTGATCCTTTGCATTGGTTCTGCGCATGCGTGTTTGTACTTTGTACAAAAGTCCTATGGTTTTCTGTACACACGATCAGACTTTGCTCCATCGGACTTTTGTTGCCAGAAAGTTTGTCCGTTCACACAGTCAACAAAAGTCAGATGAAAACCGACTTGTCCGATGGAGCGTACACACGGTCGGATGTTGCCTTAAAACAGCTAATTTGCATGTTTGTTGTCAAAAAGTCTGATCGTGTGTATGGGCCTTAAAGCCTCATACACACGATCGGACTTCAAACAAATTTTCCGTGGATTTATGTCCAAAGGGCGTTGGCCGTGAACTTGTTATGCATACACACAGCAGGACTTTTTCAGCCAACTTTCACCAAATCACGTGTTTTTTCAGCTCTTTACCGTCACCCTTTGGTCAACTTCTGTATTGTTGTCTGATCTTTTGCATTGGTTCTGAGCATGCGTGTTTGTACTTTGGACTAAAGTCCTATGGACTTGTGTACGCACAATAGGATTTTTCACCATAGGACTTTTGTTGCCGGAAAGTTTGTCTGTTTGCACAGCCATTTGTCCGATGAAAACCGAAAAAGTTTTGGAGCGTACACACGGTCGGATGTTGCCTTAAAACAGGTAATTTGCATGTTTGTTGTCAAAAAGCCCTGTACACACAATCAGATTTTCCCACAACAAATGTTGGATGTGAGCTTGTTGGTGGAAAGTCCGACTGTGTGTATGCTCTATCGAACATTTGTTATCGGACTTTCCGCCAACAAATGTTGGCTAGCAGGTTCTCAAATTTCCCGCCAACAAATGTTTGTTGTCGGACTTTCCGATCGTGTGTACACAAGTCCGTCGGACAAAAGTCCATGCATGCTCAGACTCAAGTACGAGCCGGAGATATAAATAGCGTTCGTAATGGAGATATCACGTATGTCTAGTACGTCACTATGTTCGTAATTGTTGGCCAACATTTGTGTGACCGTGTGTTTGCAAGACAACTTGGAGCCAACATACTTGGAACAAAAATCCATGGTTTTGTTGTCGGAAAGTCTGATCGTGTGTATGGGGCATTCCTGTCTCCTGAAGATTGGGTGACTGGCCAGAAAAGAGCTAGTCCTTATTGCCTATAATACACATATAATGATCGAGTGGCCACACACTCCTGATCATACTTGAATCAAAGCAACTTTATTCCATAAGACAAAACATGCTGATAATCCCTGCCTGAGGACCGCCAAAGAGATCTTTATGACCAAGCTTCAAAAGGGTAAAACATGACAGAGAGGGGCCATCTTCTTGTAATGTGGAATAAAGATGATTTGATTCAGTTGAGGACATTGGTCTGCTGCTGATCATTCATTTTTATGGTAAACTTGAAATATTATTAATAGATAAATATGTCAAACATTGAGGAGTTTTTCAGTTACCCGAACCTATATTAAAGCATATATAAACCCTAGCAATTAACTTCTGTAATTGGCTACCTCTTGGTCTGTTGACTATACCGTTGAAAGCATAATTTCCTGGCCAGTCCCTTGTTCTTCTGCACATATACAGAAAACTCATATTTACTCCTATTGAGAGGTCATCTATTATCCATTCCATCAATACATGGCCTCTCCATAGGAATCAAATGAATTTTTTCCATCAGGCACAGATCGGAATCTGGCAGGAGCATAGACAGGCTACAATGAGTCTTTGAGGGAGTAACTTAGGTATTAAAAACAGGAAGAGAGCAAAGTAAGAGCATTAAACGATGACCCTGTGATATCACTAATTTCCATAGATCAATAAACTCTTAATATAAAAAGTTGTATTCTTATTACAAATTGTTAAAAAAAAAACAGGTGAATCACATCATATGGGCAACATCTAGCCCAAGGCATAAAAAAACACATGCAGATGATAGTCAGACAGTAGAAATAGCCTATGTGTTGCGCGGTCACGTGTTGAGCCGCTTCTTCCAACATCTGTCTGGATGCCTAGCAGTAATAAACATATACATAAATACAGATCCAAGCAAATCACCAAAAACATGTCAATATATATATAGTCCATATGAATTTCCCTATCCCTTGGAAGAGGGGGATAAAAAAAGGGGAGGGGGAGACCACAAACTGAAAAAAATAGTAATAATAACCATTACCTCCCATCCCAGTGTTGGTTCCTGTCTCCACATAGCTTGAACGGATGTGGTGGTAATGGGAGGTAATGGCTATTAGTATTTTTTTTCAGTTTGTGGACCCTATTTCCCCATCTCCCCCTTCCCTCCTTTTCCCCACCCTTACTTTGCTCTCTTCCTGTTTATTATGTTTTTGGGTTGATGGCTTCCTGATACAAAGCTAGTTTAGCTCCCTTAACCTGCCCTTTTCCCTACATCATTTACTATTCCCTACTGTGTAATTTAGGTATTGTTATGCTTTAACTACTGGCCAGGCTTTTTGTTTTCATTTTTGCCATTGAACACATTTCAGTCAAAAAGCATTTAAAAAAAGAAGACAAAATATGAAGAATAGTGTGATATAAAGATGAAATGTAAAGATTTGTCTGCCACCGTTCAATACAGGGAGTCATGCTTATTCAGAATCAATGTTCTTGGTGACCTTTCTTGCAACTCAATGGTCACTCAGTGCACAAGCACACCAAAACCTTTTAATAAAAGAAGCCTGCTGAGAGTCAATAGGCCTTTCATTTACTGAAAAAAGAGGGAGCAGTCTGACTTTATAACATACTGAAAATCCATATTTGAGATTTCAGTAATTCAGTGATGTATGATAGACACCTTAATAATAAAGTTACATATGAACTACAGACAGCTATAAATAAAATGATTTAGCCTGGGTTCACACTATTGCGATATGGAAACCAGCGCGATTCCAGTGCCGGTTCCCGGATCGTATCTCCCTCGCACTGCCCTCTGCAAACCGCAACGTTGTGAACCCAGGCTCAATTCAGTTTTTTTGTATATTATCTTTTTATTATTATTCAATTTATAGAAAAACACATTGATTACAAAGCAGATCAGCATACCATCAGCTTACTCATTGCATCATTTCATTACAACATATACATTACCCATATCCCGCCCCCCCTCCCAAAAAAACCCCCCCAAAAAAACACTGCAACCCCATAATAGTAATTCGATCTATTCCTCCCTAGCCCCAACGGGGGCCCTGCTCCCCCCCCATCTACTCGCCCCTCTAGGGCGATTCTTCACTTGTGCAGTCGTCTCTCTTTTTACTCTTTGCCCTCCCTTATTTCATTTGCCCACCTTAGGCTTCTATGATAATCATATATTCTAATGATTTTTTGAACTTCAGCCATTTCCCCCATATGATGAAATATACCTCGAGAGAGAGTCTTCTGCTATATGTATTGTTTTCTCTATTGATCTCAGCCATTCCACCTTTGCTACCCACTTCTTCATAGTCTGAGCTTCTGGGATTCTCCACCTTCTTTGGGTCAAGCTTTTTGCTGCATTTTGTAAGTGTGGAACTAGGGTATTCTTGTACTGCGCAACCGTTTTTTCTGTATCATGTAACAGACATTTCCAGGGGTCCATCTGAATACTGTATATACTCGAGTATAGGCTGACCCGAATATAAGCCGAGGCACGTAATTTTACCACAAAAAACTGTGCATAAGCCTAGGGTGGGAAATGCAGCAGCTACTGGGTCTTAATTTTAATTTCCTGAAGTATTCCTGAGGTAGTGTTATTGGGATCATTTGAAATATATATGTTAATTTTGGCAAGATGATCATTTTTAATGTGTTGATTCTCCCTAGCCAAGAGAGGGGTTTATGTCTTAGGTAATTTTGTTGTTCTTTGGCCATTGGGATATAATTGGCCTTGTATGAAGTCTCTAGAGACGCGGATAGTTTTATTTCTAAATATCCGAGTTCCTCTCTACACCATACAAAGCGGAATTTAGGTTGGATTGCCTGCTGTTCCTTCCTTGGGGTGGTTATTATCAGGATCTCAGATTTAGACATGTTGATTTTAAAGCTTGCCAGCTTCCCATATCAACCCAATTCCTCTAATACATTTGGTATGGTTATCCTGGGATTGGAGATATAGAATAGTAAATCATCTGTGTATGCAGCCACTCTGTACTCCCTGTCCCCTAGTCTCACCCACCTGATATCTGCATTCTTACAGATCACCGCTAACAAGGGTTCCAGCTCCATTACAAATAGCAATTTTGGCCTAAGACTCCCTGGCCAATTGGGACTTTCTGATTGGCCGGGAGAAGAATCAGGAAGACAAAAGCGAATATTCGCTATTGTCACATAAGTGGGTGGGCCACCATTTTTTTATTTTTTTTTGAAAAGTTTTATTTATTGCTTTTTGAACAAAACAGGTACATACAAGACCCAAGGGGCCATACAAGAAGAAACAAAAAAAAAACAAAAAACAAAACAAGGTAACACTATTTACAACTCTTCAGCATTGACTCTTCCTCCTCCTTCCTCACCCCCGCTTAGTGAAGGACAAAAAAATCAAACCATTGAATACTAATGAATACTAAGGCCCCCCTCCTTTAAGAACATTCAATAGGAGCATTTACTTATGGCAGATAATTACATACATGTCACAAAGCCCAACATCTGTGCATACTATTATGTATCCCTCAATCTGCCACCGTGGTTTCACTATTCATCCAACTGCCCCACACCTTATCAAATTTTTGTGGAATACCCCTGCTACTATATGTAGCCTTGTAGAAGGGTGCGGCCCTATTAACCAAACCCTTCCACGCAGATACCGCTGGAGGAGTAGACTTTTTCCATGATAACACTATAATTTTCCTAGCATAATAGATTAGGATCGTCAGCAAGGTACGAGTTACTCTCTTTGGGGCTAGATTATCCACCAGTCCCAAAAGGCACACCTCTATTGTAGGCTGTATAGGAATAGCTGTCACTTCTGCTATACATTCCGTGACCCCCTTCCAAAATGCTTGAATGTTCGGGCAATCCCAAAAAATGTGCATGAAATCAGCAGTGAGGGAACTGCACCACCAGCAATCAGGAGCCCGGGAAGGGAACATCTTAGCCACTCTAGCTGGAGTAAGATATATGCGATGCAGGAATTTAAATTGTATGAGTTGGTCCCTGGCAGAGACCAATCTAGTAAAATTAATGTCCCATACATCGTCCCAGTCATCCCCATCCATCTGGGGGAACACCTCACCCCACGCCGCCCTACACCTTGCAAGGAGATCTCCTCCCTCACCAAACAGTTGTTTATATATTGTAGACAAGGCCTTGTCCAAAGTGTCTTCCCTCAGCAGAGACTCTACATCACTCGTTTTCAGGATAATACCATTTTCTCCAAAGTGAGTGTTGGGAAGATTAAATTTAGTTTTCAGGGAGTCAAACTGCAAAAGTTTCTCACCACCCACTATGTCTTTCAGCGTCTTAATACCAAATTTAGTCCAAATGATTGGATCAGGGTACTCGTAGAAGTGTGTTAATGTAGGATTCTTCCAAAGTGGTGTGTGAGGAGAAATCTTAGAGACGCTACCCATCTTGGACACTGCTACCCATGCCCTACTAGCTGCACACATGGATACCGTGAGTCTATACGGAGCCCTGACACCCCGATATGGGAGATGTGTCAGTGCTTCATACGAGCCAACAACAGCCGCCTCTAGTGTATTGGCAGTGTCATCCTCAGGTACCATAAACCACCTATGTATGAAAACTAGCTGCCCCGCTAAGAAATATCTGTGGAAGTCTGGGACTGCCAATCCCCCTTGTTTCCATGGCAGTTGTAACACCCGGAGTTTAATTCGGGGGTGTCGCCCCTGCCACAGAAAATTAGTTATGAGCTGGTCTATTCTTTTGAAAATGTATCTCGGAATCCAAACAGGGGAATTCCGGGAATATATACAAAAATAGAGGTAAAAACTTCATTTTTACTAAGTTTACTCTACCTATGAGTGTCAGAGGCAGATTCTGCCATGCCTGCAGTCTGGATTTCAGCGTAGTCAAAAGTGGATCGACATTCAAAGCAACAAAGTCTGATACGGAGTTGGAGATACGCAGCCCCAAATATTTGATCACCTCCACCCTCTGCAAGGGACAATCAAGGGGGATCTCACAGCCAGGGGATGGCGTCTTAAGTGAGAGAATCTGGGATTTTCCCCAATTGACTCTCAGACCCGAAAAGCGCGAAAAGGAATTTAGGATGTCTAAAGCTGCCGACAGAGAATTCTTGGAGTCTCGCAAAAAAAGAACCATATCGTCCGCGTACAGTGCCGTTTTTTCGGTCAAACTACCCACCGTTATCCCTTGTACCTCCTTGGATGCTCGCAAAGCCGCTGCCAAGGGTTCGATCATGATGGAGAAAAGACCCGGGGATAAAGGGCATCCCTGGCGAGTGCCCCTATATATTGGAAAAAATTTGGATAATGTATTATTTAACTTTATGGCTGCTGTGGGGCAATGGTATAGAATGTCGATCCACTTCCGGGAACCGAGGACCGAAACCCAACACCTCCAATACCACCCTCATGTAGTTCCAATCTACGGAGTCAAAGGCCTTTTCCAAATCTAGAAAGACCAGTATTCCCCCGCTATAGATATCGGGGCACAACTGAGTGTGAGTGAAGACCCTGCGCAAATTAATATCCGTGGCCTTTTTGGGCATAAAACCTGTTTGGTCGGGGGAAATAACATGCTGCAGGACCAACATGAGTCTAGTAGCTAACAGTTTGGTCAGTATTTTGAAGTCCATATTTAATAAAGAGATGGGCCTATATGATGAACACTGCAGCGGGTCTTTATCTGGCTTAGCCAATAATACAATATGAGCCTCGTAAAAGGAGGGGGGGAGACTTCCCTTCTGAAAACATTCTGTGTATAATTGCACAGGGCAAGTTCTGGCCAGTGACCAATGGGCATTGCGGATGACATTCCTGGGAGAGCAGCCCCAGGAGCAATGGGTGACTGAGTTGGACAGGCTTGTCCAGCAGGAGATAGAGCTGGACAATTGTTATCGGGCTCTGCAATGGCACGCAGAGCAGGGATATTAAGGGGAGACAACAGAATGCTCCCCGGAGGGATATGACTTTGGAGGCCCTGGATTGCTGTGGGAGAGCCTTACAGACCATTTTGTGTTTGGCAATGAAGGGGAACCTACCCTTGAGGACCTGCGAGAATATAGAGAGGCTATGCTCGGTCTTGCAGGTGTCTCAGAGCTTAAACATGATCTGGACCATTTGTTAAGGAAGGAACAGCATCTGGAAAGGGCATACAGGAAACTGCTAGAACACGTTCAGCAGCATGCCAGAGAATCGGCAGTAGAAACTCCGGAGATTGTCGTCCCCAAAGCGGAAGTGCTGACAACAGGGCAGAGCTCTGCTAACTGCTGCCCAGCATCAACAGCAGTATCTGGGGAGTTACAAGGAACTTCCCCAGCTGAAGCGCTGGTCACCGGACAGAGGGTCCAAGACCTCTGCCCCACACCTGTGTCAGTTTTGGAGGCTCAGGGTGAGAAGGTGGCGATCACTTCCCAGCAGCAGATACAGGGGGAGAAGGGAGAGGAGGTGTTTGTTGTCCCTCCTCAACAGTCGGCCAGGGGGGAGAAAGCGTTCTTTCCTCCCCAGCAAAGATCAGTGCACCTGGGAGACAATACCACAGACATGTCATCCCAGCAGCCAGATGAGGGAATGGAAAAGGAAGCAGCCGGCCCCCCTTCCCAATGGCAGCTACACAATTTGGGAGTGGAGGAAGCCAGCCTCCTGCCCCAACGGTTAACCAGAGCGGAGAGTGTGGAGTCCCCAGCAGAAGTGCTGGCAACAGGGCAGAGTGCTACCCACCTCTGTCCAGCACCAGCAACAGCTGCGGAGCTCCAGGGAGCTGGGGCAGTCGGCCTCTCTCCCCAACAGTTAGCTGGAGGAGATGATGTAGGAAGCTCCTACACCCACCTGAACTGCTGGCAACGGAACAGAGCGCTGCTGGCCTCTGCCCGCAACTAAAACAGGACAGATTCCCTGTAAAGGTGGATGGGAATGCAGTCTCCACCACTATAACCCAGGGATGCTGGGCGGTCGGCCCAGATCCCCAACAGCAGGATGGAGTGAGCCCAGTCACCCTGTCTTCTCTCCAGCGGCTGAAAAGACTCCAGGGAGAAGGGCCAGTCCAGGCCTCTCCCCCAGCGGCAGATACCACTCAATTGGCAGGCCGTCCGGCCCTGGAGCCTTACCACCAGGAAATGATCCTATTGCAGAGACTATCTCCTCCTCCCTGAACGTGGCATCCAGAAAGCTGCTAGATTCCTCCGGCAGCTCGGGCAACTGTAGGGCCCCTAATGTGGCTCTGAGATCCCCATTGTCATATGAAGCTATAAGGGAGTACAAAGACCTATAAAAGGATACAAACTCCCGTACTACACCCTCCCCATCTCTCAATAATTGTCCTGACGGAGACAGTATGCAGGGAACTACAGTCGGGGACATGTCCCCTGCCGTCGGAAGAGCCAATAGCTTCCCATTTTTATCTCCTTTCTCAAAAACTCTCGCCGCACTCCTTTGCATCTGGCAAGTAGTCATGTCCTGATAATGTAGAGACATTTTCCTCCTTGCAAACTGCAACTGAGCCAACGTGTCAGGAGAAGGCGAGTCGGCATGTGCCTTGGCGCATTCTTGTTCCTTGTCATAGGGTTGTTTTTCCACACTATTCTGCTCTGTTCTTTGTGCTTTTATGGCTGATATGTACACCCCCCGAGTGGTGGCCTTGAAGGCCTCCCACTCAGTGTGTAGTGTTGCAGTTCCTTCGTTAATTTGCCAAAATGTATCAATGTGCGGTTTCAGCATTTCCTCCACAGTGGGTTCCTCAACCCACCTAGGAGACAAATGCCAAACTCTCCTTGAGCCCTGGGAGCCTAATTGTAAGGTTATCTGAAGTGGTGTGTGGTCCGATAAGCCCCCCGGCAGATAGGACGCCCCAGCCACCAGTGGCAATAGTGTCCCATTGGCGAATGCCAGGTCTATTCTGGAGGACGAGGCATGCACCGAGGACAAATACGAGTAGCATCTGTCCGTGGGATGTTTCCACTGCCAAATCTCCGTGAGACCCGCAGCTTCCGCCCAATGCGACAAGTCATGGTTTGGAGCCCTGTATGGATTGGACGTGTCTAACTTGTAGTCAAGAATATTATTAAAATCTCCAGCCACTAGCAACTGAAATGGGGCATGAGCTGCCAATTTCTCCAACACCTCATACAGGATATTCCCTGCATAAGGGGGGGGGGGGATATATATATATTTACCAATCACTGTTTCTATGGAGCAGGGCAAGGACTTATGCAACAAAATAGACACACCTCTAGCATAAGACGAATAAGTGGCATGTATGGCTCTGTGCATCCACGGACGTTTCATGGCCAGAATTCTGTTGCCTAGTAAATGAGTTTCCTGTAGAAACATTATGTGGGGATGTTGGGCCTGCAAAAATTACAGCACCAAAGCTCTCTTGTATTTTGAATTCAAGCCGCTGACATTCCAGGAGATAATTTTAATATTCAAGGACATGACTGTAATTTAGACATTTGCCACAAGATGGGGCCCTAGGAGCACAGGTGAGGTCCAGAGGCACACAGAGCCACACAATATGCTGAAGAGAAACATAACATAAAACATGAATCAACACTTTACACCATAACAACTCCCTGTCTTGCCAGCGTATCAGAAAAAAAAAAAAAATTGGGGGAGAAAACAAAAAACATCCCCCAATACAAACCCTGTATCAGCCGGCAGACTTAATCCCCAAAACCCAAAAAAACAAGCAAAAATGGAATATTGTCTTGTAGAGTTATTCCATATGTTCCTTAGGAAGGAACCAAAAAATCAACAGGGTGGGCACTGGCCCTATGCGTCTTCTGTGAGTACTCTTTGCAGAGAGAGAATCTGGCTCCATGCATACTGTAGCCATGGAGCATCAATCAGCCATATATATATATATATATATATATATATATATATACATATGCCGCAATATCTTAAAAAAAGAGAATGTTCGTACAGAGCAAACACGGTCTGTACAGGGATAGGATTATAGTCTAAGCATATGTACAATCAACCTTCACTGCACTGGATTATGACAAAAAAATAAAACAAAGAAAGAAAAAGGGCCTTCTCTCCAGCATCGTGTAAGTAAAAAAGGGAGGGTGACAAGGGCCACCATTTTTTGAAGCCAATTAGAGCCTCAGGCTCTAATCACATGCTTAAAAAAAAAAAAAAAAACATAGAAATCCATGCATCCGGCGCCCCGCATGTAGATTAGGGGGTCGGACACATGGATGGGGAGCGGCGCCCCTGCGTCCTGCATTACGGGGCCGCCACTGTTCATTAACCTCTTCAGCTCCGGCAGGTTTACCCCCCTCATGACAAGGCCATTTTTTGTAATACAGCACTGCGCTACTGTAACTGACAATTGCGCGGTCATGCGACTCTGTACCCAAATAAAATTGATGTCCTTTTTTTCCCACAAATCGAGCTTTATTTTAGTGGTATTTGATCACCTCTGCGTTTTTTTATTTTTTGCGCTATAAACAAAAAAAAAACTGACAATTATAAAACACATCCAATAAAAAAAAGTAAAAAAATCTAATTTCTTCATTAGTTTAAGCCAATATGTATTCTGCTACATGTTTTTGGTAAAAAAAAATCCCAATGTGCATATAATGATTGGTTTGCTGCAGTAAATGTACGTGGGGCATTCTAGAAGTGGTGGAAATTTCTTATACAAGACAGTACAGGCTTCTTCCAAAATGTGTGCCCAGTAAAAAAAAATAAAAAATATTATAAATGATATTATACACATACATGTTACATTTTAATATAATTTTAAATCAGTTTCCTTCTTTTTTTTAAAGGAGAACTTGTTTTTTGTCATGGAATATCTCAATGGCGGGGATCTCATGTTCCATATCCAAAGCTGCCAGAAGTTTGACCTCCACAGATCAAAGTAAGATCCTAAATATAACTGGTAAATATCAGATAGCCGGTCCTCACAGCATGGTAATTCAGTTCTCAGAAGTACAAGTCTTCAGGATGACTGCAGTGAAATTGTTAGGATCAGAAATGCACCTGCTTTGTCATGGATCTGAATAGTCATTGTTATCAGTGCAGGACCTACATAATGACATCATTGCACAATGTACCAAATGTTATCTTTTCTTACATGAAGGGGGAATGTCAGCATGGTAATCTTGCATGTACAGAGAAATAAATGGTTCCACTATTTGAACCTGGCATGTGTTTCAGCAATCTTTATTTGTCTGTCTATGGATAATGGATAAACTATGGATAAACTAAAGACAAAGTCTTTTGGTACAACTAAGTGGATAATGAATGTCAGAGGAATAAATCAATTTAAATTTAATTTGCCCAATAGTTGTAGGAGTATCCTTTGACTGGGCGTACATGTGGAATGGTGTCCTGACTTGACCCATTGACATCAATGGACTGGCCATAGATGAGCCAGTTTTACGGGTGGAACGGAAAAAACTACCCAATTTTACCATCAACTGCATTCACCTAACATGCACACTCACTATTTCATATCACATTTATGGTGTTTCCCATTATTGCCTATAGACTTTATAAACTACGAATAATTTTCTTCATGAAGAGCAATCCCCCCCCCCCCTTCAAATACTCCAATAATACCAGTCTTCTAAAGCATTAGCTTCTGTTTCATATGCTCAGAGATACAGTCATAACATTATAAATCAATAATATAGTATGATAATCTATGCTTGCCTATGACCAGCCTTATGCCCCGTACACACGGTCGGATTTTCTGACGGAAAATGCTCGATGGGAGCCTGTTGTCGGAAATTCCGACCGTGTGTAGGCTCCATCAGACATTTTCCATCGTAATTCCGACCACGTGTACAAAATTCCGACGCGCAAAGTTCCACGCATGCTCGGAATCATGCAGAAGAGCCACACTGGCTATTGAACTTTTTCTCGGCTCGTCGTAACTGTTGAATGTCACCGCATTCTTGACGTTCGGAAATTCTGACAAGATTTTTGTGACCGTGTGTATGCAAGACAAGTTTGGGCCAACATCCATCGGAAAAAATCCATGGATTTTGTTGTCGGAATGTCCGATCGTGTGTACGGGGCATTAGAATGTTGAGGCATGGAAACTTTTTCTGACTGGAATACGCCCAAAATGAAAAATAGTCCTTGTCTTGAGTATGTTAAAGTGTAACTAAAGGCAAAACTTTTTATTTCGTTTTTGGATAGTGGAGTCCTCTCCTTAGAGCAGCTTTTATTGCTGTTTGTGCCCTTCGCTCTCTTTATTTGTACCGTTATCAACAAAGGTGAAAGTAAAAGAAAATACCAAATTTTAGGTTGACATCAGAACACTAATAGTGGGAAAACCCAGTGGTGTCTGGTGTCACTAGGGTTGGTGTCACCTGGTGCAGTAAAATATGGTGTCACCCCCCCCCCCCCCCCCAATTGGGCTCTCTCCAGTCTAGCCTGTCAACCACTCTCACCATTGGGATCTATCCTGTCTGTGACTCCCCCCCCCATCAGGCTTTCTCCTGTGTAGCCTGTCACTCTCCCAACAGGCTCCCACCTGTATAGCCTGTCACCCTCCCCCCCCCATTGGGCTCTCTCCTGTCTAGCCTGTCACCCCCCCTATCAGGCTCTCTCCTGTATAGCCTGTCACCCCACCCCACCCCCCCCCCCCCATCGGGCTCTCTCCTGTCTGGCCCCTTCCCCCCATCAGGTTCTCTCCTGTCTAGCCTGTCACACCCCCCCCCCCCCCATCGGGCTCCCTCCTATCTAGCTTGTTTTGGGCCGGCAGCACATGGTCACAGTGCACACCGAAAAAACGGCCCCTGATGGTGTCACCTCTCTGTGGTAGTGGTCCGCACCTCCATATTGACGCCACTAGGGAAACCTTCCAAATTTCCTTTCACTTCCTATTTTGGCTAAGGGACCTGAAGGGCCTGGTAATTGAATTTGGGGGGACCCCCACGCTTTTTTTTTTTTTTTTATCAATGACTTTTTTTTTATCAATGACTTTCAATGAATGACTGTTCTCTGTGTTACGGGAGCCGACAATTCATTAGCCGCGAGTGATTTTAAATAGCTTTTTTTCCTGCAAAAATGACACTTTGTGCAGGGACAGTTCTAAGCACGGGAAACATGCGCCCCTTTACAGGCATACTATAGACACCCCCCAGGTACGAAATTTAAAGGAATATTACACTTTTATTGTTTCACTTTAAGCATTATTAAAATCACTGCTCCTGAAAAAACAGGCGTTTTAAAAAAAAAAGTTTGCATTGATACATGTCCCCTGGGGCAGGACCCAGGTCCCCAAACACTTTATGACAATAACATGCATATTAGCCTTTAAAATTAGCACTTTTGATTTTGAACGTTCGCGTCCATTGTAATTAATAGGGTTCTTAAGTTCGCACGGACTTTAGGTCCGTTGGCGGGTTCTGGTGCGAACCGAACCCGGGGGTGTTCGGCTCATCCCTATATGCCATGTCAGCTCCTTGGCTCCTTTCATTTTTTGGCTGGAAGTAAATACTGTAGACCTACATATACTGGTAAAGTCTCTAGACACCATAAATCAGAGGTATGCAACCCCCGGCACTGGTGCCTCTTTTGTCGGCACTCGACTCCCTCTCCATCAGCAGAGCAGGGAAGTGTCAGTGAGACACTAATGCATTACAATTTCAGTATTCCCCATGCTGCACCTGCACTGAGGGGGAGGCACTGAGCCCCCACACATTGTAAAAGATGGGAAACATTGTTTGGTTCTCTAACTTTGCTGTAGCTGCAATCATCAGCTTTTGTGATGGGGAAGAGATTGGGTGCAGTTCTGGTAGCAGGGTCGGTCCAATACAGTGGTGGAGCAGATGTGCAGGGGATTACAGTGGTGGGGAAGATGTGCAGGGTAGCACAGTGGTGGGGCAGTGATCTGAGGTGTGGAGTTTATAGCATTTATTTTATAAAAAAATCCTTTTCGTGATTGAGAGTGTGAAGTTATAAAATCGGCACGCTCAATTTCTTTGAAAAAAAATTTTGGCACACTGTGCTCAAAAGGTTGCCTACCCCTGACATAAATAATATGAGCACATACAAAAATTAAACACTATTTAGAATTAGACACCAGGAAAAATAGATACACAAGAAACAGTGGATACAAAAACGACCACATCTTAGACAGTGTGCTTTGTATCAGACTTATTCCATTGAGTTTGGTAGTTCCTAAAAACCTAAACCAAATTACTATGTCTGGACCCACAGAAGAAACCAGAAACACAGACTGCTTCTCTTTCTACAATATGCTATGGTAAATAATTTTTTGTTGGCGGTTGATGATATTGTAATATTACTATTGTGTGTTATATTGTAGGCACCGATGTGTTGTTGAACTAATGTATACAGTGTATTCATTGTTGAACTGATTGTCATGTTTTTTTTTCTCTCCTCTTGATAATTAAACTGTTTTTGTTTTTTCTTTCTTGATGACTTTGTAGGTTTTATTCTGCAGAAATTATCTGTGGCCTCCAGTTTCTTCATTCCAAAGGAGTGGTTTACAGGTAAAGCAAAGAGGTTAAAGTGATTCTAAGACCCCTTTCACACTGGAGGCGTTTTTCAGGCGCTACAGCGCTAAAAATAGCGCCTGAAAAATGCGTCTCCATTCACTCCAGTGTGAAAGCCTGAGGACTTTCACACTGAAGCGGTGCGCTGACAGGGCGTCAGAAAAAGTCCTGCCAGCAGCAGGTTCTCCACCGCTCCTCCCCATTGAAATCAATGGGGCAGCGCTGCTATACCGCCGGCAAAACGCTGCTGCGGCTGCATTTTGCGGGCTGATTTAACCCCTTTTTGTCTGCTAGCGGGGGGTTAAAAGCGCCCTGCTAGCGGCCAAATAGTGCCGCTAAAACAATGGTAAAGCAATGCTAAAATAGCCCTGATTTACCGCTGACGCCGGTGGCAGCACAATGTGAAAGGGGTCTTAAGGCTCAGTTATTATTTTTACAAAATAAAAATCATGTGATACATACCTGGTCTGTGCAATGGTTTGCACATTGCAGCCCCGATCCTCCTCTTCTAGGGTCCTCCCCAACGTTTCTGGCTATCCCCCACCAAATGCCCCATAACAAGCCGTCTGCTCTGGGGGCACTCGTGCGTGCTTGCTCCCGGGCTGGCTCTGCGTCTATAAGACACACAGAGTGCAGCTCAGTCTCGCCCCCACTCCCTCCTCACTGGCTGTGACTAACAGGGGTGGGAGCCAATGGCTGCTTTGTTTAACCCAGTGAGGCGAGCCGAGGAGAGCCGAGAGAGCCTCTGCTCTCATGTGTCAGACCCAGTGAGGAGAGCCGAGAGAGCCTCCGCTCTCTTTATGTGTCTGACCCAGTGAGGAGAGACGCTCTCAAGTGTCTGACCTAGTGAGGAGCGATGAGAGAGCCTCCGCTCTCATGTGCTTGACCCACTGAGGAGAGCCGAGAGAGCCTCCGCTCTCATGTGCTTGACCCACTGAGGAGAGACGAGAGAGCCTCCGCTCTCATGTGCTTGACCCACTGAGGAGAGCCGAGAGAGCCTCCGCTCTCATGTGCTTGACCCACTGAGGAGAGCCGAGAGAGCCTCCGCTCTCATGTGCTTGACCCACTGAGGAGAGACGAGAGAGCCTCCGCTCTCATGTGCTTGACCCACTGAGGAGAGATGAGAGAGCCTCCGCTCTCATGTGCTTGACCCACTGAGGAGAGCCGAGAGAGCCTCCGCTCTCATGTGCTTGACCCACTGAGGAGAGCCGAGAGAGCCTCCGCTCTCATGTGCTTGACCCACTGAGGAGAGCCGAGAGAGCCTCCGCTCTCATGTGCTTGACCCACTGAGGAGAGCCGAGAGAGCCTCCGCTCTCATGTGCTTGACCCACTGAGGAGAGACGAGAGAGCCTCCGCTCTCATGTGCTTGACCCACTGAGGAGAGCCGAGAGAGCCTCCGCTCTCATGTGCTTGACCCACTGAGGAGAGCCGAGAGAGCCTCCGCTCTCATGTGTCTGATCAAGATCGGGCTCAGATGATTATAAAGAGGGGGGGGGGGGATGCTTGCAGAAGGTTTATTTTACCTTAATGCATAGAATAAATTAAGTTAAAAAACCTCTGCCTTTAGAACCACTTTAAAGAACAATATCAGTTACAATATCAGTTTTTAATTTAACAAGAAACTGACATTAAGTAGGCTGTGGAAAAACATAGAGACGTCTGAAAATGCTATAATGTTTACTATTGTGTTCTATTTCTTTATGCTTACTTACAGTATATACTTCATAGGTTAGCAGTTTATAAGCTTTTAATACTGTACATGCCAATTCACCTGTCCTGCAACTTTGGGTCTCACAAGTCGGATTCTCAGTCGCAAGTGTGAAAGGAGCCTAAAACCCTCTCAAGTTATTTTTGCCATCTGTGTTAAGTTAGGGCCATATTCCTTTTTTCCTGTCTTGGAGAAGCAACAGGGATTGAGCACAAACTGTCCCAAAGTAAACAGAAATTCCCCTCTTATTCAATTGTCACCAGAAGATGTGTCCCCACTGGAAGACTTACCTTCACTCCCTGCTCTGGTAACAAATCTAAAATGATGGATTTGCTTTCACTGTCAGTGGTTACCAGGACAAATAGTGGGGTAAATCTTCCCAGTAGGGATACAGACAGGAATAATTGTTAGAGGGTCTACCCCTTCCCCAATCTATCCACTACAAAAAAAAAAAAAAAGCATTTTCATACACTTAAAATTGAGGGGTTGGCATGCCGTCGATCGCGATCCACCGATGGCAGCCGACAGGTCGATCGGGAGCACAGCTTGCACACAGTCCTTCCCCCAGCCTCCGCCGCTCTCCTCTTCACTGCAAAGTACTGGATAGAGGGCAGGGCAGGAGCTGCTGGAATTAACTTTTCACATTAACCAGCAGGTGATTGGTTGCCTGGCGATCCTAGCAACCAATCACCAACGGCAGCTCCTGTCCCCACCCGCTATATAGTACAGTCATACTCCCTGCTCTCCACTCTGCTATACACCAGTGTAAGGTAGGAGAGTGCTACCTACACCCTGATGTGAAGGGGACAGAGAACAGTACAGTGGTGGGGGAGGGTTGTGTGTAGGGGGCAGAGGACAATAAAGTGGGGGTGGGGAGGTGTAAAAAGGACAGAGAAAACTAAATTTGGAGGCGCATAGGGGACAGAGGACGCTGCATTGGGTGGGGGTGTGTGTGAAGGGGACAGAGGACATCGCATTGGGGGGCAGAGCAAACTATGGGGGGGTGTAGGGGACAGAGGTCATCGCATTGGGAGGGGGGCAGAGGACACTACAGTGGGGGGTGGTGAAGGGGACAGAGGACACTGCATTGAGGGTGGGGGGTGCAGAGGGCTCTACAGTGGGGGGAGGGTGTGAAGGGGACAGATGACATTGCTTTGGGGGCAGAGGACACTACAATTGAGGCTGTGTGAGGGGGACAAATGGCATTGCTTTAGGGGGGCAGAGAAGACTACAGTGGGAGTGTGTGAAGGGGACAGAGGACACTGCTATGGGGGGCAGAGGACATTACGATTGGGGGGGTGATGTGAAAGGGGACAAAAGACACTGCTTTGGGGGAGGGGAGAACACTGTAATAGTAGGAGGGGCAGGGGACCCCACTGTGGGGTGAAAGGGGGCAAAGGATGCTGCTATGGGGGGAAAACACTATAGTGGGGTGTGTGATGTGAAGGGGGCAGGACACTGCTATGGAGAGGCAGAGGACACTACTGCATGTGGGGTGGGGGGCAAAGGTCCCCACCATGGGAGGAGGGGGGGAAACCATTGTGGTGGGGCAAAGGACACTACTTACTGCGAGGGGGATGATGTGAATGGGAGTGGGGGACACTAGTGGGAGTGGGGGGGCACAGAACACTATACTGTGTTTTTATTGGGTAATGATACATTTTTTTTTTTTAAGGGGATCTTTGATTTCTTCCATGTTGTCCAGGTAGATCTCAACCTCTGAAAGTTTGCCTTCCCCTGCTTTAAATTATGTATGGGCTATTTTGTGTCTTATCTGCTCATTTGTTGTCTTTGCAATGAAATAGAATTCCGTCTTTCAAGCTAAAACAAATTTAGGTATAATTTTACTCTGTTATTTAATTGTTTGGGCACTGTAATATTTTTCAGGGACCTGAAACTAGATAATGTGCTCTTGGACATGGAAGGACATGTAAAAATAGCTGACTTTGGAATGTGTAAAGAGAACATGTTGGGTGATACTAAAACCAGCACATTCTGTGGGACCCCTGATTATATTGCTCCAGAGGTGTGTATTATTTGCTGCCCTACATATTAGCTCTGTTATATTAAATATAACTAATCTTAAAAAAGCATTCCCTTTTCCCCTCCTCCTACCTATCCTGCCTAACCTGTATAAAAAAGATCTGTATACTTACCTTTTTTTTAAATCTGGTCAGGTGCGATTATATGATCCATTAGCATTGGCACCCCTATGTCATTGAGTGGAGGCTGCAGGGAAGAGGACAGAGTGCAGTCTATATTCTCCACTGCAGTTGGCGCTTGACCACAGTGGCAATGCAGATGGAAGAGTAAGTTCAGAGGAACTGTCAGGGCTGGGCCCAACCCCTCCTTCTCAGAGCTGGCCGTTCAGCTGTCGGCTAATTGCCAGCTCCTATCTCTCCACAGTTACTCAGCTGTTGATGATATCCTGCTCGTCAGTCCTGCCTACTTAGGCCGTTCAGCCCAGTGGATCTCTGCCTTCACCTTGGTCAACATCACAGAGCCTAGCTCCTGCGTTCCTGTTTAAAGACTTGCTTTGCTGACCTCCCTTCTGGCTCCAGATCCTGCTTGCTGTTCCACTACATTGATCCCTTGACTTCTGGCTTGGCTGACTATCCATTCCGGTTGTCTACCTTCCAGGAAGCCTTCCGTTTTGGGTGTAGACCGGCCAGGCCGCATTCTGCACCTTGTAGCCAACACTGTTAGCAATTTGTGAGTCTACCGCTGTCTCTGTTGTATGTGGCTCTGATCGGGGGTGCTTCCCCGCGGTTTCTGTTGTACTTGCTAGATATTTCTACAATATCTTGTTACTGGCAAACTTGGACTCTGTGTGTTCACTGCACGCCGCACAATGCTGCACCTATCCCACACCATGGCTCTGTGAATTTACAGCCATTATCGAATGCTTCCTTACACAGTGGAGCCGGAGCTGCTGAATTACATGACTAGTCCAATTTAAAAAAAAAAAAAGTGAAGTATACAGATTTTTGTTATACAGGGTATGCAGGATAGGGAGGAGGAAGGGAGAGGAATGATTTTAAAAATAGTTTGATTTAGCCTTTACTACCACTAATGAATTACCTTTTTTAGATATCTAATTTCATGTATATAAACAAAAGATGACTTTTTATGGGATATACATCCTGTTTATTACTAGATTTGACCTACCAAAGTTAGTGAAGGTTCATTTCAATATGTTGTTGTTATTAAAAAGCATAAGAGTAAAATCTTGTACTTTTGGTGTTCATCACTAAACCACAGCAAATAGATAGAAGAATGAAACAATGTGAGGAATAATTTGTAGCATCTTGCCAAAGTTTTTTTGATACATAGACAACATCAAGAATATAGCACAGTTACCAGAGTGGCTATTTGTCAGGGTCAGCAGCAGTACTGCTACGCAGCCAGGTCACATAGCAAGATCAGAATATCCTGGTGACATCACATTGTTATAAGCCTACTTGTAAAGCGAAGGGTCAATTTGGGATTGAGGGCTAAGAGTCCTCTTTTCTAGGCCCCTCTGCCTGAAACATGTTGAGCAACAGGAATAGACATCAACTTCACTTATGATCAGTAATTGAGAATGGATATCTGATGGAATATCCATAGTACTAGAGTGATACCTATTCTGTCACTCATACAGAAGTTTGTGCCATCCTCATGTCACATGACTAGGGGTAGACCGGCTTTCAAAGGGAAAATACCCATATGATTTTCCTGCTTTTGAACCTGAAATCATGTCTCTTCTTATGCCTAGGCAAAACTAACTATTTCTATATTCCACCTGCAGATTTTGCTAGGACAGAAGTACAGCTATTCAGTTGATTGGTGGTCCTTTGGAGTACTCCTATATGAAATGTTAATTGGCCAGTCTCCATTCCGCGGTGTAGATGAAGAACAGTTGTTTCAGTCCATACGCATGGATAATCCATTTTATCCCCGTTTTCTTAGCAAGGAAGCTAAAGATTTATTAGTCATGGTATGCACTATTGGCCTCTTTATCAAAACTTTTCCACATTTGTATGTTGTTATTTTAATGCAAAAAAGTACACATGTCTTTTTTAACAGCCATGTCTTCAAAATTCTTTAAAAAGAACCTTTCATCAGGTCACACACTATTCTCTAACAGTGCTGTTTTCCCCTGTTAGAATGATTAATGTTTGCCATGATATTGCTAAGAAACAGGTGCTGGATATCTGACCAATGTGCACCTACTGCCAGGAAAGAAAAGTGGGTAGACTGCATCAGGGAAATGACATGCAAGCTCCTGATGAAACTACATTTCCCATGACCACTAAGCAGAATGGGATTCTAAAGGGCTTAGGTTTCATTCACATATGCTGCGGCCGCGGGTCACTGCATGCGTCCATCTTCACCGATTCAAGTGCGAATTAGGTCAGAATTTTTGTCTGAATTTGCACCTGAATCGGAACAGAAGATGCACAGGACCCTTTTTCAATGCAGACTGCGGCCGCCCCGGAGCTGTGTGACCCGGCTACATTGAGAGCCAGTTATACTCTTTTGTCATGCTAATTGGATGTGGGGAAACTGGCATCCAAATTGCATATGTGTGAACCCGGCCTTGCTGTCAATTGCCAAGTCAGTGAAGCTAGGTTTTGCCAGCCATTGATTGACTAACTAGAGCAGCTTTTCTCAACTTTCTAACCCCAGAGAACCCCTTAAAATAATTTTCAGGTCTCAGGAAACCTCTGTTATCAGGAATCAGAGGGAAAAATGCCACTTACATTGGTAGTTAGTGAGAAGAATGCCCTTATTACACTGGTGGTCAGTATGTCTCCCTTATCATCCACCAACAATCATTTGTACCTTGTCGATGGTTCTCCCAAGTGGCATTGGCCCTAGAACAATGGCGGTATCCTTAGATGAGGGGCCAATAACTCCTAGAAACCTTTGGAGAAACCTTGAGTGAGGATGGTTGATCAAAAAGATCATTGGTGCCATGTAGCTGATTCTTTAAAGTGGTGTTGGCTCTGGAATTATTTGGGCACCATCAGATGGAAGGTAATTTAGTCACAGTTCAAGGAACTCCTAACATCCTCTGGAAGAACCCTAGTTGAGAATGGCTGAACTAGAGACTGAACAGTGACAACACACTTAACCACATTAAGGCTGCATTCACACCTGAGCGTTTTGTAGCTTGAAGCCTGAAGCTACAAAACGCTAGAGGGGAAAAAATACATTATTCTCTATGGAGATGGTTCACATCTCCACTCCAAAACGCCTGAAGCCCTACGCCTGAAGCTCAAACCAGTTCCGGACCCTTTTTTGTCGCGCGAATCGGGCAGATTTGGGCGTTTTTATTCTTTTTACATTGGTGACCTTTTGCTCTGCACAAAATTTGCGGCAAAACGCCGCAAAAAACGCTGCAATTCGCGCAATTTTCTGCCTGAAAAGCTACGCTCAGGTGTGAATGCAGCCTTACTGCTTACAATACCACATCTTTTGTAGTCCTAATGAGTTAACGGGCACAGACATGACAAAACTGCAGTGCTTTTCATAGCACAGGGAGCACTGTTATTCTTTCACAAGAAATACATCATGTATTGATTTGCTGGCAAAATCACTAGGAATTTTCTTACTGTTAAACAGGTCACAAAGACAAACATACTGGGCAATGTATGCCTTTTTTTCAGCCTAGTTAACATGTTAAATGTAGTATTTTGCCTATAGCTCTACTTCTGAATATTCACAAGCTTGTATTGATTCTAAGTGTATATATCAGCTTTTTGTCAGAGAACCAGAAAGAAGACTTGGAGTAAAAGGCAACATCAGGCAGCATTGCTTCTTCCAAGACATTGATTGGGAGAGATTGGAGAAGAGGCAAATAGAACCACCATTTAAGCCTAAAGTGGTAAGCATTCTGTTCTGGAGACTTGCAGGACAAAAATACAGTGTACGATGGCTTCATTATAATCTCTGACCAGACGCACAAATTTTCTGTGCCTGCCAAACTGTGCCTGCCATACAATTACAACGAACGAGCTGAAAAATAATGTATACTTTTTTATCTGGATTTACTTATAATTTTTGATGTGATATTTGTATCAGCGTTTTTTGATAATTGTTTCTTTTCAACCAGAAATCAGCAAATGACTGCAGTAACTTTGATAAAGAATTTTTGAATGAGAAAGCAAGATTATCAAGTACAGATAGAACATTGATCAACAGTATGGATCAAACTATGTTCAGCAAGTTCTCATTTGTAAATCCCAAAATGGAAGAAATCATCTGTTGAAGCAATCTCATTTTTCTGAAAAGCAATCGGACGTTACACTGCATGAAGACCTAGGTTTTCACCAACATGTATACTAACATACATCTTCCATCAGAAAATGACTTTAAGCTGTACATTTGGTAAAGGCAAACAATCTATGTATAAAACATAGCAAATATGTATATCATGAACGGAGATGTGGGATAAGCCATGTGGGATCACCCGAATTCCATCTGCTGTAAAATGATGGCAGCTGCTACCCAAGCAACAACAAATTCAGATATGTAAATGTAGATCTTACCATCCAAAGGAGCCACTTGATGTGTTGAATCCTCTGTTCTTGTGCCCACGACTCTGTGAACAGCTCTGTACTCTCTGACACACCTGGCTGAGATGGGGTGGTTGCAGATACCTGTGCACATATATATAGTATATGTATATATCTCCAAGACACAGTACAAATGCACCAGAAAATCGCTGCCCCCCCCCCCCAAAAAAAAAATAGAGCACCGGCCGCCACTGCTACCTAGTGAAAGAACCTATAGGGCATTTTCATAGCAACAGTCAGTTATAAAGAAACACTTGTTCTATACCTTCTGCTGGTCAGCTAGATGGGGCCCAGAACCTTGGCGTATTTGATGTACTGTTTCTTTAGGAATTTTGTACACAGCGGGAAAGTGTTCCTGACTGGCAAATCTGTCTCTGTGCTAGCAGCTGCAGTGTAAAGTTGGCCAAAGGCTGTCCAACAGCCTTGTGTCCACGGCTTTCAGTCCACGTACTTGGCATTAAAGGCTTCCCTGGTGGTATCCTCAGCATGTGTCTCCCTGCTGCACAGCTCCCCACAGTCCAGGTCACAGTTCAAGGATAGCATTCCTAGGCTTCCAGGTAAAGATGCCCCGCTCTCTGCTCACCCTGCACACAGGTGAGTTATGCACCGTCCAGGTCTCCTCGTAGAGAGAGAGAGTTATTCCTATTTCCGCCCATGCAAACTTTATCTGCCCCTCCCCTTTTTGTGTCCCTTTGTTGGAAATTCAATTTTTTAGCCCACCTGCAGTAAAAGCCAAGACCTTTCAGTTTCTCCGCAGTCTCTTGTAATCCAAGTGTCTATGGGTACCCTCTTGTGGATGGAGGCAAGATTGCATTGGCTGCTGCAGTTCATCAGTAATAGTCTCTTTGCTAGGACTGTGCTTGTGTCCTTTATGGGCACACACACACAGAAGGTAGCAAATAAATGGGGAGGGGGGCTGCAACTACCTCTGTTCTCCCAGTAAAGTACCAGGCTACATAAACAAACTTCAAAACACCATCAGTGCCCTGTGCTATAACTCCATAACTGTATTTATAGATTATTTAAGTTCTACAAGCTAGTACATTGTAGGGTACCATTAATATGAACATGTTCTACATTTGACTCTTTCTTGGTTTAAAAGCCGTAAAGAAGCTGAATGGTTAAATATACCGGGAAGGCAAACCATCCAGTTCTATGGGACCAGAAAAACACCAGATCTCAAATACTGGTCCAAAGCAGGACATGCATAAGTTTTGGTCTGGCTATCTATTCACTGGTATTTGTACCATATGTTCAGGTCTTTGCAGTTTTCTATAGAAATCAGTGGTCTTTGAGCCCATATGTCTTACTATCGAATTTTCTTCTCTTTTTTTTTTACATTTTTTTTAGAAAAACCTGGAATAAAGTGATTTGGGGGTTGGACTCTACCTTAGTAGAGGTTGGACTCTACCAGTTTCTCCCTTAAAACCCAACTACAGCCAGAACTTCCTTTTTAGTTTTGTAGTGAGGGTGGAAGGGTTAGAACCTCTGAGTTCTGAGTATTATGCACTCTATTGAAAAGAAAAAAAAGATTTAGCTTTAATTTTTACATTTGATTGGGTCTCAAATAGTTTTGATGTAAGATTTGCATCTTCTAAAAACTCGAGCTCAAATTATACAGAACTAGATATATGTAGCTAATCTAAAAGGTTAAATTAATAGCAAATATATTTTATTGTGTATAGAATTTTAGATTAGAAAAGTTGAATAACAGTTTGTATTTAAATGTATTGGAATGTTTTTTTAGAACTGTTAAAAGTGTGAAATAAATGTATAAAGTACATGTTTAAAGTAGGCTAGTTGTTCTACAATTGTGACTAAATTATTTTACTGTTTTTATTATTTACGTTGCTTTTAGAACTTTAATAAAATAAGTAGACAAAAAAAAAGTCTGGCAATATCAGGATGAACTATAAAGTATTGTTAAAAGAAAAGTTCTATGAAGACAAAAGTCAACGATACTTGAGAAGTCAACTCCGCTGCACTTTCTGTTCCAGCTGCACGACCAATTACAACCATAGGATTTGAGTGGGTGTACATTTTGCTCAGATAAAACAAGGTATGTAGCACAGATCAGGATGTACACAAGAGTAATTATAAGTGTACCTGTCAGAAGGGACGGTTCACTGTTTCAGACATTTAGTTTTGGGAAGTGGCTAGCAATCTGTGGCACCCAGACAGCACACTGTCTGCATGGAGTATGAATGTTCTCCCTTTGCTAGCGTAGGTTTCCTCCAGCACTCCAAAGACATGGTGGAAGTTTAATTGGCTCCTGTCTAAAGTTGGCCCTGAGCATGCCAAGATGGCTGCCTCACCATTTATCAAAACAGCAGATAAAAAGCTTTAAATCCCCAGGGAGAAAAGTCCTATAGAAATAAAATGATCAAAAAAATGTTTACCCACCAACAAGTTGCAACACAGAGGAACATGTTAATGTCATAGAAGCAGGGGTCAACACTGCTGTGCTTTAAAAGGGACAGCCAAATCACTAAAATCCCTCTGGTGGTCCCTATCAAGGCTGTCATGATTTAAAGAGGTTGTAAACCCCCCCCCCCCCCCACCCCCCAAAAAAAAAAAAAAAACTGTAAGACAAAGGCATAATGAGCTAGTATGCATTGCATACTAGCTCATTATGAAATACTCACCTTAGAACGAAGCCCTCTCAGCGGCGCCCGCACACCGCTGAGACGGCTGACATCTTCCCGGGTTTGCGGGCTCCGGTGCTGTGATTGGATGAAGCCGCGATGACGTCACTCCCGCGCATGTGCTCAGGAGCCGCCGGTCACGGCATAGGGCCCTAAAGAAACACCATGGGCGACCGTTCCTTCATGCGCCGATGATGTAATCGCACAGTATACAGTAAATATCTGCAAGTTTAGAAGGTCTTTACAATACCTATCGGTAAGCCTTATTATAGGCTTACCTATAGGTGCAAACAAACCAGAGGAGTTTATTTCCTCTTTTAGAATATGATCTGAGTAATACCCAAAACACTGATTGTGCCTGTGAACTGCATGATTGATGTCACTTTTGGGACCTAAGTTGGCCATACATGGATTGATATTCAGGCAGTTCAGCAGGGACCAGATACATTTTGACATATGTATGGGCCATGTGGTTGTCCTGAAGTTGAACTACTCGATCAGTGCTGCTGGCTATAGCATTAGTGTATTCTAACCACTGGTTAAACAAAAACAACTGACTAATCTATGGGCTGCTTGAGTTAAGCCGGCCGTAGAAATTTGGCTGGTTCAGCAGGAACCAGGCAAATTTAGATCCATCTATGGGCAGGCTGGTTGTACTGAAGTCAATCTATTGATCAGCTGCAGTACAACCAGCCTGTCAGGTTGTTTTAGTTTGTTTTAGTTCGATCACCGACTGTGGCTATAGCCACCAGCAGTGATCATTGTATTCTGATGGATGGGAAACCTCCCGCTGTCAGAAAACAACAGCACCACAACAGCACAACAGCACCGCGGAAGGTATTCCCCCATCACGCTGACTGCGTTCATAGGGGGAATCAGGCAATTTTCTTTTCTTCAACCTGCAAAAGGTCACCTTCTCTTTGTGTTTAAAGAAAGCATTTGCTTTGTCTAGGCAGGATAAAATAAGAGGTTTACTTAAATTTGAGCTCCAAGATTGTAAAAAGAAAAATACTCAGCACCGTGAGAGTTATACGTTCATTATTTCTAAAGGTATCGGAGGAGGCCGTATCATCTGCTGTAGTTCTCTGACCAGTTTCAGTGCTGTCCTCTTTTCCCTAGCTCCCTTAGCTGTGGGCAATCCCTCAGCATCATCATGTACAATGGAGGACTATTAACCCTGCACTGTACATGGAGAAGGCAAGCATGCTTCCGTGACTGCAGTACCACGTACCTTAGAGAGGCATCAGCGATGGACTGGTCACATGGAGGGAGGAAGTCTGCTGGAGCCAGGGATCAGGCAAGTATTTCTGTACCCCCTAGATTTAAGCACTGTAAGGGTCAGATTTACCAAAAAAATATATATATATTTATATATATATATATATATTTATATATATATATATATATATATATATATTTATTTATATATATATATATATATATATATATATATATATATATATATATATATATATATATATATATATATATATATATATATTGCAAATGGCACAGGCTCAACTGTGAAAAATTAAAAGAACTTTAATCACCCTGAGGTATTATTATTTAGGATTTATATAGCACCAACAGTTTTCACAGCGCTTTACAATATAAAGGGGGACATTGCAGTTACAATTAGGGTTGCACCGCTACTGTTTTCTTATTGGTGAGTATAAGTACCGATACTTTTGGTCAAGTTCTAGCCTATACCAAGTACTGATACTTTTTCGCAAATCACACTGCAAATAATTGAATGTGATTTGAACATGAATGTGGTGCAATTCCTGTCTGAATCACATGGGATTTCTCCCACTGCTTCTGTGTGTGTGAATAGAAAGGGAAAAGTTTATTAAAAATGTTATGCCCCGTACACACGGTCGGATTTTCCGACGTAAAATGTCCTATCGGACCATGTTGTCGGAAATTCCGTCCGTGTGTGGGCTCCATCTGACTTTTTCCGTCTGAATTTCTGACGGAACAAGTTTGAGATCCTGCTCTCAAATTTTCCGACAACAAAGTCCTATCGGACTTTTTCCGATCGTGTGTAGCGAATTCCAACGGACAAAGTGCCACGCATGCTCAGATCACATTACAAGACCAAAGCTACTAGCCTCTACGTAGTCCCGTCGTACGCAATGAACGTCACCACGTTCAGGATGATCGGATTTCCCGACAACTTTGTCCGACCGTGTGTATGCAACACCAGTGTCGGACAAAATCCATCGGAAAAAATCAGACGGATTTTGTGGTCGGAATTTCCGTGTGTACGGGGCATTAGAACTCACAGTACATATCTGGCCACATGCAAAATCTTCATAGGTGTCCCGGTCCCGCCAATGATAGCAAATCATGGCCGCTAGAGGTGCTCACATAGCTGAAGTTCCGGGACCCTGTGGTTATAAGGCAAAAGTAATGTCAGTGATGTTGGGGGCGGGCCGCCTCTACATCTCCAGCCCTATCTCTAGCTATCATCGGCGGGATCGGGACACCTATGAAGATTTTGCATTTGGCCAGATAGGTATTGCGAGTTTCAAACTTTTTTTAATAAACTGCCCACTAGATGACGCTTTTCCCTTTCGACACACACACACAGGAGCGGTGGGTGAAATCGCATGGGATTCAGCCCGAAATCGCACTGCGTTCCTGTTCAAATCGTATGTGATTTTTTGCAGTGCGATTTTCACCAATTCATTTTGTATTGTCGCAAATCGAACCGCAAAGTTTCAGTATCGGAAGCATTTGCACGAGTACCGATACCATGATCGGTATCAGTGCATCCCTAGTTACAATGCAATACAAGAGAGTTAGGAGGGCTCTGCGGACCCTACATCCTTTTTTTTTTTTTGGCTGGGGTTCCCCTTAATATCCATAGCAGACCTGAAGGGCCTGGTTATTGAATTTGGGGGGACCCCCACGCTTTTTTTTATCAATGACTTCAATGAATGACTGTGCTCTCTTTTTTTACGGATCTGACAATTCATTTGCCGGCAATAGCCGCGAGTGATTTTAAATAGCTTTTTTTTCCCTGCAAAAATTACATTGTGCAGGAACAGTTCTCTATATTAGATATACTGAATCTCGAATGCATTCGAAGCATTTGTTATATCCGCTATTATAATTTCTTTCATATTAGTTGAAATTAGATATTTGGTAGTTGTATTCGAATTGTTCTCTGTGTTACGGGAACCGGCAATTAGCCGCGAGTGATTTTAAATAGCTTTTTTTTCCTGCAAAAATGACACTTTGTACAGAGACAGTTCTAAGCACAGGAAACATGACCCCCTTCTATATACTATATACTCTATAGTATGTCTATGAAGGGGTCATGTTTCCTGTGCTTAGAACTGTCTCTGTACAATGTGTCATTTTTTCAGGAAAAAAAAGCTATTTAAAATCACTCGCGGCTATTGCCGGCAAATGAATTGTCGGATCCGTAAGACAGAGAACAGTCATTCATTGAAGTCATTGAAAAAAAAAGCGTGGGGGTCCCCCCAAAGTCAATAACCAGGCCCTTCAGGTCTGCTATGGAAATTAAGGGGAACCCCAGCCAAAAAAAAAAATGGCGTGGGGTCCCCCTAAATATCCATACCAGACCCTTGAGGTCTGGGATGGATTTTAAGGGGAACCCCAGCCCAAAAAAATGGCGTGGGGTCCCCCTCAAAATCCATACCAGACCCTTATCCGAGCATGCAACCTGGCAGGCCACAGGAAAAGAGGGGGGACGAGAGCGGCCCCCCCTCCCGCCTGAACCGTACCAGGCCACATGCCCTCAACATTGGGAGGGTGCTTTGGGGTCCCCCCCAAAGCACCTTGTCCCCATGTTGATGAGGACAAGGGCCTCATCCCCACAACCCTGGCCGGTGGTTGTGGGGGTCTGCGGGCGGGGGGCTTATCGGAATATGGAAGCCCCCTTTAACAAGGGGACCCCAAGATCCCGGCCCCCCCCCTGTGTGAAATGGTAAGGGGGTACAAAAGTACCCCTACCATTTCACCAAGAAAGTGTCAAAAATTGTAAAAATGACAGGAGACGGTCTTTGACAATTCCTTTATTAAAATCTTCTTTCTTCTGGTCTTCCTCTCTTCATCCTTCGGTTTCTTCATCTTCTCCTTCCGGCATCTTCTTCCATCTTCTTCTTCCTCCGATCCGCTTCTTCTTGCTCCGGTCTTCTCGTCCTTCTCGTCCGGCATCGGCGTCTGTTCTCGGGCCGCTCCTCTCAATGGGAGGCTCCCGCTGTGTGAGGCTTCGCTCCGTCTCACAGGTCTTTTATAACGGAGGGCACCTGGTGACCCCGCCCCCCTCTGACGTCATGGGGAAAGCCATAGGGAAGTCCCCATGACGTGCCTATGCGTCAGAGGGGGCGGAGTTACCAGGTGCTCTCCGTTATAAAAGACCTGTCAGCCGGAGCGAAGCCTCACACAGCGGGAGCCTCCCATTGCGAGGAGCGGCCCGAGAAGAGACGCCGATGCCGGACGAGAAGACCGGAGCAAGAAGAAGCGGATCGGAGGAAGAAGAAGATGGAAGAAGATGACGGAAGGAGAAGATGAAGAAACCGAAGGATGAAGAAAGGAAGACCAGAAGAAAGAAGATTTTAATAAAGGAATTGTCAAAGACCGTCTCCTGTCATTTTTACAATTTTTTACACCTTTTTGGTGAAATGGTAGGGGTACTTTTGTACTCCCTTACCATTTCACACAGGGGGGGGGGCGGGATCTGGGGGCCCCCTTGTTAAAGGGGGCTTCCAGATTCCGATAAGCCCCCCACCCGCAGACCCCCACAACCACCGGCCAGGGTTGTGGGGATGAGGCCCTTGTCCTCATCAACATGGGGACAAGGTGCTTTGAGGGTCTCAGACCCCCAAAGCACCCTCCCAATGTTGAGGGCATGTGGCCTGGTACGGTTCAGGCGGGAGGGGGGCCGCTCTCGTCCCCCCCTCTTTTCCTGCGGCCTGCAGGTTGCGTGCTCGGATAAAGGGTCTGGTATGGATTTTGAGGGGGACCCCACGCCATTTTTTTTTTTTGGGCTGGGGTTCCCCTTAAAATCCATCCCAGACCTGAAGGGTCTGGTATGGAAATTTAGGGGGGACCCCACGCCATTTTTTATTATTTTTTGGCTGGGGTCCCCCTTAATATCCATACAAGACCTGAAGGGCCTGGTTATTGAATTTGGGGGGACCCCTACGCTTTTTTTTTTTTATATCAATGAATGACTGTTCTCTGTGTTACGGAGCCGACAGTTCATTTGCCGGCAATAGCCGCGAGTGATTTTAAATAGCTTTTTTTTCTGCAAAATGACACTTTGTCATTCGAATCATTCGAATTCATTCGAATTCATTCGTTATATCTGCTATAATAATTTCTTATTATTTCATTCTAATAAATTCGGCGACGAAATTCGTAAACGGAATTTCGTATTCCGTACGGAATTCGTATTAGAAAAAATTCGTACTACGGATTCGTAAATTCGTACGAATTTCGAAAAATTTGTACGAATTACGAATTCGTAAGAAACTAATCGCACATGTCTAATGATTTCCAGTGAGTTAAAGTTTGTTCTGTCACAGAGCTCCCTCTGCTGGAAAACTCCATTTACCTCACCTTAAATGGAGTGTACAATGGTGTACATAGTTTATTTCATTATAATAGTCAGGGAAAAAAATATAAGACATTTTTGTCAGGTAAATGTAAATCATTGTATATAAATTATTTGCATTCTTATTTGTAACATTTAGAGCTTCAGGCTACTTTTCACAATTGACCCAAACTATTCTAGTACTATTTTAAACATTCAGTAAGCAAGGCTGCGGGGCAGTATGTGGAAGGTAAGTAAAAGTGCTGGAAGATGCCTGCTACCCACTGAACCTGTTATTTTCCTCATTATGTAAAGTACAGGTTCTCTGAGAGGAGATATTATAATAAATATTGCGTTTTTATTACTGTGTGTGCAGTATATAATAGTATGTTATATATTAATTTGTTTTGTATTTAACATACTTTTTTGTAACTTTTTATTTTTTTTAACATTTACACTGTATGTAGAACCAATGCAGGCCTTGCTTAAAAAAAAAAAAAAAAAAAAAAATCACATTCTTTAATATAGCAATTATTGATTATGTTCACAATATTTGCAAATCTACTTCCCTATTTTAATTATACCACTGGTATAAGGTTGCTGCCTCATCCTTTTGGGGTCGTTTATAATGCTGTGCTGCATTATTGCACACACGTTAATGTGTGCTATCACATGCATTAGCATGCTTTGTGTTAAGGCAGTCCATTCATTTGAATGGGATGCCTAATGCACCAAAAATTATGCATGTAATATTTGATGAATGAATGAATGAGTGACTTGTATAGCACTACCTATGCGAACTGAATCGCCTCAGGGCGCTTTTTGCCGCTGGTGTCCATCTGCGGTATAGCGCGGTCCTTTGCCCCATGGGGTCCCAACGCGCTTACAAACACATACACATACAACATACACATATTTGGCAAATTTTTTCGACAGGATCTAATTAACCTATCAGCATGTCTTTGATGGTAATGCATGCCTCCTCCATGCACAGTGCAGGGTTAATAATCCTCCATTGTACATGATGATGCTGAGGGATTGCCCATAGCCAAGGGAGCTAGGGAAAAGAGAACAGCACTGAAACCGGTCAGAGGACTACAGCAGATGATACGGCCTCCTCCGATACCTTTAGAAATAATGAACATATAACTCTCACGGTGCTGAGTATTTTTCTTTTACAATGTGTGTCGCTCAAATTTAGGTAAACCACTTACTTTACCCTGCCTAGTCTTTGATGGTAATGCATCACTGCACATTGTTCTACGATGCAATGCACATCCATTGGCAAGGTGTGCTCGGGTGCCATTCTGAACAAATGACACCACATTGCACCAACACTGTCAGGTCACCCTTAGGCTAGGTGACAGATGCACACCGTCGGGATCAGGAGTGCACCGCAAGGTAGTGGACCCTATGGCTGACTGCAGTGGACGGGAGTCCAGGTGATCCGGAACACGGGGCCGCTGGACACCAAGACTGATCCCACCAGGGTTAGAGCGTAAGATTCCCTGGGGCGCGGAGTCTAAGAGCCAGCTGGTGTTCACCAGAGCCTCTAGTGGTGAGGATGGACTGGGCTGCAACTGGCTCCAGGTCGCGACCCCCAGGGTCCCCCAGCTCACACCCACAGTAGGCAACAGGAGGACAGGGCTAGTGAGGGATAAGCCAAGGTCGGGGCCACAAGCAGAAACGGACAACAAGGTACACGCCAAGGTTCAGGATCACAAGCAAACAGGGATAGTCAGGGACACGCCAGAGGATCAGGGTCACAGGAAAACAGGGATAGTCAGGGACACGCCAAAGTCGGTAACAGGACACTGAATAGCACACGGCTGGTAACAGAAAGCCAAACACACAAAGGTTGATCAGCAGGGTTGGCCTGCAGTGCAGAGGTTAATATAGAGTCCTGTGATAGGAGCTAGGGTGGAGCCCTGCCAGAGGAGGGATATAAAAGCAGTCAGGTGATGGTCGGCTGGTCTCTAGAGATGAACACATGGAAACAGGTAAGCAGACAACTCTATTGCTTAACCATGACAAACACGCTTAGTGTTGTAAAGCCTCAAGGTTTTTTACCTTAATTCATTTTATGTATCCTTCTATGTAAAACCTTCTGTGGCTCCCCCAGACCCCACCCCCTTTTTTCTCACCTGAGCCTGATCCGATCCAGTGATGTGCATGAGCGCAGCGGCTCCAGCCTCTGTCTCTCTCCTCCTTGAAAAGATTGGTAGCAGCAGGAGCAAAAGCTATGATACGGGAGCAGGGGGCAGGGCCGGGTCCCGTGTCTGTATCAATGGACACAGCAGCAAGCCCACACTGGTGCCCTCATGGAAAGCCGCTTTCCATGGGGGCACCCGATGAAGAGGAGGGGCCTGGAGCGCCGGCGGGGCACCCCAGAAAAAGAGGATCGGGGCTGCTTTGTGCAAAATGATTGCACAGAGCAGATAAGTATAGACATGTTTGTTATTTTATTTTTTAAATTTAATGTTTACAACCCCTTTACAGCAGTATTAACCACTTAAGGACCGGAAGGATTTGCCCCCTAAATGACCAGGCCATTTTTTGCGATATGGCACTGTGTCGCTTTAACTGACAATTGTGTGGGCATGCGATGTTGTACCTAAACAAAATTGACGTCCTTTTTTTTTCCCACAAATAGAACTTTCTTTTGGTGGCATTTGATCACCTATGCATTTTTTTTTTTTGTGCTATAAACAAACAAAGAGCTACAATTTTGAAAAAAATATATTTTTTTTACTTTTTGCTATAATACATATCCAAAAAAAATTGATTGATTGGTTTGCGCAAAAGTTATTGCATCTACAAACAACGGGATAGATTTAGGGACTTTTATTTATTTTTTATTGTTTCTACTGGTTATGGCAGCGATCTGCGATTTTTAGCAGGACTGCGACATTGCTGCAGACAAATCTGACCCCAAATTACACTTTTTGGGGACCAGTGACATTATTACATTGATCAGTGTTATAAAAATGCTGTGCTTAGCCACGATTCGACACGGCTGATCATGTGGTAAAGACAAACAATGGGGATTTGTATGGCGCACATAGGAAAATAGCTTTTACAGTACATATGGCATATAGCTGTGGGGGGGGGGGGGGGGGGGAGGGGTAAGTCTTGGTGAGGGGGAAAATAACGTATGTGTTAGTTCAAGAATTGAATATTAGTCCAGGTACACATACTGGGATTTAAAACATATTTGCTGAGCATGAGGGGGCTGCCGGTCCATAAAAGCAAGAAGGAGCTCTGAAATAAAATAAAAGAAGGAGAGAGAGACGGCGCCCTCTAAGTGCAGCAAGTTAAAATCGATTTAATGTAAAAAAAGGATTAAGAACACTCACACTTTGACAGTGTCATATAGGCATATCTGTGGTTTAGATGGTCTTCCGTTTTTGGATCCCGGATAGGTGGATGTCATCAAGGCAGCTATCAGGTGTAGGCGTCCTGTGTTGTCCAGTGCAGATCCGGTGGCGCTGTGGGTTCTCGGAGCCTCCGGATGTCAGGACAGCAGGCTGTGCGGACAGTGAGTAGCTGAGTGTTGAGCCGCGACGTTGTTGCGGCGAACACTTCCGGGTACGGGTCAGGTGGGCGGCGCTTCGGGGCATGCGTGCCCCTTCATCAGGCTTTAGCCTGATGAAGGGGCACGCATGCCCCGAAGCGCCGCCCACCTGACCCGTACCCGGAAGTGTTCGCCGCAACAACGTCGCGGCTCAACACTCAGCTACTCACTGTCCGCACAGCCTGCTGTCCTGACATCCGGAGGCTCCGAGAACCCACAGCGCCACCGGATCTGCACTGGACAACACAGGACGCCTACACCTGATAGCTGCCTTGATGACATCCACCTATCCGGGATCCAAAAACGGAAGACCATCTAAACCACAGATATGCCTATATGACACTGTCAAAGTGTGAGTGTTCTTAATCCTTTTTTTACATTAAATCGATTTTAACTTGCTGCACTTAGAGGGCGCCGTCTCTCTCTCCTTCTTTCATGTGGTAAAGAGCCTCCATCAGAGGCTCTTTACAGAAATTGGTGTTGCGGTGTGTCAGACTGACACACCACAACAGCGATCGCCGTGCTGCACACCCCCTAGGGCGTGTGGTCGCGGCTTATCCTGCTGGACATCATATGACGCCCAGTCAGGATAACTGAACCACTTCCCGGCCATCATTTTGCTATAGGCTGGGCGGGAAGTGGTTAACATTTATGTGGGACTGTATTGAATGCTTTTGCAAAATCAAGATGCACCACATCCACAGGCCTTCCTTTATGTAGATGGCAGCTCACTTCCTCATAGAATGTTAACAGATTGGTTTAACAAGAATGACCTTTCGTCAACCCATGCTGACTACTACTAAGGATACTGTTTTCACCAGCAAATTCTTAGATATAGTCCCTTATCATCCACTCCAATAGTTTATATACTATCGATGTTAGACTGACTGGCCTGTATTTTCCAGGTTTATATCTTTGCCCTTTTTTGACTATTGGTACCATTTATGTTTTTTGCCAATCAGCTGGTACCATTCTTGTCAGTCCATAAAAATTAGGAATAATGGTCTGGCTATAACCTTACTAAGTTCTTTAAGGACTCTCGGGTATAAGAGTAAATTGAAACCTGTCTGCATTTTAAAACAACACACGCAAACTCATATAACTGCAACGCAACTGAAAGTAAAGATATAAACTATAAATTGCTGTTAGTATTTTGACCCTTCCAGGGACTTATCACAACACAACAGATGACAGCAAAACGCATGCCAGCGCACATAAAAATTTAAAGTAAGGCAACACAATGCCAGTGCAAATGCATGTTAACTGTCATCAATGCACATACACATACCTCCCAACTTTTTGAAATGGGAATGAGGGACACCTATCAGCAAAAGTATGCAGGCATAGGACACACCCCTTGCCACGCCCCCTTAAAGGAGAAAAAAACAAGATTGGTGGAACCCACAAGTGTTTTTTTTTAACACTACTATTCCATTATATTGGCTTTTGGAATTTTAAAAAGCAGCAATTTAGAAATCAGATGAAAGGTTTAGGACTGGAAAACACTTTTTGATAGATAAAAAGTGAATTTTATATACAACTAAATAGAACAGACCAAAATGAGGGACAAATGAGGAGGAATGAGGGACAGAGGGACTTTGCTCCAAATCAGGGACAGTCCCCTCAAAATCAGGGACAGTTGGGAGTTATGCATACATGTTTGATGCAAATACATGACATAGCACTGCAGACGTTTGCTGTGTCAGGGAATTTTGCAGCCCTAGAAATGTTTGTACCACAGGTTATTTTCATTATTAAAGATGTTCAGCTGGAATATCCGTTCTCTGGTAATCCTCCTTATTCTTGTAAAAATTGCACATCCCAGTTCTAGCTTTGAAGACTTCATTATTCGTATACTTTCATGTGACTCAGAGGAAGTTTTAGGATCCAAATTTAACTTTATGTCTTTTACTTTTCCATTTGATGGAATTCAGAAGCTACAAAGAGTAATAGTTACCATTTTGTTCCCAGTACAGTAAGATTTTTGTATGCCTCCACTTTCAGATGATTGTGGTTTCTGTAGGTTTAAAAAATCTCTTCAAAAAGAAAGAAAAAATAATGTTGCAGGCAATGTTCTAATTAAGTGACGTTTAGTTGCTTTTCACTACCATGTCATCAAAGGCACATGCCCTTTCAACTGTTTCCAGCTGCCCATACTTATCTGCTATTAGGATCAATGAGTGCCGAAACATGGTCTTTAACGCCCCTTTCACACTGAGGCTCTTATAAACTGCCAGTAAAACATTAGAGCGCTTTTGAACAGCTTTCCATTCATTTCAATGGAGAGGGGTGTTTTTTCATTGCCCTGCCAGCCCACTGCCCCAGTGTGAACGCATTCATTGATATTAATAGAAATAGGTTTTCGTGAGCTTTTTAGGTGCTTTTTTTAGCGTGAAAGCTCCTCAGTGTGAAAGGGGTCTAAGGCTTCATTCAAGCAGGAGCTGACACTCATAATCCATGAATGAGCAATGCTGGGTATCAATAGGCAAGAATAGGATATGTGGACACATCACCACACTAATGCCCCTTTCACATTGGGGCACTTTGCAGGCGCCAGCACTAAAAATAGCACCTGCAAAGTGCCCTGAAACAGCCGCTGCTGTGTCTCCAATGTGAAAGCCCGAGGGCTTTCACACTGGAGCGGTGCGCTTGCAGGACGGTCAAAAAAGTCCTGCAAGCCGCATCTTTGGAGCGCTGTAGGAGCGGTGTATTCACCGCTCCTAAAACGCCCCCTTCCCATTGAAAACAATGGGGCAGCAATGCAAACCCACCTGAAAAGCATTGCGGGCGTTTTTAACCCTGTCCTGACTGACACCGAAATGCAGTATGTACCAAAGGGTAGAATTGCCTGTATATGGCTGTAGGCTATAAGGCCTTGGGACTGATCTGCTGTAAATGTTCCGGTCTAGTCACACACCTGAGGCCTTGGATCGTCTGCGGACGTTGCGGGTAACACCTGCTTGAGGTAGTCTCACCAGCCCAACCTCCGAGGATACTGCAGGCGGAGGTTGGGAGCTATCCCAACCTCCGCCTGCAGTATACTCGGAGGTTGGGAGCTATCCCGGCTGGGAGTGATATTGAGAGTCCACCTGCCATCACCCGAGTCATGCAGGAAACTGCTCTCCCTGTCTCAACGGCTGTCTCAGGACTCAGCGCATTGGTCTCTCCTCGAGTACAATCGGGTAAGCCTGCAAGCAACAGTCCCAACCCAACACTGCTCTCTTGCTTCTGTATAGGCCCTCAGACAGCCTAGCAGCCAGATGTCCCTGGGATAGGCCTCAGGTTCTAGCCTAGCAGCCTGGGGCTGCACAACCTACGTCCATCCAGACAGCCATCCAGGTGGCACAGAACCCTGATCACCTGACCTCACCCAAATAAATAGGCTCTCCCAGCAGACCAAGGGACCCAAGAAGATCCCTGCCCATTGGCTGAGATACCCTATCCACTCCTAATCTGTCCTTGCAATGCCCTTGTCTTATCTAATGCCTAGTGACAGAAGAGAGAAGTGCAGCAATTTCAGAACTAGGGGGGAATCAATTGATCTCCTATATATTGGCCAAGGCAACTATACTTGGCAGGTAAATTTACTAGCAACCCTGCCTAAACATCAGGGTGCTACATATGCAGCACTGATAGGCACTGATAGGCGGCACTGATATGCAGCACTGATGGGCGCTGATATACAGCACTGATGGGTGGCACTGACGGGCACTGACAGGCATCCCTAAAAGGGACTGATTGGCATCTCTAATGGGCACTAATTGGCATGCTTTAGCTCCCGCCCACCTGCATAGAAAACAGCAGGCATGTTTGCCGATCGCCACAGTTTCCAGCCCGTCCCCTTTAGCTTCTGTCCACCTCACTCTTCCGCAAGGCGCACTGAGCTTGAAGCAGTGTGGAGACCGAAACCAGGCTGCCTGCTCTGGCTTAGGACAGGTAATTACAGGACTGCAGCACTCTTTTAGCCTGAGCCTTCCTGTCAGTCTGTGTGCTCACACCCCGAGGGCCATTCCTCTTCCTCGGCAGCAGCATTAAAGAGGACTTGTGGTAGCTACTGTATCTATTCTACTTTGGGACACAAATAGCTATTGGGAACTACTACTTTAGAACAGGGTACAGAAACTGCTGCTCAGAACCAATAAGAATGTTCCAAAATAGTAGTTACCAAACCCTGTTCTAAAGTAACAGTTCCCAATAGAAGGAACTACTACTTTAGAACAGGGATTGGTAACTACTACTTAAGAACTTCTTTGGTAATTACTGCTTTTTTAAAACACTACGCAAAGGCTGGTTTACACCAAAACGCAGTGTGAGAAAAGTGCATCCCATGCGTGTTTTCCACACTGCATTTGAATGTGTTGCCCTTGAAGTCTGCATGTGGGTGCCTATGTATTGTTAAAGGCACCCCAAGTGCAGATTGCAAACGCAGTCCTGCAGTACCATGTGGTTTTTGCGCAGACCAATGCACTACGTTTTGCGTGGTCTGGTGCATTTTGCATCACATTCAAATGAATGGCCCGTCAAAACACACACCCTGGGAATTCGTGAGAATCACACAGGTACCTAGGCATTCAAAATAGAATTAGCCCTATTAATAAGTACAAAAAGCATCTGGGAGAGGGTGCCACTGTCACAGCTGCTGCTATTATCCCCACAGCACCTGAAAATGCCTTTTTTGTAGTAGCTGGCTTTTAGCTAGGTATGAATTTTGCATTTAGCAGCAGTCATACACACCTCTTGTACTTAATAATAGGGCTAAGTTACTGTACTTATGTATTTTTGAAAAAAATATTTTTTTACAGGATCCAAAAAAAAGTCATTAGTTACCAATAGCTGCTCTAAAGTAGTTACCAATAGTGATAATAAAAAAAATTCCTGAAGTTCAGCTTGAACATAAAAAATGAGTGTGCCCAAAATTCTAAATGGTATCAATTGGAGCTGAATGAGTTCTGAAGCTGAAGGAATTGGGGGTGTTCTGCGTTGTGAAGCTGCATGCATTAGGGACTGATCGGAGGTCCAAAGGTACAGTTTGGGGCTCATTTGAAATCTGAAGATGAAGAAATCAGGGCTGATCTCAGGTATTGGGCCTGATGTAAGATCTGAAGATGCAGAAATTAGTCATTATCTGTGGTGTTAAGGTGCATGCAATGAGGCTCATATGAGATCTGGAGGTGCAGAAATTGGACCTGATCTGAGGTGTGAAGGTGCAGAAGCTGGACCTGATCTGAAGTGTGAAGGTGCATGTACTGGGGATTGCATAAGATCTGAAGGTGCATAAATTGGGCCTGATCTGAGATCTGAAGGTACAGAATTTAAACCTGATCTGAATTCTAAAGTTGCAGAGGTTGGGCCTGATCTGTGGTGTGAAGGTGCAAAAGTTGGGCCTGATCTCAAATGTGAAAGTGCATGCACTGGGTCTCACATAAGATCTGAAGGTGCATAAATTGGGTCTGACCTGAAGGTGCAGAAATTGGACCTTATCTGAGGTTTGAAGGTGCATGCATTGGGGCTCATATGAGATCGGAAGGTGCAGAAATTGGGCCTGATGCGAGGTGTGAAGGTGTATTCATTATTGCCCATTTGACATCTGAAGGTGCAGAAATTGGGTCTAATCTGAGATCTTGAGGTGCAGAAATTGGGCCTAATCTGAGTCCTGAGATGCTGAAATTCGGCCTGGTCAGAGGTGTTATGGTTAGGCCTGGTCAGAGGTGTTAAGGTTGGGCCTGGTCAGAGGTGTTAAGGTTGGGCCTGGTCAGAGGTGTTACGGTTGGGCCTGGTCAGAGGTGTTACGGTTGGGCCTGGTCAGAGGTTTTACGGTTGGGCCTGGTCAGAGGTGTGAAGTTTGGGCCTAGTCAGAGGTGTGAAGGTTGGGCCTAGTCAGAGGTGTGAAGGTGCATAAATTGGGCCTGGTCTCAGGTGTGAAGGTGCAGAAGTTGGGCCTAATCTGAAATGTGAAAGTGCATGCACTGGGGTTCACATCAGATCTGAAGGTACATAAACTGGGTCTGATCTGAAGGTTCAGAAATTGGGCCTGATCTGAAGTGTAAAGGTGCATGCATTGGGGCTCATATGAGATCTGAAGGTGCAAAAATTGGGCCTAATCTGACACCTGGAGGTGCAGAAATCAGGCTTGATCTGATGTGTGAAGGTGCAGAAGTTGGGCCTGATCTGAGGTGTGATGGTGCAGAAATTGGGGCTGGTCTGAGGTGTGATGGTGCAGAAATTGGGGCTGGTCTGAGGTGTGATGGTGCAGAAATTGGGGCTGGTCTAAGGTGTGATGGTGCAGAAATTGGGGCTGGTCTAAGGTGTGATGGTGCAGAAATTGGGGCTGGTCTAAGGTGTGACGGTGCAGAAATTGGGGCTGGTCTAAGGTGTGATGGTGCAGAAATTGGGGCTGGTCTGAGGTGTGAAGGTTCAGAAATTGGGGCTCACATGAGAGGTGAAGTTATAAGATTTGGGCTGATCTGAGGTGTGAAGGTTAAGAAATTGATGAAGGTAGCCATGGCAATGCTATTAGCATTTGGATCTATTTATGTACTGTACTGGATCTACTTATCTATGTGTGTTCATTTCTTATTATTCAAGTAGTTTACAGCATTTACTTTATAAAAATGTATTTTCGTTACTGAGAGTGTGAAATTTACATTTATATTTATGTAGTCGGCAATCTCAATTTCTTTGAAAAATGTTTTGCCACGCTATGCTCAAAAGGTTGCTTACCCCTTTTGTAATGTATCACATGACAATTTTCATTCTACGGACAACACATTTGGATGGCTTCTATTTTTACCAGGATTAGTGATGCTTGGGGCTGAGTCCTAAAACGGAAACATATTGATTCACACACATACGTGATTCACCCAGTTTAATAAAATCTTTATAGGGCATTCAGACAATTGAAACTGGGTCATGCAAACTGATTCTTGTAAATTACATTATTACAGAATTTGTTACTAATTCATAATATGTATTGGGTATTATATCTGTGTAATGGGTTATATTCAGGGTTTTGAGTGGCAATAAATCTGGTTAAGTATCTAACTCATTCATGTAATATGTTTTACTGTTTAACCAGTCTAACAGTAAGGGACATGACTTACAACTTTTTAATGCATTTATGTTAATTATTAGGCCTCATGCACATTGGACGTTTTTGGACGTTTTTACAAGCTGCTGTCTTTGGCTTTAGACGTTTTTTCTACAGTCAATAAAATCTCCAGCATGTTATCCTATGCGTCCATGCACACATAGGCTGTTATCAACTGTTTTTGGCTAAGGCGTTTTTGGGCTGTAAAAAAGTAGTGGGTTCTGAGAGGAGTTTTTCAGCTGTAAAAACGCTCTAACGTCAAAAAACGCTGATAAACGCAGATAAACACTCAAAACTGCGGCTCACCAGCGTTTTCTAACGTTTTTTGATCCATTAGAAAACGAAAACCAGCTACAAAACAATAACGCGAATGAACGCTAAAAACACTAATAAACACTATTGCAAAAACATTGAAAAAACTCACTGCAAAGCTACTGGCGTTTTTATAATGTTATTTTAACGTCCAGTGTGCAGAAGGCCTGAGGTTTTGTTATTCAATCATGGTAAGTGATTACCAGTCTTTATATGTGTCATGTTTATTGTAATTTTGATTTCCATTTATCATGTACAAGTGATTTTCAATATTCACTATCATATGTTTCAGTATTATTACAAATATTTTTTTTCCAATATAACTAGTAGGAACCTTTTTTTAAACGCCTCTCCTCCAGCCAATGTACATATACAGCTGGGCACAAGCTTTTTTTGTTCCCTGTTGAGGGCACGCATCTGCGTGATCTGTGTCAGGTGGACACAGCAGATCACCAATCGTTGTGCTTGGCTGCATGTGATCTCTTTGACTGTCCAGTTAGACAAATCCAGGTTCTGGACTTTGTGTGATCATTTTAAAACAAGGAAGGAAGGAAGGTGACTGGCAAGATCAACCAGATACTTCAGATGGAAGAAATACAGGAAAATGATAGAGACTATGATTTATGAAATACACGTGAACACATACATATGAAGAAAATTAAAGCAGTATTAACCACTCGTTTACTGTGCACTTAAACACCCTTCCTGCCCAGACCAATTTTCAGCTTTCAGTGCTCTCGCACTTTCAGTGACAATTGCGCGGTCATGCAATGCTGTAACCAAATGAATTTTTTTATCATTTTGTTCGCACAAATAGAGCTTTAGTTTGGTATTTATTCGCGACTCCGTTTTTTATTTTTTGCGATTTAAGTGAAAACATAGCGGAAATTTTGAAAAAAAAACAATATTTTCTCCTTTCTTTTTTAAAAGAAATCCAATAAAATCAAATTTTGTCATAAATGTAAGCCAAAATGTATTCTGCTACACGTTTTTTGTAAAAAAAATTCCGTTAAGTGTATAATAATTGGTTCGCGTGATCACGGACATATGTACGCAAATGATCACGTAAAAGGGGTGTGCAGGTGATCACGAACATATGTGTGCAGATAATCATTGGCACATGTTATTTTACTGGGACATATGTGAGGGACATATGTTTTTATTATTTGGGGACATGTGTGTTTTGGGGACATGTGTGTTTTACTGTGGGGACATGTGTGTTTTACTGTGGGGACACTACACTGGTGATCAGTGAGTAAAAAGCTGTAAGGAGAGGAGGGCCGATTGCCTAGCAACCGGCTGTTTGTTAACATCACATGACGGCTGTGATTCGACATGGCCGTCATGTGATCAGGAGGGCCAATCACCGAGCCCTCCTGCCGATCCGAGATGCGCCGTGTCTGGGTGACACGGCCGCATCAGGATCGCGCCGCTGCGCGGGCTCGGGCGCGCGCGCGCGAGATCCCTCTACTTCTGAAGGACGTTCCGGAACGTCCATTCAGAAGTAGACGGCTCCCACCTGGCCGTATATGTATATTGGCCGGGTAGGAAGTGGTTAAACCCAGCAGCAAACATTTATTATATTGCAGCTTACCAGTTCTTAAATGTGATGTCTGCATTCGTTTTATTTTCTAGGCTTTCTTTCTTCTGTTTTTACCAGGTGATCTAGCCAGTAAGTCTGTTTTTTTTCCAAAAGAACAAGGTCTCTTTCAGATGTATCAGTTTACAAGGATGGGACAAATAATTTAACACTGGCATGGGTGCCTACAATATTCAGCTTTTATTGATGCTTTATCCCAAAAATTAAAAACCGTTTGCTTAAAAAACAACTTCAATTTGTGTATTTAAATCTTCTAGTGCATCTGACACTCTCCTCCCCCCAGGCTGACAATGCAGCTCAGTCATCCAGAATGGGGGCACTCTAAGGGCACTTTCACATGGGGCGGGCGAGCGTCGGCTGTAAAGCGTTGATATTTTTAGCGGCTCTTTACCGTCGTTTTTATGGCGCTTTTAACCCCCACTAACGTCCGAAAAAGGGTTAAAAGCGCCCACAAAGCACCGCTGCAGAAACCCTTTGCCGGCGCTGTCCATTAATTTCAATGGGCAGGGGCGCTGTTGGAGTGGTGTATGCACCGCTCCTAAAGCACCTCAAAGATGCTGCTTGCAGGACTTTTTTGAGCGTCCTGCCAGCGCACCGCTCCAGTGTGAAAACACTTGGGCTTTCACACTGGAGTGAGAGGAGAGGCGCTTTACAGGCGCTTTGCAGACACTAATTTTAGTGCTATAGCGTCTGTAAAGCGCCTCAGTGTGAAAGTAGCCTTATACAGGTGGTGTGTTACTGGGCAGATCACCAGGCGAAAACAGAGGAGCAAAAAAGTTGAAAAAGAAAACGAATGCAGTCACTACATCTAATGAATCGTAAGCTGCAATATGTTACAATTTTGGTTGTGAGTTTAATACCGCTTTAATATATAGGTTAACATACACTTTAATGCTTTAGATTCTTTGTTAATTATTACAGTTCTGTCCTCAGTGTCTTAAAGTGGGGTTCCACTGCCCCCGCGTTTTTTTTTTTTTTTTCGGTACATTAGAAATAATAAATGTTTTTAAAACTCTGACTCACGTCTCCCGTCCTTCCCGCTGTCATCCTTTAATTGTCCCCCCCAAGAGTGTAGTTATAAAATCCCCGTACAGGGGTTTCATCTTGCCTGTGGGCATGTAAAACCCACAGGCATTCTCTTCCGGGATGCGCTGACGTGAATTTCCCATCATGCAACGCCCCTTGTCACAGATCTCACGCATGCGCATTAGACACGCAGCGGAGCGCCGTTCACAGCTTCTGTTGCCATCACAACAGGCGGCGTCGTCGGAAGTCCCGCCCTGTTGTGATGGCAACAGAGATAATCGCGTCACTTCCTGTTTGGAAGTAACGCGATTCTAGCTGGGAAATGGTGACTCACATCTCCCAGGAGCCTTAGCGAACCTTGCCGCCGAGGGAAGTGACGTTTTTAGCCTGGGCTAGCGCAGAGGCAGATTTCGTGGGACCACCTAGCAACAGGGAGAACTAGGTAAGTGACATATTTTTTTTTAATCCATTTTTTTTTTTTTAGGAGATTGCAGGCAGATATAAATAAACTTATAATTATGGGGGAAACACCACTTTAAGCAGAAGTTGTACACTGCTGTGCAAATCAGAGATAAGAGTTTCCACAGAAATGCAAGCACCCAGGCATCCTCTTTAAGTTAGCACACGTGCCATGTAGCCCCATAGGCTGTTTTGAATCCTGTCAACCTGTAAGTTGATGGAGAAGCAGAAATCAATATGTTTGTTGTTGAGCAGAATATATGACTGTGCATGAAATTAATCTGGCCATGCAAGGAAACATGTTACCAGTAGAGGGAACTCTGAGCTATTTTTGAAATCAATTGAGTCACTAAACAGGCAAAATATGATGTCTGGAATTTATACTAGCTTATGGTCAATGAATTCACTTGCAGTAAAACAGTATAGGGTTCATTTTTATTGCACTAAATAGTATGCAGTTCGGGAGGTATAGGCCTCTCCACGAGGCTTATCACACAGTGGTAATAACATATGACAGATTCAGTTTCAGGTATTTACTGTCAGAGCAGTAAGGATGTGGAACTCTCTGCCACAATCGGTGGTGTCAGCACGAAGTGTTCATAATTTAAAAAAATTAATAGATGGGCATCTTAACGAATGCAATACACAGGGATATGGGAAATGGTGTGGACATAAACACACCCAGACACGTTAAACTGGATGGACTGGTGTCTTTATTCAACCTTACCAACTATGTAACGGGGTATCTACAGTATCTCACTAGAGTGAGTACACCCCTCACATTTTTATAAATATTTTATTATATCTTTTCATGTGACAACACTGAAGAAATTACACTTTGCTACAATGTAAAGTAGTAAATGTACAGCTTGTATAATAGTGTAAATTTGCTGTCCCCTCAAAATAACTCAACACACAGCCATTTTTGTCTAAACCACTGGCAACAAAAGTGAGTACACCCCTAAATGAAAATGTCCAAATTGGGCCCAATTAATAATTTTCCCTCCCCGGTCTCATGTTAATCGTTAGTGTTACAAGGTCTCAGGTGTGAATGGGGAGCAGGTGTGTTCAATTTGGTGTCATCACTCTCACTCTCTCATACTGGAAGTTCAACATGGCACCTCATGGCAAAGAACTCTCTGAGGATCAGAAAAAATTTTTTTTGCTCTACATAAAGATGGCCTAGGCTATAAGAAGTTTGCCAAGATCCCGAAACTGAGATGCAGCACGGTGGCAAAGACTATACAGCGGTTTAACAGGACAGGTTCCACTCAGAACAAGCCTCGCCATGGTCGACCAAAGTAGTTAAGTGCATGTGCTCAGCGTCATATCCAGAGATTGTCTTTGGGAAATAGACGTATGAGTGCTGCCAGCATTGCTTCAGAGGATTAAGGGGTGGGGGGTCAGCCTGTCAGTGCTCAGACCATACACCGCACACTGCATCAAATTGGTCCCAGAAGGAAGCCTCTTCTAAATATGATGCACACGAAAGCCTGCAAACAGTTTGCTGAAGACAAGCAGACTAAGGACATGGATTACTGGAACCATGTCCTGGGGTCTGATGAGACCAAGATAAACGTATTTGGTTCAGATGGTGTTAAGCGTGTGTGGCGGCAACCAGGTGAGGAGTACAAAGACAAGTTTGTCTTGCTTACAGTCAAGCATGGTGGTGGGAGTGTCATGGTCTGGGGCTGCATGAGTGCTGCCGGCACTGGGGAGCTATAGTTCATTAAGGGAACCATGAATGCCAACATGTACTGTGACATACTGAAGCAGAGCATGATCCCCTCCCTTCGGAGACTGGGCCACAGGGCAGCATTCCAACATGATAACGACCCCAAACACACCTCCAAGACAACCATTGCCTTGCTAAAGGATCTGAGGGTAAAGGTGATGGACTGGCCAAGCATGTCTCCAGACATAAACCCTAATGAGCATCTGTGAGGCATCCTCAAACAGAAGGTGGAGGAGCGCAAGGTCTCTAACATCCACCAGCTCCGTTATGTCATCATGGAGGAGTGGAAGAGGACTCCAGTGGCAACCTGTGTAGTTCTGGTGAACTCCATGACCAAGAGGGTTAAAGCAGTGCTGAAAAATAATGGTGCCCACACAAAATATTGACACTTTGGGCCCAATTTGGACTTTTTCACTTAGGGGTGTACTCACTTTTGTTGCCAGTGGTTTAGACATTAATGGCTGTGTGTTTAGTTATTTTAAGGGGACAGCAAATTTACACTGTTATACAAGCTGTACACTCACTACTTTACATTGTAGCAAAGTGTAATTTCTTCAGTGTCACATGAAAAGATATAATACATTTACAAAAATGTGAGGGGTGTACTCACTTTTGTGAGATACTGTATGTCTATGTAAACTGTCACTCAACAGCTCATAATACCATAAGTGGGCTCTTTTCACAGAAACAGATTGCATGCGGTATGTAGGTGTCCAGACACATTTTCAATTACGCATGCGATCCTGAAACTGTCAATTCCCTATACCGTTCTGCTGCATTTACTGCAAAACGCTGAAAATGTTAGGTAAATACCGCATTAACAGGAGTTAAATTAAATTCACAGAAGGAAATAAATAAATGCATGCAGTAATAAAGTAATGGTCGAGGCATGCAGTATTTAAAGGAATATGTACTAGTTGTTAAGAGCAGGCAGCCACCGGTGTCCTTAACAACCTGTAACTGTCATGGTTGTTAAAGTGGTTGTAAACCCTGTTACACCACTTATACCTACAGATAAGCCTATAGTAAGGCTTACCTGTAGGTACCGTGAATATCTCCTAAACTTGCACAGTTTAGGAGATATTCACTGTATCAGCATGTGCCGACGTCATCGGCACATTCGCACTGAAGAAATGGGCTCTCATGTTGTTTCTTCAGTAGCCATGCCATGACCGGTGCCAGTGGACCAAGAAATAATAATAATAATAGTTATTTCTGGGAGACATGTTGCCGGTCTAAGGGAAGTATTTCATAATGAGCTAGTATGCGATGCAAATAAAAAATAAAAAATACCATGGGGTCCCCCCCAAATTCCATACCAGACCCTTATCCAAGCATGCAGCCCAGTAGGTCAGGAAAAGGGGGGGACGAGCGAGTGCCCCCCCTGAACCATACTAGGCCACATGCCTTCAACATGGGAGAGGTGCTGGTTGATAGGGACATGGGCCTCTTCCCCACAACCCTGGGCGGTGGTTGTGGAGGTCTGCTGGCGTGGGGGCTTATCAGAATCTAGAAGCCCCCTTTAACAAGGGGGACCCCAGCCCCCCATGTGAATGAGTAGGGGTACATAGTACCCCTACTCATTCACAAAAAAAAGTGTAAATGAACACAGGAGGCAGTTCTTTATTAAAAAATAAAAAAATAAAAGATAATGTCCTCCAGGTAGACAGCTCTACCAACTCCCGCTGCTAAATAAACAAAGCTTGCCCCTGGTGGTTAGGACACCAAGGGGGCAGGGCCACCAGTGACATCACCGGGTGGCCCCACCCCTCAGTTTATTTAGTGGCGGGAGGCGGCGGAGCTGTTGGCAAAAGCCTTCGGCAAAAGCTTTTTTTTTTTATATATTTAGGGGCGTGTCAGGACTGGGCTCTCAGCAGCTCTCTTCTCTGTGCTCAGGTTGCTCAGTTGTATAATTGTCAGCACTCATTGTTTCCTCAGTGGCTCACCTGGTTATCATTATCTGCTCGTCGGTCCCGCCTACAGCCGCTATTTAAAATGCCTTCTTCATGTCTTTCCCGCCTCCGCCTGGTCAACATATCTGGAGTTTCTCTGATGTGTTCCTGTGAAAGACTTTGGCCGGCTGATGTCCCTTCTGGTTCCTGATCCTGTTCTTCTGCCTCTGACTACAATGATCTCTGGTTTCCCGATTACTGGCTTGTCTGACTACCTGCCTTGGCTTCCGTTTCCTGGCTTATGTTTTGACTACGTTTACTGATCTGCACCATTTTACCATTACATTAAAGGTGTGATTTTTACTGCATTTCTGTCTCAGTCTGAATCATGGTTCCTGACAGTAGGCAAAGGCCATGAATTCAGAAGATGCAGGCAATCCACCTAGTGGTAATATTTTTTCCAGATTGAATGAGCAGGACCACCGCATGGATCCTGACATATCAGGAGTTTCTCTGCTGTGTTCCTGTGAAAGACTTTGCCCCTCTGATGTCCCTTCTGGTTCCTGATCCTGTTCTTCTACCTCCGACTGAGACATTTCTGTCTCAGTCTGATTCATGGTTTCTGACAGAGTGGCAGGAGTTGTGATTGACAATGGATCTACACCGGGGGACAATTTATTTTTATTTTTGTTTTTACTACACTTTTTATTTTTGATGAATGAGTAGGGGTACTCATTCACATGTGGGGCTGGATCTGGGGGCCCTCCCATGTTAAAGGGGGCTTTCAGATTCTGTTAAGACCCCCATTAAAATTCCGTTAGATCCATTAAAATCAATAATTTCTCAGTATTATTGCTTACCACATGTACGCTTTTATGGACAAAATGTAGTATACTTTAGCATTCCTAAAAAGTATTTGGTCAGTGTGTGTTTATCTGCTAAAGCACTGCAAAGTGCAAAGAAGATGTACAAAGCACCTATTGCAACCAATCATGTAATGTGCACATTCCAAGTGATGTGACTTCAGCTTCTTTGCTTCCCTACTGAATGGGCCCATTTATGCCTTTTTAAACACCATAAAAATGGATCTGTAGAAGACACGCATACTTTTTGTTCATGTATTTCGGGTGTTCAATGCCAGTAATCCTTGTTAGATTCTAAGTAAAAACTAAGATGTTAGACATGGTAGAGGCTAAGCAATTCAAATTTGGAATTTAGAATGCACACTTCCATCCAAAACCACATACACAGCTGAATTCCAGCAGACAGATAGTCCTATTGGTGTAGAATGAAAGAAGTACGTGTCGTCTGTCACATTATCATTGGAGAGCTCACAGAGAATGCTGAGTAGTGCTGCCCTGCGTTTATTAAATCAGACCTGGCCGGTGCTTCTGAAGAGAGTCTGTGGGGGGATGTGAGAGATTTACTGCAGTCAGACATTTGGCTTTATATACCTATACAGTTCTGTGGGTATTCTGGAACTCAGCATTGATTCTGTTTACTATTGAGAGGAATGATGAAACGAAAGAATGTAATGAAAAGATATGAAAGAAAATACATAATGGGAGTTGTGGTATACCAGACAGATAGGTAATCTGATGGCACAGGATAGTATAAAGTGTAACTAAACCCATTAAAAAGTTACATGTGTTGGGAATGTGGCTGTCACATTTGTTTGTCCCCTCAACCAAACTGTCTGAAATAAATGCTAAAATAAATATTATCCGAGGGTGGTAATGGATTTCCTCTATTTTTTGAATATATGTATTAACTTGTCTATTCCTATAGTTAGCTAGTCTATTAAAACTCTAATAATGTTACTGTTGATAAGCATAATATAAGGTTAGCTATGAAAACAAAAACACTGCTTAGTAAAACAATGTCTTATTTATTTCCCAAGAAAATAGGAAAATGTTAACATGAAAACACTAAAGGAAAATATTATAGAGCATAACAAAAGAACATCAAATATACTTATCACAAGGCTGTCCTCTAGATATTGATATTATGGTAACAAGAGAGCCATGAGGCTCAGGGATCCATCAGGCAAGAGCCAAGAGCGAAAAGAGACAATTTCCCTTCTGTGTGCACTTTTACCCTGCATTCAGACCCCCTCGTAACCACACCCCACGAGCCTCCTGTTCAGTGAGATATTGCCAAGAGGCAGTCCTTTCAATATATTATATTTCTGTCGTCCTGCTGTATTGACCTCTTGGGGCAGTATTCGTCCATGGATCATCGCTATTATGGATGGGCTCTATGTTTGGGTCGAACATGACTTCGCCGAAAAGCAAACAATTTGGGGTGTTTGCGGCAAATTCAAAAGCCGTGGAACACCCTTTAAAAGTCTATGTGAGAAATCAAAAGTGCTAATTTTAAAGGTTAATATGCAAGTTATTGTCATAAAAAGTGTTTGGGGACCTGGGTCCTGCCCCAAGGGATATGTACAATGCAAAAAAAAGTTTTAAAAATGGCCGTTTTATCGGGAGCAGCGATTTTAATTTAATATTTAATGATTTTAATATTGCTTAACCGCTTCCCGACCGCCTCCTGCACATATACGTTGGCAGAATGGCACGGCTAGGCAAAAGCACGTACAGGTACGTTGCCCTTTAATTGCCTAGCCGTGGGGCGCGCTCGCGACCCGGTCGGGAGCTCCCTGACCACGGCCGCGGGACCAGCGGACCCGATCGCCGCTGGTGTCCCGCGATCGGGTCATGGAGCTGAAGAACGGGGAGAGGTATGTGTAAACAAACCTCTCCCCACGCTTCCTACTCTGCCTGTCATTGATTGGTTGTTCCCGGTCATCGGGAAAGCCGATCAATGACGTCAGACATCAGCCCCGCCCCCTAATGTAAAAAACACAACACACGTCACAGCCCATAACCCCTCCCCTCCCCCTAGTGGTTAACTCATTCACTACAACTGTCATTTATATAGGAATCAATGCATTTAAATAGCATTGATTGCTGTATAAATGACAATGGTCCCAAAAATGTGTCAAAAATGTCCGATGTGTCCGCCATAATGTCGCAGTAACAATAAAAATCGCTGATCGCCACCATTACTAGTAAAAAAAAAATATTAATAAAAATGCTATAAAACTATCCCTTATTTTGTAAACGCTATAACTTTTGCTCAAACCAATCAATAATTGCTAATTTGCGATTTTTTTTACCAAAAATATGTAGAAGAATACGTATCGGCCTAAACTGAGGAAAAAAAAAGTTTTTTTTATATATATTTTTTGGGGATACTTATTATAGCAAAAAGCAAAAAATATTGCATTGTTTTCAAAATTGTCGCTCTATTTTTGTTTATAGCGCAAAAAATAAAAACCACAGGGGTGATCAAATACCACCAAAAGAAAGCTCTATTTGTGGGAAAAAAAGGACGCCAATTTTGTTTGGGAGCCACGTCGCACGACCGCGCAATTGTCAGTTAAAGCGACGCAGTGCCGAATAGCAAAAAGGGGCCTGGTCCTTTGGCTGCCAATTGGTCCGGGGCTGAAGTGGTTAAAGTGAAACAATAAAAGTGTAATATTCCTTTAAATTTCGTACCTGGGGGGTGTCTATAGTATGCCTGTAAAGTGGCGCATGATTCCTTTGTTTAGTCTGACAGTCTGACAGTCTGACAGCAAAATTACATTTCTAAAGAAAAAAAAGTAATTTAAAACTACTCGTGGCTATAATGAATTGTCGTTCCCGGCAATACACATAAAAGTTAATTGATAAAAACAGCATGCGATTCCCCCACAGGGGAACTCTGAACCAGGGGTGTGGGGGTCCCCCTTTTTTTTTTCTTTTTTTGGCGCAGGACAATGACACGTGGCACTGATGGCAGATGGCACTGATACGTGGCACTGATGGCACGTGACACTGATGTGACACTGATAACAGATGGCACTAATACGTGGCACAGATGACACCTGAAACTGATGACAGATGGAACTAATATGTGGCACTGATGACACGTTACACTGATGTGGCACTGATGACAGATAGCACTAATACGTGGCACTGATGACAGATGGCACTAATACGTGGCACTTATGACCGATGGCACTAATACGTGGCACTGATGACAGATGGCACTAATACGTGGCACTGATGACACCTGACACTGATGACAGATGGCACTGATACGTGGCACTGATGACACGTGACACTGACAGATGAACTGATATGCGGCACTGATGACACGTGACACTGATAGGTGGCACTGGGGACAGGTGGCATGTGGCACTGAGGACAGGTGGCACCGATAGGTGGCAGTGGGGACAGGTGGTACTGGGGACAGATGGCACTGATAGGTGGCACTGGGGACAGATGGCACTGATAGGTGGCACTGGGGACACATGGCACTGACAGGTGGCACTGGGGACAGATGGCACTAACAGGTGGCACAGGGGACAGATGGCACTGATAGGTGGCACTGGGGACAGGTGGGCATGTGTGTGTGTGTGTTTTACTGTGTGTGTATGTGTGTGTTTCACTGCGTGTGATTCACTGTGTGTGTGTGTGTGTTTCACTGTGCGTGTGTGAACTTACTTTTCAGTGACGCTGCAGCTGCAGCACGGAAGCTCTCCCTCCTCACACTCTGTCTCTGTGTGAGGAGGGAGAGCCGGCGATGATCTCATATGTTTACATATGAGATCACCTCCCATTGGACACGTCAATCGAGTGCTAAACGGCAAACACAGAGCTTCCCCGATGTGTGCCCGCGGCGGCGCGCAGAGGGGAAGTAAACAGGAGGACGTCCAGGGACGCCCTCCCAGCAGTTAGCATCTGCGCTGTAGCCGTCTTTCGGCTATAGCACGGGCGCAAAGTGGTTAATAAAGGAATTGTCAAAAACCATCTATTGTCTTTTTTTAACATTATTGACACTTTTTTGTGAAATGGTAGGGGTACATTTGTACCCCATTACCAACTCACACAGGGGGGGTAAAAATTTGGAAATGATGTAATTTGTTGTAGTGTATTTGTGTTGTATTTTTAAACGACAACCGTACTGATTAAACGAAAATCGTATGATCTGGAATCGTACGAGAAAAATATTTGTGCTTGTCCCATCGGATAATTTCAGATGAACTGTCACGATCGGCTCTCAAAAGCTGTGTATTAATGATCACATTATCGGACGATTTCTTCGAAAGCGGCATCTTTCGTACGATTTTCTGATCGTGTGTATGGGCCATAAGCATTTCAGTACAGGAGATGAGCCTATACAACCGTGGAAGGCTAAAAGTAGGGTTGGGCTCTAAAATGTATTCAGCAATTACTGACGCTTCAAAGATATTTAGCAGTGTGGTAACTTCCAAATTTCACAATTCGGAATATACACCTGATCAACGGTGGACAGACCTTGGACATTCTATTAAGAACTGTCACATGATAGTAATCTGTCCTCATATTATCATGCTGATCACACTGCACATACAAGAACTGAATTATGCAATCATTATTCTAGTTTACATTTTGCAATGTGCAGATCACATGGAATTGAATTTGGAATAAGTATAGTGAGAAGCAACCAGACAAAAACTGGTGGCAGAAAAATGGTCATTGGACACAGGGGCACAATCTGACCTTCAATTAATTTTTTTTATGCAAACAGTAATGAATTCAGTGTTTGAATTGCCATTTGTAAATAATATCATGGGTTAGCGGACAATCTGGAAGCCAACACTTCAGTTGCTCTCTATTTCTCTCTCTCTCTATTTGCACACTAAACATAAAATAAATAAATCACTCATCAGTACAGTTAGTATGCTGCATACACGTCTCTGCTAATGTACTGTATATAATACCAGTGGCGGCCGTTCATGCAGGGTGCAGGGGCGTCGCCCCCCTAATCCATGCGCCTGAACCCTAATCTATATGCAGGGCCCCAGATGCATGGATTCCAAAGTGTTGTTTTTTTTGTTTTTTTTTTGAAGCACATGATTAGAGGCTCTAATTGGCTTCAAAAAGGGTGGGCTCGGGGCACAGAGCACTGCGCCCCAAGCCCACTAGGGTGCCCACGTGTCCCAGATTGCCCGGAAATGTCCCTTAATTAATATTTTTGTCCTGTGTCCCAGGCACTTTCATTCCGGGACAATACAGTGTCCCAGAATGAAAAAAAAAAAAATACACTGCCAGTCCGCCACCCTGATAAACATTTACCAAACTGTCTGGTTGCTAGGCCCGCCTCGCATCTAGCAATCAGTGACGTCGGCTGACACGTGGGCACCCTACGGCTGAGTCCACTGACTCCACCCACCTCCTCTCCTTCTCCGCCTCCAGCCGCAGCAGCAGAGAGAGAGAGCAGCCACCAGTATCTCGGATCTCCTCCTCCTGAGTCTCCTGACTGGTAGTGGCACTGCTGGCAAGCCAGAATCCAGCCTGTGCCCAGTGACAGTCCCGGGGCTGCCGCCAACTACTCCTGCACTGTCAGTCCCGGGGGCCGCCGCCAACTACTCCTGCACTGTCAGTCCCGGGGCCGCCACCGAAGCCCAGCAGCCCGACTTCTCCTCCTGAGCCTCCTCCCGCCCATGAGGGCCGTGACCTGACTTCGACCCGCCAGCCAAACTGCCTTCCAGGTATGTGTTTGTTAGTAGTCAGTGGTGATGTGCACCCTTTGGTTTTCATTAGGAGTTAAATAGGTGATTTTTGCCTGTCTTTAAAGTGGTTGTAAATCCTTACAAATCACTATGACCTACAGGTAAGCCTAGATTAAGGCTTACCTGTAGGTCCAATAAATATCTCCTAAACCTACATGGTTTAGGAGATATTTAGAAAAGAAAAGGCACCGCTATCTACGGCGCATGCGCCATAGACAGCGGCGCGCAGGTGCACTGAGCATGCCGAGATCACGGCGATGTGCCGCTCTCGTGCGCATGCGCGGGAGTGACGTCGTCGCCGTTCCAGCGAATGACAGCGCTGGAGCGCGAGACCCGGAAGTCACTCCGGGTTTAATGGCAGCGCAGAAGATCGTGGATGAGGACCGCTTCGGGGGCTTCGTTCTCAGGTAAGTCATTCATAATGAGCTAGTATGCTATGCATACTAGCTCATTATGCCTTTGCCTTGCAGGTTCCGTTTTTTTTTTTTTTTAAATAGGCTTTACTTCCTCTTTAATTACCTAGATAGAGGATAAACCATAAAGGGGATGGTCTGCTTTTAAACTATTCACTTTAGATTTCATGGAAATGGCAAATCAACATTTTAAATCCCAATTACAAGAACATATACAACCTTTGTAGACGTCTCTAGTTCTGCAAATATAAGCACTGTTTCTTTTGTGGTTTTAAGATATATTTCCCACAAAATTGTTTTGAAGTTATAAAAACCCAGTGGTTCTTGTAAGCTAGGTGTTTTCCATTATCTCATATCACTGGAAAAAAGTGGGGCTCTGTTGAAAGAGGAACTACAGTTTGAAGCTACTTTCATGTGTAGGTTCCTTACTGAAAAAGCTATTAAACAGATCTTCACTGCATCTGAACACCACAAACCAAAAATTTAATTTAATTAATTTTTAATATTCAAATCAAACTCCCCATCCATCCATGTCTCCATGCTTTATTTTGTTAAGAAATCACTTTGAAAAAATATCCCCCAGCATTTCTGGTCGTGGCCATCTTGAGTAAGGGCAAATGATTCATGTAGCATTTACTTCCTGGAATCCATCTGCCCTTAGCTCAAGCATGTGTGCAGGAGAGTGTGTTTAGCTGAGAAAACCCCTCCTTCTCTCCTCCCCTCCTGAAGACTCCTGATGAGATTATCAGACGAATGATCATCCGTTTTTTTTTTTGGATGCTAATCTCATATCGAAAATGAAGTGTTTACTAAAGTTATGAAAATTCTCATACGACAGAATAAAAATGTGGAAATTATGTAATTTGTTGTAGTTTATTTGTGTTGTATTTTTAACCGCTTCCCGACCGCCTCATGTAGATATACGTCAACACAATGGCACGGGCAGGCAAAAGCACGTACCTGTACGTCCCCTTTAATTTGCCTGCCTGGGGGGGGGCGCGCGCCGCCAGCGGCGCGCGACCCGGTCGGGAGCTCCGTGACCACGGCCGCGGGACCAGCGGACCTGATCGCCGCTGGTATCCCGCGAACGGGTTACGGAGCTGAAGAACGGGGAGAGGTCTATGTAAACAAACCTCTCCCCGCGCTTCCTACACTGACTGTCAGTGATCGGCGGTTCCCTGTCATCGGGAACGCCGATCAATGACGTCAGACGTACAGCCACGCCCCCTACTGTAAAAAAAAACACAACACGTCACACTGACTCCTCCCCTCCCCCTAGTGGTTAACCCCCTAACTACAACTGTCATTTACATAGGAATCAGTGCTATTTAAATAGCAGTGATTGCTGTATAAATGACAAATGGCCCAAAAATGTGTCAAAAATGTCCGATGTGTCCGCCAAAATGTCGCAGTCACAATAAAAATCGCTGATCGCCGCCATTACTAATAAAAACAAATATTAATAAAAATGCTATAAAACTATCCCCTATTTTGTAAACGCTATAACTTTTGCGCAAACTAATCAATAATCGCTAATTGCGATTTTTTTTACCAAAAATATGTAGAAGAATACGTATCGGCCTAAACTGAGGAAAAAAAAATGTTTTTTTATATATTTTTTGGGGATATTTATTATAGCAAAAAGTAAAAAATATTGCATTTTTTTCAAAATTGTCGCTCTATTTTTGTTTATAGCGCAAAAAATAAAAACCGCAGGGGCGATCAAATACCACCAAAAGAAAGCTCTATTTGTGGGAAAAAAAGGATGCCAATTTTGTTTTGGAGCCATGTCGCACGACCGCGCAATTGTCAGTTAAAGCGACGCAGTGCCGAATTGCAAAAAGGGGCCTGGTCCTTTGGCTGCCAATTGATCCGGGGCTGAAGTGGTTAAACGACAACCGTACTGATTAAACGAAAATCGTATGATCTGGAATCGTACGAGAAAAATATTTGTGCTTGTCCCATCGGATAATTTCAGATGAACTGTCACAATCGGCTCTCAAAAGCTGTGTATTAATGATCACATTATCGGACGATTTCTTCGAAATCGGCATTTTTCGTATGATTTTTTCTGATCGTGTGTATGGGCCATAAGCATTTCAGTACAGGAGATGAGCCTATACAACCGTGGAAAGCTAAAAGTAGGGCTGGGCTCTAAAATGTATCTAGCAATTACTGACGCTTCAAAGATATTTAGCAGTGTGGTAGCTTCCAAATTTCACAATTCAAATTATACACCTGATCAACGGTGGACAGACCTTGGACATTCTATTAAGAACTGTCACATGATAGTAATCTGTCCTCATATTATCATGCTGATCACACTGCACATACTAGAACTGAATTATGCAATCATTATTCTAGTTTACATTTTGCAATGTGCAGATCACATGGAATTGAATTTGGAATAAGTATAGTGAGAAGCAACCAGACAAAAACTGGTTGCAGAAAAATGGTCATTGGACACAGGGGCACAATCTGACCTTCAATTCATTTTTTTTATGCAAACAGTAATGAATTCAGTGTTTGAATGCCCATTTGTAAATAATATCATGCATACTAGCTCATTATGCCTTTGCCTTGCAGGTTCCGTTTTTTTTTTTTTTTTTTAAATAGGCTTTACTTCCTCTTTAATTACCTAGATAGGGGATAAATCATAAAGGGGATGGTCTGCTTTTAAACTATTCCTGATTCTTGCCCCTGTCATGGTATCTCATTTCTGTCACCTTACCACGCCCGGCATGAATGCAGTCACTTCCTCGCACTAATTCGTGTCGGCGTGCCCTAGGCCCGGCCTCATTTCAATACATGCGCCAAGGGCGGAATCGCATTACTGGTTTGCGTACATTCCTGATTCTTGCCCCTGTCATGGTATCTCATTTCTGTCACCTTACCACGCCCGGCATGAATGCAGTCACTTCCTCGCACTAATTCGTGTCGGCGTGCCCTAGGCCCGGCCTCATTTCAATACATGCGCCAGGGGCGGAGTCGCAAAAAAAAGAAAAAAAAAAAAAAAAAACTTTGATTCTTGCCCTTGTCATGTTATATCATTTCTGTGTCACCTTACCACGCCCCGGCGTTAATTGGTCACCCGCCTGTACGAATTCACGCCGGCGTGCCCTAGGCCGGCCGCATTTCTACAAAAAAAAAAGAAGGGAGCTTGGAGTCGGACCCGGTGGCAGCTGGATGTCACAGTTCGGCCTCAGCATACCCAGGCAGTTGGCCTCGTTGCACGGTTGCCTCATTTCTGTACGTGCTCCAGAGTCCGGCCCACAGTCACCCCCATACGGTACGAACGGGCCGGGCCCTGTCACGGGAAGTTTCATTCAGTTAAGGCAACATGTCAAGTCAGTCATTCGTGTTGTCATCTGTCATTTGATCCCACAGCGGTCTCCGCAGTCGACTCAAGTCACTATCGCCTGTTGTTATCATCTACGTTGGGTTCCGTCGCTCTGGACGGCAGCAGTTTTAGGCTCTTAAATAGGTACTTTCTCTCACACTCTCGCAGGTCAGTCGGATTCAGTAGGTCCTCCTGCACCAGCTTGATCAGGGTTCCAGCAGGTAAAAAATAAATAAATAAATAAATAAATAAACGCAGGGGCACGGGGGGCTCCTGCTTTCTCGTGGCAGGTACGTATATCATAGGTGACACGTCCAAACTCATTTCTTGTCACCTTTTTTAGGCCCAGCCTGCAGACACGTGACCAGTCTATCAAGTAACAGGTCTTGGCAGCCGCCATGTCATCAGTCGGCAGCGATGACCTCACCACCCCCGCTATCTCCGGCGTCAGCCTCCGAGGCTGGCAGTGTCCAGTCTCTCAGGGCATGGACAATTCCCAGGCTGTCCGCCGAGCTGAGACGCAGAGGGATACCCTTCTCGTCCGCGGCCAGGAAGGCGGAGCTATTCAGGCTCCTCTTCCCACCACCGGCCGCAGCAAGCCCCAGCAGCCAGCAGGCGTCTCTGGAATCGATTTCAGCCGCCGTCGCTCAGCTACACACCCTCGTGTCTTCCCTGTCTTCCTTGGAGTGCAGTTCCGGTTTCAACCACCGCATGAGACTGGCGCTAGAGAGCTGTGGAGGAAGAGGAAGTGGTGTTTGGGGCTTCCTGCGGTGCTGTGGAGGAGGGAGGAGGTGTCATGGCTTCTGCAAGCCCAGGCTCAGGGAGGCCTTCCCGGGCCAGTAGTGAGCAGTCATTCCCTGGAGTGAGGGACCTCTCCAGGGAGGAGAGGTTGTTTCTTGGCACGCAATTTCAATTGTCAGACTGGACAAGAACCCAGCCAGGGGAAAACAATGCTAAAACCCTGAAGCGGAGAGAGAGGATCAAGGATTTGATACAGAAGGCAGCCTTGGCTTTCTGTGCACGCATGCAGATTCTGACAAATCTGCGGAATAGAAGAGATAAGACAAGCAGCGCGAAAAGAGGTGACTTCAGAGAAGCCATTGAAGCTTTGAAAACGTACTGCAGAGACCTTGGTGAGTTGCTGACAGGGCTATGTGAGCGTGGTCGGGAGGAGCAGGAGTTTCTGATGGAGATCCGCCGGGACCTGAGAAGGGCTAATGAGGAGGGAAGCCAGGCGGCGAGACGGCGGACGCGCTCGCAGACTGCAGCAGCGGAGCAGTCCAGGGAGCCAGAGGATCCCCAGGTGGTAAGAGAGGCCCCACAACCCGGGAGGTCGGAGGATGAGGCTGAGGTGGGGGAGGCAGTGGCGGCCCCCCAGGGTGTGAGTGTGCCCCCGCATGCCCCAGGTGCTCCAGCGGAGGGTCCCCGGGTAAAAACTGCCAGTAGCCAGCCCGTGAGAGGGGCTGGTTCAGATGCAGTCCCGGGTAGGGAACCCGGTGATGCTGAAGCGGGGCGAGGGGGGCAGGTAGGGGGGGGAGACCGGCTGCTGAGGAGCCCTGCAGAGCGCTCAGCGGAGAAGACACCTGGGAAATCTCCAAATAGGGCAGTGTGCCAGGACCATTCCAAAATGGCGGCCACTGCCGCCAGCGCACATGGTGCGACGCCGTCAGGCATAAGAGACAGCGACTCTGTGGAGTATATGGGGGAAGCGGAGGCGCCATCTTCGCTGGAGGGGGGCGCTCGTTTCCTGCTCTCCCCCACCGCAATGGCGGACACAAATGCCGCGAGGGTGGGGGGCGGAGCTTCGGGGAGGGGGCGGGGCGGCGGGAGGATTTGACCGTGCAGCCGGATGCATCCCCCTCAGGGGTTGCCACAGACTTCCGGGCGGTGTCCCCCAGCACTTCCGGTGCCCTATGTGGACCAGGGGGGGCGGGGGATGCGGAGGACGCTGGCGATTCAGTGCCTCTGGCGGCACAGGCCCGTTCCTGGGCGGACTCCCCAGCGGGTATACTGGAGGTGGGGTGCCCCGCCCTGGACTTCATTAAAAATTTGGAGGGGTCCCCGGTGGTGACGTCAGCGGGGGTGCGGGCGGGGGTTGGGGTTGCTGACGGGGGTGAATGGGACATGGAGGCAGAGGGGATGTTTGAAGCCCTGCTGGGCAGTGGTTCGGTGGGGGAGGTGGTGACCCCGGCTCTTGCAGGGGAGGGGGGGGTGCAGGTGTTGGAGACCCCGGTGCCAGCTCCGCCGCTAGCGGTGGAGGGGTGTGGGGCGCGGGAGGAGGAGGGTCCGCAGGGGGTGGGTGTTGGAGATGGGGCCCCTGCGGAGGGTGACCCCCCGGTATCAGAGCCGCCTCGCCTGCTGGGGGCGCAGCAGGAGGCGGACCTCCTGTCTGCCCTGCGGCAGGGCAGATCATATGCCCGGGTGGCGGGCACTAGCGTCCCTCTGGCCCCCCTGTACGGCCAGTTTGGCGCCCAGGGCTTCCGGGTTCCCCCCTCGGAGCAGTTCCAGGGGGCGAACCCGTGGTCCAGGGGTACAGGGGGTCCAGAGAGGAGACGTAGGAACGTTGTGCTGCTAAAGTGGGAGGGTCCTGGCCAGTGCCCCAGTAGGGGCCAGGTGGTCGACTGGGTGCTGGCCATGGGGTTCAGGGTGGCAGACCTGTTTGCCATCATCCACCCGGCAAACAGCCGGGAGTTTGATGTAAGTTTCACCACCGCTGTCCAGATGGAACTCTTTTTCACCAGGTACGAGGTGCTGAGGAGGGCGGACCCCTGGAGGCTTTTTAGGGTGGTCCCCATCTCTCGTCAGGAGGAGGTCAAGGTCCTCACCATTCTGGTGAGGAATGAATCCTTGCCTCCTGAGGACATCCTTACCTGGCTGACGAGATTTGGGGATCTCCAGGCACCGATGAGGAAGACTCTTGATGAGCGTGGGGTGTGGACCGGGGCTTGGACGGCCAGGATCCGTCTCAGGCGGTCTGGTAACACCATGACGCACGTACCAGGTAGTGCGTTCATAGGCCGGGACCGGATCCTGGTCTTCTACCCTGGTCAGCCCCGCCGCTGCTTCAAGTGTGGGTGTCCCACCCATCTGAGTGCGGAGTGTACAGTGATTAGGTGTGGGAGGTGCGGCAGATTTGGTCACTCTTCGGAGTCGTGTAGACTGATCCGCTGCAACCTATGTGGAGAACTGGGGCACCCGTTTAGCAGGTGCCCAAGAGCCTTCAGGGGTCATGCTCCGGAGGGCGGCGGTGGTGAACAACATCAGGAGCAGGATGGTGGGTCTGCGGAGGCTGGGCCCGTGCCAGCTGATGCTGGTAGTGGTCCAGGGGCCAGTGATCGGGGGGATCCCCTCCCCCAGAGGCAGAGACTGGGGAAACGTGGGCGGGTGGTGGAGGCCCAGGTTCCTGCCCCCTCAGGTGTTCCGGAGGTGGTGGTCCCCGTCCCTGCGGGGTCGGGGCCGGGCACCCCTAGGGATGCTTCGGCCCCTCCCCCTTCCTCTCCCTCTCCCCCTCCCCCCTTCCTCCCTCTCTCCCCTTCCCTCCCCTCCCTCTCTCCCCCCTCCCTCCCTTGCCGTCCCGGTCCCTCCCCCTCCCTCTTCCCCCCCTCCCCCTTCTCCTCGTCCCCTTGTCCCTTATCCTTCCTGTCCATCATCTGGGGACGAGATGATGGACACGTCCCGGCCAATCAGGGGGCCACAAAAGCGCCCCAAGGCCCAGAGTGGGCTCTCAGGGGAGGAGGAGGGCTGTATGTCTCCGGTGGAAGGTGGGTGGGAGATAAAAAAGAAAAAAGAAAAAAAAATAAAAAGAAAAAAAAGACCCCAGGCGGGCGGGAGGTGGTGTCAGGGTCCCAGCCGGGTCCCAGCAGGGCTGGGCTTGGTGGCACTGGTCCGGTGCCGGTCACGAAGGGGGGGTTTGAGGTCTTGTCCTCAGATTCTGAGGGCGAGGTTTGAGGTGTGGTGTATGTGCAGAAGAGAGTACGGTCCAATCTCAAAGGATGGCGGTACCCTCTCCAATTCGCCTTGCGACGATTAATGTCGCAAGCGTGCGATCTGCGGCGGCTCGTTTTGCAGCCTTCGATTTTCTCAGCCGTGTTGAAGCTGACATTTTATTTTTGCAGGAGACCTGGCTGGCATCTGTGGCAGAGATGCATCTAGCAAAGAGGGAGTGGAGGTGCGGGCCCTCCCTCTGGTCTCTTGCGGCTGAGCCCTGCAGTGGAGTTGCGGTCCTTTTTAAGACCGGCCCGGTGGCTTGCCGACGGGTTATTGAGGTGGAGATTGGTAGATGCCTGGTGGTGGACGCCGTCGTGAGGGGGCAATTCCTCAGGCTCATTAACTTCTATGGGTCCCAGAGCAGGGGGGTGAGGAAGAGCCTCCTTGCGGCGGTTAAACCATACCTGTTCACGTCCCAGCAGGTGGTCTTTGGCGGTGACTTCAACATGGTCACCAGGTCAGAGGACCGGGCAGGTGCCTCAGCCCCTCTGGGATACGATAGCATTTTTTTGAATAGTGTAGTAAGGGAGGCTGGGTTGGTGGATGTGCATATCCGGCACTTCCCCAACCTCACGGGTTTCACATTCGCCCGAGGTAGCAGTAGGAGTAGGATAGATAGGTTTTTTTTAAAGGGGGACTCTTCCTTCGCGGCCCCAGGGCTGCAGGCGGTGGAGTTCTCCGATCACTGTATGGTATCTGTTACCCTGAATGTTGCCGACACCCCCCAGAGAGGTCGGGGCTTGTGGCGCCTGAATGGGACGCTACTTGAGGACCCTGAGGTCAGGGAAGCCTACGAGGCCTTTTTTACGGATCAAACCACGCTCCTTGAGAGCGGCTGCCCTCGCCAGGAATGGTGGGAGGTGGTGAAGAAGAGATCTGAGGGTTTCTTTCGTAGGGTCTCTAGGTACCGGGCTGTTTCCAGGTACTGGGCTTACCAGAGGTTGCGTAGGCAGCTGGACCGCCTGGTCTCCTCTGGTGGGCCCCAAGAGCAGATATCCAATCTGAAGCTTCGGATGAAGGAATGTCAGTATGACCGTCTCGCCTCCCTGGTCCTTGAGAGGGATTATGGGAAATTTATCTCCCCGGATCCCTATAAGAACTGTGGGGATGCGGTGAGTGGGAAGGTCATACATGGACTGAAGGATTCCTCTGGGTCTCTGGTGCGGTCCAGGTCAGGGATCCTGGGGGTCGTCAGAGCTCACTTTTCAGACATCCTCCAGAGGAAGCCTTTGGATCTGGAGAAGGCCAGGGCCTTTCTTGATGAGACTCCACTTGATGTGGAGCCTGACCTCTCCGGCTCTTTGACGGGGTTGATCTCGGTGGCCGAGGTAGAGCGGGCCATCGATTCTCTGTCGCTGAAAAAGTCACCCGGGCCTGATGGGCTCACGGCGGAGTTTTACAAAGCCTTTAAGAGCCTTTTGGCTCCTCATCTGAGGGAGGTGTTCAATGAATGTTTGGCTATGGGCCTGCTCCCTCCCTCGATGAGAAGGTCGGCCTTGATCCTCTTGTCAAAGGGCAAAGATCCGTCCGTGGTGGAGAATTGGCGCCCTATTGCCCTCCTCACCACGGATAGAAAGATACTGGCAAAGATCTTGTTCTGGCGTATGTCCACAGTAGCGGACAAGTTACTTTCCGCGTCCCAGCACTGCGCAGTTTCCGGCCGTAGTACCTTTGGTGCTGTCCTGAGCGTCCGGGAGGCTGTGGAAAGGTGCAGGGCAACGGGCGACGGGAGGTATCTGCTGGCATTAGATCAGGCGAAGGCCTTTGATCGGGTGAACCACGAGTACCTGTGGCTTCTGCTGAGGCGGTACGGTTTGCCCGCCCAGTTCATCATTTGGCTCCAGACTTTGTATAGGAGGGCGGTGAGCTTCCCTCTTGTCAACGGTTGGGTGGGTCCCTCCTTTCCTGTGGGATCTGGGGTCAGGCAGGGTTGCCCACTAAGTCCCCTGCTCTACGTCTTTGCAGTAGACCCCTTTGTGAGAAGGCTTGACTGCGAGCGTCTGGGGGGGGTACCGGTGGAGCCCTGCAGTGGTTCAGGTCTGGCAGTGAGGGTAGTGGCCTATGCGGATGACGTTTCGGTAGTGGTGTCTAGCCGAGAGGAGGCCCAGTTTGTGGAAACACAGATTGGGGGCTACTCCGAGGCGTCGGGTTCGCTTGTCAACTGGGATAAGAGTGAAGTTCTCTGGATGGGGAAGGAGGGCGAGCAATTCGCCCTTCCGGACGTGTTCCCCAGCCCCCAGCCAGAGGTAAAGATCTTAGGCATCCATTTTGGCCTGGATGACTATCCCAAACTGAACTGGGAGCGCAGGCTAGTGGGTGCCACTCGGAAGGTGAATGCTTGGAAGGGCTGGAAACTGTCCCTTCGGGAAAGGGTAAGCCTGATCAAGACTTATCTGTTGCCTGAGTTTCTGTATGTCAGCTACGTCTGTCTGTTGCCGGCATCTCTCTATACGCGGATCTACAGTCTGTTTTTTCTACTTTTGTGGGGAAACAGAATGAATTTGATCAAGAGAGAGGTCACGTACCGGCAGAGGAGGCATGGCGGTTTGGACATGATCAACCCAGTGGTGTTTTTCACTACTGTGTTTGTGAAATTCAACTTGCGGTCCATCTTTGTGGATGTGCCTCTTCTGTGGGAGCTTTCATGTAAGAGCTGGTTTTTGCTGTTCTTGGGTAGCTGGGAGGGAGGGGGGCGTCCAGGTGACCTTCGTAGGTCCCATGGGTACCTCCCGCCCTATGTTCCAACAGCGCTAAAAGTACTAAGGCAGTGGAGGATAACTGCCCTTGAGGTGGGCTCCTTGGGTCGACGTGAGTTGTACTCAAGGGTCATGGCCTCGGACTTTTTGAGACCACTGGCTTTAAGGGACTGCCCGGACAGGGTCCTCAGGGAGGGGTTAGCCCTCTTGAATTCCGCGAGAATTCCGGCAAAGTTCTGGGACCTGGCGTGGAGGGCGTTCCATGGACGCCTATACGTCAGGGCGAACTTGAAAAATCGGAACCTAGATGACAGAGGTTGTCCTCGCCCAGAGTGTGGTGGGGTGCTCGAGACCATGGACCACTTCTTGGTCGAGTGCCCTTTCAACTCGGAGGTTCTGGCGGGGGTTGGGGATGCCATAGGCTATCCCCGCCTCCAGGCCCTGGCCTTTTCGGAGCGGGTGTATGGTGACTTTAGGGTACGCAGTGGGTTTGATTTGTCATCACTGTTTTTAGTTAGTACAGTTTGCCTCTATTACACTTGGCACGCTCGGTGTTTAGTGACCACTAGGGACAAAAGCCTGCCCGTGCATGAGGTGGTGGGTGGTATCTTTCGGGAACTGGTGAAGGTGAGGCATCTTGAAGAGGAGAGGGTTGGGATGGAGAGGAGTGCTAGGTTATGGAGGGGTTTCTCCTTCAGGCCTCCTTGAGGATCCCCCGGCCCTCTCTCCTGAGGTGGTGGTTCTTCCTGTCCTGCACCCCCCGTAGGGCCCTTTTTGTTTTTGTTTTTGTGAACAGAGGGCGTCCCGCTCCACTGCATACTGTACTGCCTTCTGCATTTGGGTGTATAGTGTAGTGTGTTGGTGTGTAGTTGGTGTGGGTTAGAGTGTAGGGGTGGTGGTGTGTGTAGGGGGTGGGGGTGGTGGGTCCATGGGTTGTATATAGTTGTATAGGTCTGTATAATGTATATATTTTTTTGTATATAATGTAAATAGTGTTAGTGTCCCTAGTGACCGGACCGGCCGTATGAGAGGGCCCCTTTGGAGCAGTCTGTTTCCGTTGTGCTTCTTTGTTTTTCCAGTTTTCTTTTGAGCCTGAGTGTGGCTATTTTTCTTCATGTATTGTTTTTTTTAATGTATGTATGTATGTTTATCTGCAGCAGTTTTAATAATTAATAAAATAAATCCCTGTCTTCCTCAATCGTTGAGGTCCAGGACAGGGTGTCTCGTCTAGAGGCCAGCCCGGCTGCCACGGTTCCGGAACCCGCGGTGGTCCCAGCCATCAGTGCACCGGCCGCAGGTAGTGAGCTTGCTACGACTACAGTTCACCCTTCCCACCTGGTGCCACCCAGCGTAAGGAAGGACATTCTAGAGGGCAGAGACGTTAATCTGGCCTCACTCTTGATCTCGGTCCATGACTTGGCCGAGAACAAGGCCTACACCTGGGGGGACGTCTCGGTGGTTTTGAAAGCGAAGGATCCGAGGCTCAACAGAAAGCTCATGGTGCCCGAGTTCACGCTCGCTTTCGGCATGTTTAGAGACGTGCTGTGCTCAGCCTCCCCCGGCAGACGGGAGGAACTGGACCTCTACCTCCATTTGATCGTAGACCTGGGCCACAAATACGGTGGCTCAGCGTTCTACGACTATCATCGGTCCTTCTCGGCCAAAGCCGCAGCCAGATTCTCACAGTTTCATTTGTCAACGGACTGGAGCGTAGTGGACACGGAGTTGTTCTGCCGCCACTTCGCAGGCCTTCGCTCCCCGCTATGTGCTGTCTGTCAGTCAGCGTCCCACACCACAGTCTGGTGTGCCAACATAGCCTCTGTCCATCCGATAGCTAGCACGGCCTCTACCAGCACGAGCCAGGCTCAGCAGGCCCCGGCGCATGGGCAAAAGGTGGACAAGTTGGGACGTCCGGTGCGGATGGTTGGGGGAGCCGCCATTTGCAACAACTTTAATTACGGCTCCTGCAATTTCAGCCAGTGCCGGCTCTTGCACGTTTGCACCCTATGCCAGAGGGCGCACCCCAGGATCCTGTGTGAGGTCAAACAGAAGAAACCATGACTAAGCCGGGTCAATGTCCTTTGGCTCGGTGTTTACTTGACCTCACACCCCACTCCGTCACTCGCCAGCTACCTCATCCGAGGCTTCACTGATGGGTTCCATACCGGGCTCATCACCCTGCCCCACTCCACCCACGAATGTCCGAACCTACGCTCAGCAGCAACAGATGAGCCAGCGATTGACGTCCTTTTGCAGACGGAGTTGGATCGGGACTTCATGATAGGCCCGTTCTGTCAATCTCCCTTCAGCATCTGGAGGGTTAGCCCTATCGGGCTTGTGCAGGGAAAGTTTTCAAATAAAAAACGTCTGGTGTATGATCTGTCAGCGCCTCATTCTTCCGTCGTTCCCAGTCTCAACTCGCTCATCCCCTCCGAGGAGTTCTCGCTGAAGTACGCTTCAGTAGACATGGCTATCCAGGCCATTCTCAGGGCAGGGGTGGGTGCTTGGCTCTCGAAGGCGGACATATCCGACGCCTTCAAGCTGCTGCCCATCCATCCTTCCTTGTGGTGCTGGCACGGCATCAAGTGGAGGGAGCGATATTATTTCGCGACCAAATTGACCTTCGGGTCTAAAAGTAGTCCTTGGCTATTTGACAAGTTCGCGGAGACCCTGGCGTGGATCCTTCTCCATGAGGCACAGTGCCACGAGGTCATCCATTATTTGGATGACTTCCTTCTGATAGAGCCGCCCGGGGCTCCCCCAGGGGACCTTGGAAAGTTGAGGACGGTTTTCGACAATCTGAACGTCCCCATAGCGGAGCACAAGGTTGACGGCCCGGCACACAAGATCACGTTCTTGGGCGTCGACCTTGACACGCTTGCCATGCAGGCCAGCCTTCCAGCAGATAAGTTGGACCGTATCAGGACGGTTCTGCAAGAATTCACCCGGGTGGGGGGATGTACTCAGAAGCAACTTCAGTCTCTCCTCGGGATGCTGAACTTTGCTGTGAGGATCATCCCCCAGGGCCGCTCCTTCGTGTCCCGGTTGCTGGTCTTCCTGTCCTACACTCAGGACCCAGACCAGGTCATCAGGCTGGATTCTGCAGCCAGGGCAGATCTGGCCATGTGGGAACACTTTCTTAGTGATTGGAACGGTGTGTCCCTGTTTATCCCAGTCGTGTCCACGCAGTCACCACAGGTGGTGACCGACACGGCGGCATCCACAGGATGCGCCGCCATTTTTGGCCATTTGTGGTTCGCCGCCCCTTGGCCTCCTCAAGCACTAGCCACACCGGGCTTCACTACTACGTCAGCCCTCTTTGAGCTCTTCCCTATTGTAGCAGCCGCTCACCTATGGGGTCACCTCTGGTCTGGACAGACTGTGGCTTTCTCGACAGACAATCAAGCCACAGCCGAGATCATCAGCAAGGGCAGGTCTAAGTCCAGGCCCGTCATGTCCTTCCTCCGCAGACTGGTCCAGCTATCCCTACAGCATCAGTTCAATGTTTACTGCTCATTCATTCCAGGGAAGTTCAACGTAGCAGCGGACGCACTCTCCCGTTTTAACTTTATTTCTTTCTTTGAACAGGTGCCAGGAGCCTGCCGTCATTCAGCCACTATCCCGGATTGGTCACAACTGACCTTGGACTAGCCCCACATCTACGCTCAGCTACCAACATCATTAACGCCTCACTCGCCCGCAACACCCGTCGGGCCTATCGGACGGCCTGGAGGGCGTTTAACAAGTTCCTGCCCCAGCGGCCTCGCGAGTCTTCCAGCCTCAAGCAGGTCATGGCATTCATCGCCTACTGCCACTCACACCTAGCACTGTCACACAGCACGATACGCCAGTACGTGGCCGGGGTGCAGCACTATTTGTCACTTCAAGACCCCGCAAGGCCTTCGGTGTTCTCCTGCCACGCGGTGAGGGCTCTACTACGTGGGGTTCAGAAACACCAGCCGCCAGTCAGCCCAAAGCGGCTGCCTATCACGGGGGAGATCTTCAAGGGGATGTCTGACATCCTGGATAGGTCCCCTTTCGGTCTCCTCCTCAGCACCGTACTGCAGGCTGCGATACACATGGCGTTTTATGGGTTTCTGCGGCCCAGCGAGTTCACTCGCAGCCACCCAGCCGGTCCAGTCTTGCATAGAAATAATCTCTATCGCCACCAGGATCACTACGTCCTTCACTTGGCGACATCCAAAACTCAGCAGCGAGGTTCCGGAGTAGATATTCACCTGTACAGGACTCACAACAACTGGTGCCCAGTTGCCGTATTGGACCGCCTGACGGCACTGCTGTCCGACCGCCCAGGGGCCAGTCCACTTCTACCCTTTCCGGTAAAACCCCTTAACTCGTCGCAGTTCGTGGAACATGTCCGGGTCCTTCTCGGCAATCTTCAGTTGGACCCCAGCCAGTACTCCGGGCATTCGTTCCGGATCGGGGCGGCCACAACGGCCTCAAGACAGGGGGTTCCGGACCACGTGATCAAGAAACTGGGTCGGTGGAAATCGGCCTGCTTCTCTCGCTACATTCCTAACCCACAGTTAGAGATGGCTCAGGCCTTTGCTCGACTCACTCAGTGACATTACCTCTAATAAATAATTATCCCCTACCTGAAGGTTTTTGCCCCCTTATTTTGGTGTACCATACGGTAGACCAAGGCACACTTTCAGGTCTATTTCATGTTGGTGAGTTTTGTGTTGTTCCTATATGTCATCTTTACTCATGTCGTCCGTAGGGCTCTAGACCATAAATTGGAAGGCCGGGTACCGGCCTGAAGTTATGGGAGGAGCCCGGAGGGTATTTAAGCAGCCCAAAGGCCGCCGGTCTTTGTCGGTTTCCTGTGCGTGATACCCACCCACCCTCCCCTTTTAAAAGCCTCTTCCAAGTATTCTTACCCCAGACTGAATACTCATTCTACATTATTCCATAACTACTTCTTACCATTCTTTATCTAGGGTATGCCCCCTTATTTTGGTGTACCATACGGTAGACCAAGGCACACTTTCAGGTCTATTTCATGTTGGTGAGTTTTGTGTTGTTCCTATATGTCATCTTTACTCATGTCGTCCGTAGGGCTCTAGACCATAAATACAATTTGAATGGCAAAATTGTTTTGAAGTTATAAAAACCCAGTGGTTCTTGTAAGCTAGGTGTTTTCCATTATCTCATATCACTGGAAAAAAGTGGGGCTCTGTTGAAAGAGGAACTACAGTTTGAAGCTACTTTCTTGTTAAAAGTTTTTATTAAGCGTTAAACAATAAACAGGTGTACATACATCTTAAGCTTAAATGAATAACAGAAGTATATCATTTGATATTTGGAGATACATAAGTGAAATAAATTGTACAACACAAGTATTTCCAGGTGATTGCAAAAATTTACACACATTTTGGTAAGTAAAAATAAATTCACTTATAAATAAGGAATTGAAATGTGGATGAGTATCACATTTTGTGTGTTTAAGCTTTAATGAATAAATTAATTCAAAATAAATAAGAACTATCATCAGGTGAGTTTTATACACCTAAGCTGTAGTAAACGGAAAAGTCGTTCTAGAGATAGGGATATAGGTATCATCTGAGAAGATGGTAGGGATGGAATAGTTTTAAATGATAGTCTGGATATTATTTATAATAGGAGTAATATAGTTTCAGCTAAAGTTAAGTAAGTAAAGGTAAGAAAGTGTTCATCTTGCATTTCATATTGTAGGATCAGATATACTGAGAGTATGGGGAGGAAGGAGGGAGAGAATCAGCAGTGTTAAAAGGATGCTTTGTGAGGACGCTCTAGGGGGTCAGGGTATAACTGGGGGTGACCCTTCACCTATTATGGTGAGGAAGGGTTGCCTTGTAATATTGAGGGATCGTTCTGTAGGTCCCGAAAATCCTGAGATTTGGTAAAATGAATCCAACAAGACCAGGTTTCAAGAAATTGTGTTTGTATTTCTCTAGATTGGTGGATTATTTCTTCCATGTGTACTGTCTTTTGAAGGCGGGTGAACCAATCTTTCACAGTTGGTGAAAGTGTGGAACGCCAATTCCTCGGAATACACATGTTTGCAGCAGCCACCGTATGCATCTGTAAGGAGTGTAAGTAGGTACGTGTTGGGCATGCTGGGTAGTGTAAAAGGAATTGTGCTGGGGAATAGTCTAGTTTGTGTGTTGTTACCATTTGTATCACTTTGTGAACGATCGCCCAGAAAGGTTGAATTTTACTGCAATGCCACCATATATGTAAAAGAGTTCCAGTTTCAGTACAACATCTCCAGCATATTGGGGAGATTGATGGGTAAATTTTGTGTAATTTAGACGGAGTATTATACCATCTAGATAATATTTTGAACGCATTCTCTTGCACGCAAACATTTAGGGAGCCTTTATGGGCGATTGTATAGATAAATTTCCATTGATTGTTGGGTATATGTAAGGAGAGATCTTTTTGCCATCGTTCAATGTTAATCTGGTTCTGTGGTGGATGTTGGGGGAATAGTAGAGCGTATGAAAAGGAAATCAGGTGACGTTGGGGTTCCATTTTAAGGGTTAAGAGTTCAAAATTTTTTAATTTGTATAAAGGACCAATAGGGCAGCACCTTAGGTTTGAGTATTTCGGAAAGGTCCGGAAATTAGAGAAGTTTATTATCCTTATAAAAATGCATGGTGCGAATGTTATCAAACGGCCATAAGTCTCTCAGATAGCAGGCCTTCATTCCAGAGGGATACGAAGGATTCCATCTGAGAGGGGTTAGAGGGCCATTAGTATCTGAAATCTTATATTTAGTACACGCTTGCTTTAAGACGCGTAATGTGGGTAAGATTAAGGGGTGGTCCGTATAGTATTTGGATATTTTTTGGAAGTGTAACCAAGGGGTTTGAGCTAAGGGTATCGGGGAGAAATGATTTTCTATTCTGACCCAATCTTTAACCGAGTTATGGACATTCCAATCTACAACCCTAGTAAGTTGACTTGCTATCTGATACTTGCGAATATCGGGGATTCCCAATCCTCCTCGTACTTTTGGGGAGGTAAGTTTAATATAATTTAGTCTAGGGCGAGTAGATCCCCAAATAAATTTCATACAAATTTGTCTAAAGGATGGGAAAAAAGACGGTGGGATATGGACAGGTCCTGTTTGGAGAATATATAGAAATCTCGGTAGAACGTTCATTTTGATGATGGACGCTCTACCGAACCAAAAAAAAAGGCCCGTTGACCACTTTTTAAAGTCTTCGGTAATGTTGTGCAACAAAGGCTGGTAATTTGCTGAATATAAGTCCGTTAGTGAAGCGGTTATTTTAATGCCTAGGTAGGTTAGATATTTATTATCCCATTTGAAAGGAAAATTGTGCTGACATTGTTCACATTGTCTTAAAGGGAGTGAGATGTTTAAAGCTGTAGACTTTGCAAGATTTATTTGTAAATTTGATATGGATTTAAATTATTCTAATGTTTTAAAAAGGTTGGGTAGCGTGATCAGTGGTTCAGATAGAAATAAGAGTACGTCATCTGCAAAAGCAGCTGTCTTATATGTATTACCTTTTATTTCAATTCCCTTAATGTCAGGATTCTCTCTAATATTCCTCAATAGGGGTTCCATAGTCAAGATAAAAATCAATGGGGATAAGGGGCAGCCCTGGCGTGTACCGTTGGAGACGGAGAAGGCGTTTGACAGGTGACCATTTTCCCTAACCCGAGCCGTGGGTGTGGAGTAAAGCATAAGTATGAAATTAAGCATGCGATCTGGTAAACCTATATGCCTCAAAGTTGCAGTCATATAATCCCAGGCCACCCTGTCAAACGCCTTCTCCGCGTCCAAGGATAAAAAGAATCGTTTTTTTTTCGAAGAGATAAGCCAGTGATAAATATTTATTGCCTTCAGGGTATTGTCCCTTGCCTCCCTTCCTGGAACAAACCCTACTTGGTCTAGGTGAATTAGGTCAGGGATCAAAGGAAGTAGTCTGTTAGCTAGTATTTTGGCATACCATTTTAGGTCAACATTTAATAGGGAGATAGGCCTATAATTTGTCACCAAGCATGGATCCTTTCCTGGTTTTGGGATAACTGTTATATGAGCTGTTATTAGATCTCTTGGAAGTTTTGTTGGTGTAGCATAAGTATTAAAGGTAGATATGAAAAAAGGAGTCAAGATATGATTATAAGCCTTGTAAGCCTGTCTGGCCCTGGACATTTACCTGTTTTTAAGGATTTTAGTTTCCTCTAAAGTGATTGGTTTGTCTAGTATTTGACGGTTTAAGTCTGATATAGGGGATTGACTATATTGATTGAGGAAGTCTGATATAATAGACTTTCTATCTGGATTGCATGTACGTGAATTTGTGTCCGTTTGGTTAAATAGTTTGGTATAGTACTGTACAAATTGATCAGCTATGTCTGGTGTGGATGAGACCTTCTTGCCTGTAGTATCTGTAAGGGTGTGAATCGTGTTAGCAGATCTCTTCGATCTTAAAGCCCTAGCGAGCATTTTACCAGCCTTGTTGCCAAACTCATAAAACTTTTTTTGGCGTAGGATAAATGATCGTTTCGTTTGTTTGTCCAACATTTCCATTAATTGTTTTCTAAGGGTTATCAAGGAGGTTAGTGTATCTTGGGCAAGAGTTTGTTTATGTACCTTTTCTAATTTATAGATTCTGTTAGACAGATCATTAAAGAGTTTTTGTTGCAATTTACGTCTCTTAGCAGCAGCAGCTATGAGAATACCCCTTACAACGCATTTATGCGCTTCCCAATGTATTGGTGGTGAAGTATCGGAGGCTAAGTTATTTATAAAGTATTGTTTTAGGCAGTTTTCTATTTCGCTATTAATAGATTCATCTGTGAGGAGGGATGGATCAAGTTTCCAAGTACGGGTTCCGGGTAACGCATCAGGGAAGGACAAACAAATAGAGATCGGATGGTGATCTGATAGGTACATGGGGTCAATCGAGGTTGAGGGAAGGAAGGGTAAATCAGATTGAGTAATGAAAAAATAATCTATCCTGGAATATTTGTCATGGGGATTAGAATAAAATGTAAAATCTTTGCAGTCGGGGAACAAAGTACGCCAGGAGTCATGTAATAATAAAGATTGTAGTTCACCTTTAATTGCTTTAAGAGCAGAGTATGGGATGGATGATAAACCATTAGACGTGTCTAGTATGGGGTTCATGGGGATGTTAAAGTCCCCTCCTAAAATCAATGTGCCTTCTTGAAAATCAGCAAGGCGTCTGGTAATTTCCCGAAAAAAGGATACCTGACCGGAATTTGGGGCGTATATATTGGCCAACGTGATCTGTTTGCCTTTCAAAGTGCCTTTTAGAACAGGGTCCCCAGAGAGAGCCTCCCCCTTACACCAGGGTCCCCAGAGAATCTGCCTAATTTGTCAATCAGAGAGTCTGTAATAAGGGGGGGGGACAGGAGGTCAGAGGCTGCGAAGGGGGGGACAGGAGGTCAGAGGCTGCGAAGGGGGGGGGTTTTGACTGGAGGAGGCTGCAAGGGGGGGACAGGAGGTCAGAGGCTGCAAGGGGGGGGACAGGAGGTCAGAGGCTGCAGGGGGGGGACAGGAGGTCCGAGGCTGCGAGGGGGGGGACAGGAGGTCAGAGGCTGCGAAGGGGGGGGGGACAGGAGGTCAGAGGCTGCGAAGGGGGGGGGACAGGATATGGGGTTTGTGGCATGATAAGCTATAGGGTAATGTATATTGTATAGTTTTGGAGTAGAATCTCCCTTAAAGTGTGTCTCTTGGACGAAGTTGCATGTCGGCCCCGCGGCCATCTTTTTTCAGGCGCCGCTGCCCTCACAGTGGCGGCAGCGGCCCCAGGGGCCCGGTTGCGTTTCATTGTCATTAATAGCTGGGATCTTTTTTCCGGCACATTCAAGCCTTTGGCATTGAGAGAAATAATTTTGAGAGGGGTATTTGGTAGTGTAGGGTTTGGAGGAGCCATTTTTATTTATATGTGAACTTCGGTTTGTCTGTTATCAGGAAGAAAGCCAAGGAGATAAAGGAAGTATATGTATAGAGACAATACAACAAAATTATGTACTTCCTTATAGTAGGTAAGTGACTGGTCCCCTGGAGCGTCCTGTAAGGGGGTAAGGTTAGAGTCAAGGTAATGTAGGAGGGTATTAGACTAGGCCTTGGAGTAAGGTTAGGGATTATCAAGGGGGAACCGGTGGTAAGCGAGGACCTGCTCGCCTACTACTAAGGGGTGGTTAGGGTACCGGTGAGAATCAGTGGTATACAGGTATTAGAAATTCGCTGTGTTACCAATAAAAGTAGCACCACTCTTTGGGGGTCGATTAGGATGAGAATAGACGGTTTATAGGACTCTGTAATACATCCCGTCAGACCGTAGACCCTCAATAAGAAATAACAATCTAAGTGGTACAGTGGTGTGAAAAAGTGTTTGCCCCCTTCCTCATTTCCTGTTCCTTTGCATGTTTGTCACACTTAAGTGTTTCGGAACATCAAACCAATTTAAACAATAGTCAAGGACAACACAAGTAAACACAAAATGCAATTTGTAAATGAAGGTGTTTATTATTAAAGGTGAAAAAAAATCCAAACCATCATGGCCCTGTGTGAAAAAGTGATTGCCCCCCTTGTTAAAACATACTATAACTGTGGTTGTCCACACCTGAGTTCAATTTCTCTAGCCACACCCAGGCCTGATTATTGCCACACCTGTTCACAATCAAGGCATCACTTAAATAGGAGCTGCTTGACACAGTAAGGTCCACCAGAAGATCCTTAAAAGCTACACATCATGCCGAGACCCAAAGAAATTCAGGAACAATTGAGAAAGAAAGTAATTGAGATCTATCAGTCTGGAAAGGGTTATAAAGCCATTTCCAAAGCTTTGGGAATCCAGCGAACCACAGTGAGAGCCATTATCCACAAATGGCGAAGACATGGAACAGTGGTGAACCTTCCCAGGAGTGGCCGGCCGCCCAAAATTACCCCAAGAGCGCAGCGACGACTCATCCAAGAGGTCACAAAAGACCCCACAACAACGTCCAAGGAACTGCAGGCCTCACTTGCCTCAGTTAAGGTCAGCGTTCATGCCTCCACCTCCAGGAAAAGATTGGGCAAAAATGGCCTGCATGGCAGAGTTCCAAGGAGAAAACCACTGCTGAGCAAAAAGAACATCAAAGCTCGTCTCAATTTCTCCACAACACATCTTGATGATCCCCAATACTTTTGGGACAACATTCTGTGGACCGATGAGACAAAAGTGGAACTCTTTGGAAGGTGTGTGTCCATGTATATCTGGCGTAGAAGGAACACTGCATTTCAGGAAAAGAACATTATACCAACAGTAAAATATGGTGGTGGTAGTGTGATGGTCTGGGGCTGTTTTGCTGCTTCAGGACCTGGAAGACTTACCGTGATAAAAGGAACTATGAATTCTGCTGTCTACCAAGAGATCCTGAAGGAGAATGTCCGACCATCTGTTCGTGTACTCAAGCTGAAACGAACTTGGGTTCTGCAGCAGGACAATGATCCTAAACACACCAGCAAGTCCACCACCGAATGGCTGAAGAAAAACAAAATGAAGACTTTGGAGTGGCCTAGCCAAAGTCCTGACCTGAATCCTATTGAGATGTTGTGGTATGACCTTAAAAAGGCCGTTCATGCTCGAAAACCCTCTAATGTAACTGAATTAGGACAATTCTGCAAAGATGAGTGGGCCAAAATTCCTCCAGGACGCTGTAAAAGCCTCATTGCACGTTATCGCAAACGCTTGGTTGCAGTTGTTGCTGCTAAGGGTGGCCCAACCAGTTATTAGGTTTAGGGGGCAATCACTTTTTCACACAGGGCCATGATGGTTTGGATTTTTTTTCACCTTTAATAATAAACACCTTGATTTACAAATTGCATTTTGTGTTTACTTGTGTTGTCCTTGACTATTGTTTAAATTGGTTTGATGTTCCGAAACACTTAAGTGTGACAAATATGCAAAGGAACAGGAAATGAGGAAGGGGGCAAACACTTTTTCACACCACTGTAAGTGAGTAAGGGGAAATTTATTGTAATTAGAGACATGGGTTCATTATATAGAAGGTAAAGATGTTATTGGACCTGGAGTCCTTCGGACAGTGAGAGCCAAGAAAATCGTGTATAATGTGTGGTGTGTCAGAGACCTGTGGGCGGGTACATCATGAAAATAATTCTCCCATAAAGGGAGTATATCTAATGCTGCGTACACACGAAGGGACAATCCCGCGGGATTATCCTCTGGACTGAAGTCCAGCGGATAATCCCCTCGTGTGTGGGCGCCGGCGGACTTTTTGGCGCCAAAGTACGGCGGACTAAAGTTTCCCATACTCATACCCCATCGTACCCCATACTCATTCACATAGGGTGGGGGGCCGGTATCTGGGGGCCCCCTTATTAAAGGGGGCTCCCAGATTCCGATAAGCCCCCGCCCGCAGACCCCGACAACCAACGGCCAGGGTTGTCGGGAAGAGGCCCTTGTCCTCATCAACATGGGGACAAGGTGCTTTGGGGTGGGGGGGCCGCACGGCCCCCCTTTCCCCAGGGCACCCCCCATGTTGAGGGCACGCGGCCTGGTACGGCTCAGGAGGGGGGGGGCGCTCGTTCGTCCCCACCCCTTTCCTGGCCTGCCAGGCTGCGTGCTCGGATGAGGGTCTGACATGGATTTGGGGGGAACCCCCACGCCGTTTTTTCGGCGTGGGGATTCCCTTTAAATCCATGCCAGCTTGCGGAGCTAGCGCGGCGGCATTTACTGCCTACGCTAGCTACGTAACCTGAAGTTACGTTCGAAATGAACGGACTGCTCCGTGTGTGGGCAAGTCCGTTCATTTTCAAAAGTCCCGCGGACTTTTGGCCGGCGGATTATCCGCTGGAGAAGTCCGTGCGTGTGTGGGCAAGTCCACACCCTCGGAAAGTCCAGCGGACCTAGCCGGAAAGTCCCGCGGGATTGTCCGCTGGACTAGGTCCGCCGGCAAAAGTCCCTACGTGTGTACGAGGCATAAGTGGTATTGGAAAAATAGAGTAGATGAGCTAAGATCCAAACATTGTATCATCATGGATGGAAGTTAGCAGGTCTAGTCAACTGGTTCTCCACAGAAAACACAAATGTGCAATGACCACTGAGGTATGGGAGAGAAAAAAGTCTAAACCTATATATATATATATATATATATATATATATATATATATATATATATATATATATATATACACACATATATGTATGTATATATATATATATATATATATATATATAGACATATGTACACACATAAACATAAGAAATTGACAACCGTCAGCAATTTTCAGCAAGAGTTCTTCTTGTGCTAAGTAAGGTGATATGTGGGTCTGAGCGAGTGTTTACAGTCTTATAAGGTAGACTGTGTCTTTAAATAAAAATGAGCCCACAAAAAAAAAAAAAAAAAAACCCATCTTCCCTCCAAAAAGAAAATTATCACGGTATTTGAACTGTCTAATAGTTCAAGGACATCTAGGGATTTCCATGTATTCCCTAAATCTCCTGTCTGGAATTATTCTCCATAACTAAGAATAGACAGTTAACAAATGTGTTTGATTCTCATTTAGCCCATATCTTCATTTATATTAACTAAGCCATTACCTCAATGAGCTTATTCCTTGCTAGGTGGTAAAAATAATAAATATGCAACATAAACCAAATCATGAGTAGATAAATAAGACCATATGCAGCATATATCTATCTGCACAATTTGCCTATACAATAATAACAGCAAAAGTAACAGGGTATTTGAGCTGTATAATGGCATAATGGAATTTTAGGGAATTTCATGCATTCCCCAGAGCTTCTATGCTCATTACTGTTTTATAGCTGAAAATAGACTGTATATAAGTGTGCTGTATTCACACTTAATTTGTATCTACATTTATATACACTAAGCTTATACACTAGTGTACCTGTTACTTACTAAGAAGTAAATGAAATAATTGTGTAACATAAACCAGTACCATGAGTGGACGATCATGACCATATAGAGCATTTCGTTTTCAGTTCTCGTGTCAAGCAGTCAATGGTATCTGGAGAGCTGTAGTTTTCTTGGAGAATGAAGAGGAGATAACCTGTAAACAAGCCAACGGGAAGAAAAAAAAAAAGGGGGACCCTTATTTTTTAGAAAGATGCATCATGGAAGAAGATCAAATAGTTGATTCTTCTAAGATGATTTAGGGAATTATACTGATAAGTATAAGTAACTAGTGGTCTCTGCGGGCTCTCCTTGGAAGTGGAGCGGATGTAGGACTGACTGATTGTAGAGGTGGTGTAACATTCACGTTCCTCCTTGAGATTGACGGAGATCTGCGTCTTCTGAAATGTGAGGCCTGCGTTTCCATCTGGTCTGTTCCGCGTGGTTGAATGGAGAAGTTTGACAGTGGAAAGTCAGAATACCAATTAGGTACTGGGGTATACGGGATGTCAAGAATTTGACAGAATGAATCTAGGTTTTCAGGGACCCTTAAAATGGCTGTGCGCCCTTGATTAGTGGCTGCAAGGGCAAAGGGAAATTTCCAGCGATATGGTATATTTTTGGATTGAAGTATTTCTTATAGCGGGCGTAGATCTTTCCTGTGCCTGAGGGTTATTGCAGATAGGTCTTCATATATAGATATTCTATGGCCCTCATATTCAATCGTACGTTTAATTCTGGCCTGTTTTAAGATATCTTCCTTCAGCCTGTAGTCATTAATAAAGCAAATGACATCTCTGGGAGGATCTGTGTCCCTTCCTTTAGGCCTAAGAGCCCTATGTATGCGATCCATGTTAATGACTTCAATACACTGACTTTCCAGCAACTGACTAAAGATGGCTGACACTGTGGCATTAAGCTGGGTATTATCCACACTCTCAGGGAGGCCTCTCACTCTTAAGTTATGGTGTCTTCCCCTATTCTCGAGGTCCTCGACATGTCTTTGAATGTCCCTTAATTGCATAGTGTGTGTGCTTACCGTGGCTGTCACTTTCCTTAGTACTGAATTGTTTATATTCGTTTTTTGTTCCACATCCTGCATCCGTCCCGCCATTGCCTGTAGTTCTTGCCTTAGGTCTGTCATGGCTGCAGTGAAGGTGTCCTTGATGTCATTTGCCACAGCACGTAGGTCTTGTAAGGTAGGATGTTGTGAAGTACCAGGCAGAGCCTCTGGAGGAGTCATGGACGGAGTGAGTGTAATGCCTGTGAGGCGGCTGAGGTATTCGCCGCCATATTGGATCTCTGAGGCCTGGAGAGCTCCGGGACGCCGCGACTGCTTTGGGCCCCGGTTCGCCTCGGGGATCTAGAAGGGGATGCCGAAGAGGTGCGGGAGGCAGTCCCCATGCTCGGTGAGGCTTTGTTTTGTGCTGGTTCCCCGTTCAGGCTAGAGAGGGGCCACGGTCTGACGGAGCGCTCGGTTTAAGCGGCCATCTCTCCTCACGGCTAGCCACGCCCCCTGAAGCTACTTTCATGTGTAGGTTCCTTACTGAAAAACTTATTAAACAGATCTTCACTGCATCTGAACACCACAAACCAAAAATTGAATTTAATTAACCATAAAGGGGATGGTCTGCTTTTAAACTATTCACTTTAGATTTCATGGAAATGGCAAATCAACATTTTAAATCCCAATTACAAGAACATATACAACCTTTGTAGACGTCTCTAGTTCTGCAAATATAAGCACTGTTTCTTTTGTGGTTTTAAGATATATTTCCCACAAAATTGTTTTGAAGTTATAAAAACCCAGTGGTTCTTGTAAGCTAGGTGTTTTCCATTATCTCATATCACTGGAAAAAAGTGGGGCTCTGTTGAAAGATGAACTACAGTTTGAAGCTACTTTCATGTGTAGGTTCCTTACTGAAAAAGCTATTAAACAGATCTTCACTGCATCTGAACACCACAAACCAAAAATTTAATTTAATTCATTTTTAATATTCAAATCAAACTCCCCATCCATCCATGTCTCCATGCTTTATTTTGTTAAGAAATCACTTTGAAAAAATATCCCCCAGCATTTCTGGTCGTGGCCATCTTGAGTAAGGGCAAATGATTCATGTAGCATTTACTTCCTGGAATCCATCCGCCCTTAGCTCAAGCATGTGTGCAGGAGAGTGTGTTTAGCTGAGAAAACCCCTCCTTCTCTCCTCCCCTCCTGAAGACTCCTGGTATGTATAACAAAATTTGCCTAGGCAAGAAACCAGGAAGTAACTGAAGAAATTAGAAAAAAAGTTTAAAACAAGTAAATGTGATATACTTTACTATCTATTTACTAATCCTAGCAGCATACTGATTAAAAATAGTCAATGTTAATTGGGAGGGTGAATTTAAGACGGACCACTGTGTGTATAACAGAGCAATGGGAAAGCAGGACTCAGCAAGGGGCATGTTGGACTTCTGCAGAGAGACTACTGCTTCTACACAAAAAGCAAGTGTCCTTCACTGCTCTACGCAGACCCTAACCACTTAAGGACCAGAAGGATTTGCCCCCTTAATGACCACGCAATTTCTTGCGATATGGCACTGCGTCGCTTTAACTGACAATTACGCGGTTGTGCAATGCTGTACCCAAACTTGCCAAAGTAAGTGATGGACAAAGTACGCTGTTGTCACTAAGTGACTTAGTTAAAGCAGGTGCACATTGCATACCACCTGTCTAAACTGGTTACCACTGTTTGCTTTTTTTTCCCAAACAGGAAGACATTAGCGAAATTAATTCACTAATGTCACACACAACTGGGTGGGCTCTAGGGTGACCACATTTCCAAACTGCCATTCAGGGACACCCCCCGCCCGCCCAAAAAAAAATGTTTTTTGATACTTTTTTTGCCAATTTTTTGGGGAAAAAAGCGAACAGTGGTAACCAGTTTAGACCGGTGGCGGAACAAGCTCCAACAACATTGAACCCTGTCCTGCATCATTCCCAGCTCCCAGCAGAGTTACCCAGTACGCCGTAAAGGAAAGGTGTAACATCCCTACCCATGCCTGCTGGACCATGAGTCAGCAGTAATATGAACCTTACTGCTGAACGCCCTGTCTAACGAGGCCAAAACATTGCCTTCCACATGCCGGTAGAGAGCCAGAATGGCCTTCCGTGAAAAGAAATGGCGTTTTGGAACCTGCCACTGTGGTACAGCACATTCCACAAATTCACAAAAGGGGGCAGAGTCTGAAAAGGCAGCAGTTGCAGTGCTAGCAATTTGGCCAAGCTAGCATTTAGACGCTGAACATGTGGATGGCTGGGACTAAATTTCTTTTTACGGTTCAGCAACCGGGGTAGGGAAATTTGCCTGCTAAAATCAATTGGTGGTGTACTGCTAGCAGATTGGCTGCAAGTACTTGGGACACCTATTGCTATACCTTCATTCCTCTCAGTGCAGGTTTTTGAGAGGACTGGAAGTATAGTAGGGTTGGAGATCCCAGATGAGGAGCAAGGAGAAGTCCGCCTTTTTCTATGATGTGGGTCTATTAAGTGATGTTGCCAACAGACTGCATGGCAGGTCGTCATATGTCTGGTCAAGCATGTGGTGCCCCACACTGTAAGAGAACTACTGTTGCGCTCCGGGCACATCTGTGCACGCATGCGCGCATAAGAGACTGTAATCGTGGGCACGCTAACGCACGCGCCAGTGCACGCCAATGTGCGCACCAATGTGTGCGCTAATGTGTGCACGCTAATGTGCACTCGCTAATGTGTGCGCGCGCGCTCGTAGGTGCGCGCCTGCGCACCCCCTTTGGCGCCAGACGGCCTATTTAAGGGGCGTGCTGACTTGTAGCAGATGCTGACCGATCTTCAGCTGTTCCTGTACCCGTTCCTTGTGATTCCTGCCATTACCTGCCTGATCTCCATTACCGTTGCTGAACCCCTGGCTTGTCCTGACCTTGCTTCTGGATTCTCCTCTATCTCTGGCTGCTGGCTCCTGACTTCGGCTTCCTGATTTGACCCTGCTCCTGCCTGATGATTTGGTACCTTGCTGCCCGCCTGCTTCCGAACCCGGCTATTCCTTTGACTACGCTCCTGTCTCCTGTTTGGCTCCAAGCTGTCACCCGGGTGTCCGCAGCTCCGTTCCTGCGACCTGCTGCGACTACCTGCATCTCCAAGGTCGCAGCATCTACCTCAAGCTTCCAGGGCTACATCTGCAGGCACTCGTGTTCCTCCTTTCCCTTGGGTCCTTCTGTCACCATCATCAGCGGGACCCGGGTTGGAGATACAAGGGAGACCGACCTCGTCACTTCAGACTCTGACCAGGTACGTGACACACACCAAGGAACTTTTAAAAGTCAGCGGGGATTCAGCAGCGCCCTGCACTTACGGAGCTCTGCTGTGTGATGCAATAGGTTGGTTGCCCTTAAGCTGCCCCCTAGAGGACATCACGCCTCGTTGGAGTTGTGCCTCCTTCTCACTTTCCTCCTCTCTTCTCTCAGGCACCCAAGTACAGTCAGTGAACTCATCATCCCCTGCCTCGTCGTCACTGGAGCAAACTTGGCAGTATGCTGCAGCTGGGGGAACATGACTGCGAGTTTCTTGTCCTTCTGTGCCACCCCCTCTTTCTAGGCTCACGTTACTCCCTTCCTCAACCTGGGAACCAACATCGGAGCTTTCAAATCACTGCGCATCCTCCAGCAGCATGTACCCGACACTCTGGTCGAATAATTCTGGGGACTCCGTGCATATAGTTACATAGTTACATAGTTACATAGTTGGTTAGGTTGAAAAAAGACACAAGTCCATCCAGTTCAACCACAAATAAATAAATAAATAAATATATCATACAATCCCATATACCCCATTCTATACCCACAGTTGATCCAGAGGAAGGCAAAAAAAAAAACCCAGCAGAGCATGCTCCAATTTGCTAAAGCAGGGGAAAAAATTCCTTCCTGATCCCCCGAGAGGCAATCGGATTTTCCCCGGATCAACTTTACCTATAAATGTTAGTACCCAGTTATATTATGTACATTTAGGAAAGTATCCAGGCCTTTCTTAAAGCAATCTACTGAGCTGGCCAGAACCACCTCTGCAGGGAGTCTATGATGGTGGGGCTATGGAAATAGTGAGAGTCAGTGGAATAGGCCACTTTGGCAGCTGCGTTGGAAGGCAAACTACTCTGAGCCTGGGTGAAGGAGGATGAGGGGGTGAGGACGGCTTTGTTATCCACTAAACCAACTCTTCTGCATGTTGTGGCACAATAACGTGGCCAGCAGCAGAAAAAAAGGACAAGCCTGCCCCACAGCCACCTGCAGAGGATGCACCAGGTCCACAACCACCACTGTTGACTGTAGACACAGAGGCTGCTTGCCCTCTCTTAGTGGCCCGTGAGCGTCTGCCTCTCCTTGGTGGCCTTCCGGAAATTATGTATTTTTTGTTTTGCGACACCACACTACACTGTATTATATACTGTGTAAATTATGTATTTTTTGTTTTGCGACCCCCACCAAATTACACTTTAAATATGGTACCTGGGGGGTGTCTAAAGTATGCCTGTGAATTTTTTTTAAAAACTGTGTACACCGCCTGAAGTGTATGAGATACCTTTTTCCCAAATTAAATCTAACAATATGGGCGCAGGAATGGTCCCTGCTGCGAACTATTAGATCAAGAATTGTAAGTACCCGCCCCTGTTAAACAGGGGCTGAAAAATTGTGCCTTAGGCACTGGTTCTGGTGCCACAACACTGCAACCCCTCACAGATACTGTACTTGGAGCACAGCAGTCACACGTGTTGCGAAGCATTTTTTTTAAAAATTGTAAGTACACGCCCCTGTTAAACAGGGGCTGAAAAATTGAGCCTTAGGCACTGGTGCCACAACACTGCAACCCCTCACAGATACTGTACTTGGAGCACAGCAGTCACACGTGTTGCGAAGCTTTTTTTTATAAAATTGTATGTTACACGCCCCTGTTAAACAGGGGCTGTAATTGGAGCACAGCAGTCACTGGTGTTGCGAAGCATTTTTTTACAACATTGTAAGTACACGCCCCTGTTAAACAGGGGCTGAGCAGTCACACGTGTTGCGACGCATTTTTTTATAAAAATTGTATGTACACGCCCCTGTTAAACAGGGGCTGAAAAAATTGTGCCTTAGGCACTGGTGCTGGTGCCACAACACTGCAACCCCTCACAGATACTGTACTTGGAGCACAGCAGTCACACGTGTTGCGAAGCTTTTTTTTAAAAAATTGTAAGTACACTGTTAAACAGGGGCTGAAAAATTGTGCCTTAGGCACTGGTGCTGGTGCCACAACACTGCAACCCCTCACAGGTGCCACAACACTGCAACCCCTCACAGTAACTGTACTTGGAGCACAGCAGTCACACGTGTTGCGAAGCTTTTTTTTATAAAAAATTGTATGTACACGCCCCTGTTAAACAGGGGCCTGAAAAATTGTGCCTTAGGCACAGGTGTGGTGGCATGGATCATTGAGGAGGAGGAGGCTAGTCAGTGAACATAAGAGGACAGTCACTCAGCATCAGCATAGGCAGTCTTGAAGGGATGTGACATTATAAATTATTCCGTTATATCCGCTTCAGGTGCCTGGTAGCTGGTGGTGATCCAAGACTGATTCATTTTGATGAAGGTCAGTCGATCAACCGAGGCGGTGGACAGGCGCACCCTATGATCGGTGACAAATCCTCCAGCAGCACTGAATGTGCGTTCGGAAAGAACGCTGGAGGCAGGACAGGCCAGTAGCTCAATTGCATACTGTGCAAGCTCTGGCCAGTGATCCATCCTCAGGTGTCCAAGTCTGACCCAGTAAGCCAGAGGATTTTCGGTGGAAAGGTGTCCAAGTCTGATCCCTTGCCCCAAGGTATTCCTGCACCATGTATATCAGACGCAGGCTTTGCAGGATGGCGATGGTTGCTGGAACCGATCATACCTTGGGGCTGCGGACTAAAAAAATTGTCTGAATCAGACGTCCACCTTCCCCACCACTCAAAATGAGTTCGGGGGAATCCACAGAGCCAAGGGACATGGGTGGTCTAGGGAATGGGGTGGCTGATGATGCCATATGAGTAACGCGATGGCTGAGCTGGCTCTGCCAGTACCCCAGAGCCTGGGTGAGAGAGGAAGATGCGAAGAGAGGGTTGGTCCATCCATTCCCTAATAACCAAGCCTTCAGCATGATGCGTCTCCACATGTCCAGTGCCGGAAAACAAAGCACGCCGCAGTGTCCCCATGGCCAGTTCTGACGATTCATCGGACCAACGTCCCACCGGCCAGATGAGCCTTGCCTGCCCTGTTTCTTGTCTCTGCACCGCTGCAGCTCCCCTTGGCGGTCTTCCAGCCATTGTAACGGTCAAGGAGCACAGTGTGATGCCCAACACACTAAAGTCCAATGGTGTGGCCCCTTAACACACTAAAGTCCTGTGTTGCTGAGAGAAAATATGAATGCCACAACTCCTAGAAGTCCTATAGAGCTTCAAATACACTGCTCCCAGCCACGTACAAGTCCACTGGTTTGTTGGGACTGTACATCATCCACTGAAAATAATCTGCCTGCTTAATGGCCACGCTACGCTTGAGACAAATATTGCAAAACTCGTCTCAAAAAAGGCCCAAATAACGTGCAGAGGCAGCGCCCTGCACAGGCGGAGCTCTGCGGTGTTGTACAGTTGCTGTGCTGGCCTCTAGCTGGCCTCCAGGGGGCATCCTGCCTCGTTGGACATGACGCCGCATCCTCCTCCTCCTCGTCCTCCTCCTCATCCTCTCTCCCTTCAGGCACCCACGTGGAGTCAGTGACCTCATCATCCCCTCCCTCTTCACCACTAGAGCAAACCTGGCAGTAAGCTGCAGCTGGTGCAACAGTACTGCCAGATTCCTCAAGCTGGGTATCATCATCTGAGCCTTCGAATCGTTGGGCATCCTCCTGGAGCATGTACCCAACACTGTGCTCAAAGAGTTCGGGGGAATCCTCAGGAGGACATGGTGGGTCTAGGGAAGGGGTGGCTGATGATGCCATTGAGTACGCGTTGGCAGCTGCTCTGCCAGTACCCTGAGCCTGGGTGAGAGAGGATGAGGAGGATGAGGAGGGCTTGGTCATCCATTCTACCAAGCCTTCAGCATGATGCGGCTCCACATGTCCAGCTGCCGAAAACAAAGACGCGCGTGTCCCATGGCCACGTGCTGATGACGATGCACGACCACGGCCACGTCCACTAGAAACAGAGCCTGCCTGCCCTGTGTTCTTGGCTATGCACGCTCTGCCTCCCCTTGGCGGTCTTCCAGCCATTGTAGTCGGTAGTCCTGTGGGTGCTGCTGAGAAGAATATATGAGCTCTGTGTGATGCCACTAACACACTAGAAGTCCTATGGGTGCTTCTGCAAAGAAAATATAGGAGCTCTGTGTGATGCCACTAACACACTAGGAGTCCTGTGGGTGCTGCTGGAAGAAAATATAGGAGCTCTGATGCCACTAACACACTAGAAGTCCTATAGGTGCTTCTGGGAACAAAATATAGGATCTCTGTGTGATGGGACTAACACACTACAAGTCCTATGGGTGCTTCTGGGAAGAAAATATAGGTCTGTGTGATGGGACTAACACACTTCAAGTCCTATAGGTGCTTCTGGGAACAAAATATAGGATCTCTGTGTGATGGGACTAAACACTTCAAGTCCTATGGGTGCTTCTGGGAACAAAATATAGGTCTGTGTGATGGGACTTACACACTTCAAGTCCTATAGGTGCTTCTGGGAACAAAATATAGGATCTCTGTGTGATGGGACTAACACACTTCAAGTCTATGGGTGCTTCTGGGAAGAAAATATAGGTCTGTGTGTGGGACTAACACACTTCAAGTCCTATAGGTGCTTCTGGGAACAAAATATAGGATCTCTGTGTGATGGGACTAACACACTTCAAGTCCTATGGGTGCTTCTGGGAACAAAATATAGGTCTGTGTGATGGGACTTACACACTTCAAGTCCTATAGGTGCTTCTGGGAACAAAATATAGGATCTCTGTGTGATGGGACTAACACACTTCAAGTCCTAGGTGCTTCTGGGAACAAAATATAGCTCTGTGTGATGGGACTAACACAGTCCTATAGGTGCTTCTGGGAACAAAATATAGGATCTCTGTGTGATGGGACTAACACACTTCAAGTCCTATAGGTGCTTCTGGGAACAAAATATAGCTCTGTGTGATGGGACTAACACACTTCAAGTCCTATAGGTGCTTCTGGGAACAAAATATAGGATCTCTGTGTGATGGGACTAACACACTTCAAGTCCTATAGGTGCTTCTGGGAACAAAATATAGGTCTGTGTGATGGGACTAACACACTTCAAGTCCTATGTGCTTCTGGGAACAAAATATAGGATCTCTGTGTGATGGGACTAACACACTACAAGTCCTATGGGTGCTTCTGGGAAGAAAATATGTCTGTGTGATGGGACTAACACACTATAGGTGCTTCTGGGAACAAAATATAGGATCTCTGTGTGATGGGACTAACACACTTCAAGTCCTATGGGTGCTTCTGGGAACAAAATATAGGTCTGTGTGATGGGACTTACACACTTCAAGTCCTATAGGTGCTTGGGAACAAAATATAGGATCTCTGTGTGATGGGACTAACACACTTCAAGTCCTATAGGTGCTTCTGGGAACAAATATAGCTCTGTGTGATGGGACTAACACACTTCAAGTCCTATAGGTGCTTCTGGGAACAAAATATAGGATCTCTGTGTGATGGGACTAACACACTTCAAGTCCTATAGGTGCTTCTGGGAACAAAATATAGCTCTGTGTGATGGGACTAACACACTTCAAGTCCTATAGGTGCTTCTGGGAACAAAATATAGGATCTCTGTGTGATGGGACTAACACACTTCAAGTCCTATAGGTGCTTCTGGGAACAAAATATAGGTCTGTGTGATGGGACTAACACACTTCAAGTCCTATAGGTGCTTCTGGGAACAAAATATAGGATCTCTGTGTGATGGGACTAACACACTACAAGTCCTATGGGTGCTTCTGGGAAGAAAATATAGGTCTGTGTGATGGGACTAACACACTTCAAGTCCTATAGGTGCTTCTGGGAACAAAATATAGGATCTCTGCGTGATGGGACTAACACACTACAGTCCTATGGGTGCTTCTGGGAAGAAAATATAGGTCTGTGTGATGGGACTAACACACTTCAAGTCCTATAGGTGCTTCTGGGAACTTCTAGGAACTCTGTGTGATGGGAATAACACACTTCAAGTCTTATAGGTGCTTCTGGGAAGAAAATATAGCTCTGTGTGATGGGACTCACACTTCAAGTCCTATAGGTGCTTCTGGGAACAATATATAGCTCTGTGTGTTGGGACTAACACACTACAAGTCCTATAGGTGCTTCTGGGAAGAAAATATAGCTCTGTGTGATGGGACTAACACACTACAAGTCCTATAGGTGCTTCTGGGAAGAAAATATAGCTCTGTGTGATGGGACTAACACACTTCAAGTCCTATAGGTGCTTCTGGGAAGAAAATATAGCTCTGTGTGATGGGACTAACACACTACAAGTCCTATAGGTGCTTCTGGGAACAAAATATATGATCTCTGTGTGATGGGACTAACACACTACAAGTCCTATGGGTGCTTCTGGGAAGAAAATATAGCTCTGTGTGATGGGACTAACACACTTCAAGTCCTATAGGTGCTTCTGGGAACAAAATATAGGATCTCTGTGTGATGGGACTAACACACTTCAAGTCCTATAGGTGCTTCTGGGAAGAAAATATAGCTCTTTGTGATGGGACTAACACACTTCAAGTCCTATAGGTGCTTCTGGGAACAAAATATATGATCTCTGTGTGATGGGACTAACACACTACAAGTCCTATAGGTGCTTCTGGGAAGAAAATATAGCTCTGTGTGATGGGACTAACACACTTCAAGTCCTATAGGTGCTTCTGGGAACAAAATATATGATCTCTGTGTGATGGGACTAACACACTACAAGTCCTATAGGTGCTTCTGGGAAGAAAATATAGCTCTGTGTGATGGGACTAACACACTTCAAGTCCTATAGGTGCTTCTGGGAACAAAATATAGCTCTGTGTGATGGGACTAACACACTACAAGTCCTACAGGTGCTTCTGGGAACAAAATATATGATCTCTGTGTGATGGGACTAACACACTACAAGTCCTATAGGTGCTTCTGGGAACAAAATATATGATCTCTGTGTGATGGGACTAACACACTTCAAGTCCTATAGGTGCTTCTGGGAAGAAAATATAGCTCTGTGTGATGGGACTAACACACTTCAAGTCCTATAGGTGCTTCTGGGAACAAAATATATGATCTCTGTGTGATGGGACTAACACACTACAAGTCCTATAGGTGCTTCTGGGAAGAAAATATAGCTCTGTGTGATGGGACTAACACACTTCAAGTCCTATAGGTGCTTCTGGGAACAAAATATATGATCTCTGTGTGATGGGACTAACACACTACAAGTCCTATAGGTGCTTCTGGGAAGAAAATATAGCTCTGTGTGATGGGACTAACACAATTCAAGTCCTATAGGTGCTTCTGGAACAAAATATAGGAGCTCTGTTTGCTGCCAGTGCCTGCCTGCCACGAACACACTACAAGTCCTATAGGTGCTTCTGGGAACAAAATATAGGAGCTCTGTTTGCTGCCACTGCCTGCCTGCCACAAACACACTACAAGTCCTATAGGTGCTTCTGGGAACAAAATATAGGAGCTCTGTTTGCTGCCACTGCCTGCCAGTGCCTGCCTGCCACGAACACACTACAAGCCCCTCTTTCTAAATGAATCTTTCTAAATGAATCTTTCTAACTAAATCTCTCTAACTAAATCTTTCTAACTGAATCTAGCAGAGTGACACAGAATGAGCCTGCTCTCTCTAACGCCGGAACGCATGTGACCGGCGCCGACGGCGTGGCGGCCTTTTATAAGAGGGGGCGTGTACTAAAGCCCCTGAGCTGTAATTGGCTACAGGCGTCCTGCCTGTAGCCAATTATGGCTCTTCGAGTTTCCGGCGCTGTGATTGGCCAAGCATGCGGGGTCACAGTGCATGCTTGGCCAATCATCAGCCAGCAATGCACTGCGCCGGCCACGCCGGCCGCAATGCATTGCGGGGCCGCTCGCATCACACGAACGTGATGCGAGCGGCCAAAATAGTTCTGGGCTCGCCGAGCGAGCGAACACCCGGTGCTCGATGCGAACATGGGTTCGCATCGAGCACCGGGCCCATCCCTAACCACCACCACCAAATGCACTGTATATATGCTACACTGAATGCAGAGTACATATATATATATATATATATATATATATATATATATATATATATATATATATAAATATCAAATACACTGCCACTAACTGAATAATCTGCCTGCTTAATCTAACTCAAGCTATCTCTCTGTCCATGTCAACAACACTACACGCGGCCGCTATGTAAGCAGCTTTAAATAGTGTGGGGTGTGGACTTAGTCCCCCTAAGCCATGATTGGGCAAAGGCACCCTGCCTTTGGCCAATTATTGCTCTCTCAGCAGAGCGCGCTGTGATTGGCCAAAGCATGCAGGTCGGGTGCATACTTTGGCCAATCATCATACAGCAATGCACTGCGATCTCACAGTGCATTATGGGGCATTCCGTGGCACTTAAATTTCCTACGAACGTCCCATAATGTTCGCTGTTCTGCGAACGGGCGAACACCAGATGTTTGAGTCGAACTTATGTTCGACCCGAACATCGAGCTCATTCCTAATTATAATGAAAAAAATGAATTAATTTGTATTCATTCATGTGATTTGGGTGACATGATGCGATAGTTTGGGCCTTTTGTGAAAGTTTTGCCTCGTACACACGAGCGGACTTTCCCGCGAGAATGTCCGCCGGACTGAAGTCCGCCGGACAATCCGCCCGTGTGTGTGGGCGCCGGCGGAATTTTTGGCGCCAAAAGTCCGGCGGACTAGGTTTTAAGTTTTGTTTTAAAATTGTCCGCTGAACTTGGCAGTCCGGCGGACAATCCCGCGGTTAGTACGCTAGTCCGCCGGACTTTTGGAAATGAACGGACTTGCCGATCATCGGAAAGATAGAACGTGACTTCAGGTAGACGGGGCTAGCGAAGGCAGTGAATGCCGCCTCGTAGCCCCGTCACCTGGTATGGATTAAAAGGGAATCCCCACGCCAAAAAAACGGCGTGGCCCCCCCCCCCAAATCCATCTCAGACCCTTATCCGAGCACGCAGCCCAGCCGGCCAGGAAAGGGGTGGGGACGAGCGAGCGCCCCCCCTCCTGAGCCGTACCAGGCCGCGTGCCCTCAACATGGGGGGTGCCCTGGGGAAAGGGGGGCCGTGCGGCCCACCCACCCCAAAGCACCTTGTCCCCATGTTGATGAGGACAAGGGCCTCTTCCCGACAACCCTGGCCGTTGGTTGTCGGGGTCTGCGGGCGGGGGGCTTATCGGAATCCGGAAGCCCCCAGATCCCGGCCCCCCACCCTATGTGAATGAGTTTGGGGTACGATGTACCCCTACCCATTCACCTAAGGTGTAAAGTGTAAATTAAAAAAAACACACAATTTTTATAAAAATATTTTATTGCACTGCTCCGGGGGTCTTCTCGCCGGACTCCTCCGCTATTTTACCTAGCTCTTTTACCGAGCAGAGGAGCCCAGCTACCTTCTTCGTCGTCGCCGTCGCCTGGGGGTCTTGATCCGCCTTCGGGGGTCTTCCGGGGTTTCTTCTTCTTCTTCTTCTTCTTCTTCTTCTTCTTCCTCTTTTTCTTCATCTTCTTCTTCATCTTCATCTTCTTCTTCCTTATCTTCTTCTTCTTTTTCTTTTGACTCGTCGCTCTCTCTGGCCGGAATGGCAGAGCCGCGCTGTGTTGTGACTTATATAGGGACAAGGGGGCAGGGGCACATGCTCATGTCACATGGTGACCCTGCCCCCCTATGATGTCACATTCCCGGAGGATGCTGGGACTGTGACATCATAGGGGGCGGGGTCACCATGTGACATGAGCATGTGACCCTGTCCCCTTGTCCCTATATAAGTCACAACACAGCGCGGCTCTGCCATTCCAGCCAGAGACAGCGACGAATCAACATCGGAAGAAGAAGAAGGCGGCGGTGGCGCAGAAAGCGACGACAGCGGCAAGAACAGAAGAGACCCCGGAAGACCCCCGAAGGCGGATCGAGACCCCCAGACGACGGCGGCGACGACGAAGAAGGTAGCTGGGCTCCTCTGCTCGGTAAAAGAGCTAGGTAAAATAGCGGAGGAGTCCGGCGAGAAGACCCCCCAAGACGGAAGAAGACCCCCGGAGCAGTGCAATAAAATTTTTTTAAAAAATTGTGTGTTTTTTTTTATTTACACTTTACACCTTAGGTGAATGGGTAGGGGTACATCGTACCCCATACTCATTCACATAGGGTGGGGGGCCGGGATCTGGGGGCCCCCTTATTAAAGGGGGCTCCCGGATTCCGATAAGCCCCCCGCCCGCAGACCCCGACAACCAACGCCAGGGTTGTCGGGAAGAGGCCCTTGTCCTCATCAACATTGGGACAAGGTGCTTTGGGGTGGGGGGGGCGCACGGCGCTCGCTCGTCCCCACCCCTTTCCTGGCCGGCCGGGCTGCGTGCTCGGATAAGGGTCTGAGATGGATTTGGGGGGGGACCCCCACGCCGTTTTTCGGCGTGGGGATTCCCTTTAAATCCATACCAGGTGACGGGGCTAGCGCGGCGGCATTCACTGCCTTCGCTAGCCCCGTCTACCTGCAGTTACGTTCTAAATGAATGGACTTTGCTCCGTGTGTGGGCAAGTCCGTTCATTTTCAAAAGTCCCGCAGACTTTTTCCCGCGGATTGTCCGCCGGAGAAGTCCGGGCGTGTGTGGGCAAGTCACACGCTTGGAAAGTCCAAGGAAGCCCCGCTGGAAGGTCCGGCGGTTTGTCCGCCGGACTAGGTCCAGCGGACATTCCCGCCGGAAAGTCAGAGCGTGTGTACGGGGCATTAGAAGCATCTGAAATAACATAACAACATAACAAATGATTCATATTGATTCTGATCCATTTTGTTTTTATTCCAGTGAGCGTAGCATGAATATTCTAATAAGATAATTTTTGACTTGAGGTTTGAACTTGAGAGTCCATTTTTTTAATTTGTATGTGCGTGGCCCAACAAACAAAATCAGTTGGGAATAAGGAAATTAATTCAACCTAATAACATAATGAAGGAATACGTATTCATTCGGATTCATTTGTTTCATTTAGATGAGAGCGGCACAGTAGTCTTTGACTCTTGGATAATCAGCCGTTTCTTTTGCATTAACATTTTTATAAAAAATGCACTACATATGAAATGGAAACATATTGCAATAAATACAGTAAGGTATAAAAGTGAAATAAGATGACTCCTACTTATTCTGTTTGTGTTCAATAGCAGTAGATCAGATGCTGTGACTCATAATATAACAATTTAATTCAAAATTTATTTAGTTACTTTCGGATGCATGCGACTCCATTCGATATTGCCCAATTAGTTCATTCCATTTCTTTTTGTGGTTAGATTAGCAGGGATATAGCCAATCTTCTGAAATAACAAAATAATAACCGGAACTTCTAAAAATACGAACTGATTCGGAACAACAAATATAGGGAAAAAAATCAAAATATAAAAAAACAATTCCGAAAACAAATCATTCTAACATAACGATTACGGTCAAAGAAAAATAGTTACTTAACAAATTAAACCAATACGAAACAAAACAAATATTTCCATCATCAATATCTGTAATGTTATTTTTTTTTCTCATCCAGGCTGCAGGCTGAACCAAAAAATAATAATTTTCTCCATTCACACAAGTGAGGTGGATGGAGGAATCCCCCCACCAGGACATTGTATTTTGACAGCAGGGATTCCTCTGCTGTCACAATGCACGGATCAGCAGCTTCAGCCCTCGACTGGTCGCTATTGAACAGGCCGAATTTCGATCAGTGTATGGCAAGCTGCAGCATGGCTGAAGCTGCCTATAGAATACCTCCCACCTATTTTTGAGATAGGAATGATGGACACCTATTGTCAAAAGTATGTAGACACAGGACACACCCCCTGCCATGCCCCCTTAAAGGAGAATGATACAAAAACAATTATTGGTTAGACCCACGAGTGCTTTTTTTTTACCACTATTATTCCTTTATACTGACTTTTGAAATTTACAAATGCAGCAATTTAGAAATTTGATAAAAGGTTTAGCACTTGGAAACACTTTTTGAAAGCTAATAAGTGTATTTTATATACAACTATATAGATCAGACTAAAATGAGGAGGAAAGAGGGACAGAGGGACTTTGTTCCAAATCAGTGACAGTCCCTCAAAATCAGAGACATTTGGGAGGCATGCCTATAGACATATAAAACAAATCATATAGGATATCCACGTCAAAACATATATAAAATACAAATGAGCAGCCACTTAAGCAATCTGTGACACTAGATGCAAGAATTGTGATAAATATATGAAGCAGTGCTAAAAAATTAACTTAATATTGTGAAAACACAAAAATGAATCAATCTAATGACATCAAACATATTAGGTGAAAAACATGTATAAATAAATCACACCAAATATATAAATAAATAGGTGTCCATAAGAGCCCATTCACAAGGGCTAAAAAGGAAAAATATATGTGAAACAAGAAAGTCCAAAGGAAACAAATCATCCATGATTTACTTGCTTCACCAGTGTCCCCACGATCACAATTCGTAGTGCTTCCACCACCAGGTGACACCAAGTATTAAAACCTCTTCTTGGATCATGTGGACCATCGTATAGTATGGTCAAATTAGTGTATTACATCTCCTTATGAAGGGAAACTCCAAAGCACCAAACGTGATCCAGTCAGGGTTGGTTCATCAGCAGGATGAAAAATAAAAATAAAAAGCATATACACCCATAGTGTAACCCATCAAAAATATTTATTCAAAAAATAACAAGTGAAACTTGCAAATAGAATCACACTAAAAAAATCATTGGACAATAAGTTTAAAAACTTGCATATAGCAATAAAAACAGATACAATTGCTCTTCCAAAAAGCAGCAGACTGTGTGGCTGCACCGGACTCTTCCACCGGTCAGCAAGACAAATTCACATTCAAATTCACAAACCGAAGCATAGTAAACACAGCTTATGATTGAACACAGTGGGTGAGTGTGGTTATTTAGAAAAGGAAGGGGCTGGTAAATTACATATTGATTAGCCCCTTCTCCCACTCTCCATCCTGAAATATCCCCCCGCAGCAGCCAGGGGGAGGAGAGAGGAAAGGAGGGAAGCCAGTAACACTGCAGTGGGGGGAGCACAACATCAGAAGAAGCCAAGGCAGTAAGGGTAAACAGGACTGCACAGAGTGATTAGGGTGTGCCCAGGCACACCTGGCACACCCACTGCGTACACCTATGCTGCTGATAACCAGGCAATCAACAAAGACTGAGAAATGAGTATGATAGGTGTTCATTTATCTCATATGTCTCCCAGATAAATAAAATGGGTCTTGTTTAACCAGTGGATACATACCACTTCATAACCAGGGCATTCTTCAGTCTTCAATGCTGTAATAGCTTGACAATTAGTCCGTCTTGCCACATTAATTTTATATAATTTTTTGAGACAGATGGAGCTTTCTTTTGGTAGTATCAGTATTAGTAATAGCCACGGGGTTTTTTATTTTTTACTATTCAAAGGAAAACAGACCAACATTTTTTATGTTGTGGATGGAGCTTAACCACGTTCAGACTGAACCATTTTGCTGGCTTAAGACCAGACCACTTTTTGCGATTCGGCACTGCGTCGTTTAACTGACAATTGCGCGGTCGTGCGACGTGGCTCCCAAACAAAATTGATGTCCTTTTTTTCCCACAAGTAGAGCTTTCTTTTGGTGGCATTTGATCACCCCAGCGTTTTTTTTTTTTTATAAACAAAAAAATTTACGCCAATTTTGAAAAAAAAAAACATTATTTTTTACTTTTTGCTATAATAAATATCCCCCAAAAATATATAAAAAAATAATAGTTTTCCTCAGTTTAGGCAGATACATATTCTTCTACATATTTTTTGTGGAAAAAAAAAATCGCAATAAGCGATTATTGATTGGTTTGCGCAAAAGTTATAGCGTTTACAAAATAGGGGTTAGTTTTATGGCATTTTTATTAATATTTTTTTTTTATTGGTAATGGCGGCGATCAGCGATTTTTATTGTGAATGCGGACACATCCGAATTTTTTTACACATTTTTGGGACCATTGTCATTTATACAGCAATCAGTGCTATACAAATGCACTGATTCCTGTGTAAATGACACTGGCAGTGAATGGGGTTAACCAGGAGGTGGCAGTGTAGGGGTTACGTGTGTCCTAGGGGCGTGTTGCTAACTGTGCAGGTTAGAGCAGGTAAGTATGACATGTTTGTTATTTAAAAAAAAAAAAAAACAACAAGATTTTACAATCACTCCTATGAAGATTGAAGATGGTCTTTAACCAGTTCAATACCCGCCCATAGTCATATGACGCCCACAAGGTGGATCTACCATCCTGGGTGGGCGTCATATGACGTCCTCGGATTCCCGGCCGCCTGGGGGGCGCGCGCGCGCCGACGATGTCCGCCGGGCACCCGCGATTGCCCGTTAAAACAACGGGACCGGGCGGGACCGTGGAGCTGTGTGTGTAAACACACAGCTCCACGTCCTGTCAGCGGGGAGGAGACCGATCATGTGATCCCAGTACGGAGGATCACATGATCGGTCTCCTCCCCTTGTGTCCGAAGTGTCCGCCGCAATGTCGCAGTTCGCTGCCATTACTAGTAAAAAAAAAAAAAAAATTCAATAAATCTATCCCCTATTTTGTGAAGATTTTTTTTTTCCAGATGGTCTTTAAAAGCTCTTTGAATGTAGATTGGTAAACACAAGGTGGGTGTAGTGAGTAAAGTACACTTCTTTGTGGATCAATTCTGCCAATTCAATCCCAGTGAAGTTCCCTGTAAAAGGAAAGAATATTATGTAAAAGTTATTCTAGAGAATGAAAACTGTGCTGGGCAAAATGTGCCTCTGAAATGATACATCTGCTTTAAATGTGTCTAAAATGATGTAATATTACCGCAGACTGACTATGTTACCTAACGCTGACTGCTGACTAAGAAAAGACGAAAACATTGTCACCGCAAAGATCGTGTCACCAGCAGACCACATGACTAAAGCTAGATCGCTGTTACCGGAAAACCCAACACATTTATCCAGCTAAATGCACCTATTAAAGTACATATACAGGAACCCTTTCAGTATGACATTTGTAGGGCTGGCCATAGATGGATCTTTTTTTATTTTTTTCAGCCAGCAGGCTGAAGGAAAAAAAAACGAACAGATTCCCCATCAACACAATCGAGGTGGATAGAGAAATCTTCCCTGCTAATACCTTGTACTCTGACAGCAGAACCCGCTGTTGTTGGAATACTGTACACTGATCAGTGGCTGCAACCAAATCATTTTCCAATAAGCCTGTTCAACACGATCGTTAAATCGGCTCCTGTTGACCAAAAGTGGGCACACATGAATCGAAATTCGACCAATCCCTGCTGAAGTGGCAAAATTTTGATCCTTCTATGGCCAGCTTCACTCTGTTCAGTGACTTTTAGGATTTACATACCTTTGCCACACTGCACAGCCACCGAGGAAACTATCGTAGCTTCCTCTGTCACTTGCCTACTCAGCAGACATGATTTTGGAGTTCACTGCTTCCATAGGTTCATGCAAACTTTTGGCTGAGGAGTTTGCAGGTTTGCTGCCAGAAATAAGGAACAACCTATAAATGCATGACCTTTTTCCTGGTCAGCTGAGTCAAGAGCCAATAAGAGCCAACAAGAGCCAATAATTCTAAGAAATAGAGAACCCTATTCCCTTTCTATAGAAAGATGGGCTTATAGCAGCCATATTGTCAGTGTGTGTGGGAGTAGTTAGAGAGAGACAATAATTTTGTGCAGGGAGAGGATTTTTTTTTCCACTTTTATTTTTTAAAGCCGTAATAAATCCAAAAGCAAACATTTCTTATTTGCAGCTTACCCTCTCTTAGATGTGATGGCTGCATTCGTTTTCTTTTTTTTTTTGTTTGTTTTTTAGGCTTTCTCTCTTCTATTATCATCTGGTGGTCTGGTCTCCAAGTCTGTTGTTTTTGTCAAAAGAACAAGCTCTGTTGCAGTAAGGACCCTTTCACACTGGGGCGGGAGCCGCGGCGACGGTAAAGCAGTGCTATATTTAGCGCTGCTTTACCGTTGTTTTAGCCACGGTATTTTACCCCCCGTGAGTGGCCGAAAAAGGGTTAAAATCCCCCGCAAAGCGCCGCCGTATCGGCGCTTTGCAGGGGTATTACCGCGGTGCCCATTGAAATCAATGTATGTATTCACCGCTCCTATACCGCTCCAAAGATGCTGCTAGCAGGACTTTTTTTTACCGTCCTGCTAGCGCACCGCTCCAGTGTGAAAGCCCACCGGCTTTCACACTGGAGTGAATGGGGCCGGTTTTTTCAGGCGGTGTACAGGCGCTATTTTTAGGGCTGTACCACCTGAAAAACGCCTCAGTGTGAAAGGGGCCTTACAGGGATGAGCCAAACCATTTATTACTATAGGGGTACATCTAAAGCCGCGTACACACGATCAGATTTTCCGACGGGAAATGTGTGATGACAGGCTGTTGGTGGAAAATCTGACCGTTTGTACGCTCCAATTGTTGTCGGATTTTCCACGGACAAATGTTGGATAGCAGGTTTTAAATTTTCCGCAGACAAATGTCTGTTGTTGGATTTTCCGAGCGTGTGTACACAAGTCCCTCGGACAAAAGCTCGGAAGCAAGGATGAGCCAGAAGCGGTCGGTCTTGTAAACTAGCGTTTGTAATGGAGAATTAACATTCGTGACGTGGCAAATTATGATATCTTGAAATGCAGCGCACATTCTCTTCTTTAATGGGATAATAATGAAGCTGCTTTGCTGGTGATACTGATGGAGTTATTGCAAACAAATTTTCAAAGGCTTTTTTTTCTAGTGATATCAAGAATAATATTATTATGTTTTTTTTTTTTTGGGGCAAGTTACCACAACACCATTATCCCCTAGTTTGTGCATTAAAAAAAAAGAAAACAAATTAAATTAGACATGCTATCTGCCAACAGAACTTAACCAAAAAGTGCATTCTATGCATCCAAAACTATAACAAATCAAATCATTATTATTCAACCAAAAAATAAAATAAAAGCCTCATGCCTGTGTCCTGCTTCCTTATATAGAGGGTCAACAATGCCAAGAGTTGGTGAAAGCAGGGGTCTGTCATCCGGAGTTAATTCCGAAAATAATCTGGATTATTCTCCTGGAGCTCCCGGAGCAAAGGCATATGACATAATTGATCACGATTAATAAAGCAACCAATTTTTGGCCCAAAAAATCCTCCTCCTCCTGTTCCTGGACTAGGCTTGGGTCAAAGCAATAACTCCAAGGTCAATAATGAATAACACGTTATCTCCTCCGATTCCGCAACATGGCTGGTTGACGAACGGCGAACTGAAAAGCATGAAATTAAAAGCGTTAATCAATACTCACCAAACTTCTACTAACACGAAATTAGCAGAAGGAGCCCAAAGGGTGGTGCTAAAGAGCGGAAAAACAACTTAGTATGTCACTACTTTCGGGTTTGTTGGCCAACAATTCCTTGCCGTTTGTATGCAAGACAATATCCAGGCACACGCCTTTGGAAAAAAGTCTGAGGTTTTGTCTGTGGAAAATCCGATCATGTGTACGAGGCTTAACACTCCTTTTTCCCCAGACTAACAATGCTGCTATCCAAGGTGCCCTCTGTGCTCCTTCATCCATAGTGGGGGCCCTCTAATACAGGAGGTGTGTTACTGGTCAGATCACCAGATGAAAACAGAGGGGGAAAAGCCTAAAAATGAAAACAAATGCAGCCAGCACATCTAATGATTGGTAAGCTGCAAAATATGACATTTTTGGCTTTGGATTTAATACCACTTTAATTATGGCATTGGCATGATTCCTTTGTGGCAGTGCCTAGCTTCCCATGCCTTTTGTATGGTCTACAAATGTTCAGAATTGAATACCAGGATTCTGCTCTCATAGAGTAAAATGGGGTTTACTCATCCCTACTACTAACAAGCATCATCACTATGCTAAGGTACTCCCTGCATTCCCCTTTAATTGTAGGATGCCTAAGCACCTACCCTTCAGCTCCCAGTGTCTGAAACATGTTAGATGTCAATGAAAGCACTATACAATGTACAGTAACAGAACATAACTAGTTTACAATTCATCCCCTCCCACTGCTAGTCAAATATCTGCTGTGTGGGGTATTGTGGGGACATATAAAGACGGATTCCAGGCATTTATACCAGCAGTATTTCAAATAAAATGTAATTATATGTAATGACTACATAACTTGGCTGAATTATTTTTTAAACTATATTTGTCTTGGAGTACACAAGTCCCTCCCCACTGCAATGCAAGATATAAATCTGCACATAGCAAAATATGTACTGTATCTATATCAGCAGTTGGCCACCATTCAGTCTACATTACTCTGCTATGGGAATCCTGGCCCAGGACTAAGTTATATTTGTTAAAAAGCAAGTAATTACATGTTATATACAGTATTCATATATATATATATATATATATATATATATATATATATATATATATATATATGTTTTTGTTTTTTATACAGTATTCATACCCCTTGAAATGTTCCACATTTTATCATGTTGCAACCAAAAACGTGAATGTGTTTTATTGGGATTTTATGCAATAGACCAACACAAAGTGGCACATAATTGTGAAGTGGAAGGAAAATGATAACGGAAAATTGTATACTTACCTTTCCGTAATTTTCCTTTCCTGACGCATCTTCATGGCAGCACACACTGGGTTGTGACTCCGCCCCCACAACCTGACAGGATTGGATAGCTATAAAGTTGAAGGGGAGATCCCCCGCTGTATTCTCTGTATATATCATCACAAAAACGGGGTGGGAAATTGTGTGCTGCCATGAAGATGCGTCAGGAAAGGAAAATTACGGAAAGGTAAGTATACAATTTTCCGTTTTCCTGACGCCTTCATGGCAGCACACACTGGGAAATAACTCGCCAGTCGGGTGGGTGCAAGTAAAATAATGTTTATTCCTATAATGCAGAAGAATTGTCTCTAACAACGGATCTTCCGAAGTCTGACATGGACAAATGGGCAGAATCCACTTTGTAGTGAGAAATGAAAGTATGTCTGGAAGATCACGTTGCTGCTCTGCATATTGTCTCTGGTGAGACCCTGCAATATGCTGCCCAGGAGGTAGCCACTGCCCTAGTAGAATGAGCCTTGACATCTTCAGGGATCGTCAGGTGCTGAGTGGAATATGCCTTCTTAATGGCCTTGACTAGCCAGGACGAGATAGTACGTGAAGAGGCTGCTTGCCCGCGTCTGGTTCCATAGGGAATGATCATGAGGGAATCCGTCTTCCTAAAGGAGGTGGTAGCTGCCAAGTAGTTAGAGATCGTTGTTTTGATATCCAACGGATGCGATTCACCCTGATCGTTGGTGAAGGATGGCAGAATGATGTCTTGGTTGTAGTGAAAAGAAGTTACTACTTTAGGTGTGAAGCGCTCTGATGGACTCCGTCGGGTAGAAAGACTAAGTGGGGTTCCGAGATCATTAGTGCTTGTATCTCTGACACTCTCTTAGCTGATGTTATTGCTATGAGGAATGATAGCTTCAAGGTCAGGTCCCAAAGAGATATGGTTTCGAATGGAGTAAACGGAGGGTTGGAAAGAGCGTGGAGAACTACTGATAGGTCCCATGACGGAAAAACTGGTTTTCTGGGGGGTTTTATCTTTAGGCAGGCCTTTAGGAATTGTATTACCAGGGGATGGAATGCCCACCTAGTTCCCGTCTTTGCTGACAGAGCCGACACTTGCACTTTAAGGGTACTTGAGCTTAGGCCTTTGCTTACCCCTAATTGGAGAAACTCTAGGATTTGGTAAGGTTCTGGAGAGAGGTGGTTCCACCCTTTCTGTTGTGCCAAGGAGCAGAATCTCTCCCAAACCCTCATATAGATGGTATTAGTAGATACTTTCCGGGCTTGCATCAGGGTTGATATAACCTCCTGTGAACAGCCTTGCGCCCTTAGCCTAACCCTCTCAATCTCCAGGCCATCAGATGTAATCTCTATGGTGCTGGGTGAAGGAACTGCCCCTGAGATAGAAGGTCCGGGGTCATTGGAAGAGGAATTGGAGGTTGAAGGCTGAGTTGTAGGAGGGTCGTGAACCACGGTCTTCTCGGCCACATTGGGATTACCGCTATTACTGTTACCGACGATCTCCGAAGTCTGGACAAGAACCTCGCAATTAACGGGGTTGGAGGAAATATGTACCCCAACTTGAAGTCCCACGGGTGGATCAGGCAGTCTATTCCTTCTGCTGATGGAAATGAGCCCCTCGTCAGGAACCTGTGGCACTTGGTGTTCATTGGAGTGGCCGCCAGGTCTATTTCTGGCATTCCCCAGGCTTCTGTCAGGAGAGAGAATGCCTGCGGACTCAAGGACCACTCGTTGTTGGACAACGTTTCCCGACTTAGGTAGTCGGCTAGCATATTCTGAGCCGCTGGAACGTAAACTGCCTTTAGACTTGCCAGGTGTATTTGGGCCCATTCTAGAATGGGTCGGACTTCTTCCATCAGAGTGGTACTCCTGGTACCTCCTTGCTTCTGAATGTAGGACACTGCTACCTTGTTGTCCATCCTGATCAGCACATCCTCCCCCTCTAGTAGCGGTGTAAATGCCTTTAATGCGTGGAAGGCTGCCCTGAGTTCCAAGATATTCAAGACTATCCCTTGAGCCTGAAAGAGCCATTGGCCTTGGACTGCCCGATCTCGGAAGTGGGCTCCCCAACCGCTCTGGCAGGCATCCGAGGTGATGACTTTGGGATCTGGAGGGATTATGGGCTTGTATCTCCTGAGGTTGCCTTGACGCGTCCACCACCATACTGATCGTTTCACTGCTTCGGATACAGAGATGGTCTGATGCATCGACACTCCATCCCACTGCCTGAGAAATGAGTTCTGCAGGGTTCTCATATGCCACTGCGCCCACTGTACCATTGGTATGGTTGCGGACATGGATCCCAGAATACTCAGACAGGCTCTGGCAGGTAGGTGATTGGTGGAAAGTAGCCTCTGCATTTTTCGAATTAGAGGCTGTATTTTCTCCTGTGGGAGTTGTATCCTGTTTGTATTGGTGTTTAGATCTGCTCCCAGGAAAACCATATTTTAGGTGGGTTGTAGACTGCTCTTCTTCCAGTTGATTATCCAACCAAATTTTCGGAGAGTTGCGAGTAGAATTTCTCGGTGGTGGATCAGCGTCTCTTGATCCTCTGCTAACAGTAGGATGTCGTCCAGGTAATGGTGAATGCGTAACCCCTTTTCTCTGAGGAGTGCTACCAAGGGTAATAGAACTTTTGTAAAGGTTCTGGGTGCTGAGGAGAGGCCGAATGGGAGGCACTGGAACTGAAAATGGCCTTGGTTTATGGCAAACCGGAGGAATTTTTGAAACGCTGGATGGATTGGTATGTGAAGATAACCGTCTGATAAATCGATTGAAAGCATCCAATCTCCCAGATTCACTGCCAGTAGTATGGACTGGAGGCTTTCCATTTTGAAGGCCTCGACCTGTATTCCTTTGTTGAGCCTCTTGAGGTCCAACACAGGGCGTAGGTCCCCTGTCTTCTTCTTTACCAAGAATAGGGGGGAGTAGAAACCTCTCCCCCTTTGACATGCTGGGACCTCCAGTATTGCCCCCTTCTGCTTCAGTTCTGCCACATACCTTATTAATAGGCTCCTTCTGGGTAGTGAGGATGGTGGTCTGGTTGCCTGGAAGTGATTCCCCGGAGGTCTGTTTATGAACCTCCACTTGTGTCCGAACTTTATTGTGGACAATGTCCATGAATCTTCTATGTGACTTGACCAGATTTGGGAGAAGTTTCTTAGCCTGGCGCCCACCTGACTGCTCCCCGGAGCCGAGTGGGCAGGCAAGATTTCAAAACGACTTCTGTTGGTCCCCTGCCGGGGTGGACTTGGTTTTCTGCATTCTAAGAAAAGCCGGCTTTGTGTTCTTCCAGTCCCTCCTAAATTCCCTACCAGGGCGGTAGGATCTGGCCTCTCTGTACTTATTCGGAAGGTTACGCCTGAATGCTGGCCCTTTCTGTGCCTTGGGTCTCCTATCGGAGGGAATTAACCCTGACTTTCCCCCCGTTACTTTGGAAATAGCAGAGTCTAATTTGGTGCCAAACAGATTTGTGCCGTCATACGGGATCCTGCACCAGTTCAGTTTGGATGCCGTATCGGCCATCCATGGTTTGAGCCATAGGGCTCTCCTTGCTGTCACTGATGCCAGCATAGTCCTGGCTGACGATCTTATGACGTCTACAGACGCCTCTGCTACAAAATCCCCTGCCAATCTGATTTCCTGTAGGGAGGAAATTATTTTTTCCATCTCGACGCCATCCTGCAGGTCTTTCTCTATTTTAGATGTCCATCCCGAGATGGCTCTGCCTACTGCTGCTGTAGCTATTGCAGGTCTGCAGGCCCCCCCGGCTGTGGAGTAGGCCTTTTTCAACTCCAGGTCCATCTTCCGATCGAGCACATCTCGAAAGGATACCGCATCCTCAATCGGTAAGGTGACGTGGCGGGCGAGACGCATCAAAGAGGCGTCAACGGTAGGTGCGTTGGTCAAGGGGTTTATTTTCGATTCCTTCAAGGGATACATCTTGGCTAACCTGTTGGTCAGACTAGATCGTTTGTCAGACCTTTCCCATTCGTCCTTTATGAGATCTTCGAGCTCCTCTATAAAAGGGAAAGTTTCCGGATCCCTCTTTAAGTTTGGAAAATATTTCCGAACCTTTTGAGGTTCTGCCTTGTCATCTTCCCAGCCGATCGCCTCTTTGACTGATTTGGCGAAAGGCTCCACCAGAGAAAAATCAAAACCTGCTGAGACGTCTTGAATCTCGTCCTCAGAACTGGGGGAATCCGAGGCCTGGGGGTGAGGCACTGGTTCCGCCGATGATGTACTGGGAGCAGCTTTGTCCAATGGTGGTGCTGTGGTTTCCAGTAGAGACTCCCGCACTGACTCCCTTATGAGCTCTGTCGCCATCCTTGCATCTGCTTCCTTCTCTGTAGTGGCTTCGTTGAAGCAAGAGCGGCAAGCAAGTTTTTCCGGTAGTGCCGGGGCGCGCATACCCAGCAGGCATTGGCTGCGGGACGGGTGTGGCGGCTTTGGTGGTGCGAGGAGGGGGACCTCCTGCGATTTGACCTGCTGCGGCGGGAGCGACTGCGCCGTGAGTAGCTTCGCCGTGAGCGGCTGTGCCGGTGGCGTGAAGGGGATCTTGAACGGCTCCTGCGGGACCTCCTACTTGAGGTATGGCTTGACCTTTTCCCATGCCGGGAACTGGTGGTTCTTGATCTCGCCGGGCTGCCAAGAGAAATGCAGCATTTTAGCGGTCTGGCACTCTTTTTTCTCCCCTTCAATACTTACCTACTCTGGTCCAGCCTCTTACCTAGTTTGCTGATGGTGGTCTGCGTGGGCAGTGGGCTCCATAGGGAGAAAAGAAGGAGACAGGGCAGTCTGGGAAAAAGACAAAATAAACGTACATATATATAGTTTCTTTCTTTCTTTTTTTTTTATATACACACATATACATATATATATATATATATATATATATATATACATATGTATACACACCCATATATACATATATATACACTTTTTATTTTATTTTTTAATTTATTTTTAATTTGCGTTTTAAAATTAATTATTTAATTTACACAAGTATTTGTCTATGCACCTGTTACTTGGGGCTCTAGGAGATTTACCCAGATAGGGGCTTACCTTGAGTCTTTTAGAAGTCTAGTTGTTGCAGAGCAGTAAATCTTCTTGCTTCCTTTCAGCATGCAGAGTTGCACAGGGAGTTCACAGGAAAAGTTCTGTTTTTTAAATCTGGCGCCATTGCGGCGCCCAAATGACGTTTTCCGCGCATGCGCAGATGCGTCCCGAGTGTCCCCGCGCCATCTTGGATCAGGGCATAATACACCGAAGGTACAGCGGTGTCTTTCCCGGCCCTGTAGTGCGCATGGGCGATGCGGGGACGCGCCGGCTTATCACACCGACGCTCAAGCAACAGGACAACAAGGGCCAGCAAGCCCAGTGTAAGTGACATTATTTATATGTTTTAACCCTATAATAATCGGCCACACGCCTTCATGCGGCACATACTGTTATTGGGAAGATTAGAGACCTATCCCAGACATAAAGTCAAACAACAGGAAAATAAGTCATCCAGGTAAATGGGGGAAGAGAAGGTAAAGATAAGGGAGCCCACTGCAAAATGAAAGCTTCTTTAAAGCTTGTTTTACTTGCCGGAATCCTCGACGCCCCCTGAGACCACCAGAATGGGGGTTCCCTCCATAGAAGCTCCTTTAGAGACTGTACAGGAGGGACTTCCAAACAGGAGAGGCTTGAACCTGCTGGGGCGATTGCGGTAAGAGGCTTATTCATCTGTCGTAGGAGAAAATGTCCGTCCAACCTGTTCAGGTGAGGAAAAAAAGGAGAATACAGCGGGGGATCTCCCCTTCAACTTTATAGCTATCCAATCCTGTCAGGTTGTGGGGGCGGAGTCACAACCCAGTGTGTGCTGCCATGAAGGCGTCAGGAAAAATGGTTTTCAGAATTTGTTACAACATGATGTGCAGTGTTAGTTCTCCACCACACATAGTGTTTTGCTTTTAGGCCAAAAAGTTAAATTTTGATCTCATCTGACCAGAGCACCTTCTTCCACAAGTTTGCTGTGTCCCTCACATGGCTTCTCACAAACTGCAAACGGAACTTCTTATGGCTTTCTTTCAACAATGGCTCTCCTCTTGCCACTCTTCCATAAAGGCCAGATTTGTTGAGTACACGACTAAGGCCCCTTTCACACTGAAGAATTTTTTTCAGGCGCTACAGTGCTAAAAATAGCGCCTGTATAGCGCCTGAAAATAGCGGGTCCTTTCACTCCAGTGTGAAACCCGGAGGGCTTTCACACTGGAGCGGTGCACTAGCAGGATGGTAAAAAAAGTACTGCTAGCAGCATCTTTGGAGCGGTGAAGGAGCGGTGTATTCACCTCTCCTATACCGATCCTACCCATTAAAATCAATGGGACAGCGCAGCAATACCGCGGCTATACCACCGGCAAAGCGACACCGCAGGGGTTTTAAACCCTTTTTCGTCCGCTAAAACCGCCCGCTAGCGGCCGAATACCGCTGCTAAAACGATGGTAAAGCAGCACTAAATATAGCGCTGCTTTACAGCCGACGCCCGCACTGCCCCAGTGGTAAAGGGGCCTAATAGTTGTCCTGTGGACAGATTCTCCCACCTGAGCTGTGGCTCTCTGTAGCTCCTCCAGAGTCACCATGGGCCTCTTGGCTGCTTCTCTGATGAATGCTCTCCTTGCCCGGCCTGTCAGTTTAGGTGGACGGCCATGTCTTGGTAGGTTTGTAGTTGTGCTTCACAGGAAAGCTGTATTTATACTGAGATTAAATTATACACAGGTGGACTCTATTTACTAAATTAGGTGACTTCTGAAGGCAATTGGTTCCACTAGATTTTAGTTAGGGCTCTTTCACACAGGGCGGATCAGTGCTAATCCGCCCCGTGGATATCCGATTGCTCAGCGGGGATCGCCAGGAAGATGCAGGGAGATCGGGTGACGACGGGCAGTAGAGTCCGTCGTCATCCGATCTGATGACGGATGGAAAAATAGGGTTTTCCTCCGTCTGCAGAATCGGACCATAGCGGACACGGACGATATCGGGTGTCAGCGGAAGCACATCCGCTGACACCCGCTATCCCATAGGGATGCATGTATGTCCGTTTTTCATCTGAAAACGGAAGTATGAAAAACGGACATACGGACCGTCCGTGTGAAAGAGACCTTTCAGAGTAAAGGGGGCTGAATACAAATGCTCGCCACACCTTTCAGATATTTATTTGTAAAAAAATTCTAAAACCATTTATCATTTTCCTTCCACTTCACAATTATGTGCCACTTTGTGTTGGTCAATCATATAAAATCCCAATAAAATACATTTAGATTTTTGGTTGTAACATGACAAAATGTGGAAAATTTCAAGGGGTATGAATACTTTTTCAAGGCACTGTATATTACAGCGTACACCAGAGCAAAATTCTGAGTTATTCCTTATATATCCACAAGGGGGAGCTCCTTCCCAACAGCTTTGATGATCTGTTGGCAGCCTTCATAGTTGCCCCTCATTCTCATTACAAAACAGAACCAGGGATTCTGGTTCATGAATATCTGCAGTGACCTCTCCTGGCCCAACTGTAAAATCAGCAAACGTGCTTTGCCTGCTGCTAGTGAATGACAATGGGGCAGAAGATCAAAAGTTATGAAAACAGACATGTTAATGGGGTGAAAGACAACAGATCCCTTGAGCTTTATAATACCAGCTGGTTTCCCACAATGGTGTTCATCACAGTTTTTTCAGGGTAAATAATAAAAACATTGAGCCAGATTGCTAGTCTATCATTTCTCAGAAAATGGTCTGTTGGGTGTGCTGGTGCATTGATACATTCGTTGCCTGATGTGACCCAAATAATCCAAACAACCGTTTTACACCTACAGGTATATTTACAATGTGATGTTTCTTTTTTATTGCTCATGAATACATGACTCACGCTGCAACACACAGAGCTGGCTTTTTTTATACTGCGCTACAGTCATTGATTGAAAAAAAAATCCCAGTTCAGCCAAGGGTGCAATATACATTTGCATGAGCATGCTGGAAATATAAGCTTTCAAAACGAATTAGAATTTTTCCTCATGACTCAACAAGTAACCTTGCACTTGTCAAAGCATTTATTTTCATTATTTAAAAAATTAGAGGAAGCCTTGCTATTTGTTACTGTAATGCAGTCAGGCTGCATATTTAGGAGTACATTTCATGTGATTTTCCTTTTTTAACCACTAGGGACCAGAAGGATTTGCCCCCTTAATGACCAGGCCAATTTTTGTAATACGGCACTACATCACTGTAACTGACAATTGCGCAGTCGTGCGACGTTGTACTAGGGTTGCCACATCATCCCTTTAATCCAGGAGACATATTAATAACACAGGTGTTGTGGCTGATTAAGGTGGTAATTAAACTCAATTGGTGCATTATCTGCATTAAATCAGCCTTAGAATCTGTGTAATTCATATGTGTCCTGGATTAAAGGGATGATGTGGCAACCCTACGTTGTACAATTGTATGCTAGCTGCTAGCTGTATGCTAGCTGCTGGCAGTGACTGCACGCAAAAAATCCAACAGGCTGGTTATACTGAAGTTGATCAATGGATTGACAACCAGCCTGGCCATAGGTGGATTGAATTTCGGATGGTCCCAGGGGCGGACTGACCACCCGGGCCACTAGGGGGCCCCATCAGGGTTGCCAGCCTCAGTAAAACCAGGGACAGTAAGTAAAAATCTGTGTTTTTTTTACATCTGTTTTTGAAATGTCCCTCACCGACATCCCTTTGGTCTAAAAATCCAGAGATTATAGCTGCCCCACCTCTCCAGTACCTTCTCAGTCAATAGAAACATGTATGTGTATACTGTGTGATTGTATACTGTGTGTGTGTATACTGTGTGGCCCCATAATCTCCTATTGCCCGGAGGCCCCATGTGTTGGCAGTCCGCCCCTGGATGGTCCCTACTGAACCATCTGCGATTCGATCCATTTATGGCAGACTTAAGAGAGCTGTAGTCTGACTCTCCCGTGTGCTGCCTGCACAGTGCTGTAGCACTTAGCAGAATAAAAGGAAGAATACCCTTATTTATTACTGTACATGCAGCATGACTGCATTACAGCAATAACTAGTGCAGGGTTCATTAGGACTTTAAAGCAGAATTTATCCCATTGATTTTCCAAAACAGTTACATTCAAGGCATGCCAAGCAAATATTGCTCTATGAATGGATCACTTTATGTTTGAGCAATAATCGTGATATCTGAGGAGGCATGGAGCTGAGGCTGTGAACCGAATGGTGGATGAACTTCAGCCAGTTTGTATGTCTGCATTTATTGACCTTTATGGTCAAAATTGAAGGTGAGCGAGCACTGCACCTGAAAGGGTCTCTTGGTGTTAGGTAGCACGATTTTTGGAGATTCACCTTAAAGTGTTACTAAATCCACAACAGTAAAATCAGTCTGTATATGCAGTAAAATATGCTTGTTATACTCACTGTGGAAACGAAGGCGTTAATCATCTGCATTGTGTAAAAAGGCTGCTTGATCCTGTATGCACAGATCCTCCCCTCCCTGCACTGTCCCCCTGGACAAGTCCTGATAAGACAGAGCCTTTGGAGTCAGGCTGCACATGCTCAGTTTGGTGTGTATTGCTAGAGAGTTTTTTTTTTCATGGGTGAGTGCATGTGATTAGCACAGGACCAATCAGCACTGTCCAGTCCAGACAGAGGGTCAGGAGCCCTGCAGCCTCATAGGACAGCTCAGTGCAGTATGAAAACTCTTCCTACAAGCTTTAACCAGTCACTGATAGAAATCACAAGACTGCTATATACCGCTGATGAGAAAAGGTATTTAGCAGTTTAAATTTACTAAAATAATTGCATTACCATGCCCTGTGTACTGTGGGAGACCAGATATAGTGAATGCAGGGTCCTGGGTTTAGTAACACTTTAATGTTGTGATTTTAAATCAAGGATTGAGTTGAAGCACTTCTTTCACTGGATGGACACTTATTTCTTGTTTATGAGCACATCATTCACTGGATATATTCATTTTGGGGGGGACTATCTGTTTGAACTCTTTATGGTTTTTAAATGTTATGTGAAGCCAATGTAGCAATTGCACTGTTGTGAGTATTTAACCAGTTCGCGCCCGCACTATAGCCGAAAGACGGCTGCAGTGCGGACGCTCCCTGCCGGGAGGACGTCCCTGGACGTCCTCCTGTTTACAAGCTCCCCGCGCGCCCTCGAGGGCGCGCAGCGGGGAAAATCTGTGTTGGCCGTGTCCGTCGGACACGGCCAATCACAGATCACTGTAAACGGCCAATCACAGCGGCCGTTTACAGCGCGATCGCAGCGGCCAATGAGAGATGATCTCAAACATAAACACATGAGATCATCTCTCATTGCCGGCTTTCTCTCTCCTCACACAGAGACAGCGTGTGAGGAGAGAGAAGCGATCTGTGTCAGTCTTTACAGTGAGTAAAAAAAAACAACATTTTTACTGCCTCAGTACCAATAAAGTGCCATCTGCCAGCGTCATCTGTCAGTGCCATCTGCCAGCCCCATCTGTCAGTGTCATCTGCCAGTGCCCATCTGCCAGTGCCATCTGCCAGTGCCCATCTGCCAGTGCCATCTGCCAGTGCCATCTGCCAGTGCCCATCTGCCAGTGCCCATCTGCCAGTGCCATCTGCCAGTGCCCATCTGCCAGTGCCCATCTGCCAGTGCCCATCTGCCAGTGCCATCTGCCAGTGCCCATCTGCCAGTGCCATCTGCCAGTGCCCATCTGCCAGTGCCATCTGCCAGTGCCCATCTGCCAGTGCCCATCTGCCAGTGCCATCTGCCAGTGCCATCTGCCAGTGCCAGTGCCATCTGCCGGTGCCAGCCCCATCTGCCAGTGCCATCTGCCAGTGCCATCTGCCAGTGCCACCTGCCAGTGCCATCTTCCAGTGCCACCTGTCACCAGTGCCACGTATCAGTGCAATCTGTCAGTGCCACCTGTCACCAGTGCAATCTGTCAGTGCCACCTGTCACCAGTGCCACGTATCAGTGCCATCTGTCAGTGCCACCTGTCACCAGTGCCACGTATCAGTGCCACCTGTCACCAGTGCCACGTATCAGTGCCATCTGTCAGTGCCACCAGTCAGTGCAACGTATCAGTGCCATCTGTCAGTGCCACCAGTCGTCAGTGCCACGTATCAGTGCCATCTGTCAGTGCCACCTGCCACGTCAGTGTCACCTGCCACATCAGTGTCACCTGCCACATCAGTGTCACCTGCCACATCAGTGTCACCTGTCAGTGCCAGCATGTCACAAAGGTTATATTCAGCCGAGGAGGCTTATGACATTCTTGCGGCCGAAGAGAGCAACGGGGAGCTCTCCGCTTCGGATTCCTCCTCCTATGCAGGTTCTGATTCTGACATGGACTACGAGCCTGTCATAAGTAGCGGGACAATGACAGCCTCAGAGGAGGAAGATGAGAGTCCGCCCACCAGACGAAGGCGTACTGATGAGGCAGTGCCATCCACCAGTACCGCAGTGCCTACCACCAGCACCACAGTGCCATCCACCAGCACTGCAGTACCTCGGCAAAGGCCAAGTTCCAGTGGGGTGTCACCTCGGCCCCAAAGGGTTAGGTCCCATGCAAGCCTTCCCTATGCCCTTCAGAACCCCTTGTGGCTTCCTCCTAATTCAGGAGAAGCTATTGTTCCCCCTTTCACTGCCAACCCAGGAGTCCAGGTGGACACAGAAAATTTTTTCCCGATGGATTTTTTCAATTTAATTTTTGCCAATGACATGCTTGAATCGATCGTGGCCCAGTGCAACCTATATGCACAACAATTTATTGCAAGTAATCCCACGTCCTATTATGCCCGTCCCTATGAGTGGAGACCCCTGACGGTGGAGGAGTTTAGAATTTTTTTGGGCCTCACGTTCTGTATGGGACTAAACAACAAAAACGAAATCCGAGCTTATTGGTCAACCCTCCACATCTACCACATGCCCATCTTTTCTTATGTAATGCCCAGGACCAGATATCTGATGATTTTGAGATTCTTACACTTCAATGATAACACCCAGTGCCCTCCCCGCAATGACCCAGATTTTGATAAACTCTATAAAATTCGGCCGCTAATAAATTATTTTTCTCAGATCTTCCCCCAGTTGTTTACCCCAGACCAGCACGTATGTGTGGATGAGTCCCTGGTCAAATTTTCTGGCAGGCTGGGCTTAAAACAATTTATTCCCTCCAAAAGGGCCCGCTATGGGGTGAAAATGTATAAGTTGTGTGACCGTGCCACAGGTTATACATATTCCTTCATGGTGTACGAAGGGAAGGACACCCAGCTACATCCCCCTAATTGCCCAGAATACATCGGATCGAGTGGGAAAGTGGTTTGGCAACTCATAAACCCACTCCTGGAGAAAGGTTACCATCTCTATGTGGATAACTTTTATACAAGTTTGCCCCTGTTCCGAAACCTTCACAGGAAGAACACGCCAGCATGCGGCACCGTACGGACGAACCGGAAGGGCTTTCCTTAAAGCCTTGTCAACAAGAAGCTGAGAAGAGGGGAGGCGGCGAGCTTACGCAATGAGGAAATTCTGGCTGTGAAGTGGAGGGACAGAAGGGATGTGTATATGCTTTCGTCGATCCACAACAACACATTTGTTGAGATCACCAGGAGGACTGGCCTAGTCATACAAAAGCCACTGTGTATCCATGAATACAACAAGTTCATGGGAGGTGTCGACTTCAACGACCAGATGCTCGAACCTTATCTTGCCACAAGAAGAACATACCAGTGGTATAAAAAAGTTGCTATTTATTTCTTCAATTTGGCCACATACAACAGTTATATTATCTACCGCAACTCCACTGAAAGACCCAGACCCTTCCTTGACAACGAGTATAGGCGCATATGTTAAAATATCTTCCTTGGCTACCAGGAGATAATCACCACTGCCCTTATATTCCCGAACGGCCCACCACAAAATATTCGATCCGATGTCATAAGCAGACTCTCTGAACGCCACTTTCCCGATAAAATCCCTCCCACTCCAACAGGCCAAAAACGTCAGAAAAGATGCCGGGTGTGCTCCAAACGAGGATTGAGAAGAGACACCACTTATCATTGTGTAGATTGTCCTTCCCAACCAGGCCTCTGCGTAGTTAACTGTTTCCGCCGTTACCATACTTCACTGAATTATTAGTGAAGTATGGTAAACATAACCCTCACTTCCTGCCATTTACCATCACACCCCTTATGCCTCTGCTTGCTCTGTAACTGACCCTGGCTTGTTGTTCGACCATGCTTCTGTCTACTGATTCTGTTTATACCTCTGCCTGATTTGGAACTGACCCTGGACTGTTTTTGACCATGCTTCTGCCTACTGATTCTGTATATACCTCTGCCTGATCTGGAACTGACCCTGGACTGTTTGACCATGCCTTTTGCCTGCCTCTTGGACTGATCTTGTACCCTGCCAGTGGACTAGTGGGGTTCATAACACAGGGGTCTCACATATGTGAGGGGCTCCAGAATTGTTTTTCTGGATGAAGAAAACTTTCATTTGTTTTCTCATTCCTAGATTAGGGTCTGGAGACTCGGAGGCTTCAAAGAGATTTGGGTGGGAGAAGCCTCTACCCCTGTCCCCATTCTGTCCTGAACGAGGCCCTACTTCTGCCTGCTCTGCCTGTAGGACCTATGCCATCATGCCTCTGCTTGTCGCATGTACTGACCACACCACGTGGATGGACCATGTTCCTGCCTACTACCAGGACCAATATTTTGGCACTGCTGACAATCTCTGCCTGCACTGACCCTGGACTGTATATGGACAGTATCCCTGCCTGCTACCTGTATTGACTATGGACAGTATTCCTGCCTGTTGCCTGGAAAATTGTGTTCGCTTTTGCTGAATAAGTTCCTGCCTGCTGCCTGGACCAGTGCTATCCTCCTGTGGACAACTGCGCTACTAAAACCACAGGTAATCTTTTGTTTACTCTTTGCTAAGCAGAATGTATTTTGGGGTGTAATTCTTGGTATGTGCATGCTATGCGTCCCTGGTACACCTCATGGTGTTCCTTGCATGTTGGGCCTCTGTATGTGGCCAAGCTGTGTAAAAGTCTCACACATTTGGTATCGCCATACTCAGGAGGAGTAGCAGAATGTATTTTGAGGTGTAATTTTTGCTATTGTCCTGGAAATTTATAGATAGGCAACTCCTATCCTCATATTGATTAGTGGTTCCAAATTAATAATAACTACTGCAGTAGGGAACAGACACAAAAGATACGCTCAGCATCTTTCCAAATAACCGTTCTCCTTTATTATGACGCAATTCAGGGGTTTTATACACATGATTACGTAGGTATCACATTAATATTACAATTGTTCATTTATGGTAACAAGGGGCGTATCATAGGCAGGCTTATTCTAATCAGGACTCGAAAGAATGTAAACATGTAATGAAAACATTATTAGTGCCGTGTGCACAGTGAGGGCCGTGTGCAATACATACAAAATAGAATACAATTATATACAGAACTTACAAATTTCCATTACAGCCTCCCCTCTTTTGATCAATATTTTGATCACTAACCATACCTGCTATCACCTTTAACCTGGAACCTCCACACACTTAGGTGGAGGTAGTCCTGGCCAAAGAGGCAAAAACTCCATTGTGGAGAAAATAATAGCTGAGCAGCTTTTTTCATTACAAAATGACTTTTCATTGTGAAAAACAAATGATTGATAAGACATATTTACAGAGTACTGGCTGTACACTCCTGTGGCCAGAATGGCCTTCTAGCTTAATGTTGGTATGCTGACTTATCAGCAAATGTAAACACAGACAATTCTACAAAAAATGGAAGAGGTACAAAAGACAAATATGACTTCAACATGGCTAAACTACTTTTCAAATATATATCCCTAACAATTAAAGTAATTGAATCAATAAAGTACCCTAGACTGTTATTGCAAGAGGGAAACAAATCAAACTCAGAGATTTCTTTAATTTAGTAATTTTTGCAGTGTCTGGTGTGGATCCAGGTGACTTTTCCTTCATGTTTTGCAAAACTGTACATGAAATAGATGTTGTATTGAGTCTCCAAACATTTCCTTAACAATCCACAAGTCACCTGACTTTAGTTTTAGATCCTTCCAAACTTTTAGGATCTGGAATTGGGGAGAAAACACATAAATGAGTTTGTCAAAAACCTTTAAAAGATCAGCAACATTCTCTGTGAGATCCAAATGGAGGACTTCAGCTGCTGAGACAAAATATAAGCAAGTGAGTAACACACTCCCAAACCAAATCCCATAGGGAAAGAGTCCATCATCCCCTTAGGGGCTTGATAAATTATAAGAAAACACTCAGGCAAAAGTTTTCTTACTCTACTTTGAACGCTACATTGTAGACAGTAGGGAGTGTAAAAATAAAACCTCAAAACTTCTAGAAAGGACTCTTCTATAAAAAATTATTTCCTCTGTTACTCTCTGTACTTACAAACTACTTCTGATAACACTTTTTACTGTGGCCTTTGCAGTAGCATTGGCCACTGGACATCCAAAAATGTCCATACAGACAAAATGCATACTCATAAGATCCTGACTTGGGCATCTGGATATATCTTTTGGTAACACTTTTGGTAACAGGTAAAACAAGAAGTGGTATGTTATAAAAAACAACTGTGGTGAACCCTGGCTCTATCCCACGCTCATTTACTAAGGCAGCCATAACTGCTTGTGACTGATGACACGGTCCATGTGTCAAGCTGGAGGGAAAAGAGTGGCTGGCAGACATAAATGATCACCTTTTCCAATGTCCTGTTTCATAAGAAGTTGCCCACTGTGGACCACTTGTTCTTCTCGTTCTGGGGTCCTTAAAGTTGAATTATTAATCCCAGCTATACTGGGCCAGAACTAGGGTGGAATCTGTGAGTTGCACAGACCCAGCAAGTGTCCAGGGCTGTAAATGCAGCACCCTTAGTCGGTCTGCTTCCATGTGTGAGTTTTAATGTTAGTATGGCTACCTCAGCAAGAACCGGGAAGGCTAAAAACAGCCGATCAAATTAACTTAGCATGCTTGATTGGTTTACCTGCCGAAGTAAAAACAAACTTCTGGCCCTTCAAATGGAACCAAAAGCTCTCTAATTCTCTACTATCTATATAAATATATACTCTTTTTATAGCTCACAGGCTTTGCTAAAACATAGCTCACAGGCTGCTTCTTGAGCTGGGGAAAAGGGATCCAATGACTCTATATACAGAGTATTCTTCTGGGTGATAAACTGCATACTCAGTATAAAACTGGGAATAACTCTACAAAAATTTAAATATCTGGGTCTTCAGGGAGTGTGTCCTGCACTGGGCTCACAGCAGCTGATTCCTACGTCATCAATGTAACACATGTGGTCTCCCCCGTCTACAGCCTCCTCCAATAGGGGCAATAAGGTGGCTGGATTAAAATGTACACATTTTTCATTGTTGGATTTGTACATAAACAAACAAAACAAACTCCTATTGTAAACCTTTCATTAGACAAACATTTAGTTAGCTGTATATTTGCTGTGCAAAATGTCGGACCATTAAAAATGCAATATTTGACCAAAATAATGTCTAACTTTGTCTAATAGCACCTTTGCATAAAGGTACAGCTCTGATATATCCGAGTGAACCCTTCATTACTGGGTCCAGCTTGCATAACTATATTACAATGGCTTGTCTATCATGCTGTTTGTGTAAGAACTCCAGTTTCATGTTTCAAAAAGACAACTTTTTCCTGGCAATATTATGATAAATGATAACAATACCCTGCGGTCATGCAGAGATGTCCATTAATCCAAAATATTCTTCTGCTTATACCCACTGCACTTACGAGGAAAAGGGGCACATCATATCACAATCCACACATTCTGCTTTGGATTCAAAAATAAAAATAAATAAAAACAAACAGAAAGCGCTCAGCCACATCAAAAACTATAAAACAACTGGCTGCAGGTGGGATCTATCCTAACAGGGTGTGTGGACTTGATGTGATGGATCTGTCATATTTACATTTTATTTATTATTACTCTCACATCATGGACCGCACATCAATTTATCAGACTTTAAGATTTCATTTTTGTAGAAAAACTTCTTATGTATCCCATCCATCTTGGCTTTGTTAAACATTATGGCAGCTGTATTCCAATTAACAACCTCATCTTAATCTTTTTTCTTTCCACTCAATAAATGTAAAATTACAAAATTGTTATCTTAAACTAAACTAATCCCATTTTTATCAATTCCCCATTAACCTGGATTTCATTTCCAATCAAAGGTTGTCTAAACCAATATATCTATATTATTAATAAAATTGTTAAACTCCAATTAGAAATTAATACTCAAATGATAATTTCAATATCACACCCTAATATATATATCCACAGATAACGTTCCTTAAAGGGGGACATATTACTTAATTTTACTTAATTCCCTATTAAATGCACTCTTTCCACTATCAAATGATATTCAATTTGTGTAATACACGGTTAAATGTAACCTTCATTTTACCATGTTTGGAAAACAGATTCAAAAATAATTGTGATCACATTGTTTCTCATTAGATTCGTTAACCCGGCACATAAAGTTATAAATGTTTTGTCTAAAAACTGAAATTGGCATGGTGTCCTTCCAGCTTATCACCGACCTCTCATCCCAGCTACATTCTTTCAGGAGAGCACAAAGGAGGGGGTCACATCTGCGTACAGGACACACAAGCGATAGAACTAAAAGTTCCAGCATTCACACACATACACAAATATCTCTCTAAAATCGCTTACATTTTTCCCATTTGTACACAACACATGCATATCATTCTCTCACATTCTTTTAACTCTTTTAAATACTTCCTTGATAAATTTCTGCTTTCCTTATTTTGTTCTGATATCCTTTGCATCCAATGTATTGTAATACCATACTTCACATACTGTACCTTCTATGATCAGACGGGCAGCCATAGTGCTCATCCCATCTTCTCTCTCTGACAACATATAAAATATTCTGTTTTAACTCTCATGTCTCTATTTCTTGACTTTACTAGTTGTTGTGCCTGACCCCAAATTAATCCCACAACTTAACATGAAAATGTCCCTTTCTGTCTAGTGTTAATTGTCACCCTTGATTCATCCTGCTCACATAGATAGCTGTTTCTCTAGCTGTGTACTCTGCATGATTCTTAGTCCCTGTAGACTTCGGTGGTAACCCAGTTACCCATTGTGGATCCATGTCCACTTTAACCATTAATCTAGGGGCTCAGTATAGGCGCACCTTCGGTTCATATATAGCGCTCCTCTTGCGCTGGGCATTTTTGAGGGTCTCTTACCCTTCATTCCCTTACTTAATTTAATGCCCATAATGACTGGCCAGTCTTCTCTACGTGTGCCTATACCCTCTTGCCTCTAAACTACTTTATCTAACAGATGTACTACATATACCTGTGAACAGCACTATTCTTCCCTTTCTTATCTATAACACTCTGATGGACAGTAGACAGTGACAACATAACATATAACCACTAATCAATACAGTTCGATTAAGGGGAGTAAGATAGGTACCCTTTGTCCCGAAAATGCCTTACCGATCAAGGAAGTCTGATAACTCAAATGTAAGCAAAAGGCTTACCTCAGCCGGCTGATTATCAGAAATTCCTGGATCGTCTCAAGCTCCTCGTTTCGGATACTCAGGGTCACCTTTTAACCCCTCCTGGGAAAAGCTCGCCACCTGTCCTGGAAATTTATAGATAGGCAACTCCTATCCTCATATTGATTAGTGGTTCCAAATTAATAATAACTACTGCAGTAGGGAACAGACACAAAAGATACGCTCAGCATCTTTCCAAATAACCGTTCTCCTTTATTATGACGCAATTCAGGGGTTTTATACACATGATTACGTAGGTATCACATTAATATTACAATTGTTCATTTATGGTAACAAGGGGCGTATCATAGGCAGGCTTATTCTAATCAGGACTCGAAAGAATGTAAACATGTAATGAAAACATTATTAGTGCCGTGTGCACAGTGAGGGCCGTGTGCAATACATACAAAATAGAATACAATTATATACAGAACTTACAAATTTCCATTACACTATGTACATGTTATGTGTTGGAAATATCTTACAAATGAACAACTTAGCGTAAAAAAAATGCGTTTTCATTTTTTTTCCACATTTTCCCAAAACTTCTGGAAAAAAATGAATCGTTCAAAAGACTCATTATGCCTCCTAGATTATACGTTGGGGTGTTAGCTTTCCAAAATGGGGTCACTTTGTGGGCGTTTCCATTGTCCTGGTGCTCCAGGGCCTTCAAAAGTGTAATAGGTGGTTGAGAAATTAGATGTGTCATTTATGCTTGTAGAACGCCTGATGGTGCTATTTCAATATTGGGCCTCTGTATGTGGCCAGGCTGTGTAAAAGTCTCACACATTTGGTATCGCCATACTCAGGAGGAGTAGCAGAATGTATTTTGAGGTGTAATTTTTGCTATGTCCATACTATGTGTTGGAAATATCTTATAAATGAACAACTTAGCGTAAAAAAAATGCGTTTTCATTTTTTTTTCCACACATTCCCAAAACTTCTGGAAAAAAATGAATCGTTCAAAAGACTCATTATGCCTCATAGATTATATGTTGGGGTGTTAGCTTTCCAAAATGGGGTCACTTTGTGGGCGTTTCCATTGTCCTGGTGCTCCAGGGCCTTCAAAAGTGTAATAGGTGGTTGAGAAATGAGATGTGTCATTTATGCTTGTAGAACGCCTGATGGTGCTATTTCAATATTGGGCCTCTGTATGTGGCCAGGCTGTGTAAAAGTCTCACACATTTGGTATCGCCATACTCAGGAGGAGTAGCAGAATGTATTTTGAGGTGTAATTTTTGCTATGTACATACTATGTGTTGGAAATATCTTATAAATGAACAACTTAGCGTAAAAAAAATGCGTTTTCATTTTTTTTCCACATTTTCCCAAAACTTCTGGAAAAAAATGAATCGTTCAAAAGACTCATTATGCCTCATAAATTATACGTTGGGGTGTTAGCTTTCCAAAATGGGGTCACTTTGTGGGCGTTTCTATTGTTCTGGTGCTCCAGGGCCATCAAAAGTGTAATAGGTGGTTGAGAAATGAGATGTGTCATTTGTGCTCGTAGAATGCCTGATGGTGCTATTTCAATATTGGGCCTCTGTATGTGGCCAGACTGTGTAAAAGTCTCACACATTTGGTATCGCCATACTCAGGAGGAGTAGTAGAATGTATTTTGGGGTGTAATTTTTGCTATGTACATACTATGTGTTGGAAATATCTTATAAATTAACAACTTAGTGTAAAAAAAATGCGTTTTCATTTTTTTCCCACATTTTCCCAAAACTTCTGGAAAAAAATGAATCATTCAAAAGACTCATTATGCCTCATAGATTATACGTTTGGGGTGTTAGCTTTCCAAAATGGGGTCACTTTGTGGGCGTTTCCATTGTCCTGGTGCTCCAGGGCCTTCAAAAGTGTAATAGGTGGTTGAGAAATGAGATGCGTCATTTATGCTTGTAGAATGCCTGATGGTGCTATTTCAATATTGGGCCTCTGTAAGTGGCCAGGCTGTGTAAAAGTCCCACACATGTGGTATCGTAATACTCAGGAGGAGTAGCAGAATGTATTTTGGGGTGTCATTTGCGGTTTACACATGCCATGTGAGAGAAACTACCTATTACAATGAACATTTTGTGAAAAAAAAAATAAATAAATAAAAATCTTCATTTTGCAAAGAATTGTGGGAAAAAAATGACAACATCAAAAAGCTCACCATGCCTCTTACTAAATACCTTGGAATGTCTACTTTCAAAAAAAGGGTCATTTGGGGGGTATTTACACTTTCCTGGCCTGTTTGGGTCGCAAGAAATGAGATAGGTCACCAGTGCATCAGGTATGATAAATTTCTTATGATTCGCAGCACCGCTTGTAGACTCTATAACTTTCCCAAAGACCAAATAATATCCACTAATTTGGGTTATTTTTACCAAAGATATGTGGCAGTATAAATTGTGGCCAAAATTTATGAAGAAAAATTTATAATTTGCTAAATTTTATCACATAAACTAAGAAAAATGTGTTTTTTTTCAAAATTTTCGGTCTTTTTTCATTTATAGCGCAAAAAATAAAAAACCCAGAGGTGATCAAATACCACCAAAAGAAAGCTCTATTTGTATGAAAAAAAGGACAAAAAATTTATTTGGGTACAGTGTTGCATGACTGAGTAATTGTCATTCAAAGTGTGAGAGCACAGAAAGCTGAAAATTGGTCTGGGCAGGAAGGGTGTTTAAGTGCCCAGTAAGCAAGTGGTTAAAGGAACAGCGCACCACGTTTTGTTTATATATCCATGGTAAGGATTCAAACCGGCTACTACCCCAGTACTGCTAGGCAGAAGTGCTAACCACTTAGGACCCATACACACTGTTAGTTTTTCTGCAGATTTTTGTCTTCAGATTTACCAAAACCATGTAGTGCAAGGGCCTGCCTGATTGCATACAAACTGAAACTTTTATGCCGCGTACACACGATCGGAATTCTCGTCGGAAATGCCTTGGATGTTTTTTCCGACGGAATTCCGCTCAAGCTTGCGTTGCCTACACACGGTCACACCAAATTCCGACCGCCAAAAACTCGGTGACGTACAACACTACGATGAGCTGCGAAAAATGAAGTTCAATGCTTCCGAGCATGCGTCAAATTGTTTCCAAGCATGAGTCGGAATTTTGCGTGTCGGAATTGCCACAGACGATCGGAAATTTCCGATAGAAACTTTTTCCGTCGGAAAAATTGAGAACATGCTCTCAATCTTTTGCTGGCCGAAATTGGATTGGATGGAGCATACACACGGTCGCATTTTCTGATGAAAAGCTCTCATCGGTCTTTTGCTGGCCGAATTTCCAATCGTGTGTACGCGGCATTAAGGTTTGTCCTCATATTATATGGTTTTGGTAAATCTGAAGACAAAAATCTGCAGAAAATCTAATAGTGTGTAGGGTCTAAGCCACTGTGCTGCCCACGGAGTTTGGTTCTGTAGTCCAAACTGTAGAGTGCCATCTTTATTACTTTCTTAGTATAACCTTTCTTATAGTATGTGTCTACTGTATTAAAATGCCCTTCTGTTCCTACTTGTTTGCCTTTTTTTTCCACATTGCCCCACACATGCATGTCGGTTGGCCCTTAGGGTCCAGTAATCTGTTACCCTAATAAGGAGCTTTTTCCCTCACTTTCTCTCCCAGTTACTAAGAACACCTATATACAAGTCAAAATCTAAACAACACAGACCCAGACAGCATTAAAAACTTGACAGGGGTTCTAAACTTTACATATTCTAACCAGATGTTTTAGGTTGATCTTTATTTTAACCACTTCCCACCTGCCCACTGCATATGTACGGCTGGGTGGGTGCTCTCTCCTTCTGAGTGGACGTTCAGGAATGTCCCTCAGAAGGAGGGGGGAATCGCGTGTGGGCCCGCACAGCGGCACGATCCCGTGCAGCAGCGCGATCCCGTGCAGCGGCGCGATCCCGTGCAGCGGCGCGATCCCGTGCAGCGGCGCGATCCCGATGCGCTCGTGTCACCCAGACACGGCGCATCTCAGATCGGCAGGAGGGCTCTGTGATTGGCCCTCCTGATCACATGACGGCCGTGTCCAATCACAGTCGTCATGTGATGTAAACAGAGAGCCAGTTGCCAGGCGATCGGCTCTCCTCTCCTCACACATTAGTTGTCAGTGAGGAGAGGAGAGCAGATCGCTGCAGCCGGCTGGTGATCAGTGTGTTTGTGCTGTTTTTTTACAGCTTTTTACACACTGATCACCAGCATAGTAATACACAGTGTAAAACACAATGTCCCAAAACACATGTCCCCACAACATGTCCCCACATACAGTCATGGCCGAAATTGTATTGCAGTAATACATGTTTTGCTATACACATGTTTATTCCCTTTGTGTGTATTGAAACAAAACAAAAAAAGGGAGGAAAAAAGCAAATTGGACATGTCACACAAAATTCCAAAAATAGGGTGGTCAAAATTCTTGGCACCCTTTCAAAATTGTGGATAAATAAGATTGTTTCAAGCATGTGATGCTCCTTTAAACTCACCTGGGGCAAGTAACAGGTGTGGGCAATATAAAAATCACACCTGAAAAGTTCACTTAAGCCGCGTACACATGATCAGACTTTGACGGACTAGGTCCGGCGAACCGGAATCCGTCGGACAATTGGATCGTGTGTGGGCTCCAGCGGACTTTTCTTTCCCAAAAGTCCGACGGACCTAGAAATAAAACATGTTTCAAATCTTTGACGGACTCGAGTCCGGTCGAAAAAATCCGGTCGTCTGTGTGCTAGTCCAACAGACGAAAACTGACGCTAGGGCAGCTATTGGCTACTGGCTATGAACTTCCTTATTCTAGTCCGGTCGTACGTCATCACGTTCAAATCCGTCAGACTTTTGGAGTGATTGTGTGTGGGCTAGTCCGTTCGTTTGAAAGTCCGGCGGACCTCCGCTGCAAAGTCCGTCGAAAAGTCCGCTCGTGTGTACGACTGACTGTGACTGTAGTAAAAACACCCACATATGTCCCAGTAAAATCACATGTCCCAATGATTATCTGCACACATATGTCCGTGATCACCTGCGCACATCTGTATATGATCATTTGCGTACATCTGTCCGTGATCACACAAACCAATTATTATACACTTAACAGGATTTTTTTTTACCAAAGACATGTAGCAGAATACAATCTTGGCTTAAAGTTATGACAAAATTCGATTTTATTGGATTTTTTTTAAAATAGAATAAAGAAAATATTGTTATTTTTTTCAAAATTTCCGCTCTTTTTTTGATTATATTGCAAAAAAAAAAAAATGGATTCATGAATAAATACCACCAAAAGAAAGCTCTATTTGTGCGAACAAAATGATAAAAATTTCATTTGGGTACAGCGTAGCATGACCGCGCAATTGTCATTGAAAATGTGAGAGCGTTGAAAGCTTAAAATTGGCCTGGGAAGGAAGGGGGCGAAAGTGCCCTGTATTGTAGTGGTTAAAGTGGTTGTAAACCTCAGATGTGAATTATGAACAAAGGATATTCTCTATAGTGTGTACTTGTCTTAATTAAGAGGACTAATGCCCCGTACACACGGTTGGACTTTCCGACGGAAAATGTGCGATCGGAGCCTGTTGTCGGAAATTCCGACCGCGTGGAGGCTCCATCGGACAGTTTCCATCGGAATTTCCGTTGCACAAAATTTGACATCTGGTTCTCAAATTTTCTGACAACAAAATCCATTTGCGCAAATTCCGATCGTGTGTACACAATTCCGATGCACAAAGTGCGTGTTGTACATCACCGCGTTCTTGACGTTTGGAATTTCCGACCAACTTTGTGTGACCGTGTGTATGCAAGACAAGTTTGAGCCAAAATCCGTTGGAAAAAAATACATGGTATTTTGTTGTCGGAATGTCCGATTGTGTGTACAGGGCATTAGTGTCATTACTGTCTGCAACTTATGTAGGAGGATTTTTTTCATCTCTGTGTATCTCCTGAGGCCAGTCACGTCACTAGGTATATTTAAGGCTCCATGCACAATGAAGCTCATAAACGGACGTTTTTGGGAGTTTGGGCATTTTTTTTAGCAGCCCATAAACTCCCCTCTATGTTATCCTATGTGTCCATGGACGTTTTTGAACGTTTATCAACAGTGGAGTTTACGGGCTGTTTTCTGAATGCCATAAAATCGCGTTCAGGAGTCATTTTTCTAACCACAAAAAAACTCCAAACGCTCATAAGCGCAGATAAATGCTCAAAAACGCGGCTCACCAGCGCTTAATGTTTTTGATCCATTGAAAAAAAATATATATATATATATTTTTTTTAAAAAGCTAAAAAACGCTGACGCAGTAAAACACTTAAAACGCTAATAAACGCTATTGCAAAAACGTTTTTAAAAAAACGTTGAAAGACCCACTGCAAAGCTACTGGCGTTTTTATAACATTATTTTAACATCCAGTGTGCATGGAGCCTTAAAGCGGAGTTCCACTCAAAAATGGAACTTCCGCTTTAACCACTCCTCACCCCCTTACATGCCACATTTGGCATGTAATTTTTTTGGGGGGGGAGTGGGGGCTTCATTAGGAGGGGGACTTCCTGTCCCACTTTCTCCTTCCGCCCAGGAACCGCCTAGGCGACTCCTCCCTCTAGGCGATCTCCTGGGATACGTGACAGGTCCCAGGAGATCGCCTATCCACTCCGGGAGCGCAGCGCGGCTGTGAAGAGGAAAGCTGTCACGGCCGGGTGCCCTTAGTGGAAATGGCGGCGCCGGCGAAGAGGAGGGGGAGAGGAGCGACACCCCGTTCGGCCGCATCGCTGGACCGTGGAACAGGTAAGTGTAATTTTTTTTAAAAGTCAGCAACTACACTTTTTGTAGCTGCTGACTTTTAAAATGCCTGGAACTCCCCTTTAAGCTGATCTCAGGGTTTACCCTATCCCCTTCCTCTGATAAAGGATTGTTGGCATTACTTTTCAGGAGGTGGGATCCATTTTTGAGTGTCCACATAACTGCTTAGAGATGAGTTTAAAGATCATTAAACAAATCCATGTGTAATTATGTTTTTTATATAAAGTAGATCTCAAGGCAAATATTGGCTTATACTCGAGTGAGGGTGCCCATCTGCAGCTAGGGTTGCCACCTGTCCAGGATTCACCTGGACAGTTCGGGTTTGGAATCCTGTGTCCGGGTTTTAGACTGACTGAAACCCAGACACATTATTCAGACTGGACTATGGCTTCCCAGCAGGTTTGCTGGCTGCCGTTGTCTAAGCTGAGAGTGTCTGTTACATTCTCTTTCAAAGCCAGCCCAAAGCCAGCTCTAACAATATTAACAATCCACCCCCCCCCCCCAAAAAAAACACACAACTCGGGAGAGGAGAGAGGGCTCGATCTGCTCCTCTTCCTCCCGCCCCTTCCCCTCTGTGTCTGCCCACACTCCAATCCCCGGCACTGTGCCTGAGAAAAGGCCAGAAATTGGAAGTCTAGCAGCCTCAGATACATCTGGATGAGAGGAGGTGAACACCAAGGGGTGAGTGAGCTCACAATCCATCCCTGTCTGTGACTGAAGTCTCCACCCTTCTCTCTCCCGTCTCTGAATGAGTACACTAAGGTAAATCAGGGTTCTCAGAGCACCCCTTACATTAGAGTTCCCTTTACACCAAAGGCCACAGTGTTCCCCCTTACAGCAAAGTCCTCTGCGTACATCACAGTGTTCTGTATCCCCCCCCCTTTAATCAGGCTTCCCAGAGTTCTCCCTTGCATCAGAGTCTGTAGAGTCTGTGCGAGTTCAGGTGTAAAAGGGGAACTCTGTGGACTCTAATGTAAAGGGGGGGGGCTCTTGTTATTAATGTCATAATAACTCCTGCAATATATTTTTTATCCCACTTACCTGAAAGTGGCGACTCTGGTCTCAATTCAGAGGCAGTGCAGCATTGTTACTAACTGTCACGTACCTGTGCGCAGAGCCTGAGATGATGAGAGTGGCCTTCTGCACAGTTCCCGTCTGAGCACCCTTGGAAGTTCAGACAGGGTCTACAGGGGGATGGACGGGAACAGACATTGTAGACTGGGACTTGGGGTGCAGCTGGTGGTTCACTCTTGCTCCCCTCCCCCTTCCCCCTTATCTCCCAATGCCCCCAGGCCCCCCTCGCGGGCCCTCCTCCCGGGCCTCATCCGGGCCCCGGAGGGCCCCCCCAACCTCCTCCTCCCCGGGGCCTCCTCTCCTCCGCCCGCGGGGCGCCCCGCTCCTCGAGTCCTCCGCCTCGCTCCCTCCGCCTCCCCCCCCCACGTACTCCGGCCCGCTCGCGCTCTCGCCTCTCTCCTCCTCCGCTCGCGGCGCGTCCTTCGGGGCGTAACGGGCGACCTCCATCGCGTATCGCCTCCCCCCACCAGATCCCTCCCAGCGGGGAACTCCAGTCCTCCAGGCATCCCCCCCATCGGGCTCCCCCTCGTCCAGCAATCCATCCGCGGCTCCCCAGGCGCCCGCCCCGCCTCCTCCTCCCGGCCCACCTCTCCCCCCCTCGAGCGTGCTTCCCCCCTCCCTGCCCCCACCTCCCCCCCTCCTCCACCGGCTTCCGGTCGCTCGCCCCGCCATCCCCTCCATTCCCTTCCGCCCCAGCTCCCTCCGGCCCTCCTCCACTTGCTCCCTCCCACAGCTCGCCCCCCTCCCGAAGCGGCGGGCCCATCCTCTGTAGGGGGCCTCCCGGGGGACAGTTCCCCCGCGCTATCTCGCCGCGTCCCCCTCGGGCCTCCCCTCCTACCTCGGCCAGTCCTCCAATCCCTGCCGCTGCCGCCCGACCGTCTTCGGGGGCTCGCTCCCGCTCCCCCTCCCTGGTCGGCCCTCGGCCGCTCGATGGGGGCTACGTCCGCTCGCCTCCCTCCTTTCCCCGAGCCTGCGCCCCTCCCCCCCCGCCCAGCCCAGTCCTCCTCAGGCTCCCCTCACGGCCCTGCGGGGCCTCGCTCCCCTGGCCGGCCCCCCCGCGTCTGTCGGCCCTCCATCTGCATCGCCCAAATGTCATACAAAGGCCACAGTGTTCCCCTTACAGCAAATGCGTACATCACAGTGTTCTGTATACCCCCCCCCCCCCCCCTTTAATCAGGCTTCCCAGAGTTCTCCCTTGCATCAGAGTCTGTAGAGTCTGTGCGAGTTCAGGTGCTCCTCCTCCATCCCCTCCCCATCCCCTCCCCTCTCCCTCCCCCTCCTCCCCCCTCCTCCTCCCCTATCCCCCCCCCCCCTCCAGTAACCCGGGCCGGGCCCGGCCCCGCTCCCCCTCCCCGGGGCTCCCCCGCCAAGGGGATTAAAGGGGGGGGGGCCCCCTCCTCCCTCTCCCCTCCTCCATCCCCCCCTCCCCATCTCTCCCCCCCCTCTTGTTATTAATGTCATAATAACTCCGTGCAAATATATTTTTTATCCCACTTACCTGAAAGTGGCCCTCCCCATCCTCCCTCCTCCCCCCTCAATCCTCCCCCCTCCCCCTCACTCCTCCCCATCGCTCTCCTCCCTCTCCCCATCTCAAGAGTGGCCTTCTGCACAGATTCCCGTCTGAGCAGCCCCTTGGAAGTTCATCCCTCTCCCCTCCGCTCCATCTCCCCTTACCTCCATCCCCCACCCCCCTCCCCCCTCCCTCCCTCTCCCATCCTCCACCTCCTCCTCCTCCTCATGATTAAGAATTTTATTTAACAGCAAATATGTATAGTTTTTACTATAGAAAAAAAAATTGCTGTGCGCCGCTAAAGTGTTCGGGTTTGATTTGAAGAAAAGGTGGCAACCCTCTCTGCAGCTGTACCTGTGATTACTAAAACAGTGAGTGTCTCCCGCTGTGTCATGCCCATCTGCAGCTGTACCTGTGATAACTAAAACAGCGAGTGTCTCCCGCTGTGCCATGCAGTCTGTTCGGCGGCCATCCATTGTAACAAAGCCCCGCCTCCTCCTCGTCCATGATAGATGGAACACTGATACACTGCTGCAAAACTGTATCAGTGTTCTGTCTATCACGGACGAGAAGGCAAGGCTTTGTTACAATGGACGGCCGCCGAACAGACTGCACAACACAGCGGGAGACACCCACTGTTTTAGTAATCACAGGTACAGCTGCAGATGGGCATGACACAGCAGGAGACACCCGCTGTTTTAGTTATCACAGGTACAGCTGCAGATGGGCACAGTGAGGCTGCAGATGGGCACTGATGATACAGGTGGGCACAGTGAGGCTGCAAATGGGCACAGTGAGGCTGCAGATGGGCATTGTTTACCCAGTAGCTGCTGCATTTCCCATCCTAGGCTTATACTCAAGTCAATAAGTTTTCCCAGTTTTGTGTGGTAAAATTAGGTGCCTCGGCCTATACTCGAGTATATAGGGTATTTCCACTTTAAACTACCTGATATTATACATTAAGCAACAAAGACATATTAGAGAATAACATGTATGACTAGTTTATACATCAGATTTACAACCGTCCCTCACTTCAATATATTTTAAAATCTGTGAAATGTGAGGAATACAATTTTATAAAAGAAGATATTTAAGAATAGATGTACTAAAGCAGCAAAGAAATGAAATAAGGAGGCTTGAGCTGATAATGCAGACTCCGTTCCTCAGCCTGATCTGGCAGCTCTAATGTAATAAACTCTGTTCATTGTTTCAATCAGGTCAATTGTTAAAGCTCATTTCTGAAATGAATAGTTTAGACGGCTGCTGCTGTAAATGCTATGTAAGTGCTATTCCTTCTCCCTTGCTGCAAGTGTCTGTGTTTTCTGAAATAAGTCAGATCTTATATAATGACTTTACACTGCAAAAAAAAATCTCTGTATAACTAGAGCTAGCTATAGATATGAGAGGGGCAGACATCGGGGCATAAATTCATTTTTTCAGATGTGTTCAAGAACATTCATGCTAATTTTGGACAAAATGTGGATGTTTATGCAATTTGCGCCACAATCACTTTTTGGCCCCCAGAAGGAAATTTCGAAGTCGAAGTACAGGCAAAATAATAATTTTCATTTATGATGCATTCTGTCAGTAGCATTAGGACAGCAATTCCCCGTTACCTGCTGATCCTGCCCAAAATAACAGGAAAAAAAGACCAATTGGGCTTAGTAATTGGCAATAGATATCTCCTGATTTTTTTTTCCTTTTCAAATGAAAAGTGGCCCCAATAGTACAAAAAAATATATATATATTTTTTAAATGTAGGTGCATATTTCTTGCTATTACCAAAACGTACCACCAAAGAACGTCCCAAAAGAAATTCTTGTGCTCCTGACAATCTCAGCTATACCACATATGTGTATGTTATTTTGTTGGTTGTACCCGTAGTAGGGCCCAGAAAAAACAGTGCACATTTTGCTTTTTTTATCCTACCTAAAACACACTGACATTAATTTAAAAAATGCTTTAAGGGCCAGTTCACACCACATGCACTCCAGTGCATTTTTGTTCTGCATCAAAAGCACATGGAAAAATGCACTGGAACGCAACAAAAACGCACTGGACCCCAGTATAGTGGGAGGGGGACAGGAAAAAAAGAAGAAAAAAACACCTGGAATGCATCTGGAAACGAATCAAAAATGCACCGGAACGCATCAAAAACGTGCATGCAGAAAAGCATACAGAACGGATCTGGAGTGCATTTTGTGGTGTGAAAGAAAGAAAAAAATACTACCCAAAATATACTGACCCTGACCTTGACCCAAACACTAACCCTGAAACTGAGTAAGATTGTAAAATAAAAAAAAAAGGTTTGATCTATCTTCCTCTCTATTTACAGGAGAGTTCAGTTTCTGTGCTGGGAGCATGCTGTGTAGGGCGCTCCCAGCATAAACACAGGTATGCATTGAAGAAAAGGAACTCACCCAAGCTCTACCACTATGTTATAGAATGTATTAGCAGAGCATCTGTGTTCTGGCTGAAGCCTTCACTGCAAGTCCATAACAAACATAAGCCGGCAACTCGATAGCTTCTTTGTTTGAAAACTTTATTAGTGCACAACAGCAATTACAAAATCCAAAATGCTAATGCATTTTGTCCGGAGCCTTCCTCATAGTATACCTATATGCTCCAGCCAAAACGCGTTAGTATTTTATGGGTTTTGGAATTGCTGTTGTGCGCTAATAAAGTTTTCAAATAAAGAAGCTATGGAGTTGCCAACTTATGTTTGTAATAGACATGCATACAAGAAGCCTCATGGAAGAAGACTCACTTCAGTAAGTTCAGTGCATATATGCATACAGGTATGACTGATTACAGAGTTGCATTATATTGTACTGTTTACATTTGCCTGCAGTTCAGCTTTACCCCTCTAAAACTGCAATATGACTTTGTAAGTCAAAATGTAAATAGCCTCTTGCTGTGAGAGAAAGCAATGGTTTAGGTCAGGGGCCAGCATTCTTTTTCCACTTAAGGGCCGGATTCAATATATGCATGGAGGGCCGCAATAACCTACTAATAAATTAAGATAATAATCTGGACCCCTTTACATTACACAGCCCCCTGCACCTCTGGACCCCTTTACATTACACAGCCCCCCGTACCTCTGGACCCCTTTACATTACACAGCCCCCCTACCTCTGGACCCTTTTACATTACACAGCCCCCTGCACCTCTGGACCCCTTTACATTACACAGCCCCTGTACCTCTGGACCCCTTTACTATACACAGCCCCCGTACCTCTGGACCCCTTTACATTACACAGCCCCCTGTACCTCTGGACCCCTTTACATTACACAGCCCCCGTACCTCTGGACCCCTTAACATTACACAGCCCCCCTGCATATTACACAGCCCCCCCTCCTGCATATTACACAGCCCCCCCTCCTGCATATTACACAGCTCCCCCTGCATATTACACAGCCCCCCTGTATATTACACAGACCAACCCCCCCAAAGATCTGCTCTTTCCTACCTAGCCCCATGCAGAGAGGGAGACAGAGCAGAGCAGAGCAGGGAGCAGGAAGCTGATTGAGAACACGTGAGAGACACACAGCAGTGCTGAAAAGACAATGGGAGCTTCCGAAGTAAATTTTTCATATCAACAAGCTGGTGATTGGATTCTAGGACCACCTAGCAACCAATCACCTGGAAAGTTAACTTTGGAAGTTCTCGCTGTCTTATCAGTGTCTCTCCTGTGTTCTCATTCAGCTTCCTGCTCCCTGCTCTGCTCTGCTCTTACATAAAGCGGGACTGTACCTGAAATTTTTTTTTAAAAGCCAGCAGCTACAAATACTGCAGCTGCTGACTTTTAATAAATGGACACTTACCTGTCACAGGTTCCAGCGATGTCGGCAGCAGAGGCTGATCAATTGCTCGGCTCTCTGCTGCTGCCGGCGAGGGAATCAGGAAGTGTCGCCTTTGCGGCTTCACTTCCCGGTTCCCTACTGCGCATGCGCGAGTCACGCAGCGCAATCAGAATCGTCAGCGATGTCTGCCGGGACACGTGTGTGTCCCGGCAGACAGCGCGCTGGGACAGGAAGTGGCGTAAACTCCCGTGGGAAGTGGAAGTGGGTGTAAATACCTGTCTTAGACAGGTATCTGCACCCCCCTCCACCCTGAAAGGTGCCAAATGTGACACCGGAGGGGGGAGGGTTCTGAAAAGCGGAAGTTCCACTTTAGGGTGGAATCCCGCTTTAAAGCGGTTGTATACCCGCAAACTAAAAAAAAAAAAAATATATATATATATATATATATATATATATATATATACCTGTAAAGCAAAGGCATAATGAGCTAGTATGCAGCACACTAGCTCATTATGAAATACTTACCTTAGAACGAAGCGCCCGCATCGCATCCCGGTCAACGCAGAGCTGATATTTTCCCCTCTGCGTTTCATCCGGGTTCACGGCTCCGTCACTGTAAGTTGCTTTCCATCTTAATTCATAGGATGCATTAAGGTGAAAAAACAAAAGGGTTTACAACCTTTTTAATCTTAATGCCTGAAACTAGTTTTGCAACTTTGCCATGTGTTAGTATAATTCTACATATCAGGTCAATTATACCTTGTTTTTTTCCAGAGACAAATTGGGCTTTCAGTTGGTGGTAAATGGTAATGGTTATTTCCTGATTTTTAGATATTATCAATGAAAACTGGTCCAAAATATAAAAAACATATAAATATAAAAAACAAAATTTTTTGCAATGTAGTTGTGCATTTATTGCCATTACCAGACCTACCACCATAAAACAACCCAAAATAAATTCTCTTACCCGATTTGCAACAATACGACATACTGTATGTGTATGTAATTTGTTGTTTGTACCTGCAGTAGAGCCCAGGAACAATAGTGTGTGTTTTGTTTTTTTGTTTTTTTATATCCTACCTAAAACACACTGACACTAAATACATTTATTATATATATATTTTTTTTAAAGCCCAACTCCACATTTAATGTCCCTTTAACTACAATGCCTACTGGGCTGATTTTGACACTTCTCACAAACACATTGCTAGAAAATTATTTAGAAGCCCCAAGCATAATACATTTTTTAGCAGAGACCCTAAAGAAAAAATTATGGGTGTTGCAATTTTTTTATGTCACACGGTATTTGCGCAACAGTATTTCAGACGCAATTTTAAAAAAATATACACTTTAATTTAATTTTATTGCACACAAACACAATATAATACCAAATTTTGGGTAAAATATAAAGGATTATGTTACGTCAATTAAATAGATATCTAACATGTCACACTTTGCTTGCACCTGTGGAATGGCGCCAAACTACGGTAGCTAAAAATAGGCAACACTTTAAACACTTATAGGTTACCAGTTTAGAGTTACAGGAGGTCTGGTGCTAGAATTATTGCTCTCGATCTGATGTTTGCAACATTACTTCACAAGTGTGGTGCAATCACCATTCACATATGCAAGCACAGAACTTATGTACGTGTTCGCATTTGCACGTAAGCAAAGGGGGACATGGACGCTTAAAATTTTGATTTATTTTATTAACTGCTTGCTGACCAGCCGCCGTCATTATACTGCGGCAGATTGGCACAGCTTTGCGAATCGCCTTAGGTGTACGTCGGCTGTAAGAGCTATAGGGGGCGCAACGTCAGAGCCGATGTGCGTGGCGTGCGGCCACGATGTCTGCGTGATCGATCCTCAGAGAGCGAGGATGGGGATCTTTCTATGTAAACAGGCAGATCCCCATTCTGTCAGGTAGGTAGAGAGAGATCTCTCAGAAACAGCGATCTCGCTCTACTCCCAGTCAGTCCACTCCCCCCCGCAGTTAGAAACACCTGCCTAGGGAATACTTAACCCCTTCCCCTACAGTAATCAGTGGCTATTTTTAGCTCTGATCGCTGTATAAATGTCAATGGTCCCAAAAAAGTGTCCGATCTGTCTGCCGCAATGTCACAGTCACGCAAAAAATCTCTCAACACCATTACTAGTAAAAAAAAAAAATAGTAATAAAAATGCCAAACCAATCAATATACACTTATTGCGTATTTTTTTTTTTTTTTTTTTAAATATGTAGAAGAATACATATTGGCTTAAGCTGATAAATAAATTAGTTTTTGTTTTTGTTTTGTTTTTTTGGGATATTTATTATAGCAAAAAGTAAAAAGCATTGGGGTTTTTTCTAAATTTTGTTTCTTTTTTGTTTATAGCGCAAAAAATAAAAAACGCAGAGGTGTTCAAATACCACCAAAAGAAAGCTCTATTTGTGGAAAAAAAAGGACATAAATTTTGTTTGTTTGTGTACAACGTCGCATGACCGCGCACTTGTCAGTTAAAGCGACGCAGTGCCGTATCGCAACAAATGGCCTGGTCAGGAAGGGGGTAAATCTTTTTTTTTACACTCTCTTTATTTTTTTTTATTTTTTTTATCAACTTGCTATCCCAAGAAAAGAACAACATCATTATGAAGAGATCTGGGGTCTATTAGAACCTCTCTTCTCTGGCCTCCAATGCAGCTGATCAAACACAGATCAGTCTGATCGGCTGTTTTCCAACCCGCCAACGGCCAGTTAATCAAAGAGACAAAACTGGAAAGGACTAAACCATCATTACTTCGAGTTTCTGGGGTCATAAAGAGGGAGGAACAATGTCAGTTCCTCTCTCTCAGTGTAGTGTAGCCGTTGCCATCAGTCACAGTAGTACCGTGCTCTCCAGTCCAATCCCATATCACCGCCCACAGAACTGAACGATTAAAAAACAGTATACAGTATTGTGTTCCGGCAGTGGGAAGAGAACTTCCCACCCCACAACCAAATCAAAATAAAGTCAGACTAAGCGTTGCTCAGCCATTCACAGGAAGCTTTGTATTCTATGAATGAATACAAAGCTTCCTCTGTTTGGTTGAGTCTGAGATCAGGATGTCATCCGCCCGCCTCTCTACCTCAGCCAATCAGAGGAAGCCTTGTATTCATACAGAAAATACAAAGCTTCCTGTTAATTGCAGCCCAACTCTAATTTGTTCCAAGAGAAAGGAAGTTCTCGTGCCACTGCCGAAACACTTTGCTGTATACTGTATGTAGCATAGGCTACATACAGTTTCTACAGAGTCCCCAGCAAGCACACCTGTTAGTGCAGTGAATAGTTTCTTTGGGATAGCTTGGCCCAAATTAACAATTTAAAGGAACATTAAAATGGTTAGGGTTTAAACCTACCTAAAACACACTGCACTTTATTTATCTTTATTTTATTTATTTTGGTACACTTTTTTTGTTTACAATCTTCCCCTTCAGCAAGTAGAAAAGGATACAATGTATCTGTAGCGCTGGTACTCCTGATGAGTACGCGCTATGCATTTAAATTTTGTTTTTGCCCAAAACTGTAGTTGAGTTTTGGGGTTAATTGTGTTAAATTATACTTTGGCATCAGTTTGACTGGGCTGTATTGAGGTTCTACCTGGTCATAGGTGGGGTTTTGCACCTGTGGGAGGCCTAGAACACAGTCTGGTTGGACGCAATCTCTTTTCGGAGCCAATCAGTGGGCACGTTTGTTACGCTGTGTATTCCAGGAGAGGGTACTTAAGGTGCTGAAGTCACATGCTTCGAGGGCTAGTTTCGGACCTGACAAGCCCCGTGAGGGGTCCGGTCCAGAAGTTGTTGCCGACTCCATGGTCCTGGTCCTCCTGACCAGTCCCCAGAGGCCCTCATGGCCTGGGGTGTGGATCCATCCATTTCCGAGCATCGGAACTGGCTAGTTCGAGGCGCAGTAACTGGAAGGAGGATTATAAAGTGTTCCGGTGCCATCTCGGGTTTGGAGAGGCCCAGCAACTCTACATGCGACCAGGGGAGGACTCTTCAAAAGAGGGCCACGCACGAGGCTGACTGCTCGGTAAGAGCCTGGAAGCTGAGCTGCCATGAACATTAATTGAATCCACAGTTCTTACGGTATCGCCGGATCGGCTGAAAGATTCTGGTACAGTAAGAAAAGTTCCTACCTTTACCTTCTGGTTACAACTAAGTTTTTCAACCAAGTCTGTGTGAGAGACTTTGCCAAGCTAGAATTACTTGTTGGCTGCTAGATCCAAGCTCAAGGACAACGAGATACAAGCTGGAGGAGGTAATCGGTAAGCCCAGAAAAATTCAGCCGTTCCTTCGGGGGTCAGTGCTACATAACTTTTTCTCCATTTAAGAGAATAAAGAGTGCAGGGGTGGACTGTACAGTGACGGACCATTGTGGTAGACAACCACAGGCTATCACAGCAGTCATGTGATCAAGACTACTCCTGAAATCCAATTGTTAATACGAGAACAGGAGCTGCCAGTGACAGCTTAGTTGCTGTACTGATATGCATCATGTCTGTGCAGCATGCTCACAGCACAAACACTGATACACACATATCAGTGTGAAGAAGAAGACCACTTTAATGTGTACGCATGGTGGGAAGTAGTTGCAATAGATCTAAACCCTAACTACATGACAGTTTGCCAAAGCACTGTGTATCATAAAAATTGCTTTTTCCTATAAAAATATTTTTTTCCTCTTTTTGTATCTTAGTGCTGTTGATCTTGTCCAGCCTTGATTTCTATGTGTACTTGCCCCAGTGTCAGCTGCACATCATTGCTTTAGACCAATTTCCTATTAGTGATAGTATTTGGCCATATCTGTGCAATTTGTGTCACCCCACTTATAGTATTACCCAGGGGCGTATGTGACAGGGTGACAATGCTGGAGCACAACTAGGAGACAGCTGTCACCCTATAACAGGAAGTGCTTGAACATGGGCTTTCATAGCAGGATCTCCAGTGGTATTTAATGAAAGCTGTAAATTAAAAAAAAAGATTGAAAACATCATATGAAATGACATTAACATGTTAAAGGTTATATGAAATTTTAATGATTGGGTTTGTCTACATTAACAATACATTTTTGATGAAACTGCACGCCAGACTCAACACTGGAAGAAATAAATACAACACCAGAAAAGAGCGGAATGTAATGCACTGCAAGGGAATGTTAATGGAGGGCTGCACATGACTAAGTGTCAAGTGACACACTTTGCAGGCAGATAGGGGTGGTTACAATGTGGGGGAGTGGCTGGGCAGAGTAAAGGGGAGCGGCCATATAAAGAGGAGGGGCGGAGCTGGGGAGTCAGTGCGGGAAGAGACAGAGCTCGAGGAGGCAGTTTTTACACTGCTCCTCGTGTTTTAGAGATTCAAGATGGCCGACGGAGGGGAACTGGCAGCATTGATGCGAGCGGCGGCGGAGGAACACGGGCACGAGTGGGTCAGAGCTCAGATGGCAGCTGTGCTGGATGGAGCACACAGGGGGACAGAGGACCGATCGGAGGGTGAGGAGTGTCTCGACCGCCGATGCGGTATTCTCCGGGGGCCATGGCGGGACCATCAAGGCTGGTAAGAAGCCCACGGGGGGAGCGGTCTACCCCCCCAGCTAAGCGGTCCATGCGGGACAGCGCGGGAGGGCCCAGGAGACGGTCAGGCCGCAGGCCTAGTGCGGGAGGAGGGGCCTCGGGCCTACCACGTGGAGGATCCCCAGGACACAGTGGCAGTGCTATTACAGCCTCAGTGGCCCCTGCAGCCCTGAACAGGGTGGGGGGTAGTGAGAACAGTGGGGGAGGGGGGTCGGGGGGGCCGGGAGGGACAGGAGGATGGCCGGCGCAATAGGCTCCTCAGGGACTGCGTCCCCCCCCCAGCAGCTGGGGGTGGGGATTTACGGGCCACTCGGGCCACTCGGGCAACGGCCAGGAGGGGGGTGGCAGCCCCCAGACGTGCCAGTACTGCGGATCCCTCTGTGGCTCTGCACGAGTTGGGGGGGGGACAGAAGGGTTAGTGGAGCGGCGCAAAGGGGGGGGGGGCAAGCTGCAGCAGGTTCGAGAGGTGGCCGGACACCACAAGCCAGTACATCAAGGGGGCATGAGGGCAGGAGCGGAGCCCGGGTCGGCCCGCCTGCGCAGGAGAGAGGGAGGTCGGTACAGCCAAGAAGCAGCGCCCAGCCTGAAGCAGGTGGACAGAGGCCAGCTAATTACAGGAGCCCCTCTCCTAGGGAGCGTTCTTTATTGTTTGCACAGGACGAAGTTTCACGGTCGGAAGGAGAATTGTCCGAAGAGGAGGAGGAGCTCAGTTGCCCTATCCCACCGGTGGAAGCCCGAGCAGCGGCTGTGGGAATCCCGGTAAGTCCACTGACAATGTTTCTTTTGCTACTGCTTTACAGAAATTGCTGGGATCAGGTTCTAGTGGGGCGAGTCAGGGGTTACCTCCTGCGCCGTTGTTGGCAGGTACGGACCAACCGCGGGCGGCGAGTGGGAGAGTGGACAGTGGGTCAGGGCAGATGCAGGAATTGCTGGAGGGTTTACGGGTGTTGGTAAGCCGGTTTGGGGGACAGGGTACTGCTCTGGCGGCTGGGGTGAGTACGGGGGTTTGTGGAACGGAGGGGGTCGTGGAAGGATCGTCCGGGGGGGAAGTGGTTGCTGGTGCCGCACCTGAGGCTCAGAGCTCAACGGTGGATGGCGGAGCGGACAAGGTGAGTGAGACAGAGAAGGGGTCTAAGGAACAGACGGCGAGGGATGATATTGTGAGAATGGCGGATGCAGCAAAGTGCGAGGTTTACGTTTGTTTCAGGGGACCTCTGGGGGCACATTTAAAACAGGATGTCAGGGAGAAGATTTGGAAAGGGGAGTACGTGGAAATTTTTTCCTTGTTGCCCCTGGAAAAATTCAACCTGGATAGGGTGAAGCCAGATAGCAGTAAAAAGAATGATGAGGAGAAGAGGAGGTATCGTCTGATCCCTCGGACTTTTGCTAACTGGCTTCAGGCATTCGCCATATTGGCGGGGGTGATTGGAGAGAAGAACCCCAAACACTGTTCGGTGTTGTTCTGTTATATGGACGCCATTGGGGAGGCCTATCGGGTCTATGGGGGAACAGCCTGGCTGCGATACGATGAACAGTTCCGCCAGCGGTGGGCGGTCCGGTCGGCGTTGAGGTGGGATCATAAAGATATCAGCCTTTGGATGAGGCTGATGGCTTCAGCTAAGACGCCAGTGCAGACATTTCAAGGGGGGGCCGGAGGTAGCCACACCGCGGGATCTTCGGCCGGTAAGAAGTGGGGAGTGTGCTGGCAATTCAATGAGGGGGCATGTAAATTCAGTGGAACATGCAAATTCAAACACGAATGTTCCGGGTGCGGGGGAGGTCACACACTTGCCAGATGTTCCAAGAAGGGTAAGCGCCCTGGGGATTTTGGACACAAAAGGGACGACTCCGGTGATGTGGGAAAGGATGCAGCCTTTCCTAAATAGATACCCGGATAGGGCAGCGGCGGGGATGCTTAGCGCTGGTTTCAGGTATGGATTCAGGATTCCATGCACACTGACCGTGGTTCCCCCGCTAGCCAAAAATTTGAAGTCAGCTCTACAGCACCCGACGGTGGTGTCAGAGAAATTGTCCAAGGAGGTGGCTTTGGGTAGGATGGCGGGCCCGTTTGTGTCAAAGCCATTCGGGGATTTAGTAGTGTCCCCGTTAGGGGTGGTCCCCAAAAAGGAGCCGAATAAATTTCGGCTTATCCATCACTTATCGTTTCCCAAAGGGGGTTCGGTAAATGATTTTATAGATCCTGAAGCGTGCACGGTCGTTTGATGCCGCGGTACGTTGGGTTAGGCGGTACGGAAAAGGGGCGCTGATGGCAAAATCTGTTGTGGAAGCTGCATTTAGACTGTTGCCAGTGCACCCTGATAGTTTTCGGTTATTGGGTTGTTGTTGGGAGGAAAAATTTTATGTAGATAGGTGTTTGCCGATGGGGTGTTCTATGTCCTGCTCTATGTTTGAAGCGTTTAGTTCTTTTCTTGAATGGGTGGTGAGAGATGTCACAGGGATTGATTCTGTCATCCATTATTTGGATGATTTTCTGTGCGTGGGCCCTCCTTCTTTCAATGTGTGTGCGATACTCTTGTCCACGTTGCAACACATTGCAGAGAGGTTTCGGGTGGCTTTGGCAGCCGATAAAACGGAGGGTCCTCGGACAGAGTTGAGCTTCTTGGGTATAGTAATAGATTCCATGGCTATGGAATGTAGATTACCTGCTGAGAAGCTGGTGGATCTGAGAAGGGTAGTGCGGGAGGTCCATGGTTGTAAGAAGGTGCAGTTACGCACATTGCAATCACTGTTAGGAAAATTTAATTTTGCGTGTAGGATCATTCCCATGGGGAGAATTTTTTGTCGAAGGTTATCGGCGGCGACGGCAGGGGTGAGGGCCCCCAAACATTTCATCAGGTTGACAAGGGAGCACAGGGAGGACCTGCGCATATGGGATCATTTTCTTGAGGAGTACAATGGGAGGGCAGTATGGATGTCGGGGCCTGTGAGCAACTTCGACGTAGAGTTGGTGACGGATGCCGCAGGATCGACTGGATATGGGGCGTTCTTTCAGGGTCAGTGGAGCGCAGAACCTTGGCCACGGTCATGGGTGGAGGCAGGCTTTCAGAAGAACTTAGTACTCCTGGAACTGTTTCCCGTGGTGCTAGCTTTGGAGTTGTGGGGGCAGTCTTGCAGGAACCTCAAGTTGAGGTTGAACTGTGACAACATGGGGGTGGTGCAGGTGATCAACAGCATGTCTGAGCTTCACCTCCGGTCATACGACTGATGCGACAGTTAGTTTTGCGTTGCATGCGGTTAAACATCTTTCTATATGCTGTGCATATCCCTGGTGTGGAGAACACACTGGCTGACGCCTTGTCTCGCTTTCAGTGGGACAAGTTCAGGGAGCTGGCGCCAGAAGTGAAAGAGGTGGGTGTACCATGCCCCGGCTGGATTTGGGAGTTAGCACTGGAGTCGCCGTGGGCTGGATACAGCGGTCCGTAAGTGAGGCTACGTGGTCAGCATATTCCAAGGTATGGAAGGAATGGGCGGACTTACAGGCTGAAGCGGAGGTCGGGGGGAGGATCCGGGGGCCAGGTTGCTGCTGCTTTACTTGGTGTCCAGAGACATGGGAGAGGGTAAGCCGGTGTCGGCCATTGAAAAGAAGATGGCTGGGCTGGCGTTTTGGTTTAAGTTGCGGAGAAGGGAGGATTTGACAAAGGATTTCTGGGTGAAACAGGCTATAAGGGGGATACAGGAAGTCATGCAGGAGCAAGGATGTACAGCGCCCAATCACGTTCGCGAATCTGGTTGCATTGGGGGAACAGTTGCCAGTGGTGTGCAAATCGGGGTATGAAAGGCTGTTGTTCCTGGCGGCTTTTTCACTGGCATTTTTTGGGGCGTTTAGGATGGGGGAGTTAGTTAGCCCCTCAAAAGGGGTGGCTGTTGGCCCAGGATGTAAAAATGTTAGGGGACAGGGTTTCAGTTAGGTTGCGGAAATCAAAAACGGATCAAGGAGGCAAGGGGATACAGGTGAGTTTGTACGCTGAGCAAGGTTGTGGGGTTTGCCCGGTTAAGGTGGTGGCGAGTTTTCTGGGAGTGAGACCGGGGGGAGATGGTCCATTGCTATTGCATGCGGATGGAACTTACCTGTCCAGGTTTCAATTCGTGGCAGTTTTGAGAAAGTGCTTGGGGAGGTTGGGATTGAACAGTCACGCCTACGCTTCACACTCCTTCCGCATTGGGGCGGCTACAGAGGCCGCCAGGCGCGGGTTGGATGAAGTGGATGTGCGAAAGTTGAGGAGAAGGGAGTAGCAGCGATTCCAGACATATATTCGGCCACAGTTGGTTTGTGAGTAATAAAAATAAATAAAAATAAAGTGGGGGTTATGTTACTGTGTTGGGGGGGCCGGATGATAGTGGGGTAGAATGTTGGGATTGTGTTTGGTAATGCTTTGCTTGTTGTTTCAGATGCAGGGCGTCAACTCCTTGTCTGGATCCTCGGGCATTCGTATGTGTGTTGGGGTGCCAGGAGAGGGGACGTGAGACCAGATAGGAGACAGCTGGGCATTTCCAGACGGGAGGCAATTATCCGGTGGTTGGGTCAGCCGGGTATGATGTGGTGCAGGGTGGTCCCGGAGGTGGAGAGGTATGCATTGTTGGACAGACCTCCGGATGTGCTGGTCATTCATGCTGGTGGTAATGATCTGGGTGTACGGACGGTAAGGGATTTAATAGCGGACATAAAGGCGGATTTAATGTTCCTCCGTGCCACCTTTCCTGGGACGATATTGATATGGTCCGATATGGTGGCTAGGACGACTTGGCGCATGGCTAGATCGGTTTACCGGCTTAACAAAGCCCGGATAAGGATAAATAAAGTGGTGGGGCGGTTTATAGCCTTTATAGCCTTGTAAATGTGGGGATGTATCTTAGACGGGATCGGGTACATCTCACGGATGTGGGGATTGACTTATGGTCATTGGGGCTTCAGGAGGGGATTCAGGCAGCCCTGCGGGTGTGGAGGTGCCATCAAGGGTGAGGTTTCTCCCTTTCAGGCTGTGGCGTTGGTCAGTGACGGCAGCAGTTATAGAGGTGGTAAGTGGGTGGGGGGCTCATCAATAGATGGCCCCTCCTTGTACATCAAACGTTGTTGATGTTTAATGGTATTGTGCACTGTGGGAAAGTTGGTTATCGGGTGGTACAGAGAGAGACCCATGGGTCTGTATATCCCGCAGTGCCCTCTGGTGTTTGATATTGATTGATATCATGGTGATGGTATATAGCACTTAGCGCCGTCACTGACCAATAAAAAGTGGGTTTAACCTGTTTGTTTTCAGTTTCAGAAGGGGTCTGAAAGAGTTAATGTTATTGTGTTATTTATGGTTATTTATGTTTTATTTATAAATAAGAAAAATTGGAGTTTCTTATTTTGGTTATTTAATAAATAGCTGTTATGGCCATTCAACTCCAAGAAATGGTGTGGTCTCTTATTTATTAAAGTAAGTAAAAATTATATGGAGTTTTATGGTTTTAGCTAATGGGTCATATCTTGCCTACACTCGTCATGATTAGATGGCAAACATAAAAGAAAAATAGTCTAATGTTTAATTTGGCTGACCTGCAGCGTACATGACCTGATTTCATTTCACCTCATGTGATGTGTGATGCTGTTTGTAGAAATGCAATCCAATAAAGCAATTATGGCAAATTTGCTGAAGGCCATGTGATTCAGGACAATCTGTCTGAACAAAGATTATATCGCAACACAGTCCAGTCCACTTTAGTCCCATGACTAGATGAAGATTGGTAGAATCTGGATTATACAGGGAGAAAAGTGTCGCAGTCTGTCTCACTAGATATACCGTCTTTTTCGCTCCATAAGACGCACCTAGGTTTTAGAGGAGGAAAACAAGAAAAAATAATATTCTGAACCTAATGGTGTACTAAAATATTTTCCAGTGCCAAAGAAATGCAGCCTGACCAGTGCCATAAACGCAGCCTGACCAGTGCCATAAACGCAGCCTGACCAGTGCCATAAACGCAGCCTGACCAGTGCCATAAACGCAGCCTGACCAGTGCCATAAACGCAGCCTGACCAGTGCCATAAACGAAGCCTGACCAGTGCCATAAACGCAGCCTGACCAGTGCCATAAACGCAGCCTGACCAGTGCCATAAACGCAGCCTGACCAGTGCCATAAACGCAGCCTGACCAGTGCCATAAACACAGCCTTACCAGTGCCATAAACACAGCCTTACCAGTGCCATAAACACAGCCTGACCAGTGCCATAAACGCTGCCTGACCAGTGCCATAAACGCTGCCTGACCAATGAATGAATGAATGAATGAATGAATAATGGTGAAGAAAGCAGTGAACATGTAGGCCATAATATATGGCCATATTCAACATCCATCAGACACATTGTGGGGGAAACCAGCAATTTTCAGTGCTGGATAATTTCAACTGATGCTATTTTTCCCCTGACATAAACTGGAATCTTGTTGAGTCTCCTCTTCTGCCTTCATAAGCCACTATAAGCACCTACGCATCCAAACCCATCTACTTAATATGAACAGCATTCCTGCCAGCAGTTCTGGAATTAAAGCGGAACTAAACCCTTCAATTCTTTACAGCCATGGAGGCTGCCATCTTGGCCTCTGATCTGCAGTTGCCATGGTGCTGCACATGTGATCAGCTAAGACATGAGGCACACTAGTTACTGTAACAGTTATCATTCAAGGCATGCCTTGAATTTAAAGAAACTGTAATGTCTCGTTTTTTTTTTTTTTCAATAAAAATAACAAACATGTTATACTTACCTGCTCTGTTGCAGTGGTTTTGCACAGAGAAGCCCGGATCCTCTTCTCCTGTGCTCCTTGCCCCTCCCTCCTGTTGAGTGCCCCCACAACAAACACCCGGCCCACCCCCTCTCTCTCCCGATTGGCTGACTGACTTTGATTGACAGCATCAGGAGCCAATGGCGCCGCTGCTATGTCTCAGACAATCAGGAGGGAGAGTCTCGGACAGCAGAGACATTCATGGACATTGCTGGACAGAGATGGAGCTCAGGTAAGTATTAGGGGGGGCCGAGGGGGGCTTCTGCACACAGAAGGCTTTTTGTCTTAATGCGAAGAATGCATTAAGATAAAAAACCTTCTGGAATTACAACTCCTTTAACTGGTATGGAAAAGGGTCAAATCAGTAACATTAGTTGTGCTTAAAGTGGAACTAAACCTAGGCTTTGTAAAACTGCGAGCAGGCAGCTTTTTTTATTGCAGAAGAAACATGCTTTGTCTCTTATGTCGCGTACACACGGTCGGAATTTCCGATGGAAACAGTCCGATGGGAGCTTTTTATCGGATTTTCCGACCAAGTGTATGCCCATCGGTCTTTTTCTGTCGTTATTTCTGACGGACTTTGGATTGAGAACCTGTTCTTAATTTTTCAGACGGAAAACCTTTCTATCGGATTTTCCGATCGTGTGTATGCAATTCCGACACGCAAAATTCCGACACGCAAAATTCCGACGCATGCTCAGAAACAATTTGACGCATGCTCAGAGGCATTAAACTTCCCTTTTATAGTGCAGTCGAACGTTTTTTAAAGCATGGTGTTATTGACCATCGGAATTTGGTGTGACCGTGTGTAGGCAAGACAGTTTGAGCGAAATTCCGTCAGAATTCCGACAGGAAAACCATCAGAGCTTTTTCCGACGAGAATTCCGACCGTGTGTACACGGCATTACAGTAACAAATGTACCTGCTTGCTCGCAGTTTTCTGCTAAATGTACACTGAGCTGCACATGCGCAGCTCAGCATGCATTCCCAGCACACTTTGGCTGTGCTGAAATGACTGACAGTTGTGTGTAAGTGTGTGACGACATTATCCCCAAACGACTGCCCGAAAAACTGGCAAAGATGACAGCAACCACCATGGGCGTCCGCAGAACTTTTTTCAGGGGGGGGGCATCATTTTAGGGTCACCCATGCACCGCCCCTTTTCGACAATGTCATTATCACATTATTATGGTCAGAGTCTGCAGACATATTGCAGTCCCTAGGATAAGTAATGGATAATGGCCAACAGGCCCTATTACCAGACCCAGCGAAACTACAGCAGTGATCCCTTCCGGCTGGACGATCACTCACTCTGGGTTCCCTGGGGGGCGACTCTGGTCAGTAGTGTAGCATGTCTGTACCCTAGTAGTGACTCAGTCTTTCTCTCTCTGGTGGCGCTGGGCAGCGTGGCTCTCTCTCTGGCTTCCGCCCTGCACACTCCTCATTCTTTGTCCTGTAGAACTCTCTCCCTTAGCTTTATTCCAGGCTGCAGTCTCTCAATCTCTCTCTTGATCGAGCTGTAGCCTCCTCCCTGTGGAAAATGGGGCCGCCAATTTTTGGGACTACATGTCCCATGATGCTAGTCGCCTTGGATTGGCCCTCAGTTATGGCTATTGGGAAGGAATGGTGCGGGCAGGAAGCTGGGCAGGGGGAACCTGGTGAGAGCTGCTGTCTCTTCTCCCTGACAGGATAAGGGGGGGGGGGGGGGGCGAGCGGGGGAAAATTATGATAGCCACAGCTCGCCTTTCTCTTGTCACAGCGCCGCCAAGTTTTCTGCTGGACTGAGCAGTGAAAAGAGCCTGAAGTCACACTACACTGATGGGGGCTTGACAGCACCCCACTGGCGGGTGGCACCCGGGTGCGGGCTGCTGGCACCCCGATAGCAACGCAACTGTGCTGAATTTAAGATCCAATCCCTAATTCCAGGGGGGGTCACTTGACCCCCCTTGCCCCTACCTGCGGACGCCCATGGCAACCACCAAGAGATGTAACTGCCGCATTGCTGGATTTGGAGGTGAGTATACTGGAGTGTTTAGTTCTGCTTTAAAAAGAAGTATGGGTTTCAGAAAAATAATAATTATACTCACAAACGCTCCGACATTGGGAGCTTATGTCGCATGACGTGTGAAAATCAATGTTTCCCTATGGGAGCCGTCTTAACTGGTCCGACAAGTCTCCCTGCACTACTTTGGTCTGACTTTGATCCTACTTCAACTCCACTTCCCAGGTTGACTGATCCGACTTTGGCATGCAACTTGTGCTCTGATGATCTTGAAGGGGAACTGCATGCCAAAAAAAAAAAAGAAAAACGCCATGGGTTCCCCCTCCAAGAGCATACAATGCCCTTCGTTCTGGTATGGATTTTAAGGGGAACCCCAAGCTGAAAAAATGGCGTGGGGGTCCCCCCAAAATCCATACCAGACCCTTATCCGAGCACACAGCCCAGCAGGTCAGGAAAGGGGGTGGGAAAAGTGAGCACCCCCCTCCTGAACCGTACCATGCCGCATGCCCTCAACACCTTCGCCCCCCACCCCAAAGCACCTTGTCCCCATGTTGCTGAGGACAAGGGCCTCTTCCCGACAACCCTGGCCGTTGGTGGACGGGGGCTGCGTGCAGGGAGCTTATCGGAATCTGGAAGCCCCATTTAACAAGGGGGCCCCCAGATTCCGTCGCCCCAACCTATGTGAATGAGTATGGGGTACATTGTACCCCTACCCAGCTAAAAAAAAGTGTCAAAAATAAAACACATTACACAGGTTTTTAAAGTAATTTATTAAGGTAGCTCCGTCGTCTCTTCCGATCTCTGCTCCCTCTCCGGCTTCTCTGTGTCCTCTGCGGACGTCTTCTGCCTCTGTCGGTTCTTCTTCCTCTGTCCACTATCTTCTGCCAGGTCTCCTCCGCTGTCTTCTCCCTCTGTTGTTCCGATGTTGACTCAACACTCTCTCCTGCTCTAATGCCGGGTGTGCGGTGTGCCACTGCTTATATTGGCATGGGCCCAACATGCCCCGGGAAATTATGTCATAAGGGGCGGGGCCTCCGGTTGATGTCACACGGTGACCCCACCCCATGCCAATATAAGTAGTGGTACACCACGCACCCAGCATTAGAGCGGCAGAGAGCGTTGAGTCCCCATCGGAAGAAGAACAGAGGGAGAAGACAGCGGAGAAGACCCAGCAAAAGAGTGAGAAGATAGCGGAGAAGACCGCGGACAGAGGGAGTACAACTGGAGAGGGCTAGAAGACATCAGCGGAGAAGACCCGGAGAGGGGATAAGAACCGGCAGAGGCAGGAGATGTCCGCAGAGGACACAGAGAAGCCGTCAGTTGAGGAGGCAGAAGAACCTGAGAGGGTAGAAGTCGGAAGAGACCCCGGAGCTGCCTTAACCGCTTCCGGACCAGCTGCCACAGTTTTACTGACAGAGTGTGTTCCTATTAGCTAGGAACCCCGATCCGTCACTTCCTATAGTTAGTCCCTCAGCCTTCAGTTAGAATCACCTCCCAGGTTACACAGTTAACCCCTTCACCGCCCCCTAGTGTTAACCCCTTCACTGCCAGTGACATTTTTACAGTAATCAATGCATTTTTAATTGTACTGATCGCTGCATTAATGCCAATGGTTCCAAAAATGTCCGATGTGTCCGCCATAATGTCGCAGTCACGATAAAAATCGCAAATCGGCATCATTACTAGTAAAAAAAAAATACCGTAATAATAATAAAAATGCTAGAAATCTATCCCCTATTTTGTAGACGCTATAACTTTTGCGCAAACCAATCAATATACGCTTATTGGGATTTTTTTTACCAAAAATATATAGAAGAATACATATCGGTCTAAACTGAGGAAAAACATTTTTTTTTTTATATATATTTTGGGGGATATTTATTATATCAAAAAGTAAAAAATAATGCATTTTTTTTCAAAATTGTCGCTCTTTTTTTGTTATAGCGCAAAAAATAAAAACCGCAGAGGCAATCAAATACCACCAAAAGAAAGCGCTATTTGTGTGAAAAAAAGAGTCATCAATTTTGTTTGGGTACAACGTCGCACGACAGCGCATTTTTCAGTTAAAGCGGCGCAGTGCCGAATCGCAAAAAGTGCTCTGGTCAGGAAGGGGGTAAATTCTTCCGGGGCTGAAGTGCTTAATAAATTACTTTAAAAACCTGTGTAATGTGTTTTATTTTTGACACTTTTTTTTTTTTTTTAGGTGAATGTACCCCTACCCAATTTACCCCATACTCATTTACATAGGGTGGGGGGCCGGAATCTGGGGTTCCAGATTCCGATAAGCCCCCCCCCCCGCATACCCCGACAACAAACGGCCAGGGTTGTCGGGAAGAGGCCCTTGTCCTCATCAACATAAGGACTAGGTGCTTTGTGGTGGGGGGCGATAAGCCCCCCCTGCCCCAAAGCACCAACCCCCCCATGTTGAGGGCATGCAACCGCCTGCAGCTAAATTACCACAACCACTTGCAGCTAAATTGCGCTGCTCTTATGAGATGTGCGGGGCTGCCATTCATTCTGAATGGCAGCCCCGCACATCTCAGCCCATACTGAGTTTGTGGACCACGCTTTTTCCCTGCCACTGCATTTTTAAAAAGGTGCAGGCATTTTTTTGGTGGAAAACGCAGACACAGCAGCCTATTCAAATGAATGGGCTATCCTGCCTGCACAAGTGTGAACCAGGGCTAAAGGAGAAGTATGGCCAAAGCTCATTTGGCTGTACTTCTCCTATGGATCACAGGAGTGCAGTTTGTTCTGCACTTCTGTGACCCACATGCAGCCAACAGTAGGCTGATGTCCACTGTCGGCTGATATCACAGAGCTGGTACAGACTCTAGGAAGATCCCAAGATTAAAGTCGGGATCCACCCAGCTACCTGACCAGCAGCTGGCGCAGCCTCTCAGCGTTCCGCCAAGAACCCGAGCTCCCGCTCCCTCCACAGCCCTGCGCTTCAGTGAGCATTGGAGGAGCAGAGAGCGACTGACAGTCACAGCTCTCTGCTCAGAGCAGAGGGGAGTGATCAGCTGTGTTTGATCATTCAGTACTCAGTGTGGAGCCAGTTTTGTTTTTTAATTCCTGAATTTCTTTTTTAAAATCCAAATCCTCAGCCCCTTGTTGGGTATTTGTATTTTTAAAATACCAGTCTTTCATTCCCTAAAGCTGCACCCTCTCTCCTACCGGGTGCAACATGGGCATTTTGCCTCATCTGCCATTACATAACAGGCGGGTGGCAGGAAGAGGGTGCAGGGCCAGATCTAGCCTGTCTGATGTTTCCTGATGTATTCCGGCTTTCAATCAGTGGTATGGGCTGAAAGCCGGAGGACATGTTACAGCAGCCCCCATTGCATGCATGATCTACTGATCGTGGGAGTAATGCTTTCCAGGCCCCTGCTGGAAAAAATAAATGCACATTTTTTTTCTGCAAAAATCTGCATTTATTAATTTTTCCATAGAGGTAAACTTATCCTTTAATCCTGGAGAGAGTGAGAGGATCACAGTGCAGGGACTCCTGTGCCAGGAGATGTAGCAGGAGTTCTGGATGGCGGAGATGAGGGAGAAGTATGCATAGGTTCTTAACTTTTAAAAACATGGCAGAGTAAAGTGGAGAGGACCGCCAGTTTAGTGGGGCAGAACCACCTGAAAAGTAGTGAAACAGGGTGAGCAGGACCAGGAGGGAGAGTGATGGGTGGTGGTACCTTGCACTCTGTACAACACATTCCTGAACCTTGCACTTTGTACAACACACTCCTGAACCTTGCACTCTGTATGTAATACACTCCTGCACCCTGTACATGGAATTCTCCTGCACCCTGCACATAGCACCAGCATACAGGGGGCACACTGACCACAAATATGCAGGGCCACTGGTTACCAGTATACAGAGGACATAACAAATCAAGTAAAACTACCATGCAACTAAAAAAATCTCAAAAGCAATAAGAGAATCTTGTTAGCTGGTTCCCTCATCTAACGCGGATCAATAAAAAGCAAAAAATGCAGCGCTGCCCTACAATTCATCTATAAAATTCTACAAATGGACTAATAAGTGCAATGATAAAATCTTTAAATGAATATTCAGTGCAAATCAACTAATGTATTACAATATAGTAGTGATGGTGTCACCCCCTCTGCAAAAATATTTGCGAAATTGCAGAGCTGCAATGTGCAAATAGTGGTGAAACTCCCTATATATAATCATAATAAAATGTAAAATATGTACATCAATTGTACATTTTATAATGATTATATATAATATTTCAGCACTATTTGCACATTACAGCTTTGCAATATTACTTACATTTTGCAGAGAGGGTGACACCATCACTACTACGTTCTAATACACTGGTTGATTTGCATCTCTGTTATTATTGTATGTAGGGTCACCACTATTTGCACATTGCAGCTCTGCAATTTCTCAAATATTTTGGCAGAGGGGGTGACCCAATCACTACTATATAGCAAGACACTGGTTGATTTGCACTGAATATTCATTTCTAGGTTTTGCCATTGCACTTATATGTCCATTTGTAGAATTGTAGTGGGGGAAGTGTAGGGTTGTGCTGCATTTGTTGGCATTTTTATTGGTATACAGAGGCCAGAACATACTGATGACAAGTGATGTAAGTAACTGAGTTAAAATAAACGGAGTTACTTAACGCAGTTACTTTAGAGGGTAAGGAGTAATTGAAGGACTACGGAGCTTACGAAAATTGCCGAACCTAAACAGCTCTGAGTGAACTCTACACCGCGCCGCACGCTCCCGATGCTCGTGCGACTCTGCAAGGGGCATCTATCGTGTAACTAAGGGGGGGTCTATCGTGTAACTAAGGGGCGCAGTATTACTGTAACCAAGGGGCGCATTTATTATTATTGTTATATATCGAGCTCTTCCCATTACTTTAACATTCGCCCTCTTCTGTAGCCATCCGCCCCATACACGATATAATAATAATAGCCCCTTGCTTACACGCTATAACAGATCTGCCCCTTGGTTAGAGTAACAATAGAGCAGCCCCTTGGTTACACGATATATAACAATAATAATAAATGCGCCCCTTGCTTACAGTAATACTAGAACCACCCCTTAGTTACACGTATAGAATATTAAAAAAGTCACAGTTACTTTGCTGCATAACTAATTACTTTTCCAATGTAGTAACTGAGTTACTAATGCAATTACTTTTTGAGAGAAGTAATTTGTAACTTAACTAATTACTTTTTTAAAGTAAGATGACCAACACTGCTGATGACCATTGTACACCATGAAGAAACCTCCACTTGCTTACCACGCCCACTTGCTGGCCACACCCACTTTTTGGCCGCACGCACGGGTAGTGCACCCCATCCATCCATCAAAGTTTTTTCTCTCTTATCATTTGGTAGTCATATCCCAAAAATTTACAAAATATGAGAAATAACATATCATACAATCATTCCATGAACACATACCACATACACTGCATACATCATTTGAGGAAAATATGCTTATAAAATAGTTTACCATTTGCCAATAAAGAAAAAAATAAATAAAAAATGTCCCTGATTTGATTTGAAAAATCTGGTTACCTTACATTAATAGTATGTCTTAATTGACTAGTATGGCTAAAATAAAGATCTAGTTTTGTTCACACTACACATTACCAGCAGAAAAAAAATCATAAAGCAATTAGGTCAAGTCATTTCAGTGAGTTACTTCAGAAATGTGTTGCATCAGCTGTAGGACTGAAAGGAAGGGCTGTTTTGAATTCCTTTGATTGCACAAGGCCTTTATAGACATGAAAGCACGCTGTGGCTTTGTCACAATCACAATAAAGCTAACTACCACCCACATTGCTGTAGTGTTAAACAGATGTGGAAGATACGTACATACTGTATGAATGGATGGGTTAATCAGTGAACCAGGGTTACTCCAGTCACTTTAGTGGTTACCATCAAGGAATCCATACATTACAATTGTCCCACACTAGTTATTTTAACAAGTTTGGTAAATAGGCTTGTGCAATTTGTTTCGTAACGAATCGAAATTCGGACAAATTTAGCATTTTTCGAATAAAAAAATAACAAATTTCAACTAATACAAAAGAAATTATAGCGGATATAACAAATTAATTCAACATGAATCGGTAGTTGTTAAAGATCTAATGAAACAAAAGGTCAACTCAAAAGCAAACCTTAAGCTGGATTCACACTTATGCATTGTTAGTGCTTTTTGCATTTTGCAGATTTGCACTACAGAACAAGATCCATAGGAAACCATGTTAAATGGACTGTAGTGCAAACTGCAAAATGCAAAAAGCACTAAAAATGCATAGGTGTGAATCCATCGGACCAACTTTTTACAGGTTTCATCAGACTTTTGTTGGGTGCTGGAGGTTGGATTACTGGCAAAGTGCATTCCTGTGAACTGAGTGAGAAGGGTGTTGTATTGTATTTGAGTAGAGGAGAAGAGATATTGTCATTGAGTGTGTTAATAGATTCAATAAACAAATGACTTTCTAAACTACGAATCATTATCACGAATCAATATACATACATAAATATCGAATTTCAAAGAATATGAAAGAAATTATAACGGATGTAACAAATGGATTCAACATGATTCGGTAGTCGTTAAAGATCTAATGAAACAAAAGGTCAACTCAAAAGTAAATCTTACAGTTCAATCAGCTGATTAATTTTGTGCTGGAGGTTGGATTACTGGCAAAGTGCATTCCTGAGAACTGAGTGAGAAGGGTGTTGTATTGTATTTTAGCAGAGGAGAAGAGATATTGTCATTGTGTGTGTTAATAGATTCAATAAACAAATGACTTTCCAAACTACGAATCATTATCACGAATCAACATACATACATAAATATCGAATTTCAACGAATATGAAAGAAATTATAGAATTCGACATGATTCAAGATTCAGTATAACGAATATCGACACTACAGAAATAATGAATTCTTCAAAAACATATTATTGTAACATAACGAATATAACAGAATGAAATTATGCATTTTACGAATGAAAACTAACCGAAACTAAACAAAATTTTACATTTTGCACAAGTCTATTGGTAAATAGGCAGTTTAGTGTATAATATAAACAAATGCAAAAGATATTTTGCACTGGCTACCCATCAGGTTTCGCATAGACTTTAAGATCCTCTTGCTCACCTATAAGGCTCTTTGTGGCTTGGCACCCCGTTATCTCTCTGAACTTTTATCATCTTACCCCCCCCCTCATAACCTCCACTCCTCAAATTCTGGTCATCTGTGTGTCCCCCCCTACTCACCTACACTCAATGGGAGACAGAGGGGGTTATTTACGAAAAAGGAAATCCACTTTGTACTGCAAGTGCACTTGGAAGTGCAGTCGCTGTAAATCTGAGGTGTGGATCTGAAATGAGGGGAAGCTCTGCTGATTTTATCATCCAATCATGTGCAAGCTAAAATGCTGTTTTAGATTTTCCTTGCATATCCCCCTCAGATCTACAGCGACTGCACTTCCAAGTGCACTTGTAGTGCAAAGTGGATTTGCCTTTCGTAAAAAAAAAACCACTGCCTTCTCATGCTATGCTCCAAATCTCTGGAATTCACTTCCTAAGAACATCAGAGAGTCACCTTCTCTAAACTCATTCAAATCAAATCTAAAAACGTTTTTCTTTAGACAAGCTTTCATTTAATTGTCCTTTTTTTCCTTTATGTTACCCTGTGTATTTCTTGTGTTTTTCTTGTAAAGCGCTTTGAGAAGCCAACTTTAAAGGCGCTATATAAAATAAAATGTATTATTCTTCTTATTATTATATTATATATAACTACACAAAAAAATGGCTGAAAAAAAACATGGGACTGCATTTGTAGTGTTTCACCGGCTGATTTGTTTTCGGAGTGCAAAGGATCATCCCACTTCCGTTATAATACATTAAACTGACAAAAACGATAGGGGAAAATTATAAACAAATGGCTATAACAAGCAGTTGGCCAGTTTAAACATGTATTTCAATATATACAAATTAAGAATCCCTGTTTTTTTTTTTTTTACTATAATTTTCCTGTTCACCTTCTAAACCTTTTCCTTAGTATGGTATTAAAAATGCTTCTGGACCATTTTTTGTACCTGTTTGTTTTTGCGCTTTATACTAATGTTTACTAGGCTGACGAGCCTACTTTTGCATTGTATTTGTCATAGCATGTTTCAGTGAACGGCGTTGTGTTTCTACATACCTGCATGGTTTATACCAGGGCTCGACAAATCCCTGGTGCCAGGTCGCCATGGTGATTAGAAATTGCATCCTGGCGCCTGGGCTTTTGCCAGCCCATTCACTGTTGGCACCAAACCCTGGGTCGTGGACCGGAGCCAGTACATGGCCTGATGCTAACCAGGCCACACAGCAGGAGATGAATGGCAACTGCGGTCCGCACAGAGTTATTACAGACCCCGATTGCCGCTCATCTCCTACTGTGCGGCCATGCCCCTGTGTCCTCTCCCGTCTCCTCCGCCCACCCGGTCATACAATCAGCAGGGTAGGGGGCTAGAGGAGCTGCAGATCGGAATGGAGAGCTCCTCCTGCTCTACTGATAGGATGACATCTTCCACCGGGCGGGGGAGCCGGGAGAGGACACACAGAGAGTGTTAACAACCTTTGCCCTGCAGTTAGGAGGTAGATATTGATGTTAGAGCAGAAAGGAGGGGAGGGGGCAGATTGCAGGGGCACTGTAATGTAAAGTGGGGCTGTGATGTAAAGGGGGCACTTTAATGTAAAGTGGGGCTGTGATGTAAAGGTGGCACTTTAATGTAAAGTGGGACTGTGATGTAAAAGGGGCACTGTCATATATACAGTGCAGTCCCATTTATATCACAATGCCCCCCCTTTTTATCACAGCCCCCTTTGCATTACAGTGCAGTCCCCTTTAGATCACAGTGCCCCCTTTACATTACAGCCGCCCTTTACTTTACAGTCCCTCTTTACAGTGCAGTCCCCTTTATATCACAGACCACTTTTTTAATACAGTGCACCCTTTACAATGCAGTCCCCTTTAAATCACAGCTCCCCTTTACATTACAGTGCCCCCTTTACAGAGCAGTCCCCGTTACAATAATGGGGCACTGTAATGTAAAGGAGGACTGTGATGTGAAGGGGAACTGAGGACACTGTGGGACTGCTTTAAAGGGGCAACTGTTATGTAAAGGGGGATAGTGGACATTGATATAAAGGGGGGATTGTGCTTCGTGATTATCCCATCCCCCGAACTGTCTACCACTACCACCATCCTCCCCCAAACCCGACTCGCCTCCTGGAAAATTGGCTGTCATGAAAAATGGTCCCTGAAGCCAAATCGGTTGGAGATTGCTGATTTATGCTAAACGGATATCTCTGAGTGTGTGGATAACCTTAGATCTCACACTTCAGATATACAGCTCTATGGCTGAAGGCACACTCACATACCAGGAAGTGGTCTGCTATTTTTCAGGAGGAATTCAAGACAAAGGGTAGATTTTTCAGTTTACTAATTAAACACCGGCATACCTCCCAACTTTTAGAGATGGGAATGAGGGACACCGATCAGCAAAAGTATGCAGGCATAGGACACACACCCTTGCCACGCCCCCTTAAAGGAGAATTGTACAAAAAAATAAAAAGATTGGTTCAACCCAAAAGTGCTTTTTTACCACTACTCTTCCCTTATATTGGCTTTTGGAATTTACAAATGCAGCAATTTAGAAATCAGATGAAAGGTTTAGCACTGTAAAACACTTTTTTTATAGATAAAAAATGAATTTTTTTTATACATCTATAGAGATCAGACCAAAATGAGGGACAAATGAGGAGGAATGAGTGACAGAGGGACAGTCCCTCGAAATCAGGGACAGACAGTTGGGAGCTATGAACACGGGTACAGTTTCTAAATGTTTTCTTGAAGTGATTGTAGCCGTATTAGTGCAATTGTGACAGAGAAAATTGAGTACTGTCCGTGATACTTTTTTAATTTGCACTAACATATCATTTTTCATGGACGAGCTTTCGGGGTGTGTCCCCTTCTTCAAGGTCTAAGCAGTACTGATTCACAAAAGTTTTAACAGAAGGTAAAATGTTAAAAACAAAAGGAAAAAAAAAAAGGAAAAAGGAAAGAATTTTTCCTTTTTTTTTTCCTTTTGTTTTTAACATTTTACCCTTTGCTAAAACTTTTGTGAATCAGTACTGCTTAGACCTTGAAGAAGGGGACACCCCCGAAAGCTCGTCCATGAAAAATGATATGTTAGTGCAAATAAAAAAAGTATCACGGACAGTACTCAATTTTAAATGTTTTCTATAACAGCACTTTTTTGAGTTCGGGTTCACTTTCAAGTATTAACTGCAGATATTCCTGTGTATGGTAACCCTGATACCAGGAATATATATATATATATATATATATATATATATATATATATATATATATATATATATAATTTTTTTTTTGTATTATTATTATTTTTTTTTTTTTTTTTTTACGGATGTTATGGAAATGTTTCTATTTTAGTTTTATATGCTGCTGTTCCTAGACTAACAATTGAAGCATTCACAACATTGCAAACAATAGGCTTTTGTCCTACATTTGTGACTTTTACTACCATAAAATATGGTTTCAGATCCTGGCCCGGATATTCCCCAGGGCTGTAAAAAAGCTGACTTGAATTTCGCCAGACATCAGTCAGTCTGTGTTAAAAATAGTACAGGATTAGAAATCTCTTAATCTGAGTCAGAGAGGCTCACCTGAAGTATTGGTGTTTGCAGACGGTATCACATTAGGTGCTTTGCTCAGTACATGCTGAGAGTCACATACTCACATACCAAGGGAAGCATGCTGACTATTACTATACAATAAGGATGAGCCCGGTGTTCGATTCGAACCCATGTTCGAATCGAGCACCGGGTGTTCGCTCGCTCGGCGAGCCCAGAACTATTGGGACCGCTCGCATCAAATTCGTGTGATGCGAGCGGCCCCGCAATGCATTGCGGCCCGCGCAGTGCAATGCTGGCTGATGATTGGCCAAGCATGCACTGTGACCCCGCATGCTTGGCCAATCACAGCGCCGGCAGCGAGGAGAGCCATAATTGGCTACAGGCAGGATGCCTGTAGCCAATTATAGCTCAGGGGCTTTAATACACGCCCCACGGTATAAGAGGCCGCCGCGGCGGCGGCCTCGCATATTATGTTTCACTCACAGTGTCAGCGTGTCAGTGTGCTGCTGACTGCTGACAACAATATGTTCTTTATTTCTGGGGATATGTGTGTGCATGCTGTTAGAACAGCATTGCAGTATCACATCTGGGGGGTGTCTATAGGTAGCCTGTGAAGGAGGGCAGGTTTCCTGTGCTTAGAACTTTCCCTGCAAAAAAGTGTCATTTTTGCAGGAAGAAAGCTATTTAAATCACTCGCGGCTAATGAATTGATGGCTCCTGTAACACAGAGAGCTGTCATTCATTAATAAAAAACAAAAAAAAAAGCGTAGGGGTCCCCCCAAATTCAATAACCAGGCCCTTCAGGTCTGGGATGGATATTAAGGGGGATCCCAGCCAAAAAAAAAAAAAAAAAAAATGGCGTAGGGTCCCCCTCAAAATCCATACCAGACCCTTGAGGTCTGGTATGGATTTTAAGGGGAACCCTAGCCAAAAAAAATGGTGTGGGGTCCCCCTCAAAATCCATACCAGACCCTTATCCGAGCACGCAACCTGGCAGGCCGCAGGAAAAGAGGGGGGGACGAGAGCGGCCCCCCCTCTCGCCTGAACCGTACCAGGCCACATGCCCTCAACATTGGGAGGATGCTTTGGGGGTCTAAGACCCCTAAAGCACCTTGTCCCCATGTTGATTAGGACAAGGGCCTCTTCCCCACAACCCTGGCCGGTGGTTGTGGGGGTCTGCGGGCGGGGGGCTTATCGGAATCTGGAAGCCCCCTTTAACAAGGGGACCCCCAGATCCCGGCCCCCCCCCTGTGTGAAATGGTAAGGGGGTACAAAAGTACCCCTACCATTTCACCAAAAAAGTGGCAAAAATGGTAAAAAGGACAGGAGACAGTCTTTGACAATTCCTTTATTAAAATCTTCTTTCTTCTTTCTTCATCCTTCGGTTTCTTCATCTTCTCCTTCCTTCATCTTCTTCCATCTTCTTCTTCCATTTTCTTCTTCCTCCGATCCGCTTCTTCTTGCGCTGGTCTTCTCGTCCTTCTCGTCCGGCATCTTCTTCCGTCGGCGTCGGCGTCGGTGTCTCTGTCTCTTCTTGGGCCGCTCCGCGCAATGGGAGGCTCCCGCTGTGTGAGGCTCCGCTCCGTCTGACAGGTCTTTTATAATGGAGGGCACCTGGTGACCCCGCCCCCTCTGACGCACAGGGACGTCATGGGGAATTCCATGATGGCTTTCCCCATGATGTCAGAGGGGGGCGGGGTCACCAGGTGCCCTCCGTTTTAAAAGACCTGTCAGATGGAGCGGAGCCTCACACAGCGGGAGCCTCCCATTGCGCGGAGCGGCCCAAGAAGACACCGACACCGACGCCGACGCCGACGGAAGAAGATGCCGGACGAGAAGGACGAGAAGACCAGCGCAAGAAGAAGCGGATCGGAGGAAGAAGAAAATGGAAGAAGAAGATGGAAGAAGATGAAGGAAGGAGAAGATGAAGAATCCGAAGGATGAAGAAAGAAGAAAGAAGATTTTAATAAAGGAATTGTCAAAGACTGTCTCCTGTCCTTTTTACCATTTTTGCCACTTTTTTGGTGAAATGGTAGGGGTACTTTTGTACCCCCTTACCATTTCACACAGGGGGGGGGCCGGGATCTGGGGGTCCCCTTGTTAAAGGGGGCTTCCAGATTCCGATAAGCCCCCCGCCCGCAGACCCCCACAACCACCGGCCAGGGTTGTGGGGAAGAGGCCCTTGTCCTAATCAACATGGGGACAAGGTGCTTTTGGGGTCTTAGACCCCCAAAGCATCCTCCCAATGTTGAGGGCATGTGGCCTGGTACGGTTCAGGCGAGAGGGGGGGCCGCTCTCGTCCCCCCCTCTTTTCCTGCGGCCTGCCAGGTTGCGTGCTCGGATAAGGGTCTGGTATGGATTTTGAGGGGGACCCCACGCCATTTTTTTTGGCTAGGGTTCCCCTTAAAATCCATACCAGACCTCAAGGGTCTGGTATGGATTTTGAGGGGGACCCTACGCCATTTTTTTTTTTTTTTTTTTGGCTGGGATCCCCCTTAATATCCATCCCAGACCTGAAGGGCCTGGTTATTGAATTTGGGGGACCCCTACGCTTTTTTTTTTTCATTTTTTTTTTTTTTTTTATCAATGACTTTTTTTTATGAATGAGTTTCAATGAATCACTGTTCTCTGTGTTACGGGAGCCGTGAATTAACATTAGCCGCGAGTGATTTTAAATAGCTTTTTTACTTTCAAAAATGACACTTTGCGCAGAGACAGTTCTAAACACGGGAAACATGCGCCCCTTTACAGGCATACTATAGACACCCCCCAGGTACGAAATTTAAAGGAATATTACACTTTTATTGTTTCAATTTAAGCATTATTAAAATCACTGCTCCTGAAAAAACGGCCGTTTTTAAAAAAAATTTTTGCATTGATACATGTCCCCTGGGGCAGGACCCAGGTCCCCAAACACTTTTTATGACATTAACATGCATATTAGCCTTTAAAATGAGCACTTTTAATTTCGAACGTTCGCATCCATTATAACTAATAGGGTTCTAAAGCTCGCACGGACTTTAGGTCCGTTCGCGGGTTCTGGTGCGAGCCGAACGGGGGGGTGTTCGGCTCATCCCTACTATACAAACACAGATGCTTTCATTAGGAAGAGTGTGAAGGGAAGTGCCACTGTCTGTTTCTGGTGTGAGTTTATTGCATCTGTTTGCACATTATTTGCACCCTGCAACATACCACTGATGTGGTCCCATTCAATTGAAGTGATAGCATGGATCATTTTTGCTGCACTGCAATGTAAAGAAACTCGACAGTTGCATATGTACACCTCTGTCTGCTTCCTTATCAGCTTAAGGAGGAGCCCTAAAACGGTGGCTCAGCAATGCGTTTTTTTACCACCCCCAACCCTAAAGCTGGCCATAGATACACTATATTGTCAAAAGTATTGGGGCACCTTCCTTTAGGCCGGGTTCACACTATTGCGAATTGGATCCCTGCATCCAATTCGCAATAGCAGGAGAATGTGACCGGCTCTCTATGGAGCCCGGTTCACATATCTCCGATGCGGCTCCGGTGCAAATTTGCACAGGGGCCCTTTGCCTCTTTTGGTCCAGTTTTAGCATGCGATTATTGCCAGCTATAGCCACTAACAGTAATCACTGTGTTCTCCCAGCAGGGATGACTCCCTGTGCCAAACCCCCCACCCCTGCCGGGAGAACACAATAGTTCCACGGGAGGGATTCCCCCATGAACACTGACAGTCAAGCGATTTTCTTTCATGCAACCATGGGAAGAAAATTGCATAATCCTTAGTGTAAATGAGGCCTACCGTATTTGGCATAGTTACATAGCATGAGAAGCAGTTTATAAGTTTGTGATGTAACTTACACAGTCATAAAATGTGGCAGCAATAAAATACTAAAACTGCTGCCAACTACCAGAAATTATTTGCTAAAATGTAACTGTAACTCCAGCCAACACTTTTTTTATGTTTTGGATAGATATGGGTTAAACCCTCTGTCATATTTGTACTGCCATTTTTTGTCACTGCTGGTTAAATTTATCCCCCCCCCAGTGACAATGTTGTCACCTAGACAGGAAGTGATAAAATCTTCAACAGGATAATGTCCCTCAGATGACACTAGTTTGTTTACACAGGACTAGACAGAATGCTAATCTATTTCTTGATTTCAACCAGACACATCCTTTTTTGGACACAATACTGTCACAAAGTACATAGTAACCATTTATAGATTTGAATAATGCATGTTATCTAATCACAAAAGGCTGTCACGGTCACATGATGAGAGTGATCTGTAAATTGTCATCTAATCATATTCTATTTTATGACTTACAACCTGTAAATAAATATGTCTGACTACTCCTGAGTCAGAGGTGTGAAGTGCGGGAAACTCTCAGCACACTTATGTAACATCGGAGAAACAAGCTGATATATTGCATTTACATTTCACTTCCTTCTGCTTGCAAATGAATGAGGCTATATCAGTGTTTCTCAATCTTTTATCCGTCAAAGGCACCCTTTACAATTACAGTGCCTTGAAAAAGTATTCATACCCCTCGAGATTTTCCACATTTTGTCATGCTACAACCAAAAACGTAAATGTATTTTATTGGAATTTTATGTGATAGTGTGGGGTGCATTTGTATTCGGCCCCCTTTACTCTGATACCCCTAACTAATATCTAGTGGATATAGAACTATGTAAACAAAGCTAAGGGGGGCACCTCAACCTATGACATTTAAGTAAAAAAGAGGGCAGGAAGGAATAACAACCTGACGGATTATCTCGGTGCCTGAACAGAATACACCTTGAGTACTCAAACAATATATTTCTAAATATTTTTATTAACACAAAATGTAGAGTACAAAAATTTAAAAGAAGATATTTGATATCAAATTTAGATTTGCATACACATACGACAAATCTTCAAGTATGTCACATATACTGGTTGATACTGGTTGACACGTTTCGCCCACGGATTCTTCAGAACCAGGTAGCAGTAGTCATGACATCTAAAGTACAACATAGAAAGCATAGGAGATATAGAAAGGCAAATGATCAATATTAATTCGAATTAGATGAATAAACGAAAGAATAATCATAATATTGATCATTTGCCTTTCTATATCTCCTATGCTTTCTATGTTGTACTTTAGATGTCATGACTACTTCTACCTGGTTCTGAAGAAGCCGTGGGCGAAACACGCCAACCAGTATCAACCAGTATATGTGACATACTTGAAGATTTGTCGTATGTGTATGCAAATCTAAATTTGTTATCAAATATCTTCTTTTAAATTTGTGTACTCTACATTTTGTGGTAATAAAAATATTTAGAAATATATTGTTTAAGTACTGGTACCGAGATAATCCGTCAGGTTGTTATTCCTTCCTGCCCTCTTTTTTACTTTAATATCTAGTGGAACCAATTGCCTTCAGAAGTCACCTAATTAGTAAATAGAGTCCACCTATGTGTAATTTAATCTCAGTATAAATACAGATGTTTTGTGTAGCCCTCAGAGGTTTGTTAGAGAACCTTAGTGAGCAAACCGCATCATGAAGGCCAAGGAAGACACCAGACAGGTCAGGGATAAAGTTGTGGAGAAGTTTAACACAGGGTTAGGTTATAAAAAAAATATCCCAAGCTTTGAACATCTCACGGAGCACTGTTCAATATATCATCCGAAAGTGGAAAGAGTATGGCACAACTACAAACCTACCAAGACATGGTCGTCCACCTAAACTGACAGGCTGGGCAAGGAGAGCATTCATCAGGACAACTATTAGTCATGCACTCAAAAAACCTGGCCCTCATGGAAGAGTAGCAACAAGAAAGCCATTGTTGAAAGGAAGAAGTCCCGTTTGCAGTTTGCGAGAAGCCATGTGGGGGACACAGCAAATATGTGTAAGAAGGTGCTCTGGCAAATTGAGACCAAAATGGAACTTGTTGGCCTAAAAGCAAAACGATATGTGTGGCGGAAAACTAACACTGCACATCACCCTGAACACACCATCCCCACTGTGAAACATGGTGGTGGCAGCATCATGTTGTGGGGATGCTTTTCTTCAGCAGGGACAGGGAAGCTGGCCAGAGTTGGTTGGAAGATGGATGGAGCCAAATATAGGGGAATCTTAGAAGAAAACCTGTTAGAGTCTGCAAAAGACTTAAAGGGGTTGTAAACCCTCATGGTTTTACATCTTAATGCATTCTATTGCTGATCTGCGCTGTCTGTGGAGCGCCACCATCATTTACCGAGCCGATCCGAGTGTACTGTGTACTCGGCTCCGCTCGCAGTCACGCCTCCTAGCCTTTACGTCCCGCCATTGGCCCGGTGTTGTGTCCATCATAGGAGCCGAGCCAAGGGGGGGACGGGGGCATTACTGCGAGTGAAGCCGAGTACACTCGGCTCTGTCTATGTCAGCGGCGAGAGGAGCCGAAGATCTCGGCGGCGGCGGGAGGAGCCGAAGATCTCGGCGGCGGCAAATTTAAAACGAAACCATGCTGCAATTTTGGGGAAGACTGCAGATGGACAGTGCAAGGCTGCAGGTGGACAGTGCAAGGCTGCAGGTGGACACTGATAAGGCTGCATTGATGGGCATTAAAAATTTAAGTTTTCTTCCTTAAACTTGCCTCCTAAACTTGGGGTGCGTGTTATACGCCGATAAATACAGTAGCTTAAATTGCCTATCCAAGCAGACATAGGGGGTGATTTACTAGGGGCAAATAGCTGTTCACTTTGCAAGGAGATTTTTCCTTAGCTTATTGAATGCAGTGAAGCTTTGCTAACCTCTATCTTTAAATCACGTGTGGCAAAAATATATATATATATTTTTTTATTTCCCTTGTATGTGATAAGATGTTCTTTGCAAAGTAAATTTTCACCACATTCAATAAGTTAAGGAATCATTCCCTTTGCAAAGTGAAAATTATCCTGCAAAGGCAACAGCCTATTTGCCTTAAACCAATCTCATACTGCTTTGGTACTGTGATCAAATCAAAAGGTAAAGCAAAGGGCTAAAAAGTGTAAATGCTAATGTAACCAACGTAGAAGATGATATTGTCAGCAAAAGTATTAAACAAATCTAATTCTTACTTAAAATTAGGCATTTGTCAGACAAACCACACAATCATATGTTTCAGCTAAATATTACAGCGGGTGTGGTCTCAGCAGAGTTAACGGCACGTCTCCAGTGTGAAGCCTGGACCACATTGCCAATGTAGCACAGCTGAGCTCACAAAAAAGGTGCAATTTATAGCCAACGGTCTGTGTTTACCCAGTCACTTCACTTCTAAAACCCTGATGTAATGTTAGTCAGTGTGGAACCTGACTGCAGTCACATAGGCAATTTTCCACACTTGCCTGAATAGCTGCCACATATGAAAGAAAAAGCGTCAGGATGCCTTTTTTTTTCTGGGCTCAGTTTGGCAGATGTTGGCGTTACTGGACATTAGCCAGTTCATATGACTGTTTAATTATGTTTACTGAGATCAGTTCTTGTTATTCCAGCTTTATTTTATTTAAGATGAGAATGCAACATTTTCTGCCATTTTGAAAAACTGCTATATTGCTAAACTCAGGCTACAAAATTAGGCCAATCCTACCCTATCTGCAACTATACTTCACTCAGTTCAGTTTACATGCTATATACTAAATGATGGGTACCCCCCCTCCCCTCCCCATCTCATCTCATAAAAACTCAGCTATTCGCAGAAAGCAGCAATTGTTATTTTGCACTTGTGGATTGCCCATATTAAAAGTTGGGCTGCAACTAACGATTATTTTCATAATCGATTAGTTGGCCAATTATTGTTTTTGGATTCATCGATTAATAACCTTAAAAAAAAGTGTGGTGTATAATTTAGTTCATATGTAAAGTTTTAAAAAAAGACAATCTATTTTTAAATATCTCTATGCAGTAGTAAATATAAATAACCAACTATATGGCTAGAGAGAAAAATAGCTAATCCACTCGGAAAATAACAGACAGAAGAGATATACTGTATATACTATTAGAAGAGATATACTGTATATACTATTAGAGGAGATATACTGTATATACTATTAGAAGAGGTATACTGTATATAATATTAGAAGAGATATACTGTATATACTATTAGAGGAGATATACTGTATATACTATTAGAGGAGATATATACTGTATATACTCTTAAAGGGTGAATCTGGTAAATATCATCAGACTCAGAGATCAATTATTTTAATTTAAATACAAACAATGCCTTCCTTCAAAAAAATTTAAATTTTAAGAACATTCGTTCGATTTTCTAATCGTTAGTGGGGTCCATACTGTATATACTATTAGAGGAGATATACTGTATATACTATTAGAAGAGATATACAGTATATACTATTAGAAGAGATATACAGTACTGTATATACTATTAGAGGAGATATACTGTGTATACTATTAGAGGAGATATACTGTATATACTATTAGATGATATATACAGTACTGTATATACTATTAGAGGAGATATACTGTATATACTATTAGAGGGGATATACTGTATATACTATTAGAGGAGAGATTACTCTTATAGTATATACAGTATATCTCTCTTCTAAAAGGGTGAATCTGGTAAATATCATCAGGCTCAGAGATCAAATTTTTTAATTTAAAAAACAAACAATGTCTTCCTTAAAAAAAAAAATGTAATTTTAAGAACGTTCGTTCGACTTTCTAATCTAAATTCAAATCGACGTTCATTTTCAACCACAGTGACGGGAAAATTTGGAAATAATAGAAGACTTCTTGGTCAAAGGGAATTTTCAGACAGTGTATGTGGTCTTCGTTCAGAAACTACATTCATTTTAAAAGCAAAATGTTAAAATCAAGAGAAAATTTTATTCAGCGAATGTACAAAGATTTTTCGTCTGAATATTCTCGTCTGAAAATTGATCCGTGTGGCCAGCATAAGGCTCGGTACACCCCCATGCAGTTTGCTTTTGAGCTGTTTCTGCAGTGCTTTTTGCTGTGCACTTTGATTTTTGCGCACATGATTTTGCTGCGATTTACGTTTTTGCATTTTATTTTGGCCAATTTGTTGTTGGACAGATTAAAAAACAGAAATTGCTGCAAAAACGCATCAGACGCTTTTCTGCAGCTTCTCCAATGAAGTCTATTGAACCAAAAAAGCACTGTTTTGCGTTAAAAAAAAAAGTCCCTGACCCTTTCCAAATACGCAGCGGCTGAAAAAAGCAGATGTGAATGTGTCCCATAGGAAACCATGTAAATGAACTGTAGTGCGTTTCTGCAAAAAGCACCAAAAACACATAGATGTGAACCAGGTCTAAGACGTTTAGTAACATAATGGGGTTAAAAAAACTAAAATTAGCCCTTTATAGTACAAAAAAAGCAGATAAATCACTACTGGAAGGGGTTCATATTTTTACTGTAGAACTGTGAAAGTAATATTTACAGTAGCGATTATTTGCTCTTTTTGTACTATAAAGGGCTCTTTTTAGTTTTTTTTAACCCCATTATGTTACTGGCCGATTAATCGATTATGAAAATAGTAATCAATTAATTTCATAATTGATTAGTTGTCGATTAATCGATTAGTTGTTTCAGCCCTAATTAAAGCTTAACATACTTACCTTATATGCTGTGATCCAATTTGATTTAACATTGAAAACAAAAAAACGCCCTCTTGGAAGAAAGGGAGGAGAGTGACATACCCAGAAGTAACGAGTATTGCATTTTTTTTAGGCGGGTGAACAGAGCAGCAGGGTACAAAGGAAAATGAGTATAAGAAGAGTGTAGGCAATAAAGTAAATTTCTTGGCACATCACGGGAGTATACGATGGGGGCAGAGCCACAACCCAGTGTATGCTGCCATGAAGATGCACCAGGAAAGAAAAATTACGGAAAGGTGAGTATACAATTTCCCATTTTTGTGCTTTGCCTGCATGGGTGTAATGATCAGCCTGGAGGCTTCACCATCTGCTGCTTGTTACAGCACTCAAACTTAAGGCCCCTTTCACACGAGGCGGATCCGCTTCCACGGAGTCCGCCTCTGTCCGCCGGCTCAGCGGGAGATCTCTCCGTTGATCTCCGCTGAGCCGGCAGATGACAGGTCCCTCTCTGCTCACTGAGCGGGGAGGGGCTTGTCCAGCACCGCTGGTCTCTATGGAGAGATCGGATGAAAACGGACAGCATGTCCTTTTTCATCAGATCTCACCCGATCCGCCAGCGACGGATCCAGACGTAGGGCCATCCGTCTGCTTTTGGCGGATCAGACCAGGTCGGATGTCAGCGGAGATGTCTCCGCTGACATCCGTCGCTCCATAGACCAGCATGGAGCACACGTTCAGGTCCGCCGTCAAAACTGACAGGTGGACCTAAACGGTCCGTCAGTGTGAAAGGGGCCTAAAGATTTTTTTTTTATTAAAATAACAAACATGTCATAGTTACCTCCACTGTGCAGTTCGTTTTGCACAGAGTGGCCTTGGTCCTCCTCTTCTGGGGTCCCTCAGCGGCTCTTGTGGCTTCTCCCCTCATCGAGTGTCCACATTGGAGAAGCGGTTTCCTTGGTGGACACCCGTGCGGTTGCTCTCCCGAGTCCTGCATCTGTGTCCATTCATTGTGTCCATGGGGTGCTGCAGCACTACAGAAGGCTTTTCACCTTAATGCATAGAATGCATTAAGGTGAAAAATCATGAGGGTTTACAACCCCTTTATCCGCTTCAGCCCCATAAGATTTTACCCCCTTTCTGACCAGAGCCCTTTTTGCGATTCGGCACTGCGTCGCTTTAACTGACAATTGCGCGGTCGTGCGACATTGTACCCCAACAAAATTGACGTCCTTTTTTTCCCACAAATAGAGCTTTGTTTTGGTGGTATTTGATCACCTCTGCGGTTTTTATTTTTTGCGCTATAAACAAAAAAATAGCTACAATTTTGAAAAAAAATGCATTATTTTTTACATTGATTACTGTAAAAATGTTACTGGCGGGGAAGGAGTTAACACTAGGGGGCAATCAATTGGTTAATGTGTTCCCTAGTGTGTGTTCTAACTTAAGGGGGGAGGGGACTGTGTAGGGGAAGAGATAGATCGCTGTTCATACACTGTATGAACAGATGATCTGTCACTTCTCCCCTCAGAGCACAGGAAACTGTGTTTACACACACAGATCCCTGTTCTTCCTGTGCCCCGAGCGATCGCGTTAGCCTGGCAGTGTTCGTGACCGCCGGGCACTCGCATCGGCTCCAGGGGCCGAGCAGGGGCGCCCCTAGTGGACAAAAATGGAACTGATGTAACATGACAGCAATTCACGCAGCTGACCCATGTTGCCGCAGTATAACTGCGGCGGCTGGTCGGCAAGCGGTTAAGCTGGCCATAGAAAGATTGAGTTTTTATCCATCCATGGCTGTTCTTACTTGAGAGAAGTCAATCTAACGATCAGCTTCCCACGTATGGGAATGTTGTAAATTGTTCATTCGATGATCAATTGTTGATTAGTGTATTCTGACAGCAGCAGATTCCTGCTGTCAGAATACATTATCACAACAAGGAGGATTCCTTCATCCTCCTTGAATGTATGGTTTGGGGAATCCATTCTTTCTTTTTTTGCTCAGCCGCCTCCATCTACGGCCAGTTTTAGGTCTCTGCAGCGCACAACTGCACCCTAATTCAAAACTGTTGAGTAGGGTGTTTGGGTATGATTATCAGGTTAAGCTGCATATACATTAGTCAGTTTTTTTTGTTCAGCCAGTGGATTGAGCAAAAAATAAGAACTGACTCGATTCCCACATCCACACTTCCGAGGTGGATGGAGGAATCCTCCCCACTGAACTGATTGTATTCTGGCAGCAGGGGGACTCCCTTGTCATCAGAATAGACTTATCACCACTGCAGGCTATAGCCTGCAGCTCTGATCGAGCAAATAAAATCCAACTGGAGAAGCCGATTTGTAGATCGACTTCTGTTTAACCAGAGTGCCCATACATGTATCAAAATTCTATCCATGTATAGCCAGCTTTAGTCTTTTTGCTCATGCCTTGAATAGAGGTCTTTGTGACTCTGACTTCTGTCTGACTGTTCAGCTTCTTTGTGCTTATCCTGATTATCAGACAGTATCTCTGCTATTGTCTCTTATGGCTTCATTTACCTGAAACCTGGACCCTAGTCTGCAGCTGATTTAACCATCAACCTGCAAACTCTGCTACTGTTTGCTCTTATCATTGATCTGAGAACGTCTAACACTTTGGCATCTATTCTACACATTAATCAGCTGCTGGTGACACAGTTAACCAATCATGCCAGAAAATCTTAATTCCTCATATTGCTTTATAGCGCTATGATAGTCTATCAGTATTTAGGACTGATTTCCCTTTCTGGCTACTTAGGGAGTTAAAACCTTTCTAAAAGATATTTTAAAAACATACTTTTTGTTTCCTTTAATAACTGCTAGCTTGCCCAATATGTATTTCTCAAAGATCTCAACACACTGTGGAGGCTCAAATAAAAATAATTGGTTAAAAAAATGTGAAGCCATTGAAAGTCAATATCTCAGAGACTCAAAGCTAAATAAAGCCAGCAGGTACTTTTATACAATATAATCTTATGTGAAATACTTTCCTCCACTGATATGGATTGTGGCAAGTGGCATGCTAGTATTCCTAAACAAGAAAATCAGAGAAGACTGGTCCAAGTTAGACAGATACATCAAGTATAATACATTCCCATTGAACATAAAACTATTAAGCTTGTTTTTGATGATCAGACTTTGGGATGTCGATTATCTCCAGTCTTTCTTTTACACCAAATTCGGGAGTGTCCCAGATTTGGAAGAGATTAATCTGGCATTTTTGTTGCCTGCAATGTCTGCCCCAAGTAGTCTCTTGACACAAACCAGATGCAGTTGTCCAAGCCAATTTTTTTTCAGACTGTTTTCCATTTATTCATTTTTTTATACTCATAATTCCATTTTATTAAACTGGAAAGTATCCCTCCCATTTCAATGGAAATAGGTAAGGATAAGTGCTGTAGCTACAAAGGACATGTCCAGCGGCGGCTGGTACATAAGGGGCATAGAAGCGCCGCCCCCTAATCTCCATGTGGGGTGCTGGATGCATGGGTTTCTATGAGTTTTTTTTTTTTTAAGCACATGATTAGAGCCTGAAGCTCTAATTGGCTTCAATAAGATTGGGCTTTAACATTTGCTATTGTCTTCCTGCTTCTCCTCCTGGTCAATCAGGACAGGAAGTGGGTTCTAAGACCAGATTGGCCGTAAGGAGAAGGCGGGGAATCCGCCCGTGACCTGGATGGGGTAAGCGAGGGGCCGTTGGGCAAGCAATCGGATTTGTTTGCCGCCCCCCCCCCCCCCCAAATGGAGCACCAGCTGCCACTGGACATGTCTATTTGATTCAGAAGGTTAAAAATAAGTTTAACTTACGGTAAAATCTGTTTCTTGAAATACATTATGGGACACTGGATGAGTATTCAGATAAATTGGGTTATGCTGCTGCTTTCAGGAGATTGGGCACTAGCAAAACAAAGCTGTAGGGACAGCCCAGTATAATTCCTTCTACTCCCAGCATGCTTCAGTTTTGTTAGCAAGCATTTGTAGGAATAGATCATTAGAAAAGGGGAAGGGCCTGTGCCCCATAATGTATTCTAATAAAACGATTTTATATTAAGTCAAAAATCCTATTGTCTTAATTGTACATTACAGAACACAGGATAAGCATTTCGGTACATTTAGGATTTCCAAAAGCAGTTCAACTCAGGGGTGGGCTAACAGACCTACAAAAAATGATTGATTAACAGAGGTGGCGTAACAGAGCCCACAGAGCCCCCTGTAGAACCTTACAACTGAACCCGGCATCAGATAAGGCCTGAACATCTGCCTGATAAAACTTAAAGTGTATGTAAACTGATTGTGTTTCCTCCCTTATGGGGTATTAAATATAACACTGAAAGCATGTTGCTATATCTGTTTGACAAGTGCAAAAATAAAAATAGCTGTTCATCCTGCCAAAAATCTGGTGAGCTGTTAATTGTTTGCAGATGAAGAGAGCACAGGAAGTTATCAGTTAGCATTGTTCTTAGCTATCGCTATTAACTTAAAAGCACCTCCTCCTATACTATGGAGAGAGGAAAGTGTTATGCAGTCATAACACACTTCTTTCCTAGGATGATAATGCTACCGATCCAAGATACAGTACAGGTGTCACCCTAAGACAGGAAGTGTGTTCCTGGCAGGATCACCAGTTGAAAACAAAGAAGGAAAAAGTGTGAAAAAAAGAATGCAAATTCAGCCACCACATATACATTTTTGTTCTTGGGTTTAGATATGCTTTAAAGAATGTGGAAACAGAGGGCCACATGGCAGCCTTGCAAATCTGAGAAGCATATATAACACCCTCTAGTGTGCTAGGGAAATAGTACAGGTTTTTTCAGAGTAGGTAAATTTTCAGGCTTGGCTGGCAGCCAAGAGAGGACAGCGGGGGAACACTGCCGGGCAAGTCTCCAGGAGTTCCACAGAGACAGCCAAGAGGGCTGGTGAGTGGTCACACCATCGAGAGAACTGGAAGGCATGCCTGAGAGGACTGAGATGCAGCAGTTTGGGATGGGTGCAGAGTAAGTCTGGAGGATGGTGGTGGCACAGGCAGTGGAAAGGGGCAGCTGCCGCCAGGAGGGCTGGCAAGGCCTGAGGAGGTGGTACTGGGAGGAGTAGCCGCAGGGACAGCTAGCACTGGGACTGTTCTACACATTTTTGCTACACCATAGGGGCCCGTGGCCCCTGCCTGTAAAGGGCACCTGCTTTAGGCCTGGCTGAGCCAGTGTCAGGCCTACCAAATCGGTGCTAGCCAGTCCAGAGAGTGCAAGAAAGGAAGTAATGTGCTGGAGGAGTGAAGAGTTTCAATCAGAAAAGAAGGGGTGTGCTAGAGGAGAAGAGGAGTATATATACTGTCATGTTATATAGAAGTCCCAATGTTAACTGTTAATTACCTGGGCATCTCATAAGTTCCCCATCCCTATACAAGTTTATTTCCCCCTCAATAAACATACAAAAACAAGTGCAAAGACTTTTTTCATGTCTCTGGATACTTGAGATTGTGTGCCTGGCTGGGCAGGGTGACAGACGGACTACTACATTCAGGAGCCCCTACGGTGGTACCACTGCACATATGCTGCAGTTTGATGCTGAAAAGCCCACAAAGCACTAAGTTATCTAGTTTGGTGCACTTTAACCGGAAAAGAGAAAACCTTGCTCTTGAAGTCATAAGCTTAAATGACTAGCTTTTGAATCTTCCTAGCAATAGTGAAACAAGATACAGGCTGTTCACTATGGTGACCTTCAGGATTGAAAAACAGAGAGTGAAACTGTTGAAAGGGAGCTGTAGTGTAGAAATAAACTCGGACAGCACATACCACATCCAGACAATGGAGGGATATTTCCTTAGAATGTTTAGAATCAGGGCAAAAAGATGGTAGAACAATGTCCTGGTTGAGTTGAAAGGAAGAAACCACTTTTGGAAGAAAAGAGGCCCTAGGTCTCAAAACAATCTTTCCATTGTGTAGCGCAACATTGCAAGTAAGGATAGACAGAGGACAATTCCTGGTAGGTTCAAAAGGCGGTCTTTGAAGAGTCAACAGAAGCAAACTGAACCAGGAACGTACAAGAAAAATATTGTGAGCAACAACTTCACTAAGGAGTGAGAGGCAAGTGGTCATAAACCGCTAAGGCAAAGATTTGAACCTTGATAGATTGCAATGGAAGGATTCGTCCCATGGAGAACTTCCTGGCATGAAATTTCCTTGACTCGCACTTGACTTGTGTGATGGTAGACTTTCCAAGAAGCCTATTTTTTAGCTTTCAAGAGTATAGTGATGACTGAATCCTGTTCCTCAGTACCTGGGCTTCAACAGCCAATTTGTTAAAGCCTGCAACCATGAAGCAGGATCATAAACCAGGACAGAATATTCGTACTATCTGGCAAGACCTAAAGTCTGCCAGGAGTCTGCTGATGGGTGAGTGACTGCCATTGCGTTGTCCAACTGAATCCTGGTCAGATGATCTCTCAGACAGTGTTGAAATCATAACCAAACTGTCCTGAATTCTAGAAGCTGAGTTTCCTTTGACAACCAAGTCTCTTGTACCAAGAGGATACCTAGGACTCCTACCCACAGGGCCACCATCAGGGGGGTACAGACATTACACATGTAAGGGGCCCGAGTGTCCCTAGGGGCCCGATGGTCAGGGCCCGCTCCTCCCAACCAGAACCGCAGCAGATAAACATCCACAAGATGTGACACTTCCACTTCCGACAGCAAAACCCCCCTGGCTGATGTTAATGATGTTAAGCAGCTCATCTGATCTCCAAACAGCACAACCCCAGCACCCCCCCCAACCCCAGCACCCCCCCCCCTAAAGTGGAACTTCCGCTCATCGGAACCCTCCCCCCCTCCAGTGTAACATTTGGCACCTTTCAGGGGGGAGGGGGTGCAGGTACCTGTCTAAGACAGGTATTTGCACCCACTTCCGGGCATAGACTCCCACGGGACTCGGGACTCACTAAGGTAACACATTTAACCCCTTGATCACCCCCTAGTGTTAACCCCTTCCCTGCCAGTTACATTTACACAGTAATTAGTGCATTTTTATAGCACTGATCGCTGTATAATTGTCAATGGTCCCAAAAAAGTGTCAAAAGTGTCCGATCTGTCCGTCGCAATGTTGCAGTACTGCAAAAAATCGCGGATCACCGCCATTACTATAAAGAAAAGAAAATGCCATAAATATTTCCATTTGTTTTTTTTTGTTTATAGCGCAAAAAATAAAAACATAAAAACAGCAGAGGTGATCAAATACCACCAAAAGAAAGCTCTCTTTGTGGGGAAAAAAAGGACATAAATTTTGTATGGGTACAACGTTGTACGACCGTGCAATTGTCCATTAGAGCGACACGTGCCAAATTGTAAAAAGTGCTCTGGTCAGGAAGGGGGTAAAATCTTCCACGGCTGAAGTGGACGACCAGTGGGCGGGCACTAGGGAATGTTGGGGTTGGGCCCGGGGGGGGGGGGACCAGGCGTAAAGCTGTGTAAGGGGCCCCAAAATTTCTGATGGCTGCCCTGCCTACCCAACTTAAAAGGCTGACATACATAGTAAGCACCTTCCAACCATTGGGAGTAATAATTTAGCTGATTCCAGCACCGAATTTGTGATCTGACACACCGGGACAAGCCTGACCCTATTGGTCAGATGAGAAAAATGATCTAGACCAGTGATGGCAAACCTTGGCACCCCAGATGTTTTGGAACTTTATTTCCCATGATGCTCAACACACTGCAGAGTGCATGAGCATCATGGAAAATGTAGTTCCAAAACATCTGGGGTGCCAAGGTTCACCATCTAGACACTGTTCCCTCTTGTCCCATCCCATTAGACCCAAGACCCTCAAGCCAAACTGGAGGGTCAGATTACTCTTGGGCGGCAGAGTCCAAACATGAGGGCAGAGAGACTGGAAATTTTCCAGGGGAAGGAAAACATAGGGCCATGTCTAACATCAAGCCAAGATACTCCAAACGATGTGATGGTTCCAGTGCTGATTTTCTGGAGTTTTAGGATCCATTCAAATCTCTGCATGATCTGTATGACCTGTAGAACCTAAGTTGACTGTTCCCTCAGAAGAAGATAGTCCACCTGTCAGGGAAATTCTAAGCTTCTCCCTATAAGCATATAATTTATTTGCGCTTCAAAGCACAAATACAGCCCTCTTATATAAGCGCTCGTTTATCTCTCCAAGTAACACAAACAATGTCCTTGTTCAAATGGAAACCCAGGGACGGAACTATAGAAAAGGGCAAAGCACCGCCTAAACCTGGGTAACGAGAAGATAACGCCACCCTTTTCGACACCCTGTGAGCAGAGGTGAAAGCCACCATGAGGCCACCTTCTGAGACAAGTAAGCAGTAAGTAAGCAGTGGAATCTCCCGATATTTTGAGAGATGGAGAGAGAGAGCGGCTCCTGGAGAACCGAAAACACCAAGTTCAGATCCCACGGCGGTAGAAAAAAAACGCATCGGTGGAAACAGACGTCTAACCCCTTGAATAAAGGGTATGCGCGAGACCAGGGCATGCTGAAGACGACCACCCAGGCAGACACCTGGCCCTCAATGGTACTTGAGGCGCATTCCTGCTAAACCTCCCCCGTAAAGGGGGTCAGAATTGGAGCCACCTAGAAAGAACAAGGATGAATGCCCGATGATTCACATCAGGATATATGTGCTCTCCACGCCCGGAGGTTAAAACCTCCTAAAATATGGACTCCCTAGCCATCAACAGTGTCGGAATTGCCGCTCAACACAACAGCCTGGCTCAACACAGCCAGGCCGTTAAACCCAGTGACTCTAAGGCAGGATGGAAGAACGGCCCTGGGACCATATTATCGACCATAGATCATTCCTGAAAGGCAGTCGACAGGCACACCTGGTCGGTGTACCCAGACCGACTGGACCCATCCGGGAATAATAGAATGACCAGAACCCCGCAGCTGTGATCCTGCGTAAAAGTCACAACAGAAGCTGGAGAGGAGGAAAGGCATAGGGAAACGTCACTGGCTTCATGGGCCACCAGAGCTGCCAGAGCAGCCCGTGACCTTACCAGAAAACTTGGTACCGTCCAGTTGAACCAGGACACCAAGAGAACTACCTCATGAGTGTCCCAGCGGGAACAAACCCAAAGAAACGCGGCACGGTGAAAAGGGCCCATCCGTGGTCCAATCCTCACCAACTGAGGTATCCGCCTGTCAGCATTCCACTTCTGGAATGCATACACAGGGAAAGGGCCGGACAAAACGTTATGCCCACCGGGGAATACTGGCAACAGCCAGGGCCGCCACACAGCCTATTTGACCTGCCCTGGCGAAGGGCATAAGCCATCATGGTTGCCTTGTCCGACTAGAACCGTACTGGGAGCCCCCGAAGTCGATCCGTCCATGATCCAGACTTAGCCTGATCGCTCGAAGTTCCAGGATATTACCTGGTAATCCGGATTCCACCAGCTTACAATGACCCTGAGCAGACTGGCATTGGTGGTCGCCCTGTTTAATACAAAGGGAGAATGGATTTATCCCGCCGAACAACCAGGAACCCTGGTTTCCTAACTCAGCCGAATCCGATTGTCCTGACACCTCGGGCATTTGTCTCATGCCAGGATCTCCCCGAAGGGAGCTTGTATGGAACTGCGCAAATGGAATCGTTTCAAAAAGGTAGAAACTCTCAGACCCAAGACCAAGGCAGAAAAAAACTAAATACCTAGAGCAGGGAGGGGGTTATATACTGTCGGAGGACAGCCCATGGCAGGTTGTTTTTTTGTTCTGCCTAGATGATATAACCCTACCGTTCTGAATAAAGAAGGCTGTGTCTGTTAATTGTTAATGAATGATTGAGAAATGAATATTTGACCCTTCCGATGATTAGGAAACAAAACTAGAGAAAATTCTCCATAGGATCTATTAATCTGAAACATGGAACTGATTACAGATGTGTGAATTAGGGTAACAGTGATCGCAGTATAATGACGTTTACTGTAAGTTACAGGAAGTTAGAAACGTGTAGGTAAGACTAGACACCAGCTAACCCAGTTTTTTTATTCTTCATAGGGCGTACAGGACCCCAGAATGTTTGTGTGCTATAGGGTTAAGACCTGACCTGGCCTGTCCCAGATGTGGTAATTCAGGGTCTCCGTTACACCTATTGTGGCGCTGCCCCAAGCTCCAGAGGTATTGGGCGGAGGTTCTGGGCACGCTTAATGGGCTTTTAGATGTTAACCTTTTAATGGATCCACTTACATTATTTCTTGGTTACACTGACTTTGCTGTGTTTAAGCCACCAGTGCGGGTCACTGTTGTGCTGTTCGTGAGCCATAGCTAAATTGACCTCAAGTGGACTTCCCCACACCCTCCAATCCTTTCCAACTGGATACTTGATCTCACAAAGTGGATTTTTTTATGAGAGACATACTTTTTTTTTTTTTTTCTCAGGAACTCATTAAAGAGGTTTGATGCAGTTTGGTCACCTTGGTTAGAGAATATGAGTTTGGATTCAAGTTAGTTTTTAAGTTCTTTTAAAGAGTTTGTTACCCCGACACTTCATATTCCTGATATGTGGCTGCTGTACAATGTACTGGTATGAAGAAGTCTCCGGTTCTCTTTGTATTGCTTCCTTTATGTGAAATCCCTGGTGTACCTGCCAGTCCCTCTGCTTTCCTATTAATAACTGACCACACTAAGCAGAACACACCAGTCAGTTCTCTAGCTATGCTCTCCAATGATCAGAGACGATTTTTCAAACGCATTTTTTTGTGGAAAAAATACACTTTTTTTTTATTTTAATGCACTAAAACACACTATATTGCTCAAATTTTTGATGAAATAAAAAAATATGGATCTTAGCCGAGTACATGGATACCAAACACGACATGCTTTAAAATTGCGCACAAACACGCAGTGGCGACAAACTTACATACATTTTTAAAAGCCTTTAAAAGCCTTTACATGATACCCACATTAGATTCACGGAGGAGGTCTACTGCTAATTAACTGCCCTCGATCTGACCTTCGCGTGATACCTCACATGGCATGTGCATTGCTGTTTACATATATGACGCCAGACCAACGCTTGTGTACTCGCCTTTGCGCAAGAGAAGGGGGGGCAGGGTGCTTTTTTTTTTTTTTTTGTTTTTCTTTTTTATTTATTTAGCTTTTTTATTTTATTTTTAAACTGTTCCTTCCATTTTTTTTCTTTGTTATGATTTTTATTGTTATCTCAGGGAATGTAAATTCCCCTATGATAGCAATAGGCAGTGACAGGTACTCTTTTTTTGAAAAAATTGGGGTCTATTAGACCCTAGAATCACTTTCTCTCTGCCCTCAAAGCATCTGACCACACCAGATGGTGTGATAAAAATGCTTTCCCAATTTCCAATGGCAGGCGTTTATATCGGGAGGGGGGACATTCCCTCCCTACACTGCTTGTAAAAGCAGTCTCTAGAGGCTAATTAACCCGCTAGAATTGCTTTTACATGAAAGCCGATCACTTGCTGAAAAGAATGATACCAAGATGATACCTAAACCTGCAGGCATCCATTCTGGTATAACCATTCAAAGTCCAGCAACATACTGGACATATATTGTACATCTTTTTTTTTTCATGCAGCCTCTTGGCTGAACGAAAAAAAGAGATTGATTGGAGGTATGCCACCATTAGAATACCTCCCTTCATCCAACCCACTTCTAATGATGGGCATACATGGCACCATTTATATATGCCGATGGCATGGGGGCATCCCCCCCTCCCGCAAAAGTTATGCCGTGTACACACGGTCGGAATTTCGACCGGTATGTACAGTGGCATTAGGAGCCAATCGCTCCTCCCCCCCCCTGCTGCCCCCATGCTTCGGCATATATGCTCTTTTTTTTTAACTGTGGTGGTGAAATCACCTCCTACAGTGTGTTGGAGTCCCGCGTCTTTATGTATCGTGGGAGCAAACGCTGTTGCTGTCAAGATAAATAAATCCGCGTTGCAACTGAATGGCGCACCTGAAAACAAAAAAATGCTTAACACTAAAACACAGTAAACAAAAAATTACATACCTGAAAAGCAAGCATGATAAAACATGATAAAACATAATAAAACATTGCAGAATAGAATGGAGTAAAAAACGAGCAAACAATAGAGAGAGAATAGAGTGAGAGAGAGAACAATTAAAACGACAACTATTTTATTTTTTTTTTTATTTTCTTGTCCTGACGCCCCCGCTACACAGCCAATCACTAGGAAGATCAGTGTGCTGCTATTTCTCTTCCCCCCAGCTCTTATACAGCTGAGAACAGAGGGAATGTGACCACTTATTTAAAAAAAAAAAGGTATTTTATATCTATACACAAATGTTTTCCCTTTCATTTTTATTTTAAACTGAATGAGTTGTTTTACAAGGTGATCATTTACAATCACTTTGAATACTGCTACCATGTATATCTCTAAAAGAAGGCACATAAATATGGAGTAGGATTTTTGTAAGCTTTTATTAAGCCATTAACTTTGTGTCCTTTATTCATATGGTATGGGGAGCCCCCTTTTCTGCAGAGCTTCTGGGAACAGGTTTGGGGGGGGGGGGGTCTTAACCAGGTTGCTGGGACAACACTCCCACTAAAGCCTGAGGTCATGTTGTTGAATGTGATCACCGACCCCACGGTGAGAAAATAATATGACCAGTCTGGATCTTTATGGGCGCACATGTCTTGCTGATACCCGGAGGGATACATATACATTCATATCGTTGGCTACCACTCTGGAGGGAGATTCGGAAGTTCAGTCGGAGTCCAGTGTTAAAAGCAAGCAGGGGGCTGTGACCGGTATGCCATTGGAAGCCAGCCTAAAGAAAATCCATTGAAATGCTCGTTTGACCCTCTGTGACGGAGGGTCCCATACCTCTGGTAAGCGGCCAACTTATTCTGGTGTTCTTGGAAATTTACACAACCTGATAAAGAAATTTGTCACTGGACGTTCACTTCTGGGAACTTTTTGAACACGAGTATTTGATTATTGGATTTTTTTTGCTCCATTACTATTTTTCACATATGAACTTTTTTTAGGGATTTTTATGTATATTCAGTCATCATATGTATATACTCCTCACTCTTTGTTTTCACTTAAGATATTTTCACCTTTGACAGTTTTATCACTGGGTGTTTCTATGCTTATTTACAGTTCATTACGATTGTTTAAATTGGTTTGATACTATATTGGTATCTTATTTCACCTATTTGTTCCCCTTTACCAGGGGTCATAGTGAATGTGAGTTTTCACATAACAAGGTATCTCATGTTTATTGGTATGTGCATCTTTTTGGTTTTCCTAATTTGTTTCCACTGTTGTACACGGAATAGTTGCTGCTGCCTTATTGGTTATTAATTCAACCTTCTTAGGAAGTTGGTGGCTTACTTGCATTGATGTGACCCATAGCGCAGTTTCTTCCCCAAATTTTTTCATATTCCTCTATACAGACATATGTAAAACAATGTATACTGAGAATTTTTTTGTACCATCTTTATTTTTTTGTTTTTTTACCCTGCAATATTTTGCGATACTGACATGCGACTATTGTTTTTCAATAAAGTTCTTACTTTGTTAAAAAAAAAAAAAAAAAAAAAAGTGTGTTGCATTTAGGTATTTGTTTCTTAAACTTTATCAAACTAAAAATTTTTATTTTTTTTTTAAATCAAAACACACACACATGCAAACTCTAACTTCATTAAATTGCACGCCATACTGTATGATACTAAATTGATCCAAACCAATTGCATTTCATTGGGTAACAAATATAAAACAAAAAAGTTAAAGCTGGGTGGCTAAAGTTCAGGATTTAAAAAATAAAAATAAAAAGAAGGGGGAAGAGCTTTAACCTCTTCCCATCCATTACAGCTCCAGGCTCCATTGCAGTATGAATAGGGTGCAGAAAAAAAGTTTTCTGTGGGTCCTTGCAGTGGCAATGCAGTAAAACACCAGTCACCTGCACTGTGGGTGAATTAGCCCAGAGTCCACTTTTTGTAAATCTTTTTTCCACTGAATAGAGCTCAGCAATGATTCTCTGAGGGAGTGAAAATATTTTCCGGACTAACCCAAGATCATAAATTGTATTTGTTCATGCATAGTGAATGTCTTTAGATTTAGGTCTCTTAACCTGGCAATGCATGGCTCTAAATTTGGATAGTTCAGCAGGGCTGGCCGCATTTCGATCCATCCACGTATGGGCACTATACAGGATACAGTACAGGAGGAAATCAGGGTCCTGCATTGAGCAGAAGTCAACCTGAGACATTTTGCTGCCATCAGCTTCAAAAATTACCTTTTTTTCCTAAAATGGTACATTTTCTCAGTTTAAACATTTGATATTTTCTTTTTCTATTGTGAATAAAATATTGATAGGAGATTTGCAAATCATTTCATTCTACGAGGGGCGTTCAAGTCAAACTGGGACTTTTGAGTTTATACAATAAAACAAAATTTCAAAACGAGTGGAAACTGCATTTTGTTTTTCAACATACTTCCCTGCATTTATACACTTATCCCAATGTTTAACGAATGCCTGAAACGCTGCGACACAGAAAGATTTGTCATTAAGCCTGAACCATCCTTTGGACAGTCTGCTTCACTTCGTCATCAATGCCGACCTCTTATTTGCAACTTCACAACAGGTTATGTGTCGATTATCCAGGATCAGGCGTTCCACATGCTGAATGTTCCCAGGAATTACTGCTGTGGGCTGGAAACCACCACGGCCCGGATTGTCACTGACAGACTTACGGCCATCTTTGACGCTAGGTTCACAGCAGGGGGCTGGTGCTTCCAATTCGCAATAGCATGAACCTAGCCTGAAACGTTTACACCTTTCAAAAGTCTTACTGCAGCTGACGTCTCATCACCGTACTGTGCTTGAAGGTATCTGTAGATATCCGCAGGTTTTATGCCTCTGTTCAGGAGAAACTTCATCACCACACCCTGCTCCATGCACGCTCTAACACTGTTATCTGCCATCTTGATAAACAGTCTCTGGACCGGCCTGTAACATGTGCGTCGCCTATCAGTAATAGGACACACTTGCCACTTACTAGAAAACAGATAAGCCGCGCTAAAAATTATGCTCACCAACATACAGAATTAAAACAAGCAGCAGCATGAAGTGGGATACACACAAAAGGATAACTAGGAATAGAGAAGCTGCGCTAAAAGCCATCAGCTCACCCCCCACAGCTATTACCTCTTGTATCAATTGACCCTTTTTTAGATTGTAAGCTCTAACGACAGGGCCCTCTGATTCCTCTTGTACCAAATTGTAATGTAATTGTAATGGCTGCCTTTATTTTGTTAAGCGCTGCCCAAACTGTTGGCACTATATAAATCCTGTATAATAATAAAAAAGGAACATAAATCATTGATCAAATCAACACAGATGAATATGCAGAAAGTCCATAATTAATCACTTCAGCTTGTTTTTATTCACTGTGGTGGCATCAACAAACAGGAGTGCCCGCCACCGTAATATGGACCCGCTTACCAGATAGCAAGCAAAAAAGAGGCAGCTGGCTATAACCCAAATGCGGCTTTTAACTTGTGGAACCACAAACAGCAGACTGTATCTTGCAGATCGCTCACTCTGTCCAACTAGGATGACCGTCTTTTGCTTAGGTGGATACCCCAAAAAAAAAGAAAACACTGAACCATTGTTTTTAAAATAAATTTAGGCTTTATTACACTATGGTCAGTTTTTTTTTTTTTGGGGTATCCACCTAAGCAAAAGACGGTCATCATAGTTGGGGAGAGTGAGCGATCTGCAAGATACAGTCTGCTGTTTGTGGTTCCACAAGTTAAAGGCCGCGGCTGGGTTATAGCCATCTGCCCCTTTTGCTTGCCATCTGGTAAGTAGGTCCATATTACAGTGGCGGGCACTCTGTTTTTATCCATTGTGGTGACAACAAGCTGAAGCGATTAATTATGGACTTTCTGCATATTTATTTGTTGATTTGATCAATGATTTACATTTTTTAGCGCAGCTTCTCTAGTCCTACTTGCCACTTACTACTGCATGTAGTACCACCACGCTAGTATCCCTTTTTATACCTGTATAAAATTAAAAGTTCTGATTTGACTTGAATGCCACTCGTATTTTTATGTAGATTTTACAATGCCCCAACTTTTTTGAATTTGAGTTGCAAAATAATAAAACTAGCTAGTCAAAAACAGGATTCCTCCCCAAGGTCCCTTTCACATGGGGCAGAGCCACTCAGCGGAGTCTGCCAGCTCAGCAGATCGCTCCGTGGATCCCTGCTGAGGCGGCGGATGACAGATCCATCTCTGCTCACTAAAGGGAGGGACCTGCAAGAGCCCCGCTGATTTCTATGGGTGAAAATGGACAGCATGCCTGTTTATCAGATCTCATCCGATCCGCCAAGATGGATGGCAAACGTATCGCCATAAGTCTGTTTTGAGCGGATAGGATGTCAGCAGACACATTACCACTGACACCTGCCTGCCCATAGGTGTCAATGGGTGGCCCGCTTGGAAATCGGACAGACGGATCCGAGCAGGCTTATAATATGAAAGGGGCCTAAGGGAGATGAGAGACATCACCCTAGGACACTAAAGAAAAAAAAATAAAAATAATGAATTTACAGAATGGGGTAGTGCCCTGATGAAGACATGGCCACACCCTGAGGTTGAATAAAAAAGCAGTTGAAACCTGCATAGGGTGTTCATTACTGTTTGAGCAGTGAAAATGTGGGACTCCCTTCCCCAGGTAATGGGATCAGTCGAGAGCATAGATGAGAAGAAAGAAAGAAAGAAAGAAAGAAAGAAAGAAAAAGAAAGAAAGAAAGAAAGAAAGAAAGAAAGAAAGAAAGAAAGAAAAGAAAGAAAGAAAGAACTGTGTGTCTTTAGTCAACCTTACTGATTATGTAACCTTACAATAGCACTAAAAATTGGGAAGTATGCAATAAAGCATAGATACAAAAGATCAATTCTACAAGAATTTTTTTTATTGGTCCAGCAACTGCAAAATATACAAATTTTTGAAAAGGCATATTATCCTGTATATGCTGGTGAAGCTTTTACTTTAGGCAATGTTACCAGACAAATACACACATGAAAATACAATTAACAAGTCGAATGTAATGAAAAAAAAATTACACTGAATCTACAACATTAAATAAATAAATATGCACACCTAAAATAAAAAATCCAGTCTTACAGACAAAAAAAATTAAAAATAATTATTGGCCTTTTTAGATTGTTTCAACAGTTAGGAAAGGTGCTATTCTAACCCTTCCCAGTAAGACCAAACACATAAGCTGTAACCAAGAGCACCCAAAGCACAATAGTTTGCACCAACACAATAAAATGATAACCTCTGAATAGCAATGCTAAATATTTCACTCTTTTTAGTATGTCAATTAGATTTTAGATACTGTGCACATGATTTTATTACATGACTATTCTGTTCCTATAGGGGTGCGCTTGGTTCCAAACATGAATAGTGAGCATTGGACCCATATAAATCCAAGACCAAGGCATGATACCTAGTGCAAAGGTAAAATGAATAAACCTTTATCAGTATCTCAAGCCAAAGTCTATATATGCATGCATGCACACATTATCCAACAATTTGTATGAAGCTTCTAAAGTGACAGAACTGATTTTTTATTACTATACAAACGTTAAACAGCAGATTCAAAAAGTTTAAAACTATTCCAAAAACAATAAAAAAAAATAAAAACAAAGATCCAAAACAATATGTTCCTTTCAAATACAATCACTCTAAAAAATAAAATAAAAAATATTATATCATCACAATCAGTCTTCAGGTCTGCAACAGTCAAATGTGGTTACCGATATCTTACAACCGCCGTGCAACCTGATGAACCCATCTCCACATAGCAGAAAATTGAGGTTGACTTGTCTTACAGTCAAATCCACATCTGATAACCACAAAGCTGCTCTCTATCCACACATCCAGACTTTATATTTTATTCATAATCTCTTACACCTTTTTTGAGCTCATCAGTCCATGCCAAGAAATCTGAGCAAACCTGCTTCTCACAACCCTGCCCTAACCTTTGTATTAAAGTGCAAACATGCATCTTTGAGATAAAAAGTGAAATTATACAAAAATATATCCCCCACCCCCCCACCCTAAATATTCGGTTCCTCAGTTTCTAAAAGTCACTGAGGAACAATGAAATGGCCAATTTTTGCACATCACACCCATAAAGTGAATACGTGCTCAAGGAGATAATACGAGAAGGCGTTTGCAGCAGAAGCAGCTTAAGAAAATTCAAGTTACAGAAAGCAGTCAGGACAATACTGTTCTAGCAGCGTCTGGAAAATTAAGCAGAAGTCCCTGTTCTATCTACTGCACACTAGAATGACAGTCAACACTGCGGCATTTGAAGACACGGACAGGCTTTTCAATACAGCAGTGCAAAGAGAAATGGTGTCATGCACAGTGCAGTTATCCACATCCAACTAGCTACCAATTTATTATGAATCAATCAATAAAAGGATGAATTATCATAGCTTGATATTGGGTAAACACTTCTCTGTAAATGGACTTTATTAACCCCTTCTCAACACCATGAGGGGGTTAACCTAGGATGCAGCCATGACACTAGAGACATTTTAGCTTATGTTGCACAACTAAGAGTAGACAGTCTGATGGAAGTTCAGAACAAATGTATACATGACAACCAGAGCCCACGAGAGACATTTAGAGCTATGTACACATCAAACAAACGCCCAAACCTAAACATATAAAAAACGCCAGATGTAGCATAGACCAGTGTAAACATTACACCAATTTTGTGGTGACAGACTGGTAAGTATACTCTAAAACTCAGCTTCAGGACTTGGTACCTTGGAGAAGCAAAGATGTATGGGGAATATTTGAAAGGTAGCATGTCATCTTCCCCTTTGAGTTATCTACATTTATATAGTTTTTTTGCCGTTTTGGTTAACACTTTCTAAAACAATAGAATAAAATGAACTGTACTAAGTCTACAAAAAAAAAAAAAAAAAAAAAAAAAAGGTAATAAAAAACAAAATAAAATTAGGATTTGACGGCGTACAATCAGCTCCAGCTGTGCACCCCGCTGCTGAAATGACCGGAGGCGTCTTCATTTCCAAGAGATGTAGCAAACTCGCTTTGGTGTCTGTCCATTTCCAAGTTTGATTTCAATTTGTTCAGACATACAAGCAGCTGCAGGCTCAAACATTCGAGTGAATGTTCCAGTGAAAAGGAGATTGAAAGCATGTGTTCAACATGGAAAATGGAATGCAGCGGAAGGGGAATCAGATGTTCACTTGATCATTGTTTTGTCCTTCAAGAACTGTCAGTGCTGCTCCGGAGGATTCACACCCTGCAATATAGAAAATATAGACATGTTAAACATGGTGGTAAACCAATAGGCGCTAAATATGAGGAACGTGCGGGTGATACATGAAGTCTTATGGCACAGCACAGCAACAGGCAAACACACACACACACAATTATGGACTAAGTAGCTAAAATACTAATTACTAAAAGCAAATCACTGCTGGGAAATTTTATGGACTCGAGTAAAAGGGATTCTTTATCATTACAAACAAGGACAGGATGAAACAAATAGTGGACCCAAAATCAGAAATGAATTAAAAGGTCTACATGCCTCCCCATAAGCCTGTGTTCCATAAAAGGTGAAAACAGCACCCACATACTTGGGGCGTGACCGGACATGAGGTGCGGTGAGTGAGGAATGCGAGTGTGAGAGTGTTGTCGGCTCTCCTCCACCCTCCGCCCTATCGACGCATTAAAATGAAGCCTGAGTGATCATCTCTCCCGAACGGCGTTGTAGTGCTGGCCTTGAGGGCCTCCGGAGATCCCCGAAGCCAGCCCGAGCTGTGTAACACAGCACAGCACAGCACTTTATCTACGGACCTACACGGAAACAGCCGAAGCCTAGCCGACGTACACGCCGTCTCCTGCCCGCCGCTCGTACTGAGAGGAAGTGAGCGGCGGGAAATATAAACTGATACTCCGGTTTCTGTGGACAGCTGTACGGCGTAAGGGAAGGGAGAGAGAAGAGGGGATGCCGGAGGAGGAGGAAACCCCAAGGAGATTATTTTCTTGACTGAGTCCATCTATCCAGGTGAAGTGCCAGAATATCGGGAGGAGCGCAGCGAGGTGCGGTGAGTGTGGGGGGTGCCCGAGGAGGGCTGGAAGATTGGTTGGTGAAGGGGGACAGTACAGAGGAGAGAGTTTCTGTATATACACATATGAAGTACCTGACCCCCCCCCCCCCGCATACCCCTGCCGGACGACAGGACTGATATTCCGGATGACCAGATATCCATATGCTCCCATACTCGTATATCTACTGGATACTTCTATCTAGATACAACCTGAGAACTGGCAGCTATTTGTTTCATCTGATCCCACTATATCCCAAGGGAGAGAGAAACATATAAACTATGACTGTGTGATTTGCACATTTGTCCAGCTGCAATCTTGTATCCCTTCACTAGAGTACTGTTAGTACTGTTAGAGACACAGGATAAGAGGTGGTGTGCTTGTTACCCGGCTTCTGTAAGACAGAACCCTGAGGACTGTTTTTTTTTTTTTTTTTTTTTTCTTTCCTCTTTTTTTTTTTTTTTTGGCTGCGCTGTGCATGGGTACTGGCGTCCTCTAAAACTTCTTTTTTACCGTAAACGCAGTCTGAGGACTGAGGACTGATAACCGATAAAAGCAAAATATAAACTGTGTGAAAACATTGAGATGTGCACATCTGCCTTTTACATGCTTTGCTGCAATTAAGGACTGCAAATAGAAACACTGTGTTGTGCACATATACGTGAATATATACGTACCCTCCTGTACTTGTATCCTCCTTTAATTCTAATCACTCTGGCCCGGTCATAGGCTGTGATTTATATATAGGACTGTCCTACTTGTCCTGCTTTTTGGCTCCCCACCCCCCCCCCCCCCTTTCTTTTTTTTTTTTTTTTTTTTTTTTTTAAGGGCCACTAGAGGATTGCTTCCTATAAAATTCATCCTAAAGCCAGTATCTGACTGGGTCGGACCCCCCAGAGGTGCCCAGGGGGGGCAACATGTCAGCAAGGAGGAGAGGGGAAGAGCAGGCCAACCTGGAGAGTGTTGGGACACAATCACTAAGATCAGCCAAGGATAAGGAAAAAGGGTCCCAGCCCACATTAACAAATGGGGCATTAGCAGCTGCAGCAAAGCTGGAAAAGTATGCTCATACCCCAGTCCATAGTCCAACTAAAGGGGGACAGCAAATCCAGGCGAAAGTGTCAAATGACAGAAAGAGCCAAGGGCAAATAAACAACCAGACAGTCGCTGCGGGGGGCGCTATAGGAGGAGCAAAGAGTACAACCAATAAAAATGTAGGAGCCCCTGGAAAATTGGATTTGGCTTCAGCTCAGGCAACAATGGCTGAAGGAGAGCCGACATTAAAGGACGTACTGGCGGCAGTTAACATATGTAAACAGTCCCTAGGGGAGCTATGTGATCAAATGAAAAATATCAAAGAGGAACTGTCCCTGATGCGCCACGAGCTGGAAAGGACGGCTGACAGAATAACAGCAGCAGAAGGGAGAATTAGTCAAATAGAGGATGACATGTACCCAATAAGCCAAGAGGTTAAAATCCTAAAAGAACAATCAGATAAATTTGCAGGAAAATTGGACGAAATGGAGAACAGACTCCGTAGGGACAATGTGAGGCTGGTAGGCCTCCCGGAGAAAAGTGAAGGATCGGATCCAATTGTATTCATGGAAAAGTGGCTTATTGAAATGTTTGGAAGAGAGACTTTTTCACAACAGTTCTCAGTTGAAAGGGCGCATAGGGTCCCGTTTAGATCTCCACCCCAGGGAGGGCATCCTAGATCTATACTAATGAAATTCTTGAACTTTAAGGACAAAGTGATGCTCCTCCGTAGGGCTAGAGAGATGGGGAGTATTTTTTACAAGGGAGCCAAAATCTCATTGTACCCTGATTTTTCACCTGATTTGCAGAAGCGTAGAGCAGATTTTATAGAAATCAAACGTAAACTTCAGAAATTTGATGTTACTTATGCTTTACTGTACCCAGCTAGGCTACGTGTGGTAGCAATGGGAGAGACTTTCTTTTTTGATTCCCCAGCAAATGTGACTACATGGTTGGAAGACCGGAAAGATCAATTAATGATTAAAGCGAGGGGATGATGGGTTTAGGGATAGAGGAACAAATATAGAGGGATGAGAGGGGAGGTGTCTCAGGGGAAAATATTTGCACAGGGATCAGAGGGTGGAGGGAGCCATATAGCACCAAAGCAAGGAATGAATGGGCGGGGGGAGGGGCGAAACACAGTTATCAGTGTGCGTAAGGATGGGGGTGGGGTGGGAGGAGGGAGGAGGGTGGGAGTGGATTTGTATATAAGCATGGGGGGGGGGAGGGGGGGGAAGTATGTGGGTAAAGGGTGTGTGGTAACGGTCACAAAAAACGTCCTTAGGGATAACCTAGAATGGTATAAGGGGGGAGGGGGGGTGAAGACGCAACAAAGTAAAACACGGGAAAAATATTTAATCTACACGGAGGTAAACAGTAAGCTAAAAACATTGTTAGATAAACACTTAGTAAAAAGACTAGCACTTTTTCACACAGAGAAGAATATTAAGATAGGTGAAAGATTTTTTTGTTCACAAGGGGTAGTTATTTTGGCTAAAGGCCAGGTTACCTTTCTCTCTCTTCTCATCTCCCCTCAGTTTTCTTTTTTAAACTTTTTATATTTTACCATTCCCCTCTTCCGGGTCCTATGTAGCGGTAGGATGGGTGAGCATTATGATATAAGTATAGTATAGGTATAAGATGGGATCAACTGATCTCTGCATTAAAATCTTTCACCCCTTACAGTATTCTCTCCTCTAATAAGGGCAGGGGGGTAGAGTGTTTGGGATATAGCATTGTCTTTTTGGGTATGTATTCTTTTTCCCCGTTTTTTTTCTTTTTTGTCCCTTTTTTTTTTTTTTTTTTTTTTTTTTTTTTTTTCCTTTGGTTCTCTCTCCCCCCCTGTCCTCCCCCTTTTTTTTTTCTCCTTTTCCCCCACGTTGAAGCATGCAGACTAGGACACTGAGTATTGGCTCCTGGAACGTACGGGGGCTGGGCACACCGGCAAAGAGAGCAGCAGTGGCAGAGACCCTGGAGAGGAGTGGGGTAGGACTGGTCTGCCTACAGGAGACGCACCTAACTCAAGACTCTAAGTTACAAAACCAAAGTAAGAAATACCAATGCCAATTCCACTCAGTCCACACCTCTTATTCAAGAGGAGTGGCTGTGATGGTAAGGAAAGAGTTGGGGTTTTCCTGTCGACAGATCAGTATAGATAGAGACGGACGATATATTTTTTTGCACTGTGTAATTGAAAACCGAGAATATGTTCTAGCAAATATTTATATTCCCCCTCCGTTTAAACTTGATGTAATGTATAGGCTATTGGAATTTTTAACTGACAAAGCTGGGGTACCGGTTATAGCAGTAGGGGACTTTAACGAGGTTATCAATAGAAAACTTGATAGGTTCCCACTGGGTGTACATGGTCAGAAAGTAGATGAGAGTCGATTATACCAGTTTATACAGGAAGCAGGGCTCTTTGACATGTGGAGGGCGCGGAATCCAGGTGTGCTGCAATTCTCATGTTACTCAAGCTCCTATTCCACGCTCTCAAGGATAGATCTAGCTTTGGGAAACGAAGAAGCATGCCAAACCATAAGGGATATAGAATATCACCCTAGAGGAGTATCCGATCATGCACTACTGGTTGTCTCAATAAACTTAGAAGGGAAAAGATCCCCTGCAGTATGGAAAATGAACCCAATTTGGTTCGAACTAATAGGGGACCCAAATGAGGTGTTGTTAAAACTGGAAGAGTTTATAAAATTTAATAATGAGTCAGTGACAAGAGGTATAATGTGGGATGCTTTGAAGGCGTATTTAAGAGGTATTCTTATTCAATCAGTATCAAAAATTAAAAAGATCACAAGGGAATGGGAGAGTAGGAGTAAGAGAGAGCTGATGAAAGCAGAGGGAGATTACGTCAATAACCCCACACCTGACACACAAAGCGTATGGTTAACTAAACAACAGGAATATAAAGATATAGTTATTAAGAAATCAGAGAATAAGAGATTGTTCCAGAAACAGGTAGCTTACGGAGAGGGGGAAAAAGTTGGGAAAATGTTGGCACATTTAGTGAGAACCAATTCTCCTCCCTCCAGCGTCCCTGTGATCAAGACTGAAAAAGGTGAAATATCATCCAAAAAGTCAGTAATTATAGAAACTTTTAGATTATATTACGAAAAACTGTATAGATCGCGCAGGACGGTGGAGGAAGGGGAAATGGATATATTCTTCAGAAACGTTGATATTCCGGTTCTCACAGATGAAGAAAGAGGGATAATGGAGGCACCGCTAACATTGGAGGAAATCCAACTGGCGGTGAAAGAAATGGCCAATCAGAAATCACCAGGACCAGACGGCCTCCCAGCAGAAACCTATAAACAATATGGGAAAGTACTACTACCAGAGCTTCTTAAAGTATTCAACTGGGCGAAAGAGGAGGGGAGGTTGCCAACGTCTATGACGGAAGCAACAATAATAGTTCTACATAAGGAGGGGAAGGACCCGTTAGAGACTAAGTCTTACAGACCTATTTCCTTGCTCTGTGCGGATGCTAAAATACTCGCGAAAGTTATGGCAATCAGACTAAATAAAATTATTTCTAGACTTATACATCCGGACCAAACAGGATTCATCCCCTGTAGATCTACCAGTATAAATATCAGGAGGCTGTATCTCAACATGCAGATACCAACAGAGGATACAGGGACAAGGGTGGTTATGGCCCTAGATGTGGTCAAAGCCTTTGATAGTTTAGAATGGGGATACCTGTGGCGGGTTTTAAGGGAATTTGGATTTGGCCCTTCATTCATTGAATGGATTAAAACCCTGTACACGGGCCCCAGCGCTAAAATCAGGGTTAACAATGATCTCTCTGATAAAATTCAATTAGAGAGGGGGACAAGACAGGGGTGCCCACTGTCCCCCTTACTTTTTGCTCTGGCAATGGAGCCGCTGGCCAGTGTAATTAGATCAGACACGAATATACAGGGGTTCAGAAGAAAGGGGGGAGAAGAGAGAATCGCATTATATGCGGATGATGTCCTCCTCTTCCTGGGGGATGCGGAGCAATCCCCCAGGCAGGTGATGAACATCCTCATAGATTTCGGGAAAATTTCAGGGCTGACCATAAATTGGGAAAAATCTGCACTAATGCCCATAGACCCCCTAGGGAACCAGAGGTCACTGGATAGCTTACAGCTAGAAGTGGTCGAACAAATTAAATATCTAGGTGTAAACATAAAGAAGAACCCTAATAACTACATCAATGATAATATTGTACCATTACTAGCTAAATTTAAATCTAAAATTGCAATCTGGAGACGCCTCCCATTGTCGGTCGCGGGGAGATGTAATTTGATTAAGATGCTGTGGCAGCCACAGCTTCTGTATCTGTTGCACAACTGCCCAACATGGATAGATAAAAAATGGTTCAGGAAAATCGACACACTGTTTAGAGAACTTATATGGAAAGGAGGCCAGCCTAGGATAGGTTTACAAATATTACAATTAGGAACAAGAAAGGGCGGGATGGCACTGCCGCATCCACGAAGCTACTTCCTAGCCGCCCAACTACAACATATAGGGGGGGTTGGAGGAAGTAATAAGGATCTAATGACTGCAGGTACTCCGCATAGATCAATAATAGAGGCTCTTGAGGCAAACTCATTTTACTATAGAAACCCCACGGTGAGGCTTGGGTTAAAAGTCTGGAAAGCATTAAAAGCAGTAAAAGGGCTAGAGGGCATGACAAAATATACCCCCCTCTGGAATAATAAGAACCTGGAGGAAGTGGAGAAGATAGGGAAGTTTAAGGAGTGGGAGATAAAGGGGATAGTTAAATTAACTCAACTATACGAGGGAAAGATACTAAAGACATTTACCGCACTAAGAACAGACTATGACCTACCGAAACACTCATTTTATAAATATTTACAAATCAGGCATGCCTTAAATAGGCAATTTGCGAAACAAGGACCAAATTGGGTCAACTCTCCGGTATATCAAAGAATAGGCTCCCAAGACAAGACTAAAGGATTCATAGCAGAAATTTACCCATATATATGTGAAGGCAGTGTAGAAAGCCCAGTACGACTTAAGAGCAGAAGGAAGTGGGAAAAAGAATTCGGAACCCTGTCAGATGAACAATGGCTGAGAATACTTGAAAAGGGACACATGGTGTCGGTCTCGCCCGCACAAAGGGTCTCATACCTGATGTTATTACATAGGACATATTATACTCCTAAGAGACTCTTTGATTTTGGGTGGAGAAAGGACGCCAGGTGCCCCAGGTGTCAAGACACTGGAGACCTAGCACATATGATGTGGAAATGCCCGAAATTGTTTCGTTATTGGTCAGAAATTCTCGATACGCTGAACACAGTCTACAACGCGAGGTTAGAAATGAGTCCTAGACTGTGTATACTAGGGCTGGACGAAGGAATAGTCGGAGGCCCCTGGGTAACCAAGGCAGTGATGAGATGTCTATTCCAAGCAAGAAAGCTAATAGCGCAAAGATGGCAGGCTGAAAAACCCCCAACGGAAAGGGAATGGGCGAGATTAATAACAGAAACAATATGGAGGGAAAGAACGGTATATACGAGGAGAGGAAATACGAAAGAATTTGTAAAATTGTGGAAAACATGGATAGAGAAGCAGGGAAGCCCAATGTAATGGAGAAGGGGGTGGGAGACCAAACACGGAAAAATACTGTATAGGTAAAATAGAGGGGATAAAGAGAGCATAGAAGTAAGGGGAATGAGACAGGAAAAGAAGGAAATACAGTAGAAGTAACAAAAGAAAGGAGGGAGGTACGAAAGAATTACAGGTTAATGGCACTTTTTTTCTCTTTTCTTTTTTTTAGCAAACTGTGAGAAAATGAGTTTATGGAAACTAAATGTGTGTATGTATTTTTGCTGCTTTTTTATGTATGAAGAAAACAAATAAAGATTATATAATTAAAAAAAAAAAGAAATGAATTAAAAGGTCTACATGCCTCCCCATAAGCCTGTGTTCCATAAAAGGTGAAAACAGCACCCACATACTTACCTGGGACACCAACACCCCCCCCCCCCCCAAGTCACAGCACTACAAAAAAAAAAAAAAAAAAAAAACAAACACACACACACACACACACACACACACCACAGTCAGCATGGGAAGACAGGTTGATCCAAAGCTGAATTTCTGATTTTAGGTCTAGTTTAACATAAGTTGTGACAAGTGCAAAAAACACACTGTACAAAATGTTTTAACCAAGGTAATTTCAGTAGCCAATATCTGGGGACATCCCGATACCAGGGGGGCTTATGTGACTTAGGTTGCAATGAAGAAAGAAAAAAAAAAAAAAGAAAAAGAAGTAAACCCAGCAATTACATGAAACTGCAGGACTGGAAATATACATAATCACCCAAAAAGTCATAAGAAGGCTACGCAACACATTGACGGCACTTTATTCCTGCTAAACCTGCTGGGGAGGGGGGGGGGGACTGTACTTCAGTACTGTAAAAAGACTGTCATAACAGATTTTCCTGTTGCCTTTAATGTGATGATTGCAAACGTGACAAAACCAGAAAAAAAAAAAAAGGGTTACTTCTCCTAAAGTACCATCTAGCTATACATACACACACACACACACACACACACACACACACACACGTGACCCTAGATTTCTTAATTCATATTTATCTGCACATCATTTCTTGGCAAATGAACCTCTGATGTAAACTGCACTGGAGGTAACACATAGCATGCCAACCGTACATACAACATGGTGATGACTGAAGCGCAAAACCCAGACACCTGAGAATGGGCACAATCTGCCATCCTCCATCATAAAGACAGAGGGAGGGGGCACAGGAGGAGTGACTAGCATGCACCTAAACAATTACCTTCGTAATAAAAACAAGGCACTGATGTAATGGACAATTGATAGCCTTTAAAAAGGAGGGGAAGAGAAGGGAAATTTAATTCAGGGGGTGTGCCTTCACCCAAACAGCTGTCCATGTATCATCAGTGGACTACATTAACTCTTTGTAGACATTAGACATACACCTGGAGGCACCAATTGTACACACAGCCCAACATATACCACCAATCAATAATGGAGACAACATAGACATGTATCAACATTCCACTGGTTGTATGCACTTTTCTTAAAAGTGGTTTTCCCCACTAACAGCAAGACAACAGAACACTCCAATGTTGAGCTGGTGCCACCAACTAGCTTCCAAAGCTTAAGCTATAATTAGTGCTACCAAATGGGTTCAAAATCTAAAAGGTGCTCCAGAAGCCTTGCATCTCATTTTACATAAAAATAATTTTTTTTTATCAAATGGGGGATCTATACAGAATGAGCAACAGTAGTTTTTCATTTGCCAAAAAAAAAGCAGAGAATCCTTCCAGGGTTATGGAATTTACTGTGCCCCGTCACACAGTGACTTAGGTGCTGAGTCATGAAAATGGTTTCAAATAAAATGCTTTAATTTTCTGCAAAAAAAAAAAAAAAAAACACCCCATGCGCAACAGCTCCCTGCCCATTTTCTTTTCATGAACCAGCTGCTGAATTTTATATGGCTCACAAGACATTTGCAAGGGACTTAATTGTATGTTCAACGTTTTAGTCTTAGCCATTAAAAGCACAAAAACAGAAGGGAAGGCAGAAATACTTACAGACAAGCCTTTCCTAGCAAAGACTGCAAGGTAAAAGAAAGCAGGGTAAGCGCAGATCAGAGGAGAGAAGTAGGAATAAAACAGAAATTACAGCAGATTAACTGAATAGAACAGCAAGTCCAGAGAGTTTTCTATACATTCCCTGGGACTTGTGAAAATCAGTACAGCAAAACAAGCAAGCAAAAGAAAGGCCTGCTATTCACAATTGTAGACTTCCATTCTTAAATCACTTATAAAATAGGTACCAAAAGGAAACCAGTCCTAGAATGCACTGACCTGTGTAGCCTGTACAGTAGGAGGCTCATGAGCTGAGAAACCAGAAATGGAGCAAAGATCATCAAAACTATTGATTCGTGCTTTCTTGGTTGGTTCAGGACTGGTGAAAGGAGTAACGCTGTTGCGTCTCATCAGCGGGGCATGGGCGTTCTTGCTCTCCTGTACAAATGAAAAAGTGACAACATAAGTATAAGTATTCTTATATTTGAAATGGAAAATAAAAAATTTTCACGACTTCATATTTTTCCCCAAAACAGATATCCGAACGTTTAATTACAAGATAAATTTACCACACACAGACCAAGGAAAAAAAAAAAAAATATAGGAGAGGGAGATCTAGTGCCCTGGGATTTGAACAAAGTCACACTAATCTGTCACTGTCCAGTATTGTCAATGAAAAAACTCTGTCCCATCTATTACATGTTCCCATGGAAAACACTACCCCAATACAAAAATGTTGACGCGTTTCAGTCTTGGTAGACTGGTATGCCTTGTTATTTCAGCTTTCGTATGACTAAATCCTACCGAGGCTGAAACACATCAACATTTTTGTTGTAGTAGTAGTAGTAGTAGTAGTAGTAGTGTATTCCATTGAGGTATGCAATAAAGAAGATTTTTTTGAGCATAGCATGAAGTTGTGGATCCCAAATGTACATGGACAACTAGACCTACATAGAGTTGCCTATACAGGCTGAAGGGGGGGGGGGGGGGCAGAGAAACACCAAAATGCCTATATAAAGCAGCATTTTTTTTTTTTTTTTTTTTTTTTTTTTTTTACACCCACTTGGCATGGACCCAAAATTGGTTTGATTTTTTTATCAGTACCCAATAAGAAAATTGGCCAAAAAAATTCATGACTTACTTCTGGTCTTTCAAAATGAGTGTTGACTGCATCCACACTGAATGTGACCGGCTCCACATGGCAGCCTAAAGAAACAAAACAGCTGTGAGATAGGACGCACAAACTTGCATCTATCAGTTCTGGAAGCGACTTGAGTAGTGACTTATTGTATACACACAAGTTTCGATTTTTTAGTTTCATGTTGATTAGTACAAATAGTCTTTATTACAAATGGGAGAAAAAAAAAATAAAAAAATTGATAAAAAAAAATAAATAAATAAATAAAAAAAAATAAAAAAAAAAAACCCCCACACACGCAACACTTACCATAGGCATATGGAGTCAGTTTAAGTAGTGTATGCAGCGGACATTCCAGATACGGCATTTCCTCTGCGGAAAACAAAGAAAATAATTGTAAAAATGCTAAATTTTTAAACGGAAAAAATAAAAATAATATTGTGGTAATTGCAAAGCGTACTTCAGTGAAACTTTAGAGTCCCACTTTGATAAGACTTTTACACTCTCTGGCATTGAAGCGGTGTCAAACTCGGAATCAAAGTAGTGCAGGAACCTTTTCTGAAGTCAGAGACTTCAGTAGTGCCAATTGCAAAAGCTCTCATAGAGATACATGGCATTTCACATGTCCTACGACTTGGGGGTCTCACAAATCGAATCCTAAGTCGCACAAGTGTGAAAGCAGCCTAATAGTGTTTAATTTTATCACAGATAAAAATATATGCTCTATTACCTGCAGATTTATCCAGAAAATAAGACAGAAGGCATCTCATAACAGCCTGATGACAAATAACTAGGATATTTCCCTGTCGCTCGAGTTCCATTATAACAGGTTCCAGGCGTTGGACAAGATCTTGATAAGACTAAAATAAAGTAAAAAAACATCAGTACTGTTATTGTGATTCTTTTATGCAACTCCGAAATCAGCAAAATAACCATGTATATACACACATACAAAAGCCACTCACCTCGCCTGATGGGTAGCGATAATAGTATTTATCTTGTGCACGTAGTGCATATTCCTCAGGAAACTGTTCTTTGATTTCATCATAGGTCTTATCTTCACACACTCCCTGTAAAGAGGATTAAATTAATCGTTTACAAAAGGAAACAAACAATGACATGACAAATCACGCTATCCAACTCAAGCATGTGCCTTGACAAAAAAAAAAAAAAAAAAAAAGGTATTTAACTAACTTAAAGATACAATGACAAACCAAAGCTGGAGAAGGAGAAGTACTTACACAGTGTGGTATGCCTGTCTAAGATAAAGGGGATGGCAGTGACCATTGTAAATTTTTGATTTATAATAATAGTGGTGAGGGTGGGGGACCCACGGAACACGGAGCTAACAGGCAGGAAGGAGGGGGTGAGGGGGAAGATAAGAGGAGAGCTGCGGATGACGGAGGGACGTACGTTGACCACAGTGGTCAGGGCTCAGCAGCCCCCCTGATTATCTTGGTCAGAGAAGGGGGACACAGGAAGTGGCAGGACCAGGCATGTTTTTTACAGTTTAGGAGGGGCAGATTACACAGCACAAGCACTGCGCTGTTTAATCTGCTTTAAGGGAACAGGATTTTGATCTTTTTTGGAGTTTAACACGTTAAGCATATATAACCCCCCCCCCCCCCACACACACACACACACACACACACACACACACACACACACACACACGCTGCATTAAAATATTTTAGCAACAGATTTTTCATATGGTTGAACAAAACCCAATGCCCACCCAGTGTAACTAATTGCGATAGGTGCAAAATGAACAGAGCTGTATATGTAAATTTAACTGCTGTGTCATGTTTACAAGTTAATTATTAGGGGAGGCATTTGTAAAGAATTCAAATTATCTACTTACTGAATCCAGTTCATTTAAAGCCTTCCACTGCTCATAAGGCACTTTTAGAGCTTCTGCAGTCTGGATGGTTCTCTTGAGTTGACTGGTCCACACTTTAAGCTCCTTTAGGTTCTGTTCCTCAATATATTTCTTGAGGGTAATGGAAAACTAAGACAAAATAAATACTATTACAACCACCATTTATGCACGTTAATGTAATTCACAATTTTATTAGAATTGGATAGCTCCAATATTTACCTTTTTGCCTCGCTGGGACAACCCAGAGTCCCCACCAATCTTCCCTTTGATGTTGCTCTCACTTTCACCGGCTCGGCACAAATAGATGCAGCGAGGCTGGACGTGAATGTTCATTAGATAATATACAATCTTGCTCTGGATATGATCCTGAACTTTGTTCGCCAAAAATCTTCGGCCAACATCAATGACAATGATCATAGAGAGATCCCTGCCAGAGAAAACAAAAAGGAACATATTAATCCTACTGGGTCATTCAGCATTACAGAACTAAGGAGGTTGATTTACTAAAACTGGAGAGTGCAACACCTGGGGCGGCGGTGCATGGAAACCAATCAGCTTGCAGGACTGTTTTGTCAAAGCTTAATTGAAGAAGCTGAATTTAGAAGCCAATTGGCTACCATGCCCAGCTGCATCAGGTTTTGCAATCTACAGTTGTGTGTATTGCCTACAGCAACTCAGAATCAGTCTTGCACTACTCTGGCTTTAATATAGTGGATACTGACTAGCTGCTATGGGCTGAAGCACTCACATTGGTTAATTAACCAAAATCCATTTTCTTTATTGGGAAGCATTTTTTATTTTTTTTACCAGTTCATATGATGTTCCTACAATCAGAGTGGTAAATGCATATTTGAAGTTGCTCTAATAACTGAGTGTGGTAAATGCAATGAAGAAGGGATCTTTTACACAGTTTATAGGTGAAGTGTTTTTTTGAACTCTATGTAGTATTGTATTATTGTGCCTTGGCTAATAAAAGCAGGCCGGATTCAGGCCTTACCTGTCATGACCATCTGGATCAAGAGGCTCATACATGTTCTTGTAGCAGTTTATTCTCTTCATAAAGTCATCCAGTGCTTCTTTTGATGAACATCCTTTGTAGTCTGGGCTGGACAGTTTAACATCCTACAATTGTAACAAAGCATTACAATTACAATAATCCCCAACATGCTTTAATAGGGCATCTAAGGAAACTGCTAACCATCAGACAATATTAATTTGATACTCACCATAACATTGCTGGCAACAACTGATGGATCATCGCAGACAGATTCAATAAAGAACACCTGAAAAATAAAATGCAAACTTAATTGCGTGGCAATTTACTGTTTTTTTTTTTTTTTTTTTAAATGGCCAGAACAGACTGTCACAGTTGCTTCCCCCTGCCTTTCAGCACTTTTTTCTATTATTGTACACTAAGCCACGCGCAGCACAGTGTACTGTCTTGTCACAATTCTGTACAAGGACGAAGTTACTCCTGTGCACATTATTGGATTATACAAGTCATCCAGGCCTAGCCAATCAAGAGGCCAATGACTAGGAACCCAAAAGAAGACAGGTAGAAAAATGGAGGTGACTGAGGGGAGCATTGGAAGGAGTCACTTTGCTAGGCAGGTCTGCCTAAATGTGCAAATATGCTGTGCAAACTAGGGTCCAAAACGCCAAATCTGGTCTGGAGATTTACTTTAGCTTTTAACAATTTAAAGTGTATCTATTGGAATTTTTTTTTCTCTCAATTTTTTATTGTCCAGTTGACCATTGTCATGCAGACAGCAAGTGTTGTGATAGCCAGAATTTTAGAGCTGGATTTAGAACAGAACAGGAGCAGTGGAAAAATATAATGAGAATACCAGTTCTGGTAACATCGGTTTTAGGGAGAAATCTCCCAACTTTCTGTTGTGCGTTTGGAACAGGAAGTGAAGAAAAACCCACAAAACAGGACACAGAAAGCAAAACAGAAAACTTGACTAGGGCATCAACTATTGCCTACCCTATCAACACGTAACTTAAAAAGGTGGTTGTAACGTCTGAAGGTTTTTTTTTTTTTTTTTAACCTTCATGCATTCTGTGCAACTTTCCCCTCAGTCCCCCCTAATACTTACATAAGCCTGATCTCGATCCTCTCCCGGGTGATTGGCTGAGATGCAGCAGCAGGAGCCATTGGCTCCTGTCAATCACAGCCAGCAAAGGAAGGAGTTTAACTGCGCTCTCCATTTATTACGCTCGCAGAGATCCAGCACCCGGCAAGGGGAGGGGCCCAGAGCACCAGGAAGGGGACCCGAGAAGAGGAGGATTGGGGCTGCTCTGTGCAAAACCACTGTACAGAGCAGGCAAGTATGACATGTTTGTTGATTTGATTTAATAATAAAAAAAATCTTTACAATCACTAAAAACAGAATTCATCAATAGCCCACTACTAGCAAGCATGAACAGAATTACCATGATCCATTTCTGTCAACTAACCTTAAAGTCATTCTCTTTGGCAAAATCAACAATCAGTGATCTTCTGTCTCTGGTTGTATTTGTGGCATCAAAGACCTGGAACACACAGCCCAATTAGTTATGTGACATTTAAAAACAGCTACACAAAAGGGAAAGAATGAAGAGAACCAGAACTTACAGCAATCTGTCCACCTTCCTCTTTCAGGTAGGATTTCACATCTACTAAAGCGGCTAAGGCACAATGTCTGGTCAAAAGATAAATATTAAAAAAAAATTAATTAAAAAAATAAAGAACAAAAAAAGGAACAAGTAACACTGCCTAGGGACAATCTCTTAACATAGACCGACAATGACATTACTGTGGCCCGAAGCAGGTAGGAAGATCACCAACCTTCTAATATTCATGGCTTCTTGGTTGTCAGATCGGAAAAAGTCAAAAGAACTAAATTCTCTTACAGCTTCACGTCTGTACTCCCCAACATTGAACACTGCAAAATCAGAAGAAATTGGTATGCATTGTTAATAGATTCAGTACAGAAAAGGTTACAAGTGTTATAATCCAAGTTTCAGGTGCCCATATCATGCTGTCATTTTCATCAAACAATAGTTTAAAAATAATTGTCAATGGGGAAAAGATAAAAGTGACACAAAACATGGAGTACAGTTGTTTAAAAGTCCCCCAACAACTTAAAAAAACTCAAACTTTGATAGCAATAATTCTCATAACTCTTATTAACCCAACCTATGCTTTGCCTCTGCAGGGTGTAGCAACAGGTTTGCATTAGTGCCCCATTCCTTCACTCCCCTGTTGCTGCATTCAACTGCCTGCAGCAAAGAAATATTTCTGCATCCAAGTACCAACACTTAAATATGAGAGTTCATACCCCTCTGTGTAAACTACAACCTGAGCAGCTCCAGCTTACACAGGGTGGCTGTTCCTGCTCCAAGCAGCTGAACAGAGCAGCGGGGGGAGTATGTGCTGCTAGTGACTGGGAAATACGGTGAATGTGTAACGCTGCCCTGCATTGGCAAAGCAAAGGTTCATTTCTGTGTCATAAATTGGCTACAGTGAACTGTATTAGAATTGCAAAAATATTAATTTGCATAATGAGCTATTTAAAAGCACTAAAAAGGCTTATAACTTGGTAAGCACTATTCATGCACTCCTGAGCATTTTTACTCATAATCATAGCATGCCTATGCAACTCATTACTAATGTTTAGGTCTGGCTCACACCACAATTTGTGCTGCCCGGGTGCCTTTCTGCATGACTGTTTTTGATGCGTTCGTATGTTATTTACCCTCTCATCTCAATTGAGGACATGTGCGTTTTGGTGTGTTTGATGCATTTTGCCGCATTCCATATAAAATAAAATTGGAACATGTTCTAATTTTGTTGAATGCACTACACTGGTGTGAACTAGGGCCATTGGAATCTATGTTAAACACTCTCCTTACGTTTTTGATGCCGAATAAAAAATGCACTGAACTGCATCTGGTGTGAATCAACCCCTATTAGTAAATAGTTAAAGTCTCTGTACAAAAAATAAAAAAAAATAATTACACTAAATTCTAGAACAAAGCTGAGAAAGGCAAAAAAACTATTTTGTCTTAAGAGCTTATGCATATAGCCAATTAGGGTAGTTCACTGCACAGATCATCAAATTTTTATGCCATGTACAGCCAGGTGTGTTTTTGATCAACTACGGACAGAAGTCTGTAAAAATCAATGACGGGCTGATGTTTGCCCATTGAGCGATTAGCTGCAGTAAAGAATGACTGTGCCCCCCATGACAGTTTGCACATCGATCCTTGTGGGATTACATGCAAACAGCCGCCCTAAAGACGCAATGTAGAAAACAAAGAGCTGCTAACACTGCTATAGGCGAGTGAATGGATCTTTCCGTGGGGTGAAAGGAGCAGAGGAAGGTATATTGAAGAACAAAAAACGCAGCTCACCTTTTGTAGGTACTCCGCTCCAGTTGAGGTAACGCGTCAGCTTCTTGGATATGTAAGTCTTCCCCCTGGCTGGTAGTCCAACCATTACAATCACAGTTGGGGAGTTCGCAAGCTGAGGTCCACCAACTGAAAAAGAAGTAGAAAAAAAAAAACATCCATAAGTTTCAAGTGCATATAAATGTATATTTGCAATAACAGGGTGGTAATGTGCAAACATGAAGCCCATGATGGTAAAACTTATTGCTGCCAACTGTACAATAAGACAACGAGCTGCTCCACTGGGTTTGAGAATCAGCTGACTAAACTCCTGGCGAGGATATTTAAAAAAAAAAAAAAAAAAAAAAAAAAATGTAAGAACTATTGACTTAGCTATTGGGACAGATAATTGGTTTATCCCAGACAGCACATGTCATCCATTCTATGCCAGCATGTTGGCACCAATCAACATTCCTGGCGCATTTGATTAACACAAACAAAAGAAGGGTGGTCAGCAACAAGCAGTGTTCAGGGAAACCGTTCCTACTACCTTTGTCTCCTAATTACATAGTTCACAGCTTCATGAGTCACTGGTTTTCATTAAGACGTGATAGTCATGTTAATAAATTCTAGTTTGGTTTGTAATTATGTAACAATGTCTATAAATAGGTCACACCTATTTTTAGAAATTGTCACATAATTACAAAGCAAACTAGGCCCTACAAGAAAATATAAAAAAAGTATCACTTTACAACTTTACTCACAGATCTGATAAAAATACATTTTTAGTACAAGTTATGTAAAACTAACTAAAGTTATGTAAACAGGTTATTTGTAAAAAAAAAAAAAAAAAAAAACAACCCACACACCCCTTTCAGCCTAGGTTTACACTAGATGCAGTGCAAATTCAGAACTGCATCTAAAATCGCAACCCGTCCACGTGAACCGTTTGCGGAGTGTATGTTAAGTTAACGACATCCCACAATCGGTTTTGCAAAACACAGCGTGATCGGATTTTGGTGCGGTCAAAAAAATATGAACCATACAAATCCATGGCACCCCAGAGACACTGCATGCAATTCACACAGGAATGTAGTGCGATCCCTGTACAAAATACATGCAGAGTCTGCCCCGCAGCAGTGTGAACCCGGGCTATAAAGGGGCTATTGAGATTGTAAAATAAGTTTCTGTTTTATCTCAGGAACACATAACATTAGGACTGAAGACAAAGAAGCCCCATTGATCCGACTTTTCTCCCTTCCTTTTGTGTGTTAATTAGATCTGTCCAGCTAATTACAATGAAAGTCTTCCCAAAGTATCCCACTCATAGCCCCAGGCATAAAAAACCTAGCAGGTGCAGATAATACATCTCCAGTAAACCACCCAGCCGTAAGCCACAAGCCAAACCTTCAATTGCAACCTAAAAGGACATGTTGAGACTCCTTTCCTAGACAAATGGTCAACTCCAGAAATTGTCAAAAAAGTGACACCCCCCAATGACAATAATTTTTATTTCTCCCCCATACAACACAAAATGATGTTGAAAATGAGAGCAAAATAATTGTTACCCAACTTACTATTGAGTAGCCCATGCATTTCTTCCAATCTGGTGAATAAAACTGGTCTGATAGCCAAGTGAGAAGGACGACGTCGGGCAGCTCAGACTAATATTCACTAGACTGGGGCAGGATGATCATCATGCATCAAGAATTAGCATATAATCTGATAATAGGCTAGTGGATATAAGCCTGTCACCCAGGGCTCAAGTCTTGCGGGAACGCATGGGAACGGAGTTCCTGTACTTTTTCCACAACAGGAACTCAGTTCCCGTTAGCAGCCGTGTCCTGCAAGACTTTGAAGTATGCGAGCTGTGTGGCAGGTACTTCACCAGCAGCTGCCGACACAGCTCGCAATAGTAAGTGCCGCACACCTGACCATTCAGGCATTGTCAGTAGGGGGCCCCATGACAGCTTCCTCTTCAATCTACCTGTCAATCACAGATAGCTGACGGGTAGATCAGGTCCCTGCTGCTAAGAGATTGTGTTTAGTCAGACCTCTCATGATGCGCCCCTCCCCGCCGGCCCCTCCTGATTTTCTGTCTCCTCATCTCCCCCCCAGTCTCCTGCATACTTGCTCTGTGTGTCCCGCTGAATCCCCCCCTCCTCTATCTTCAGTGCCATATGATGAAAGAAACCCAGAGGAGGAGGAGCACAGCTATTCTGTTCACAGGACATGCAGGGAGAGAGGTGAGCTGAGGGAGGAACATCAGTTTGGGGTGGTAAGCTGAGCACAATACCTGGCAAAGTTTAATGCCAGGAGGGAAGTTTATGTGGAAATATGTGAAGGGTTGGAATAGCAGCGAGTGTGTGTTGGAGCCCTGCAGAGTTTGCAGCCCCCCAAGCTAACATACAGTGGTGTGAAAAAGTGTTTGCCCCCTTCATCATTTCCTGTTCCTTTGCATGTTTGTCACACTTAAGTGTTTCGGACCATCAAACCAATTTAAACAATAGTCAAGGACAACACAAGTAAACACAAAATGCAATTTGTAAATGAAGGTGTTTATTATTAAAGGTGAAAAAAAATCCAAACCATCATGGCCCTGTGTGAAAAAGTGATTGCCCCCCTTGTTAAAACATACTATAACTGTGGTTGTCCACACCTGAGTTCAATTTCTCTAGCCACACCCAGGCCTGATTATTGCCACACCTGTTCACAATCAAGGCATCACTTAAATAGGAGCTGCTTGACACAGTAAGGTCCACCAGAAGATCCTTAAAAGCTACACATCATGCCGAGACCCAAAGAAATTCAGGAACAATTGAGAAAGAAAGTAATTGAGATCTATCAGTCTGGAAAGGGTTATAAAGCCATTTCCAAAGCTTTGGGAATCCAGCGAACCACAGTGAGAGCCATTATCCACAAATGGCGAAGACATGGAACAGTGGTGAACCTTCCCAGGAGTGGCCGGCCGCCCAAAATTACCCAAGAGCGCAGCGACGACTCATCCAAGAGGTCACAAAAGACCCCACAACAACGTCCAAGGAACTGCAGGCCTCACTTGCCTCAGTTAAGGTCAGCGTTCATGCCTCCACCATCAGGAAAAGACTGGGCAAAAATGGCCTGCATGGCAGAGTTCCAAGGAGAAAACCACTGCTGAGCAAAAAGAACATCAAAGCTCGTCTCAATTTCTCCACAACACATCTTGATGATCCCCAAGACTTTTGGGACAACATTCTGTGGACCGATGAGACAAAAGTGGAACTCTTTGGAAGGTGTGTGTCCAAGTATATCTGGCGTAGAAGGAACACTGCATTTCAGAAAAAGAACATTATACCAACAGTAAAATATGGTGGTGGTAGTGTGATGGTCTGGGGCTGTTTTGCTGCTTCAGGACCTGGAAGACTTGCCGTGATAAAAGGAACTATGAATTCTGCTGTCTACCAAGAGAACCTGAAGGAGAATGTCCGACCATCTGTTCGTGTACTCAAGCTGAAACGAACTTGGGTTCTGCAGCAGGACAATGATCCTAAACACACCAGCAAGTCCACCACCGAATGGCTGAAGAAAAACAAAATGAAGACTTTGGAGTGGCCTAGCCAAAGTCCTGACCTGAATCCTATTGAGATGTTGTGGTATGACCTTAAAAAGGCCGTTCATGCTCGAAAACCCTCTAATGTAACTGAATTAGGACAATTCTGCAAAGATGAGTGGGCCAAAATTCCTCCAGGACGCTGTAAAAGCCTCATTGCACGTTATCGCAAACGCTTGGTTGCAGTTGTTGCTGCTAAGGGTGGCCCAACCAGTTATTAGGTTTAGGGGGCAATCACTTTTTCACACAGGGCCATGATGGTTTGGATTTTTTTTCACCTTTAATAATAAACACCTTAATTTACAAATTGCATTTTGTGTTTACTTGTGTTGTCCTTGACTATTATTTAAATTGGTTTGATGTTCCGAAACACTTAAGTGTGACAAACATGCAAAGGAACAGGAAATGAGGAAGGGGGCAAACACTTTTTCACACCACTGTACATCTCCTAAGCAGGAACACATCACTATCTCCCCAAGAATTCTGTCCAGATAATGTGCAGTTCATTTATGACCTTTCCGTTTAACCCTGTGTTATCCAAACTCTGTTCAATGAAAAGTGTAAACTCACCACAGAAACACTCTATATACAAAATAACATTCCCCAATAAAGATCAGAACATGATGTTCACATTTGCATGGAAGCACAATTGAATGAATGCTGATTATTCAGAGAATTACCGTATTTATGTTTATTGAGGATTGTTTTTTTTATGTACCAACAGTTAAGCTTCATACACACAATACGAAAATTGGATGAAAAATACCACTTTTGAAGCGTTCGTGCATATGAGTGTATCATTTTTTTTTTTTTTTTTGGTGGGGGAGTGGATCTTGGGTGGGAGTTCCCACACTTTTTTCCCCAGGACTTGACCCCTGCTGTCACCCATAACTCGTGTGAATGACAAAAGGAGGAGGGTGGTTTAAGTCGTTCGGTGAGAAGTAGACGGGTGTCATGGCTGCACACCAACAACTAATAGGCATATTATCAACACGACTGTTGGGTCTATTTAGCTTAATAAAACTGTCTGAATGCAGCCAGACCCAAAATCTTGCTAAAAAGTGTCAACTAGAGAATGAAATGAGTAATCTAGGAGTCACGGGAGAAAGCTCTTCTTGATGACTCTTTGGATGGCCATGAGTAGATGGAGGTTTCACCAGGACAAGGTGCATTAAGACATCTGTCCATCCTCCAATTAGTTGCACATTGCTGGGACTAATAGCAACCTTCTTACTAATGCAACCATTAGAGGTGCTCATTAATCGGGCCTCTTTATGGCCCAAATACCATGCTAGAATCAGCTGATATGCAGTAATTGAAGGTTGACCGCACTACATTATTACAGAAAGTATAAACTTTATTGGATAAAATCCATGAAAGTCCATCTACAGAACAAGCACAGATCCCAAGTATAGGCCAATAGCAGGTAAATGTTAACGCAGGAAGCGCTTAGTCATAAGGTTATGACAACAAAAGTTTATATTTTACGTAATATCACAGTAGGGCTGAAACAACTAATCGATTATGAAATGAATCGATTACTATTTTCATAATCGATCAGCCAGTAACATAATGGGGTAAAAAAAAAAAAAAAAAAAAATATGAGCCCTTTATAGTACAAAAGGAGCAAATAATCGCTACTGTAAATATTACTCACAGTTCTAAAGTAAAAAAATTAACCCCTACGGTAGTGATTATCTGCTTTTTTTTTTTTTGTACTGTAAAGGGTTATGTTACTAAACGTCTCAGGCCTGGTTCACACCTATGTGTTTTTATTGCTTTTCGCACAAACGCACTACAGTTCATTTACATGGTTTCCTATGGGACATGTTCACATCTCTCTTTTTTTAATGCAAAACTCTGCTTTTTTTGGTTCAATATACTTCAATGGAGAAGCTGCAGAAAAGCATGTAATGTGTTTTTGCAGCAATTTGTGTTTTTTAATCTGCCCAACAATTAATTGGACAAAAAAAAATAAAAAAGTATATCTCTTCTGTCTGTTATTCTCAGAGTGGATTAAATATTTTGCTCCCTAACCATATAGTTGGTTCTTTATATTTACCACTTCATATAGATATTTAAGAATAAATTGCCTTTTTTTTTTTTTTTTTTTTTAACTACATATTAACTAAATTATACACCACACTTTTTTTAAGGCTATTAACCGATTATTCAAAACAATAAATCGGCCAACTAAATTGATTATGAAAATAATCGTTAGTTGCAGCCCTATATCAGAGTGAGTTCAACCTATAATTTATGCCTATGTGGAGTGCCACGATCACGGATCAGAGGGCACATGATTGTGCGGTGTAGGGGCTTACATTGGAAGAGCTCACCTGGCATGATATTTGATCTACAGCTTTGGATATTTCTAGAATCAGCAGCATCCCTTGCTTATATCAGGACATTTTTAGAAAGCACTTGCTTCTCCCATCTATGGAGGAGATTTACTAAAACTGGTGCAGCTGTGCATAGTAAGCAACCATGTCGTAAATGTTAGGGATGCACCGATACCATTTTTTATTTTTTTGCGAGTACCGATACTTGTGCTTAAGTACTCACTGATACAAAATGAATTGGCTCAAATCGCACATGATTTGAACAGAAATGGGAGTACGATTCCTGTCCAACTTGCATAAGGTTTCCCGCACTGCTCCTGTGTGAACCCAGTCTGAAGTCACCATGACAAGCCTAGGTTCACACAGGAGCGGCAGGGGAAACTGCAATTCAGACAGGAATCGCACCCCATGCGATTTGCATCAGTGCAAACCTATTTGTTGCCAAAGCTTAATTGGACAAGGTGAAGTAAGAAGCAGATTGGTTACTATATGCACAGCTCCATCAGTGAAATCCCCCCCCCCCCCCCCATTTGTAGAAAAAGGGAAACATTTGCCATCACACACACCCACACAATTCAGAATGGATCGATTATCTAGGATTCAACCATCTGCTGAGTCACTCTTCATTCATGTACTGTCACCTATAATGTTGCTGCAAGTGACACAGCTGTCAGCGTCTGGAGAGTGGAAGCCACATCCATTCTAATTAATGCTCTGCATTGATCACACATCGAGAGCGATTTTTGTCCTCCATTTCCGAAAAGGTGCAATGGCCCACCAAAAAAAAAAAAAAAAAAAAAATAATAACACACACACACACACACAAAACACACACACACACTAGCGCATTTAAAGACCCTGACCATGTTCAATTACACTTGACAAAATACAGTATATAGCACATTGGTTTTGCCATTATTGCTCTGCTGTGCATCGCTATGTAGAACGGCTGGTGTTCAGCACAAGCAGAAGAGTGCAATGTTTGTCCAATACCTCCAGCTTCCTTTCAGTGATAAAACAGCTGGCATCAAACAGAACATGCCAGCATGCTTAGTCACGGGATCCGTGGAGTGGATTGAAGAGGACAAATATCTGACGCAGCCATTTACATAGGTAAAATATGTAGCTGGCGAGAAGAAAGCCGGGGTTTATGTAGGCAAAAACAAAACCGGATACACCACCGACATCTAAAGTCAACATAGATCAGTTTCCATGCAAAGCACTCTTTTATTAGCTTGTAATAACCAAAATAAAAAGGACGTGGTGGCACGTAGACTGGAGTATAGACTATTCCTAATCCCAAATGAACCTTCACAGAGGACGCCGCCTAAATGACTTTAGGATTACTAATCCGGACAAAATGTCTACCTGCCAAATTTGACTTCTACCGGACATCATTCAGCTACACGTGATACAGGATTAGCTTCTCATCACTACCTGACTTCAAAAATAACACTGATGCAAAAATCTACCATTAATGCCCCTTCGTTTACCGCTTCAGAGATCGTTGTGCTGACCCCCTTGGCCTGCGAGTATAGAAATATAATGGCCAATGTTAGTGTCCCAGATCCTGACTTTTATACTTATGGAGCTGCAGCCAAACTTTTTTCTGTTTTCTAACAAATTTTCTAGCGCGGTTTTTCTTTTTCTTATCTATTTTATACTTATGGAGCCACTGACCTGGAACAAGCATGCAGTCTGTGAAGTGGGCAAAAAATACATAGTCAGCTGCTTATGCCAACTTATGAGGAAAGCCCTGAAGAATGTACATGAAAGAACAAATCAGCAGTGACAGCTCCTAGAAGTCTATCCTAACAGGATTCTTTGTTTGGTGCCCCCACCACCCATTTTGCACCATCTTTGCCATTCTGAAGCGTCCCTCCAACCACTTTGCATAAATGATATCTACCAAATATGCTGCAGAAATCTCCCTCCAATGAATCTGGCTGCAGCCATTTTAATTGTGGGCAGCTGAAGCTGCTGCCTGTTCACTTCCCGAATTTGCACAGAGGCACACCTCCAGCTCTGCAGCTCTCATTGGCCCTCTTATGACTCATCCCCCTTCCCTTTCTGGCAAACTCAGTGAGTGCTGTGCATGATGTGATAAGCCTAGGCTTTTTACCAGACAAGAAACAGGAAGTCGGCTGGATAAGCTATTTACTGGCAAAAAAAAAAAAAAATTACTTTCCAAAGTTAAAAACAACAAGGGCAGAAGAATAGATGGAAAGTTTTTTTTTTTTTTTTTTTATTAATTATTTTTTTTTAATGACTGAAGTTCCGCTTTAAAGTTTTGGTATGTCTTGGGAAGCAGGTTGGAAGCTATGAACCAAGAGCTCCATCCCTAGCACAACCACATATCAGGATCAGCAAAAAAAAAAAAAAAAAAAAAAAAAAAAAAACCACACACATTGAATTCTCTTTTTGCACAAAGTGCCAGAACTGGACAAGAACCAGTAAATGAGAAGAATGGTGAAGATTAAAAACGGAACATCAGTACTATAGAGAGACAAAATGATCTGCTAAATAATAATCCCGAAATGACAAGACTGAGCAATCAATGGTTAATTACTCTCTGAAGTGTCATAGGAAAGTCACTGAATCTTAATAATACGTCACCGCCAATTAAAACCTATGACAGCAGCACTGGCCTACATTTTCTGACATTATAAACAAACAGCAGTAATAAATTATATATATATATATATATATATATATATATATTTGTTTTTTTTTTTTTTTTTTTTTTTTTTTTTTTTTTTATTTAATATTATTCTTTTTTGGATAAAAGGTATAGAAGGGTTAAAACCCCCCACCAGGTTAATTTTCTGTAGTGTGCAAATTTCTATTCACTCTCCTGAAAGGGAATTCCCCAACTCAGTGTCCCCATAGGAAGACTTTCCTCACCTCTTGGTTTTGGGGACAAACGCCAACACTTTGGATTTCCACTCACATTCAGTAACAAAGACCACCAAAAAATAAATAAAAGGGGTGAACCTCCTCAATGGGGAGGGGATACACAGACAGCAGATCTTGCATCCCCCCCTATGCTTGAAGACACAGCTACGGCCTTTTACACACGGGCACTAAAGCATCACTATTTTTGGCATTTTTTTACTGATCTAAATGCAGCCCATTGTTTTTAATGGGCTTGTACTCACAGATTTTTTTTTTTTTTTTTTTTATTTATTTATTTATACACAGCACAAATTTACACATCTGTGTTGCCGGGCAGAATTTGAAATGCGCACATACACTAATATATACATATATATATATATACATATATATATATATATATATATATATATATATATATATATATATATATATATATATATATATATATATATCTCCCAAGAAAAGCCAGAAAAATTTCTACGCATGCACATATATTATACAGCTATTCTGCAGGAATAAGTAATCCTCCTCCTCCTACTGGGACATTTACACCCCCCTCCTCCCCCTCCTCAGTGAATAGATGGAGGAGATCAGGAATGTCTGAGTCACCAGCTGATCAGTGGCATTGATGCTTCTTCCATCACCATCTCCTCCCCCCAATCAGTATGGGCACAGCTGATGTGACAACACAAAGCTCCCCATCCCCGAGATGTAATCCGGGGTCACCCCTCTCCTAATCCTCCATCCCACTGGAGGAGCTCTATACAGGTGAACGAATGTCTTCGTCCTGCACACCCTCACTTACAGCATACTGTGACGTAAATAGTCGGGCAGTGCCATCCTGCCGCTCGCTCTGTATGCCGGTTACGTACATCGCAATGACGACAGCGGGCGGTGTGCTGCATACTGATCCGCCGAGCGATCTCCCTGCTATTCCGGATTATACAGCGGTGATTGGAGGGGATTACCGGGCCAATCTTCCACCAGATCCCCCTCCCCGGTACACCGATCACCCCCTCCACACCGATCACCCCACCCCTCCCCGGTACACCGATCACCCCCTCCACACCGATCACCCCACCCCTCCCCGGTACACCGATCACCCCCTCCACACCGATCACCCCACCCCTCCCCGGTACACCGATCACCCCACCCCTCCATTCCACACAGGTCCTCCTACCATTGATGGACATGGTGGGCGCCTCATCCTTGGGCAGCCAAATCTTCTTCATCCGGTTTTGCATGAGCTCCATAGGCATAATCCCGGTGTAGTATCCTGGTGTAGAGATGAACGATGCGGTGTCTATGGGGTGATCAGTACAGGGCGCACATGGCCGGCACGGCTCTTCTATAGATGATAACAGTGATGATGTGTGCGGTGCGGGTAGCGGTAGTCCCCTGTGATTGGTCGGTTGCTGAGTTCTCTCTCTCTCGGTGTCTCTTCCAGTAAATGATGAGGACACGAGCTCCGCTCGCTGTAAAAAATGCCAACCGGCAAAGGAGAAACGTGATCCCCGCGACGTCACCCGCCCACTTTCTTCACCTGCTGCTCGGTGCTGCCCACTAGCGGCCAAATCACACAAGTACACGGCGAAGGTAGCGCTGCGCGCTGCACCCTGCACGTATCCTTTAACCCCTTACAGGCTGGAGGAGGAGGATGGGGGAAGGGGCTTCCCAAATTCTCTGGCTTCTCAAATAGCACCGCTGTGTGTGGTTCATGATTTCTTATAACTGTCTACACAGGTTTCCTTATAATAACAAGGCGGGGCACTTCACAATGTATCCCAAAAATAAGAGGATAAAGCACCATACACACGATCGGAAAATCGGACAAAAAATACCACTTTCAGAGCGATCGGACAATAATCTGATCCTTAGTATGCAGCTTTTATGGGCCAATTACAACAGTTTATCTGGAATTATGGCTCGTATACACGATCAGAAAATCGTACGAAAAATACCACTTTGGAAGCGATCGTGCGATAATCTGATAGTACACAGATTTCGAGAGCCGATCACAACAATTTGTACTACATTTTCCGATGGGACAAACACAAAAATGTTTCTCGTATAATACCAGATCGTACGATTTTCATTTAATCAGTACAGCTGTCGTTCAAAAATACAATACAAATACATCACAACGCAGGACATCACTTCCCATTTTTATTCTGTCATACGGGGAATTCTCATAACTTTAGTAAACTCTTCAGTTTCTATATGAGATTAGCATGGAAAAAAAAAAAAACAGACAATCCTTTTTCCGATAAACTCATTGTGTGCATTATCCGACAAGACAAACATGAACATTTTTCTGGTGCAATTTTTGTTGAACCACTTGTCGCCCACCCATCATCAAATGACGGAGGGGCTGTGCCACTATCGTTCTGCGTGGAAGTCATATGACGTTGCCGCTCGCTAACGGCCACTCTCGCACATCCGCTGGTCACATGTAAATGCAGAGATGCCGGTAATGGTATCTCATGGCCTCACACTGACAGAGTGTGTGGCGAGGAGTGCCAAACAGCTGCATCTCCTCGCAGGGGACACCAAGACAAGGCAATCAGGGCACTGATCATCAGTGCCCTGATTACAGTAAAGCGCCAGCAGTACCCAATCATTGCCACTGATCAGTGCCACCAATAAGTGCCCATCACTGCTACCAAACAGTGCCCATTAGTGATGCCAGTCAGTGTTGCCTTTCAGTGCCCATTAGTGCTGCCCATAAATGCCTATCAATGCCCATCAGTAAAGCGCCAGCAGTACCCAATCATTGCCACTGATCAGTGCCACCAATAAGTGCCCATCACTGCTACCAAACAGTGCCCATTAGTGATGCCAGTCAGTGTTGCCTTTCAGTGCCCATTAGTGCTGCCCATTAATGCCTATCAATGCCCATCAGTGCATCAGTAAAGTGCCAGCAGTACCCAATCATTGCTACTGATCAGTGCCACCAATAAGTGCCCATCACTGCTACCAAACAGTGCCCATTAGTGATGCCAGTCAGTGTTGCTTTTCAGTGCCCATTAGTGCTGCCCATTAATGCCTATCAATGCCCATCAGTGCATCAGTAAAAAGCCAGCAGTACCCAATCATTGCCACCGATCAGTGCCCATCAGTGCCACCAATAAGTGCCCATCACTGCTACCAAACAGTGCCCATTAGTGATGCCAGTCAGTGTTGCCTATCAGTCCCCACTAGTGCTGCCTATCAGTGTCCATCAGTGCCACCTATTAGTGCCCATAAGTGTGGCGTATTAGTGCATCCTTCTCAGTGCCCATAAGTGCTGCCTCATCAGTGCCCACAAGTGCCACCTCATCAGTGCCATCAGTGCAGCCTCATCAGTACACATCAGTGAAGGAGAAAAATTACTTATTTACAAAATTTACTGACAGAAACTAAGAAATGCTTTTTTTTTTGTCAAAATTTTCTGTCTTTTTTTTGTAAAAAAATAAAAAAAAACAGCAGCAATTAAATACCACCAAAAGAAAGCTCTATTTGTGTGAAGAAAATTGTAAAAATGCGATATGGTTACTGTGTAGCATGACCGCGCAATTGTCATTCAAAGTGCGACAGCTCTGAAAGCTGAAAAATGGCCTGGGCAGGAAGGGGGTGAAAGTGGCCATTATTGAAGTGGTTAATCAGTACAGTATTCATCTGGAAAAAAAAAATTTGGAAAAGAAAGACTACGTATGCTCAGAAACGAAAGAATACATGACATCACTTCCAAAGTTGTATTCTGTCATATGAGAATTTTTGTAACTTTAGTATCCTCTTGATTTTCCATATGAGACTAGCATGCAAAAAAAAAAAAAAAACCAGATGATCATTCGTCCGATAATCTCATCGCGTGTACTAGACTTTTAGACTTTAGTCCTCATTTCAGGACAGGAGGCAGAGCCAGGAAAACCATCGCTTCCAGCCAGAAACCTCCGCTGTGTAGAGCAGATCCAGTCTAATACAGAGGGAATATTCACAGTGCGATAATAATCAAATACTAATATAATAAGAAGATAATGATGAGCCACGTCTGGTACCCAATACCACGTTACCAAAGGCTGTATTGATGAACCTCTTCCTACCTATACTGTAGTCTTCTATTCTAATTCAAAACGTAATAAAAAAAAATAATAAAGCAATAAATAATAATGAGCCATCTAGAGAGGTGATTGTATAAAGTGATATTTATATTCTAAGTGGCCTGATGAGGTGTACAGATCGGTAGATGGGATCTCTATCTTGTTCATGCATTTCACACCTCTATACAGGCAAACAACTTTGTAACCACAAATGTCAGCTGATATTACTCATTCACTGATCATCACTGATCGCTGATAATGTTCACAATCCACTTTCAGCGCACAATCTGACATGTCAAATCATAGTCTATTGCCGGTGTCCTGTCATATTGTGTCCCCCCATCGGAAAGTGTCTGCTGTGTACTGCGCATGCGCAGTACACAGGACAAGCAGATTCCGAAAACAGCCGAAGATGAACGGCGCCTGCGCCGTGAGTCCAGGCTCAAGCCCCACCATCCAAGTGGACATGGATAAAAAAGAGCCGAGCGCAGCGAGCCCGTGCCCGAAGCGTGGCGAGGGAAGCGATCCCACGAGGGGCCCTCTAACTTTGTGCAGCCCTATGTCCACTTGGATGGTGGGGCTTGCACCTCGACTCACGGCGCAGGCGCCGTTCATCTTCGGAGATTTTCCAAAACTCCTTCTGCTCCATACTGCGCATGCGCTGCGCAGTAAGGGGCGGACAATTTATGATAGCTGGACTATTGGTGACAGAACACCGGCAACGGCACTGTACTAATCGGTGCAACGCTGACTTTTGTGGCGCCACACCCATTTCCAAAAGTAGTTTCTGCACTACTTTTGGTGACTTCAATAGAAATCCGTGCATGAACCTGCACTGATGTCTTTCAAATAACCCCTGAAATGGCACTGAAATGTTGAAAGGGTTTGAAATCGTGTGAGTTCAGCTGAAGTCGCATGATTTCAAAGCCACGTTCAGTGTGAGCGAGGGCTAAGCTGGCCATACACTATACAATCTAATGCCGGCCATATGGATCGGCCAGTCCAGTAGGAATCAGCCGAATTTCGATCCATGTATGGGCAGGGAGGTTGTACAGAAGTCAATCTGCTGAGCCCTTTCTGATTTTCCCATCTCAATCATCATCACTAGCTGTAGCCTGCAGCACTGATCAGTGTATTCTGATGGTGGGGGGAGGTCTCCCTGCTGTCAGTATACAATAGCTCAGCGGGGGAGGATTCCCCATATGTGGATCAGGGAATTGAGTCACTGTTTTTTTTTCCTTTAAGCCTGGGGGAAGAACAAAAAAAATGACTCATCTATGGTCTGCCAAAGACCCCATACACACTATTAGATATTCTGCAGATTTTTGTCTTCAGACCAAAACCATGTAATATGAGGTCAAACCTTAAAGTGGTGTTCCGGCTGTTTATTTTTTTATTTAAAGTCAGCAGCTACAAACACTGTAGCTGCTGACTTTTAATAAGGACACTTACCTGTCCAGCGATCCCGCGATGTCGGCCGCCCAAGGCCGATCCGTCCATCGGATCGGCTGCTGGCACCTCCATCTTAACAGAGGGAAACAGGCAATGGAGCCTTGCGGCTTCACTGCCCGTTTCCTACTGCGCAGGCGTGAGTCGCGCAGCGCTTTGTGAATGGCTCAGTTGTGTTCTGGGACACACACATGTCCCAGAAGGCAATGGGGCCGCTCACTGAAGAGGAGGAAGCGCCGCAGACTAGGAAGAGGCAGATTAGGAAGACTGCCTAGCAACAGCGGTTTCAGGTAAGTAAAAAAGTAAAAAAAAAAAAAAAATTTAATTTTTATTTTTTATTTTTTTAACCACTTGCCTACCAGGCACCAACACCCCCCTCCCATCCAGACCAATTTTCAGCTTTCGGTGCTCTCACGCTTTGACTGACAATTACTCAGTCATGCAACACTGTACCCAAATGAATTTTTTGTCCTTTTTTTCCCACAAATAGAGCTTTCTTTTGGTGGTATTTGATCACCTCTGGGTTTTTTATTTTTTGCGCTATAATTGAAAAAAGACCGAAAATTTTGAAAAAAAACGCATTTTTCTTTGTTTCTGTGATAAAATTTAGCAAATTATTAATTTTTCTTCATAAATTTTGGCCACAATTTATACTGCCACATATCTTTGGTAAAAATAACCCAAATTAGTGGATATTATTTGGCCTTTGTGAAAGTTACAGACTCTACAAACTGTGGTGCGAATCATACAAAATTGATCACATCTGATGTACTGGTGGCCTATCTCATTTCTTGTGACCCGAACAAACCAGGAAAGAACAAATACCCCCCAAATGACCCCTTTTTTTGAAAGTAGACATTCCAAGGTATTTAGTAAGAGGCGTGGTGAGCTTTTTGATGTTGTCATTTTTTCCCACAATTCTTTGCAAAATGAATTATTTTTTTATTTTTTATTTTTTTTCTACAAAATTGTCATTGTAATAGGTTATTTCTCTCACATGGCATGTGTATACCACAAATGACACCCCAAAATAAATTCTGCTACTCCTCCTGATTATTACGATACCACATATGTGGGACTTTTCCACAGCCTGGCCACATAGAGAGGCCCAACATGCAGGGAGCGCCATCACGTGTTCTGGGAGCATAAATTACACATCTAAATTGTTGACTACCTATTACACTTTTGAAGGCCCTGGAGCACCAGGACAATGACACGTGACACTGACGTGGCACTGATGACACGTGACACTGACGTGGCACTGATGACACTGACGTGGCACTGATGACACGTGACACTGACGTGGCACTGATGACACTGACGTGGCACTGATGACACGTGACACTGACGTGGCACTGATGACACTGACGTGGCACTGATGACACGTGACACTGACGTGGCACTGATGACAGATGGTACTAATACGGGGCACTGATGACACGTGACACTGATATGTGGCACTGATGAGAGATGGCACTCATACATGGCACTAATATGTGGCACTGATGCGAGATGGCACTAATACGTGGCACTGATGCGAGATGGCACTAATACGTGGCACTGATGACAGACGGCACTAATACGTGGCACTGATGACACTGATGACAGATGGCACTGATACGTGGCATTGATGACAGGTGACACTGATAACAGATGGCACGTGACACTGACAGGTGGCACTGATGACAGATGGCACTAATATGTGGCACTGATGACAGATGGCACTGATGACAGATGGCACTGGCAGATGGCACTGGGGATGGCACTGGTAGATGGCACTGGGGATGGATCTGGCAGATGGCACTGGGGATGGCACTGGCAGATGGCACTGGCAGATGGCACTGGGGATGGCACTGGCAGATGGCACTGGGGATGGCACTGGCAGATGGCACTGGGGATGGATCTGGCAGATGGCACTGGGGATGGATCTGGCAGATGGCACTGGGGATGGATCTGGCAGATGGCACTGGGGATGGATCTGGCAGATGGCACTGGGGATGGCACTGGGGATGTCACTTTATTTTTTTTTTATTTTTTTTTAAAACTTACGGCGCTGCAGCCGTTCATCTCCCCCTCCTCACACGCTGTCTCTGTGTGAGGAGGAGGAGCGGCGCTGAGAGATGATCTCATATGTTTACATATGAGATCATCTCTCATTGGCCAGGGCGATCGCACTGTAAACGGCCGCTGTTATTGGCCGTTTACAGCGATCTGTGATTGGCCGTGTCCGAGGGACACGGCCAACACAGAATTTCCCTGCTGCGCGCTCGTGAGCGCGCACAGGGAACGAGGAAAGGGGAGGCCGTCATATGACGGCCTCCCGGGATTTGGCATCCGCGCTGTGGCCGTCATTCGGCTACGGCCGGATGCGAAGTGGTTAATAATATTAAAGCATTTTTTTTTTTTGGGTGGCCCTCCACTTTAAGCGTTTCAGTTTGTATACAATCAGGCAGGCCCTTGTACTACATGGTTTTGGTTCACATATTTGCAGTCCGTGGTCCAGTGCGTTTCTGTTCATCCGTTCAGGTGCGATTCAGATGTGATTTTTTTTTTCTGAATTCACGCCTGAACCGGACCCAAAAACGCATGGGACGCTTTTTGAAACCGGGCCGTGGTCGCCCCGGACATATGTGAACCGGCTCCATTGAGAACTGGTCACATTCACGTCATTTTTTTTTTTTTATTATTATACAGGATTTATATAGCGGCAACAGTTTGCGCAGCGCTTAACAAAATGAAGGCAGACATTACAGTCACATAACAATTTGGTACAAGAGGAATCCGAGGGCCCTGCTCATTAGAGCTTACAATGTAAAAAGGGAGGGTCAATCCATACAAGAGGTAATAGCTGTGGGGGATGAGCTGATGGAGGAAGTAAAACAGTGTTATTTAGAAGCAGGATAGGCTTCTTTAAAGAGAAGGGTTTTCAGGGATCGTCTAAAGGTGGATAGATTAGGGGACAGTCGGACAGATTGGGGTATGGAGTTCCAAAGGATGGGAGAAGCTCTGGAGAAATCCTGAAGGCAAGAATGGGAGAAAGTGAATTGTCAATGCGGTTTAAAACGCATCCAATTCACAAATATGTAAACCCAGCCTTAGTTGTATGGCACTTTGATTATTTCGATTATCTGAATGTATTTTTTCCCTGATTGACAATATGAAATCGTTGTGTGTGTGGTCAGTATACAGGAGAATGTACAGTGTATGTCTGATCCCATCAGCACTGTCCTGGGCTTTGATGTGATGATATGACAGTTGTGTCATCCCAGTCCTCAGGACTCCCAGTGATGAGTGTGTGTAATCTGTTACCATGGTGATGGCATTGCTCATTGTCCGCCCGGAGATCCCATCACAGGGAAGGAGTTGGGGATTGTCTCTTCTTCTATTGTAATGTACGGGAAGCGGGGGAGGGGGGTTCAGTTAGAAACAGTTTGATGATGAGCTGTGATTGGTCGGAGAGTATAGAGCAGACAGGTGGTCAGAACCTGGGGACCCCTCCTCAGCCATACAGATGCTGCTCCTCTCTTTATTGACTATGCAGCTCCTCCTGTGTGCTCAGCATGATAATACCCCCCTCCCTCCCCGCCATGTGAAGTAGGCTGGCAGTGAGGGGGGGTTGGCTAACAGGAAGGGTCCTCACCCCGGCCAGAGCTCTGCATGGTTCCCGCACGTCCCTCACGTCCCCCCATTGAGAGGGGGGAGGGGCTCCTCGGTGCTGCCCCTCCCCCTCATCACCCTGCATGGCTTCCCTCAGCATCCTTCCCTCACACAAAGTACAAGTCCCATCACCTCCCTCCCTCCTTCATACACCGCCCTGCATGACTTCTCTCAGTTTGGGTGATGATGGTTCCTCCCAGCAGTGGGGGTCGTCCAGTATCAGGGGGGTGCAATGTTTAAACAGTTACTTTTACTAACCCCCCCTCCCCCATGTCATTAACATTTCACTGACTGTAAGGTGTTGCTAAGCAGTGAGGGAATAAGTATGAGAGGAACTCATCACCAATGTATCGAACTATTATATATATATATATATATATATATATATATATATATATATATATATATATATATATATATATATATATATATATATATATATATATAAAAAACACACACACACACAAAGAGCATATTACCATATCCTATGTCTTATATATTCTATACATAATATATGTAAAATATAAAAATTCATTATACCACATCATATATGTTACATTGTCTATACAAGATATATACAGTATTCACATGCATTATACTATATTATATGTGTTGTATATTGTATAATATATGTGCAATATAGAAATACATTATACAATATCACATTTGTTATATATATATATATATATATATATATATATATATATATATATATATATATTTACAAGTACATTATACCATATCACATGTGTTATATATTCTATAAAATATATGTAAAATATACAAATACATTATTCCTTATCATATATGTTATATATTTTATACATATGTGTAAAATATCCAAATGCATTATACTATAGCTTATGTGTTATATATATTCTATAACATATGTACAATATACAAATACATTATATTATATCGTATGTGTTTTATATATATATATATATATATATATATATATATATATATATATATATATATATATATATATATATATATATATATTCTATAATATATGTACAATATACAAATACATTATATCTTATGTGTTATATATTCTGTAATATATGTAAAATATACAATGCAATATCACATGTGTTGTAGATTCTATAATATATCTTATGTGTTATATATATATTTATATTTATATATATACTGTAATATATGTGCAATATGCAAATACAATATCATATGGGTTATATATTCTATAATATATGTACAATATACAATACATTATTCCTTAATATACATTATATATTCTATACCACATTTGTAAAATATCCAAATACATATACTATATCTTATGTGTAATATATTCTATACGTATACAAATAGATTCTAGCATATCCTACCATATGTATTATAACTTTATACACAATATGTGTGAAATATCCAAATACATTATACTATATTTTATTTGTTATATATTCTATACAGAATATATGTAAAATAGCTACATTATTCCATATCATATGTGTTACAGATTCTATGTCATATACATAAAATACATATACTATATCTTTTGTGTTATATATTCTATACATAATATATGTAAAATGTACAAACACATTATACTATCTACATATTTGTTTTGTATGTGTTTTACTGTAAACTCTATACCATATAGATAAAATATACAAATACATTATAAAATATCATATATTCCATATAGAATTTATGCAAAATGTACACACACATAATACCATATCATATATATTATATACAGGGGCATGCTGTCACCTCAGACAGCTGTTTTTTGCTGCTCACCCCTCCCTTTGTGACCATCCCCCGTCCCATCCCATTGTCACTGCCCCCCTTTGGTTGCCAGAATGCATAGCAAGCAATGATGATGTGTCCTTTCCACCATCCTAGCGACCGATGACTGTGCATCATTGGTTACTGGGATTCAGACAATTTGGACAGATAGCATCATCGTTACTTGTTATAAAGAGGGTCCTGGCAAACCGGCTCAGTAACATTACTGAGTGTATACAGGGTGACATCACTGAGCTGCAGTGAGGATGGAGTGTCTGCTATGGACAGTCTAGCCTTGACGGTGCCACCCACCTCACTCGCCTCATTGGCAGTATGCCCCTGATTATACAACATATATCTATAATATCCAAATGTATATTATGCTTCTCAGGTATTGTGCAGATTCCCTCTAAAGACCATGTTAGTTAAAGTGGAGTTCCACCCAATTTTGAGAGGCGGTCTTAAAGGAAAGACCACCTCACCACCCCTCGTTTTTGGATATTTAAATAATTTTTTTCTTGCTCTAGTACCTTTTTTGGAAGTACTAAGAGTACTTCCGATCCAGCCGGGCTGCGGCCGAGGATGCCCGTTGTCTTCTGGGACTTGTGTGTGTCCCAGATGACAACCTAGCCATTCACAAAGTGCAGCGCGACTCACGCATGCGCAGTCGGAAACCGGCAGTGAAGCCGCAAGGCTCCACTGCCGGTTTCCCTTAATTGGAATGGCAGCATCTGCACCCGATCTGATGAACGGATCGGCCTCGGGGGGGGCCGAAATCGCGGGTTCCCTGGACAGGTAAGTGTCCTTATTAAAAGTCAGCAGCTACAGTGTTTGTAGCTGCTGACTTAAAACAAATAAAAAAATTGCGGCTGGAACATCGCTTTGATAAGGAATAATGCCTTCAGTTGATCTCCAGAGCAACATCTCGTCTAATAGCCCATACACGCGATCAGAAAATCATACAAAAAATACAGCTTTCGAAGCGATTGCACGATAATCTGATCGTTAGTACACAGCTATCGAGAGCCAATCACAGCTAATCCGATATTAGTCGAAGGGACAAGCACAAAAATTTGTCTCGTACGATACCGATACGATTTTCGTTTAATCAGTACACTTTTTGTACGAAAATACAATACAACACATTACATCACTTCCAAATTATTGTTCTGTCTTTGTAACTTTAGTAACCTCTTTATTTTTGATATGAGATTAGCATGCAAAAAAAAAAAAAACAGAATCATTAGTCCATTGTGTCCATTCATTTCATTGTGCATATCAGGGATAAGGCTAAGTTTTGATAAGCAGTTTGGGGGGGGCATAAAAATGCGCAGTTGAGCCATGTTTTTAGCGCCTACCAAACCCCCCACCACCTAATCTGGAAATGGCAGCGGATGAGGGCGTTTACATTCTCTGGTCGCAATGCTTCTCTTCACACCTGCAGCAAAAACGAACATGTTACAATCAGTGGGCGACAAGCCCACCAAACGTGACCCATTCAAGCCAACAGGGAAGCGGAGCAAACACCCAACATCCGCACGCGATGCACATGGTTGTGGTGTATTTGTCAGCAAAAATGGGGTTAATACAGACGGCGAGGAGGCGTCACATCACTTTCTCACCGCCTGTCAATCACCTCTGAAAAACGATCCAAATGGAGATCACTCTTGCGAGGGACAGCAGATTTAGACACGTTAAAGTGGCATCTCTGCCATGCTTTTGACTTTACCACCTAAACATCCCATTGGCTAGGTGCAGCAGTGTTTATTAAAGCCAAAATTCACTTTCAGTTTGAGGCTGGGTTCACATTGGTATGATCACGGAAATTGCATGTGATTTGCACCGCATTGCTGTGCACATGACATGCGATGTCTGTGCGATGCAAATTCAGCCATACAAACTGTATGGCATTAATCGCATTGCATTCGCACCAAAATGGTGCAGGACCCTTTTTTTTTTGCTCCACACTGGAATGTACACCCCTGAACACCCATGTGAACTGATTCCCTACCTCAGATGATGTGCACTGTCACATGTTCCAGGAGGCAGACCCAGAGTACCAGGAAGTAAAGGGAGATGGATTAATTTTTTTTAAGTGAAAATGGCCACCGTGAGAAGAATGGAGAAGATAATAAGAAAAAAAGGATATGCGCAAAATGAAAGGGAAAAAAGGGGAAAACTCTGGTTCCATTGAAGAAGGCGTTCATAATTTAAAAACAAACAAAAATTTCCCAGCACACATAACTTTACAAAGTCCCTTCTTGTCAGGGCTGGGCTCAGCCCTTCCTTCTCTGAGCTGGCTGCTCAGCTGTCGGCTAGGTGCCAGCCTATATCTCTCCACAGCTACTCACCTGTTGATGATATCCTGCTCGTCAGACCTGCCTACTTAAGCCGTCCAGCTCAGAGGATCTCTGCCTTTGCCTTGGTCAACATCACAGAGACGATCGCCTGCGTTCCTGTTTAAAGGGTTGCTTGGCTGACATACCTTCTGGCTCCAGATCCTGCCTGCTGTTCCACTACATTGATCCCTGACTCTCTGGCTTGGCTGACTATCCATTTTGGTTACCAAACTCTGGCTATGTTTTGACTATGTTTGTTCTATTTACTTTTATTATTAAACAAGTGTGATTTAACTGTACTTCTGTCTCAGTCTGATTTCATGGTTTCTGACACTTCTATTGCTCTAAGTCACCTCCAAATCGAATTAAATTTTATTTTTGTTGCTGTGATCTGACTTCCTGTTATGTAAGAATGCGGCCACATTCTCTTGCTTGCTCTCAAGAGGTCCGATGAACTAGAAACAGAAGCATATGTATATGGGGTTGCAATTTCGACCAGGACCCATGATGCCCCCTGTACACCTGGATAGGAAGGGCAGTGTGGGTGCTATATAGAGGAACTGATCCCCCTCCATTTTCCTCCTGCAGCGGCTGAAAGCAGCCGCTCCAGGTTCTGGAAGGATCCTGACAATAATATTGGGATCTGCCCAGATGCCCGACAGACAGCTAGCTCAGCCTCTGAGCACGCCTCTGAGAGCCTGAGCCAGCCGCTTCCACCCCATTCCAAAGCCCAGTGCTCCAGTGAGCACTGGAGGGGCAGAGCAGAGAGCTCTGACAGTGGTCATGTGATCGCTCAGTTCTTGGGCTTAGAGCCGTAGGGGACAGCTGCAGCATCAGGCCAATACTACAGCCACATAGATGAGTATGTGTGTTTTTTTTTTTTATTATCCCGCATTACTCCTTTACCTGAATAAATTTCATAGTGTTTAATTTGAAACCAATTATAAAGTGTAAATGGCCAATTACTATCCAGTAACAAGTTGTCTGTTATATTTGTTTTCTGATTGCATATTGAGCTTGTTTGTTGCCTACTGCTGGCAATCCCATAAAAATTCTGCAATTATCTATAAGTATCTGCTGGTTGCCAATACAAAACATTTCTAAAGGTGCCTTTGTTGTGATTGGGATTAGAGGTGGGGTCCACAAAACATCCTGGAAATGAGAGCAAAAGGAAAATGTAATCTGTTAATTACATGTATCTCTGTGCTGTCCTTCCCAGGCAGTGATAAGCTTGGGCGTGTTCGCACTCGGATCTGAACTCTCATATGTTTGAGCGAGCGCACCAGGGAGCTGTCACCTGTACAGGCCAATCATCTATATGTGCCCCTTGTATACTGTACATGCAGCTGTGATGCGGGGAGTGCCCCAGCTGCAGATTATTGGACCATACAGATACGTTTCCTGGAGGCTTGCATGTGTGGGTTTGGATCCTAGTCCAAAACACACCAGAGCTCATCACCCTTCTTAAATTAGGCTATGTTCCCACTGATCCGACACGAAAGTCATATGGCTTCCAATCTGACTTTGCCCTGCGACTTCATGTCCGTCTTTCATGCGACTTCAATGAACAGGATCCCACTTTGAGATGATTGCAACTTGTCCATTGACCAATCAAAACAATTTCTTTGCTTCTGGTATGGATGAAACCGCGCTGACTTTATAAAAAAAATAAAACGGAGTGGAGTCCCCCACAGATTCATATCAGGCCTTTTAAAGCCGGTATGGATGCTAAGGGGGAACCCCACACCGTTTTTTGTTGTTGTATTTTTAATGTGGTGTTTTCTCTCAAAATCCATACCAGACTGAAGAGTCTGGTATGGTCTTGGTGGGGACCCCCCGCTGTTTTTTTTTTCTTTTTTCAATTTTGTGGTTGGGGTTCCCCCTCAAGATCCTCAGAGCACAAGTCGCAATTAAACAAGTCGGATCAGTTAAGATGATGATGCCAACTTCCATTCAAATCAATGGGCTGAAATCGTGCCCAAATCAGATCAAAGTAGTGCAGGAAGTATTTTCAAAGTCAGACCGACACAAGTTGGACCAGTGAAGACGACTCTCATAGGGAACCATTGCTTTTGACATGTCATGCGACTTGTGTACTGGAAGTCGGAGCGTATGTGGGACCAGTGTGAACCGGCCCTTACAGCTCTCTGAAAATGAATGCTGCAGGTGTCTAGCAGTACCCTTTCCTCAACATGTCCGGCTGGAATAAATGAATCACTGCAATGGAAGTTTAAGGCCAACTAAGAAGACTAGAAAAGTCTGCTGGAAGCCTTGACTGTACACAAGTTGTTGTCACACTATAATGATATTGGATACATTGTCCAACACACTGTATGGCTAAACTGTTACTTTTTTGCTACTGAAATAAATTCCTGAACTGCAGAATGTATGGCTGGAATTATGTCTAAGCCCCATTCACAATTTATTATTATTATTATTATTATTATAATAATAATAATACAAGACTTATATAGTGCCAACAGTTTGCAAAGCGCTTTACAATAGCACTTTGGCTTGTGTTTTTGTGCAATTCTCGACTTGCTAAAATGTTTAACATCATAAATCCCATTCTCTTCTACTGTGACTGTTCATATTCCTAAACTCAGTCGCTTGAATTGGCACATGAGCTTTTTTTGGTGCTGTGTCTAGTGTTTTTGGCCCCATAGACTTAAATGGATGCACCTGTAAACATCTGACACATGCATTTTTGCACATGTGTGCACCTGAACAACTGTACCCCTCTGCTCTCCTCCTTCCACCCAGGAAGTCAAACTTATAAGAAAAAAAAAAAAAGGAGTAGGAAGACCTTGCTATGCTGGATGAATAGGCATTTACCTGTAAGGAATGAGTACACCTCAATTTTTACAACACCAGAGGTATGCAATACAGAAGTAGGAGCCAGAGGCAGAGGTCCTGGGTGACAAGAGCTCCAACAGCAGAAGACAACGCTATGACACAAACCAGGAAGGTGACAACATATTATTTAGGCCACATGTACACTGCTGCTGGTAAACGGACGTTTAGGAGCAGTTGGGCATTTTTTTCAACTACTCCTGAACTCTCCTCTATGTTATCTTATCAGTACATTTACACAGGTTAGTTTGTAGTAGTTTCTAGGCAGTTGCGTTTAGAAGCTTTTTTTGGAACCCAAAAAAATGCATTCAGAAGCTGTGTTTAGAGGCATTTCAAATCGCGTAATCCGCGTTTAGGAGCATTTTCGTCTAGTACCGTTTTTTAAAGGGAAACATTTTATTTATTACTTTTGAGCCTGGAAAATGTTAAAAACACACTAAAAACTCAATTATCACTGTACGCAAGCTTGATATACCATGTGATATTCCCCTCATCAGCCAATTATGCTGTACAATACACAACTTGCATTACTTGACGCTGAAGTTGAATAGGATAGGATTTCACTCAGACTTAAAACCAACAGATGGAGTCTCTTGTTAAGCGTGTGGTGCAGCAATCCCTAAAGGAGTGGGGTACAACCCGCAGGCGGAGCCAGTCCACCACTCTATCTGGCTTCCTGGCTGACAAGGCCCAGGAGGATCTGGGCCCATCCCAGCCTTACAATGCCTCCCCCGGCTCTTCAGATAGCGAATTGGGGGGAGACAAATTTGTCGGAGGCAATTTCCCGATCCTTTCCGAATTGAAGGATATCATTGATGAGGAGTGGAGCAAGGTAGGTAAGAAGACTTCTATGTCAAGCAACACCTCCAGATTATACCTCTTCAATGCAGAGGTAGTGAATCATCTGGAAAACCTCACTCTTGCCTTAGAGGATGCTGTATGCTTCAAGGACAGGCTTGAGAGGAGAATAGACCAAGGCCTCAAGAGAATTTACAGGCTAGCCGGTATGGCTTGCAAATCCGCCTTGGCCCTTGTGGCCATGTCCAAGTCTATGGATGCCTGGACAGAGAGTGTGGACTCTGTACTCAGGGGTGTCTCAGAAGAACTGGCCAGGGGCTCGGCAGTCCAGGAATTGAAGCTGGCAGCGGCCTTCCTGGGGGAGGCTTCTATCGACCTTATCCGCCTGCTGGCCCGGACTATGCTGTCCTCGGTCCCGGCCAAGCGGGCCTTATGGTTATGCCCTTGGTTTGTCGATCCAGCATCCAAACAAGCCTGGTGTAGGATCCCCTTCAAGGGGTCCTCATTGTTCAGCAACAGATTGGATAGTGCCATGGCCTGGGCCACGGGTGGGAGGTCGGGCTTCCTGCCCAAGGATAGGTTTCTGTTTGGTCAGAAGAGGCCCCAGTGCAGAAGACGTAGTACTGAGCGTTCAAGGAAAGCATGCTCTTACGAGCCCGGCAGAGATTTCAGAAAGAATTAAATCAGAGGTCAAATATCCCTCCAAAAGTCTGCTAAAAGTCAGGCATCCAGTGGGCGAGAGCCGGCTAAGTTGTTTTGAGATTGCACATCTGGGTGGCCTTGATCTCGGACTACAGGACCATCAAGACGGTCTCCACAGGCCACACATGGTCCTTTACCAGTACTCCTCCATCCAGAGTTATTTCCACCCTGCTACCACGGTCAGAGGAAAAGAAGCAGGTAGTTACTGTCCTACAGGGATTTGCTGATAGTACAGGGAGCCGTGGTGCCTGTCCTGACAGGCAAACAGTTCCAGGGGGTATACTCCCCTCTCTTCCTTGTGCAGAAGAACGGTTCATGGTGCCCCGTGATAGACCTAACTTACCAAAACAAGTTTATAAAATACGAAAGATTCAAAATGGAGACTTTGTCTACCATCCAACAAGCTGTGCAGCCAGGTGATTAGCTAATCTCAATCGACTTAGAAGATGCCGATTTTCACGTGTCTGTGGCAGAACCCCTTTTGGGTTGACAACCTCTCCCCGAGTCTTTTGGAAAGTTTTTCTGGCGGTGGTGGCCCTCATCAGAACAAAAGGGATATACTCGTATCACTATCTCAATGACCTCTTGTTACTGTCCCAAGACAAAGAGTTGGTCCACAGGGCGCAGGTTATCTCCACACTGTTCGAATTCAGGTGGCTCCTAAACCTTGAAAAAAGCCATCTGGAACCAGTTCAGCGCCTGATAGACTTAGGGGCCCATTTCGACACTGTGGAAAGCACCATCTCTCTCCCAGTGGAAAATATCCCAGTCATTCGAGGGACAATCTCACGAACTCGGAGCTCCTCATGCCTAAAGGCCTCGCAGTGCCTAGGAATTATCAGCACAATGGTCTGTACGACACCCATGGTCAAGTGGTCTCTGTGGATGTTGCACCCTTTTTAGACAGGGTTTCTTCAACAATGGAATTCGGGGGACGACAATCAGTCCATTCACATAACTTCAGCAATGAGGAACAGCCTCTTCTGGTGGCTCAAGCACAGAAATCTGCCACTCCATTGCTTTCTGGGCTCAGAAAAACCTGGCCAATATTTCAGCAGTCTTCGTCCCCGGAGTCCAGAATGTCCAAGCGGACTTACTATATCGCACACAGACAACGAGTGGTCTCGTCATGCGCAGACGTTCAAATGGATCCTTCCTTCGGAGTCAGTCCCGAAGTAGACCTATTTGCATCCCCCTGCAACTTCAAGTTCAAGAAGTATTACACTCGGGGCCATTGCAGCCAGGCCTTCGGAGTAGATGCTCTGACAGATCAGTGGAGCTTCAACAGGGCATATGAGTTTCCCCCGCTCCCGATCATCTTCAGGTTTTTATGGAGACTCCAGGTGGAAGCAGTCGAGGTGGTGGTTATAGCACCTTACCGGCCGAAAAGGCCATGGTTTCCCCTCCTGACCCAGCTCAGCTTCCGGGACCCGGTGCCTCTTCCTTTCGGGCCGGACGTTCTTTCTCAGGGGGCAGTCATGCACCCCTGAGATGGTCTGGTTCTTGAGAGGGAGAGGCTGGAATCTCTCGGGTGCACTTCAAGAGTGATTTCCACCCTCATGAGCTTGAGAAAGGCAAGCACGAAGAAGGTTTATGGGAAAATATGGGCCAATTTTGTTGAATTCTCATCCCCTATGGGCTGATCGTTCAGGGATTCCTCCAATCTGGCCTAGATTTGTCGCTATCCATCAGCTCTCTCAGAGTCCAAGTCTCAGCCCTGTCAGCCTTCTCCGGAACATCATGGGCGGTTCACCCTCTAATCAGGTAGTTCTTCCTTGGGGCGACAAGACTCAGACTCCAAAGAAGGCCAAGATTCACCAAATGGGATCTTCCCCTTGTTCTTGACTCACTGTCTGGACTCAGTACTGTGGGATCCGCTCCGCTTCCTATCAAAGACCTTTCTGCAAAAGTCACCTTTCTAGTTGCCATCACTTCGGCCATGAGTGTTTTCTGAGATCGGGTCTTTGGGTCACGAAGAACCATTCCTGACTTTCTTTCTGGACCGGGTGGTCCTCATCCCTGTGCTCAGCTCAAACCCAAAAGTTACTTCAGAAATCATCCTACCTACATTCAGGGCCCCAGGGTCCACTGAGCTTCACCCTCTGGATATAGGGGAAATATTGAAGGAATACCTGCAAGTCACTTCCTCCTTTTAGATGCTTTGAGTACCTGTTTATTCTGCACTCCGGCAGTAACAAAGGGAAGCGAGCTTCAACCAGAACGATTGCGGCTTGGATCGTCCAATCTATTCAGCAAGCTTATAGGGCTAAGGGCTTGGCTCCTCTGGAGGTGGTGACAGCACATTCCACCAGGGGTATGTCGGTTTCGTGGGCAGCAGCCTGGCATGTAGCTCTAGATGTCATCTGCAAAGCGGCCTCGTGGGCCTCCATTAATATCTGTCACACTATTGCATAGAACCTGCTTCTCTATCTTCTGTGAACTTTGGTTTAAGAATCCTGTCGGTTGAGGGGAAAATTTAATTTATTTTTGATCAGCATACCCACCCGTGTGGTCTGGCTATTTATTTCTCACACGCAGACTGCCATGGAGTCTTTTAGGAAAACGGAAAATTTATTATCAAATACTTACCGTAATTTTCCTTTCCTGATGGACTCCATGGCAGTCAGAGTTCCCACCCATTGGCCATGAGCTGGCTAGCTACGAAACGCAGTCTCTAGTAGTGAGCTCAAATTTATGGGAGTGGGGTCCTATAGCCCTGGAGAGAAGGCGGGGTTAATCCACACGTATACTGCCATGGAGTCCGTCAAGAAAGAAAAATTAGCGTAAGTATTTAGTAATACATTTTCAGTTTTTGTGCACACATTTTATTTTATTTTAGGTACCTATTTAGCGCCAACAATTTATGCAGCGTATTATCGTCAGCTATAATCCTGGTAAACCACTTGTTTCAAGTGGCTAGTGCTAACCATGTAGTCACCATGCTGCCAAAAATGTACAAAAACATGAAAAAATCTTCAAAGTTGCCTAAAATATGCTCAGCTCCAGTGAATAAGGGCTAAAGACATAACTAGATTTACCATTACGGTGTGGGCCAGGGGAGAAGACCAATAATCTCATGTACAGCAGAGCTCTCTGCAATGCACATACAAACAGGGTTGTGAATTTTTGGATCCATGTGTTTCTGCTCAATGCCTCCTAGAGAGCAAGTCTGAAAAGAGGCGATCCAGTGCAGCAACAGGATCTTCATCTGCTCTGTGTAGTTGTTCTGTCAGCATAATATAATTCAGGAGATGGGTGCAACACATTTTTCATGGTGTGAAGTCCCGGGATGCATGCTAGCTGTTTTCACATTCAAAGTGATTTCTCATATTAAAAACATTACCCTGATTTTAAGCTAGACCCACTTTAAAATATTAATATTGAATCATATGTTTAAAACATCTTTGATGTTGGTTATGTTATGAGACACTATGACAGTATGGCTTAATAAAGTGACTGTGACATCTAGAACACATTCTTAGTAACTTAAGTGGCACTATTAGTTATACTGTAATTGTGTGAATATCGTTTAATAAAATAGCCTGAGTCAATACTGAGAAAGAAGGACATACAGAGACAGAAGAAAGTCAAACACATAAAACACATTATTAGTCCTTTGTAAGATTAGTGACAATACACAGGTCAGTGCTAAGTGATGTTGCCTAGTTAGGTGTATTCTAGAGAGTCACCTGATTGGAATACAATGGTATTCTAAGCATGAAACACATCCTATGTCGATGAAACCAGTGCAGACTAGAAAATACTAAGCACTAATAAGTTTCTTATATAATCAAACAGAAACCTAAAGGAACCAAATCCCAGCTGCACCTTGTAGGTTATCAGTACTAAATTTATACTGGAGCAAATAGATGTATAGATTCTACCAAACATTATTCAGAGAAATAAAATGCCACAAGGAAGCTGTTAGATAAATCTTTCTCAACAAGGGTACCTCCAATGGTTCAGCCAACTGGTTGCAGCTGCTGATTAGTGTATTATTACAGCTGTGGGCCCCATTGTCAGAATACAGTGTTCCAGAGCAGGCATTCCACCATCCAACCTGTTTGTGTGGATGGAGGAATCGTTCACACTTGTGTGACTTGTCATGCACCTTTGGACACTAAGGTCAAGTCGCACCCAATATTTCTCAATGACAACCATCCAAATATGCGCGACTTCGATGTGACATTAAAAAGGTTCCTACACTACTTTGGTCTGACTTTCATGCGATAGACTGCAATGAAAACCCTCAAAAGTCATTGTGCAACAGTTGTCCATTATCATTGGTCAAATCGAAAGTCGTATCCAAGTTGTACCCATCCATGGCCAGCTTTCCACAGACATGCAATATAAGGAATGTATTTCTTCTTTAGATGAACTATAGGCTCCTGAAGAAGCGACTAGGCCGCAAAACATGTAGAGCTAGAGCTATCCATGACGGTGTAGTGGAACCCCAGCAACGGGAGAAATCTGAATTAGACGGTCCACATCCAGAAATGCGCATAAGCCTCCATGTGTGCGGTATACATTTACCTAGGGGATCACACCATGCCTGGGATATGTAGTGCCTAGCAGCGTTTTAGAAGTTTTACTATTAACTGGAAATTTTGTATACGTTTTTACAATGTTAACAATAAAAAATAGTTAATTTTACAGTTTTGATTGATGTATATGTGCATGTGCCTCTAAAGTCCTTATCGCTGACATTCAAAATATTATGCAATTTAAGGGGTCACTTCAACAGTGATCAGCAGTGCAAGGAGGCATTTCTCTACTGGTCACCAATGTAAAGAGGCATTTCTCCACTGGTCACCAATGTAATGAGGCATTTCTCCACTGATCACCAATGTAATAAGGCATTTCTCTACTGGTCACCAATGTAAAGAGGCATTTCTCCACTGGTCACCAATGTAAAGAGGCATTTCTCCACTGGTCACCAATGTAATGAGGCATTTCTCCACTGATCACCAATGTAAAGAGGCATTTCTCCACTGGTCACCAATGTAAAGAGGCATTTCTCCACTGGTCACCAATGTAAAGAGGCATTTCTCCACTGATCACCAATGTAAAGAGGCATTTATCCACTGGTCACCAATGTAAAGAGGCATTTCTCCACTGATCACCAATGTAAAGAGGCATTTTTCCACTGGTCACCAATGTAAAGAGGCATTTCTCCACTGATCACCAATGTAAAGAGGCATTTCTCCACTGGTCACCAATGTAAAGAGGCATTTCTCCACCTGTCACCAATGTAAAGAGGCATTTCTCCACTGATCAGCAATCTAAAGAGGCATTTCTACACTGGTCACCAATGTAAAGAGGCATTTCTCCACTGATCAGCAATCTAAAGAGGCATTTCTCCACTGGTCACCAATGTAAAGAGGCATTTCTCCACTGGTCACCAATGTAAAGAGGCATTTCTCCACTGGTCACCAATGGAAAGAGGCATTTCTCCACTGATCAGCAATCTAAAGAGGCATTTCTCCACTGATCAGCAATGTAAGGGGACACTTTTCTATGACTAGTGTAAGGAGACACTACAATTTTCATTCTCTTTTCTGGCCATTACTATTCATTTTCATGATCATTAATAACTCATAGAGCAAGGCAATGTTATTAGTTTAAAATTTTCATCTCTAAAGTACATTGACTGTTTATTGTTGGCTTGTACTACTATCTGTTTGATATGTCCATCTTTGCCACCTGTTACTTTATATGACTATTAAGAGTACATGATGTCTTACACCAGGGGTGCTCAAATTTTTGAAGAGTGAGGGACATTTATGTAATTTGGTAACTGCGGGCCACAATGTCAGAATTGTCGCAGGCCACAACAAACTATGGGGTTTTACTGCTCCCCCCAAACCGCAAATGTAAATGAGCCCTTTCTGTTCTGAACCCCCTATAAGGCTACTTTTACGCTGATGTGCTGCGGTTTACCCAAACACGGGTGCAGCGCAGTGCACTAGCGGCTTTCCTGCAGGTCAGCTGCACTGAGCCATAGACTTCTATTACATCTTATGGGTTTGGTGCAGTTTCAGAAGTGCACCACGCAAGTCTATGGCTTAGTGCAGCCAACCCGAAGGAAAGCTGCAGGTGCACTGCACCTGCAGATCAGTGTGAAAGCAGCCTTATAACCCTTTATAAGTGCTAATATGCCCATTGCAAAAGTGCAGTGCATGTGATGTTTAATACGCTGACCTTTTCCTCTTCCAACTTCTGTTGGCATTGCTTTCTAAGCTGCTACAAAGGTCCCAGACGAAGAGCTGGTGCTACGGAGGAAGCATCAGCTTATGCGGCTCCTGCTTCCTCCACCGGGATTCCATGCACTTTGATGCTCTCGGATGGTGGGTCAGCAACCCATTGATCGCGATCCCAGAACATGGGCATGCACTTTCCTGGTTTGAGATCATAGCCACATTAGAGGTCTCCACGGGCCACAGGTTGAGCACCCCTGTCGAATACTTGTTCGTATTCGTAACGATTCGTACATTCGTAAGTCGTCTGTGTTCGTATTCGTAACGATTCGAATTTTCGTAAAAGTTATTTTTTCGTTGATTCCTTTTCCGTTTAATTTTCGTTTATTCGTTTATTCGAAATTCGGACGCATTCGTACTTATTCGTACATTCGTAGATTCGTAATCGGAGCATAATTCATAATGTTATGTAATGTGTATGCTATTATTACATTTTAAGAGACACGAAAATATAATAATTTTGTTCCCTGAGAACTTAAAGAGTAGCTTTACCTTTATCTTAACAATCACAACACGGGCACTTTTAGAAGTACTTAGTAATGTCAATCAACAAACAATTATAGATAATTGTAGGATTTTTATTCTTTGGATAATTTACATTTCACAGTGGCTATTTTCACTAAGGCCCCTTTCACACTGGGGCGGTTTTCAGGCGGTACAGCGCTAAAAATAGCGCCTGTACGCCGCCTGAAAAAACCGGCCCCATTCACTCCAGTGTGAAAGCTGGCGGGCTTTCACACTGGAGCGGTGCGCTAGCAGGACGGCAAAAAAAGTCCTGCTAGCAGCATCTTTGGAGCGGTGTATTCACCGCTCCTATACCGCTCCTTCCCATTGATTTGAATGGGACACAGCGGTAATACGGTAATAACCCTTTTTCAGCCGCTCGTGGGGGGTAAAATCGCACGCGAGCGGCCGAATCCTGCGGGCAAAACGAAGGTATAGCAGCACTAAATAGCGCTGCTTTACCGTCACCGCGGCTCCCGCCCCAGTGTGAAAGGGGCCTAAGGGCAGATAAATCTGCCTCCCTTTACTTCTTGGACCTCTGCCTTGAATTCCGAGTCTGCCTCCTGGAGTGCACATCTTCTGAGGGAGAAGGCACTGGTAGTTGAAGCCTTCTCCGTATGCATGCATCACGTGCTCCACGAGACGAGTTCAAGGCAAAGTTCCAGGAAGTAAGGGGAGAAAGATTTAAATGGCTGCATCACCAGTGCCTCATCAACGAAATGGAAAACCAGTAATTGTAAATGCTGTATAATCAAAAAATGTTTGTCTTACTAATGAACAGAAGATTATTTCTTATCTGCATGTAGAGCTGCTGATGTTGATTTGATTGAGAAAAGGGGGAAAAGTCTGCTTTAAAAATATTTTGAGGGTTCTTTACGTGTACAAAGGTTGAGAAAGGCTGGGTTAGATCTTATGGTTAACATTCATTTTAAAGACATATCTAGTTTCTAAAATGCCTGAAAACTGCCTCAGTGTGAAAGGGGTCTAATACACTTCGGTTCATGTTGTCAGTCATGTAAGCATGTAGTGAAAGGGATCAACATATTTTGACTAGCAAAAGTGTGTCCATTCAGTGAATGGGCTGAAATTCTGCCTTAATAGAAACATTTCTAGTGGTAATAATGTAATACATACGCTATGCTTAACAGTGATCTCCTGAAAAAGTAAAAGCCCTCCCTTGCAGTGGAGCTGTGCCCACATGGCACAGCATGGCATCTAATGTCTAGGGGACTAGGTAGAGCAGCTTTACTTACCTAAACTTATGCTCCCGCAGGCTGCTTTGTGCTGCTAGACTGGTCCCTGCAACCTCTCCTTTCCTGCACGGCAGTTGCATGCCCTCAAGTTTGATGCCAGGGTCATAGCCCTGCTTTGGACATGAGGACGCTGAGTAGCAACTCACTGCAGGAGTACCATTGGGGGGAATAGGGGGATCAGGTAAGTTAAAGTTACTCTACTGTTGCCCAACTGCAAGGGGGACCTTTACTTTTTCCAGAGTTGGGAATTAACCCATGGCCTCATGGAAATGGCTCTTTAGCCACGGGGCTACACATATCTGCTGCTGTGTTTGTGCTCAGCACACTCCTAGCACACAGACCAAGCTGTCAGTGACAGCTCCAGGCCTCATACTAATGATTGAGAGCTGGGAGGCCAGATTCTCAATAATCTGATTGCTCTTATAGCCTCTAATTGGTTATCACAGTGACCAGTCATTGTACAGCCCACCCCTGTGTTGCTTTATCCTCTTGAATTGAGAAAAAGATACATTGTATATTTTTCTCCTTTGTAGAGGAGAACGGAGTAAACAAAAAAATTGTGCGTGAAAAAAATAAATAAAAAGAAAAGATAAAATAACTAGATTGGGGTTTGATCCAGGTCTGGGCTAGGCTTAGGGCCAAGGTTAGGGTCAAAGGTCAGGGTTAGTGTATTTTAGGTAGGATTTAACAAAAAAATATATAAACAAGCAAGAAACAATTGAACTTGCTCTGATTGCTAGTGTTCATCCCCATGACAAGCCAATGCCAGCTATTGGTCTGCTCCTTTTCACTGTCAAACACAACATCAAACCTCTTGCCAGGAAGCAGGCACGCTACACCTGCAAGTCCAACAGCCACTTTTAAAATGTATGTAAAACCAATCACTAAAATCTCATATAATTAACATGTTTATCTCATTTTAAATGTCATTTTAATTCTGCAGGTTTCATTCAAATACCTGGTCACCCTGCTATGAAGGTCTTTGTTCAGGCACTTCCTGTTATAAAGGTGACAATGCTCTGTCCTTTTCTCACAAATGTGCTCATGCATTGTCACCCTGCCACATGGGCTTCCAGTGGAGACAAGTGGTCATTCTAAAGGCCCGTACACACGATCAGACTTTTTGACAACCAACATGCAAATTAGCTGTTTTGGACCAACATCCGACCGTGTGTACGCTCCATCGGACCAACTTTTTCCAGGTTTCATCAGACTTTTGTTGGCTGTGCGAACGGACCAACTTTCTGCCAACAAAAGTCAGATGGACCAAAGTCCGACCGTGTGTACACAAAACCAACGGACTTTTGTACAAACCAATGCAGAACCAATGCAAAAGATCAGACAACAATACAGAAGTTGACCAAAGGTGGCGGTAAAGAGCAGAAAAACCAAGTGATTTGGTGAAAGTTGGCTGAAAAAGTCCTGCCGTGTGTATGCAATACCAACTTGGGGCCAACGCCCTTTGGACAAAAATCCACAGGAAAGTTGGTCCACGGTCCGATCGTGTGTATGAGGCTTAACACATATTATCAGGAATGGTTCACTGTGGTCACCATTAGAAAAATTCACTGCTCGAGTGCATACATGTAGACAGGAAGCAGGGGCAAAGAGACTGTAGGAGATCAGCAGCACTCCATGCAACATATGATTATAAAAAGATGTAAAAAAAAAAGTAAAATCATAGCAATCATTTTTTATATAAAGTATTTTAGAAAAAAGTCATTTACTTAGAGTTTAAATTTACCCCCTACACACTAGTGTGATTTCAGATGTGACTTGAGTCGCACAGAATCCCATGACAATAGAAATCACATTGTTTTCCTCCTGGAATTCCCCCATCAATACAGTCAGTGATAATGGGGGAATGCCTCCCATGGAGATATTGTGTTCTCCCATCTGAGGAGGGGGGGGGGGGGAGCCGTCCCTACCGAGAGAACACAGAGGTTATTGCTAGCAGCTATAGCCGCTGGCAATATTTGCATCCTGAAAATCTGACATGCTGGTGGCACCCAAGACAATCGATGGGTACAATCAGCCTGCCAATACATGGTTCGAATCTCAGCCGGACTCTGCTGAACTGCCTGTGATTCGAACCGTCTATGGCCAGCTTAAGTCTATAGCTGTCTTGTCAAACGAAATCCCTTGGCGACAAACACTATTTCTGCTATCTACAATCCTTTCTTTGTTTTATAAAAGTTCCTTATATGATGCAAATGTCCTAGCTGATGATTTGGTTAATACAGACTGATCCAAATTTGTAGCAACATCTCTGAAAGCTTCACTACTATACTGGGTATCTAATGGAGCCAATACTACAATAGCCATTGTTTTGAGGGGCTGTCACTATTTCATAACTCATTATTCTTTCTAAGGAGTCTAATCAAATCTCCAGGCGTCCTTTATGTAATTTCCTACTATCCCCCATGTCTATCCATTGTTAGATGTTAGTATCTCTGTCTGTACTATGGATTTCCTTTAATAAGCATACCAGTACTTATGTTTCATAAATGTCCAAGAGGCAACTGAGGAAATAACATCAACATCACCAGCACATGCGCTCTGAAGGAACGGCAACCTGCATGCGCGGAAGTGATGTAATTGCGGCTCTGGCCACTCACAGCCGGGGTCTGCAAACCAGGGAAGAAGACAGGTGAAGATGGAAGCCCTGTTAACAGTGACAGCTCGCTGCTGAGGGGCTTCGTTCTAAGGTAACGATGCATACTTGCACATTATAACTTTGCCTTGAAAAAATAAAAAGATTTGTCAGTGGTTTACTACCACTTTAATCTGCCCATACATCCATAGATACATACGTAAAGATCCATAGATTCCCCAACCACGCTAAACACTGTGGATGGATGAATCTCCCTCTGCAAACTATTACATTCTGACAGCCATCACCTACAGCTGTCAGAATACCCCAACAGTGACTGCATCTGATTGGCTGCAGTGACTTTTCAGACTTTTTCTCTGCCCATTTCCTTCAATTTCTCAAGTGAAGTTTGTCGAGTCAGGTAGTGTCAGCAGGGCCACCCGTGGCTCTCATTTCCTACTGTATGCTCATTAAAAACTAATCTGCAGCACGTGATAAAACAGCAAACAAAAAAGAAGTTCCTTTTTTCCTAAAAACTGAAACCTTTATCAGCTGATAATCTGATTGTTTGTGATAGCATTAAGTACATTCTTCTTCAAATTAGGGAGAAAATACAAAGTTATAAAAACATAATGAAGGGAAAAGGTGGGTGCCGTGTGTGTGTGGGGGGTATTTCCTCAGTTGCCTCTTGGACATGTATGAAACATAAGTTGTAGTAAAAAGGTGGCAATGGGGAGGTGTACTTATAGCACGAGTTCTCAGTTTTAATTGCACCTTGTTATCTAGTAGAAATATTAGTTAACGTTTGGTAAGCTAAGCAGTAACCCAATTACTGGTATGCTTGTTAAAGGAAATCTATAGTACAGACAGAGATACTAACATCTAACAATGGATAGACATGGGGGATAGTAGGAAATGACATAAAGGAAGCCTGGAGATTTGATTAGACTCATTGGAAAGAATAATGAGTTATGAAATAGTGACAGATCCTCAAAACAATGGCTATTGTAGTATTGGCTCCATTAGATACCCAGTATAGTAGTGAAGCTTTCAGAGATGTTGCTACAAATTTGGATCAGTCTGTATTAACCAAATCATCAGCTAGGCCATTTGTATCATATAAGGAACTTTTATAAAACAAAGAAATGATTGTAGATAGCAGAAATAGTGTTTGCCTCCAAGGGATTTCATTTGACAAGCTAGCTATAGACTTAAAGCGGGACTGTACTGAAATTTTTTTTTTTTTTAAAAGCCAGCAGCTACAAATACTGCAGCTGCTGACTTTTAAAAAATGGACACTTACCTGTTCCAGGGTCCAGCGGTGTCGGCAGCAGAGGCCGACCGATCGCTCGGCTCTCTGCTGTAGCCGGCGCCATTCTCGGTGAGGGAATCAGGAAGTGGCTTCACTTCCCGATTCCCTACTGCGCATGCGCGAGTCGCGCGGCGCAATGAGAATCTTCAGCGCTGTCTGCCGGGACACGTGTGTGTCCTGGCAGACAGCGCGCCGGGACAGGAAGCTGCGTAAACTCCCGTGGGAGTTTATGCCGGAAGTGGGTGCAGATACCTGTCTTAGACAGGTATCTGCACCCCCCCTCCCCCCTGAAAGGTGCCAAATGTGACACCGGAGGGGGGGAGGGTTCCGAAAAGCGGGAGTTCCACTTTAGGGTGGAATTCCGCTTTAAGCTGGCCATAGACGGTTCGAATCACAGGCAGTTCAGCAGAGTCCGGCTGAGATTCGAACCATGTATGGGCAGGCTGATTGTACCCATCGATTGTCTTGGGCGCCACCAGCATGTCAGATTTTCAGGATGCATATATTGCCACTTAAGTCACATCTGAAATCACACTAGTGTGTAGAGGGTAAATCTAAACTCTAAGTAAATAACATTTTTTTCTAAAATACTTTATATAATAAATGATTGCCATGGTTTTACTTTTTTTCTTTTACATCTTTTTATAATCATATGTTGCATGGAGTGCTGCTGATCTCCTACAGTCTCTTTGTCCCTGCTTCCTGTCTACATGTATGCACTCGAGCAGTGAATTTTTCTAATGGCGACCACAGTGAATCATTCCTGATAATATGTGTTAGAATGGCCACTTGTCTCCACTGGAAGCCCATGTGGCAGGGTGACAATGTATGAGCACATTTGTGAGAAAAGGACAGAGCATTGTCACCTTTATAACAGGAAGTGCCTGAACAAAGACCTTCATAGCAGGGTGACCAGGTATTTGAATGAAACCTGCAGAATTAAAATTACATTTAAGATGAGATAAACATGTTATTCATTATTTAATTTTATTATTTAATTATATGAGACTATACTGACCTCTGAACCTAACCTTGGCCCTAAGCCTAGCCCAGACCTGGATCAAACCCCGATCTAGCTATTTTATCTTTTCTTTTTGTTTAGTTCTTTTTTTTTTCACGCACAATTTTTGGTTTACTCTGTTCTCCTCTACAAAGGAGAAAAGATACAATATCTTTTTCTCCATTCAAGAGGAGAAAGCAACACAGGGGTGGGCTGTACAATGACTGATCACTGTGATAACCAATTAGAGGCTATAAGAGCAATCAGATTATTGAGAATCTGGCCTCCCAGCTCTCAATCATTAGTATGAGGCCTGGAGCTGTCACTGACAGCTTGGTCTGTGTGCTAGGAGTGTGCTGAGCACAAACACAACAGCAGATATATGCAGCCTCACAGCTAAAGAGCCATTTCCATGAGGCCACATTATTTACTCTGCTGGAGGGGGGGGGGGGTTAATTCCCAACTCTGGAAAAAGTAAAGGTCCCCCTTGCAGTTGGGCAACAATAGAGTAACTTTAACTTACCTTATCCCCTATTCCCCCCAATGGTGCTCCTGCAGTAAGTTGGTACTCGGTATCCTCACGTCCAAAGCAGGGCTATGGCCCTGGCATGAAACTTGAGGGCATGCAACTGCCGGAGTGCAGGGGAGGAGAGGCTGTGGGGACCAGTCTAGCAGCACAAAGGAGCCTGCGGGAGCGTAAGATCAGGTAAGTAAAACTGCTCTACCTAGTCCCCTAGACATTACACTACATTACATGATAGACTAGGCCAGATTTCCCCTGCTAACAAATGTAGATTGCAGCTAAAGTTGGCCATATGTTATTCAGCCGTGTTTGATCAGCCAGTGGGCTGATTGAAAAAAGCTCAACAGATTGCCTAATACGCACAATGAAGGTGGATGGAGAAATCTTCCATGCTACCAGTGGCGGCTGGTGATATATCACAAACAATCCCCCGGTCAGTCGGTCGGTCGGTCACCAGTCCTGCACTTACCCCATATAGGTCGCAGACATCGCTTCCTAAACTTATTTTTTTAAAGTATTTTTTTACAAGCTTTGTCTTCTATATTTTTGTCAGTGTATTAAATATATTTTTTTAAATGGGCTTTCTTAACCTGGCCATACATGGATCGAAATTCATCCGGTTTAGCAGGGACTGGCCAAATATTAGTCCATTTTATAGCTGTTGCCATTCGAAAGGAGTTCATCTAGTGATCAACTCCTTCCAAACAGGAGTGTGATCAGCACATGCAGCCAATTGGATCAGTGTATTCTGACAGTAGAAGAATCACACTTTCAGAATACAATAGCGTAGCGGGCAGTGGCGGCCCCTAATGCAGGGCGCAGGGGTGCCAGCCCGCTAATCCATGCATTCAGCCCCCTAATCTACCCGCAGGGCGCCGGACACAGGGATTCCAATGGGAGCATGTGATTAGAGCCAGAGGCTCTAATAGGCTTCAAAAAAGGGTGGGCTCGGGGCGCAGAGCACTGCGCCCCGAGCCCACCCAGTTGTTTGACAATAACGAATCAATATTTGCTATTGTCTTCCTAATTCCTCTTCCAGGCCAATCAGAAAGCGGGTTCTGAGACCCGTCACCCGAGTGGCCGAGAGGAGAAGCGATCCTATTGGCCGCTGGGGAGAAGGAGGGAGGAGATAGGGGAAGCTGCCGTGAAGCACCAGGAGGGGGAATTGCCGCCCGGAGGAATCGATGTCTGCGACCTAGAGGGGGTAAGTGCAGGGCTAGTGATTGACCGACCGACCAGGGGATTGTTTGCCGTCAATATATCACCAGCCTCCACTGGTAGCAGGGAAGATTTCCCCATCCACCTCGATTGTGTGGATTAGGCAATCCGTTGAGCTTTTTTCAAAAAAACTGGCTGATCAAACACAGCTGAGTAACATATGGCCAACTTTAGCTGCAATCTACATTTGTTAGGTAAGAAAATAAAGGAATCAGCAGGGAAAATCTGGCCCAGTCAATCATTTTGTCCTCCAAGACGGTTGATCCGGGCTCAGTGAGGACAGGTAGGTAATGGAATATGGATATATGAACGTTCCATGATCTGATTATTAACACGTATGTCCGGGGCACCAATTATACATCATCTGATGTGTTATGGATTGCACTGGATTCATCCAGCTCTTCGTTTTTTGTCTCATCTCATTGTCGGTTGAAAGAAAAGTAAATATTTACTATTTACTGTTTAATTGAATGTCTTTCTGCATGCCACTTAACACCTCCTTTAGCATTTAACACAAATAAACACAAATAAACATTGTGGCATTGAGGTCAGATTTCCTTTGAGGAGGTGAATGTAAATGAGTAAGATTAGAACCTTTATGCCTCTATGTGTCATTGCTTCCTGTTGGATCCAGAGCTTCACACTGACGTTGTATACAAAGTGCTTTGCCAGGTCAATCTGTGACTTCATTGTACTACCTGTCATAACACTTTGTAAATTGCCAAATGATTTAAGACGCTACACAAGATTCCACTTTTAGGAACATTCAAGTCAACCTTGAAGAAGACACACACAGAGCTCTAACAACTCATGATTGATTGACAATTTGTCGTTTCTCTATTGGCCCATACACACAATGAGATTATCAGACTAATGATTATCCATTTTTTTTTTTTTTTGCATGCTAATCTCAGATCGAAACTCACTGGAAATTCTCGTACGACAGAATAAAAATCCGTGAGTGATGTAATGTGCCGTAGTATATTTGTATTGTATTTTCAGATGACAACTATACTGATTAATCCCTTCTGGACCACCCCACGCACATATACTGTGGCAGGGCGGCCCTCCTGCGTGAAATCACATACATGTACATAATTTTGTGCACTGATTTGGGGCGCACGCCGCCGGCGACCGGCTCCCGCTGTGATTGGACACAGGGGGAGCCAATCAGCGGTGCCTTAAGAGCGTCAGAACAGCGGTCTGCCTATGTAAACAAGGCAGACCACCATTCTTTGAAAGGAGAAGATGGAGATCTTTGTTTCTGCTAAGCAGGAACACAGATCTCTGTCTTCCCCCAGTCAAAGCATCCCCCACACAGTTAGAAAGCTTTCCCTAGAAACACGTTTAGCCATTTGATCGCCCCTGATGTTAACCCCTTCCCTGCTAGTGTCATTAGTACAGTGACAGTGTATTTTTTTTTAGCACCGATCACTGTATTAGTGTCACTGATCCCCAAAAAGTGTCACTTAAAGCGGAAGTAAACCCATCGATCTAACAGTTTGAAAAAACAGTTACATTCCCGGCATGCCGGAAATGCTAACTGTCACATTGGTTGTACTCTCAACCAAACTGTCAAACCATCCAATGGCTGGTGTCATAACTGATCACATGTGCAGCTTCATGGCAGTTAAATATTAAACAGAGGCCAAGATGGCAGCTTCCTTGGCTGAAAACGATAGGAGGGTTTACTTCCACTTTAAGCCTCGTACACACGATCAGATTGTTGGCCAACAAAGCGTCAGACTTTTGTCCGAAGGGTGTGTGCCAGGAACTTGTCTTGCATACAAACGGTACACAATTGTCAGCCAACAAACACAAACATAATGACGTACTATGAGGAATTTCAGCTCTTGCGCGCCACCCTTTGGGCACCTTCTGCTAATGTCGTGTTTGGTGAGCATTGACTCTGAGCATACGTGTTTGTACTTTCAACTTTTGTGTGACGGACTTGTGTACACACGATAGGAAAATCTGACAACAGACCGCTGTCTGACGAAAATTTACTAGCCTGCCATCCATTTGTTGGCAGAAAGTTGGACAACAATTGACTGATGGAACGTACTAACGGTTGGATTTTAGGCCAACAGTCTGTCATCACACAATTCCCTGCTGAAAATCCGATCGTGCTTACGAGGCTTTGATGTCAGATTTGTCTACCGCAATGTCGCAGTCCCGCTAAAAATTGCTGATCGCTGCCATTACTAGTAAAAACAATAAACAAATTAAAATTCCATAAATATATCCCATAGTTTTGTAGACGCTATAATATTTGCTCAAACCAATCAATATACGCTTATTGGGATTTTTTTTTTTTTTTACCAAAAGCATGTAGCAGAATACATTGATCAATAAATTGGATTTTTTTAATTTTTTAATAGGTTTTTTTTTTTTTTTTTTTTGCATAAAGTAAAGAAATTTTTTTTTTTTTAAATTGTATTTTATTATTTTTTTGTTTATAGCACAAAAAATAAAAACCACAGAGGTGATCAAATACCACCAAAAGAAAGCTCTATTTGTAGGAAAAAAAGGACATCAATTTTATTTGGGTACATCGTCGCACGACCGCGCAGGTTGTCAGTTGAAACAACACAGTCCTATTTTGCAAAAAATGGTGTAAACCTTCCAGGGCTAAAGATATTAAATGAAAATCATACGATCTGGTATCGTACGAGGAAATTTTTTGTGCTTGCGCCATCAGATAATATTCTATGAACTGTCGAGATCGGTTATCGAAAGCTGTGTACTAATGATCAGATTATCCTGCGATCGCATTGAAAGTGGTATTTTTCGGACCGTATGTATGGGCCCTTAGTCTAGATTCCTGCTGTATTTGGTATGCAGAAAAAAGGCCTGGACATTTCTCTTACCAGACTAGGTTTTAACATTTCGGACAGTCCTGGAAGTAAATGAAAAGAAAATGTCTGGACAACTGTTATTCGTATTTTATGTAAAACATGTAATTAGGATTATTAGGAAATACTAATCTCAGCTAAAAATCTATTGACCACTTTGTCTGCCTCTCTATGAACCGGATCATTGCTCTTTTAAGACTGTTGACACTAAACATTTAACTTGTATGTGCTTCATTCTTTCTACAGATTACCTTTGTGGTATTGATTGGCACAAGACAATTCTTGGCTGAACCTGTTCTTTTCAGTAGGGATGTGCATTGATCGCGATGCATATGAGCACCTTTACAGAAGAAGACATACCTAACCACTTGACCTCCGAAAGGTTTTACCCCGTTCAGCTCTGGTTCACATTGATGTGATTTGGCATGCGATTAGACATGTCAAATCACATGCCAAATCAACGGCAATTGCAGCGTCCGAATTGGTGTGACCCCGCATTTGTGGTGCCGCACTGATTCCCAAAAGTAGTTTCTGTATTACTTTTGGCGATTTTGGGTGCGATTTCCATTAACATCTGTGCAGAAACCCGCACAGATGTCTCTGAAATGCCCCCCCCCCCCCCCCCGAAGTGACATGCAGGAATGAAATTGTGCGAGGTCAGCAGAACTCAGTTAGTGAGTGTGAACCAGGGCTAATGACCAGAGTGTTTTTTGCAATTCAGCACTGTGCTATTTTAAAGTGGTTCTAAAGGCTTAATGTTTTTTTACCTTAAAGTGTTTGTAAAGCCAGAAGATATTTTTATCTTAATGCATTTTATGCATTAAGATAAAAAAAAAAAACCTTCAGTGTGCAGCAGCCCCCCCTAATACTTACCCAGGTCCCATCTCATCCCATCGATGTTGGGACTCCCCACCTCTTTGGCTGAGATGGCAGCGTGGCACCATTGGCTCCTGCTGCTGTCAATCAAAGTCAGTGAGCCAATGAGGAGGGAGAGGGGGCAGGGCCGAACCGCGGCTCCGTGTCTGAATGGACACACAGAGCAGCAGCTCGGCTCAGGTGCACCCTATAGCAAACTGCTTGCTGTGGGGGCACTCAGCAGGAGGGAGGGGCCAGAAGCGCGGGCAAGAGACCCGAGAAGAAGAGGATCCGGGCTGCTCTGTGCAAAACCACTACACAGAGCAGGTAAGTATAATATGTTTGTTATTTTTAAAGAAAAAAAAAACTGAGACTTTAGTATCACTTTAATGCATTCTATGCACTAAGATAAAAAAAAAACTTCTACATGCAGCAGCCCCCCCAGCCCCCCTAATACTTACCAGAGACCCTTCGCAATCCATCATTGGGTATGAGAGTCTCGGCTCTCTGGGGACTCCATAATTGGCTAAGACAACAGCTGGGGGGGCACTGGCTCCCACTCCTGTCAATCACAGCCAGTGAGAGAATGAGGAGAGAGAGGGGCTCTGTATGTGAATGGACACTCAGCAGGAGGGAGGAGCCAGGAGCACTGGTGGGGGACCCGAGAAGAGGATTGGGGCTGCTCTGTATAGAACCACTGCACAGAGCAGGTAAGTATAACATGTTTAGTTAAAAAAAAAAAAGCCAAGTCTTTAGTATCATTTCAACTGGCAAATTCTCGGTCATCCAATCCTGTATGCAAATGAAATTGATATCACATCCCTGGAAAAAGATTTTGATATGTTGGTCTCTCCCAGGAAACAGTTATGCCGCGTACACACGATCGCACATTCCGACAACAAAATCCATGGGACGGATGTTGGCTCAAAGTTGTCTTACATACACACGGTCGCACAAAGTTGGTCGGAAATTGCAAACGTCAAGAACGCGGTGACGTACAACACGTACGACGAGCCAAGAAAAATTAAGTTCAATAGCCAGTGCGGCTCTTCTGCTTGATTACAAGCATGTGTGGAACTTTGTGTGTCGATATTGTGTACACGCGATCGGAATTTCCGACAACAACTGATTTTGTTGTCGGAAAATTTGAGAACCAGATCTCAAATTTTGTGCGACGGAAATCCCCATGGAAACTGTCCGATGGAGCCTACACGCGGTCGGAATTCTCCGACAACAAGCTCCGATCGCACATTTGCAGTCTACAGGAAAATGTATATAGTATGCAATATAAATGCTGGGAAAGGGGACATAGTATTTTTCATTTTTTTAAGGTGTTTAGTTAACTCTAGTCTTCTGTTCCCACATACTATTTTTATTGGGAGAATGAGCTAAAATAGCATTTCCTTTAAAAGGGAGGTGCTTCTTAATGTTTAAACATTACATTAATTTCCAAACAAAACCACAATTGTTGGGGGTATAACAAGAAGACATTTAGGATCTCGGAAATGCTGCACAAGTAAGACTCAAACTGAAAGAGAAAGAGAGAGAAAGAGAAAGAGGAATGCCCCGTACACACTATTCCGATGGAAAAAGTCAGATCGGATTATGTTGTCGGAAATTCCAATTGTGTGGGGGCTCTAGCGGGCTTTTTGAGAGCAGGATCTAAAAAATTTGAGAACAGGATCTAAAATTTTCTGACAACAAAATCCGATCGGACTTTCTCCGATCGTGTGTAGAGAATTCCGACGCACAAAGTGCCACGCATGCTCAGAAAACATTCGGAGACTAAAGCTATTGGCTACTGGCCTCTACATAGTCCCGTCGTACGTGTTGTATGTCACCTCGTTCGGAACGATCGGGTTTTCCGACAACTTTGTCCGACCGTGCGTGTGCAACACAAGTTTCAGCCAAAATCCGTCTGAAAAGATCTGACAGATTTTGTGGTCAGAATGTCCGACCGTGTGTACAAGGCAGAAGAGAAAGAGAGGAAAAGAGAGAGAAAGAAAGAAAGAAAGAAAGAAAGAAAGAAAGAAAGAAAGAAAGAAAGAAAGAAAGAAAGAGAAAATAAGAAAAAGAAAGATGATTTAGTCATTCACTAGCAAACGTGTGCCCATTTGTTGAACAGGCTGAATACAAAAAGGGCACATCACTGCAGTGGCAGAGTGCATAGATGAGGGCATGGTGGCGAGTGCTGAGGCATGTGTCTGTGCAGTTGCAGCGAGTGCAGAGGTGGGCATTGGTGCTGTGACAAGTGAAGTGGGGAGAAGTGGAAGAGGTAATGAAAGCAGGGGGAGAGCACTGGGGTCACGTACAAGGATAGTAGTGAGTGTGGGGGTTGGTGTACAGGCGTGGCGCAGGAGGAGGATAGGGGGCAGCTGTGGAAGTGAGAGTGCAAGGTGGAGGGGGGGGGGGGGGGGGGCGATGGGAGTGTTGGCATGAAGGTCATAAGAAATTCCCAGCTCACTTACCAGCCAGCATGCAACAAACCGAATTGCCATTGTCTAACAGTTCACGTTAAAGCCAAGGGGTTTAGTTTGCACACACTTGCAAATACATATGTAAGCTGCAGCGGCCACGTCACGGCACATTAGTGTACTGCAGTCCTAACTCTATAGATTTGAGAGTCTCCTGAGATGGAGCACATAAAAAATCGAAAAATTAAAAGGCAGGTATGCCTGGGGGGAAACCACCCCCCTTGAAAGGTACAGGGACGCACTGGACACCCAGCAATAGCACAATGGCAGCAAATGTATCCAGTGCATTCCCTCACCCATTACAAACAAATGGCAACTACCCCAACCTATAACTGGTCTTTGCAGCAAGGAGTACATAGAAGCATAGCGCCCAACTGCCCCTGATTTCAATGTCCCTCTGTCCCTCTGTCCCTCCTTCCTCCTCATTTGCCCCTTATTTTGGTCTGATCTATATAGATATATACAAAATGCACGTTTTATCTATCAAAAAGTGTTTCCTAGTGCTAGACCTTCATCCAATTTCTAAATTGCTGCATTTGTAAATTTTAAAAGCCAATATAAAGGAATAGTAGTGGTAAAAAAAAAAGCACTTGTGGGTTTAACTAATCATTTTTTTTTGTATAATTCTCCTTTAAAGGGTGTGTGGCAGGGGGTGTGTCCTATGCCTACATACTTTTTCTAATAGGTGTCCCACGTTCCCATCTCAAAAAGTTGGGAGATATGTGGAAGGGCGACCGACGCATGTCAAAAAACAACAAGCAAAAATGCCCAGCTCACTTACCAGCCAGCCTGCAACTCACCGAATTTACATTTTGTGCATTCCCTACGACTATTACTATGAAACCCTTCCAATGCACCAGCCATTTTCTAGAAGTCCAACATCAAATTGTATTCTTTATTTCTTTTTACTTTCAAGGCAATTTATTTAAAATAGAACCCCACTATGTTATTCTCCTCCCTCCAAAACTATTGAACCTTCTATATTATTATTTTGAACATGCAGTCTCTATATCAGGCTCAAATTAAAGGGAAACTAAAATTACATTTTGCGTCCTGTATTCTTGTTTTTCAGTAAGGCCCCTTTCACACTGGGGCGGGAGCCGCGGCGACGGTAAAGCAGCGCTATATTTAGCGCTGCTTTACCGTCGTTTTAGCCGCGGTAAATTGCCGCAGTATTACCGCGGTATCCCATTTAAATCAATGGGTAGGAGCGGTATAGCAGTGTATTCACTCTCCAAAGATGCTGCTAGCAGGACTTTTTTTACCGTCCTGCTAGCACAACGCTCCAGTGTGAAAGCCCGCCGGCTTTCACACTGGAGTGAATGGGGCTGTTTTTTTCAGGCGGTGTACAGGCACTATTTTTAGCGATGTACCGCCTGAAAACCGCCCCAGTGTGAAAGGGGCCTTAGTATAGGAAAGGATAAGAAAGGATGGGATACATTCCATGGCAAGGTTTGAGAAACAGAAACATGCTCACTATAAATAACCCAGGTTAAGAAATAATTGTATTTTTCATTCATATGTTCTTTACTGAGTACAGGGCACAGATTTAGTAAACTTTGGCTCTCGGACACATTAAGCAACTGAACTAAATGAGATTTGCTCATACAGTATGTAAAAACTCAAAATGCATAAAAAGTAACTAAGAGGAAATAATGCAAAAGACACACTTCCCATAGTATATATATTATATTGGATTGAGCTGCGTTGTAGATATTTCTCTGAGCATATAGGTTGTTGAACTACATGTCATGAAAACAAGTATCTGATCCAAGTAATTTACCATGTCCTAAATAAGCCTTGGTGTAAGAAAATGCTGACCTCACAGGGCCAGTTCAGTATTTCACAATCATGTACATTTCCACGAAATCATGTAAAAACGAAAGGATACCTTGAAGGTTATCAGAAGACAAAACGTCTAAACACTTTTGGAGCTGCCATATGGATTTATGAATTTTTATTTGCATTAGCTCGATCCCGTAAGCCTGCATTTGTTTCATAAATACAGTTTTAAATTTTAAAACATTTTGTGTTCCCAGGGTGGTGCACTTGAAGTACTATACCTAAATACTAAACCCAGAACCCTGCATTCACTATATCTGGTCTCCCACAGTGCACAGAACATGGGAATTCAATTATTTTAGTAAATATATACTGCTAAACACCTTTTCTCATCAGCAGTATAGAGCAGTCGTGTGACCTTTATCAGTGCCTAGTTAAAGCTTGTAGGAGGAGTTTTGATTCTCCCCTGATTGTCCTATGAGGCTGCAGGACCCCTGACCCTCTGTCTTGACAGTACTGATTTACCCTGTGCTGTGATACTGTAGTTATTATTTGCTTTGGACCTCGTTCAGATGGCCAGCAGCCCTTTTCACTCCTGTGAGAGGCAATTTGTGGTGGATAATCTTTTTAAAGATCGGTTTACAGGCAGCTAGGATGTGATATTTTGCTTTCTCACCTCTTGTTTTTACCCTGAAAAGTCAGAATAATTGCTTTGCAACTGTGTGCATTGCATGCAATTGCGGCGTAGCTCCATTCACTTGAATGAGTCATGTTTGGCGGCAGCACTGCCCACCAAAGGCAACAGGGGGTTTAAGTTTAAGGGCTATTAAGCAAGGCATCATGGCCGTGGCACGTGTACAGCCCTGAGTGGCTGCATGTCCATCCCTAGGTAGGTCAATTTTGAGAGGGGGTGTTGTCAGTAAAACCGCAGCCTGTTTATACCACCACTTGTCGTCCCATGTGACCGAGCACTTAGTGTTGAGTTATTCATTTAAAACTTGGTGTAAAAAGAAATTATGTAGACTTAATCCTTTATCCGTGGAGGTTTAACTCCACAGCCCCCCAAGTATTTTTTTTATTTCAGCTCAAAACTTATAAACTTAATTTTTTTTCTTTTTAAATACAATGAACAACAAAACCATTATAGCTTAATTTCAATTGCTAAAACCAATCTTGAAAACTGTTCCTGACATAGACACAAGACATAGACTACTCACCTCTCCTGTTGTACATGCTGCTGATCTCTGCTGCTGATTAAAGCAATGGCTGAAAAATCTGCAGAACTCTTTGTCCCCAACTGTGCTCATTGGTTCAATTCGCAGGTCCCTACGTCACTACAGTATCCCGAAACCACAGCGTGTGGTGTAGGATTAGGAAGGCGTTTCAGCATTTTCAGCTGTTGCTTTCTCCTCACTTATTCTACACTTTGTATTACTGGCATGGGCAGCAGGAGAAGGTGAATACCCCACAATTTCTTTGCAGGGGCAACCTTGTTTTGCAGACTGACTTTGGTGAGTCACTTTAGGGGGAAACTATTATGACTTTGGGCATTTTCTTAAAATTTTTCAACATTTTGTTTTGTACTTTTTATGTTAAATCTCTATTTTACAAATAAACGTTAAATTGCCATCTGGACAAAGGTAGCCCAGGAGATGTGGCGCATCTGGATTTTGCAAAAGCATTTGATACAGTCCCCATAGGCGCTTAAAGCGGAGTTCCGCCTGCAAAAGAAAAAGTCAGCAGCTACAAATAATGCAGCTGCTGACTTTTAAAATAAGGACACTTATCTGTCCAGGGTGCCTGTGATGTTCTCACCTGAATCCGACGGGTCCCTCGGCTCCGGGTGGAGACGCCGACATCTTCAGTAAGGGAATCAGGAAGTGAAGCCTTGCGGCTTCACAGCCTGTTTCTTACTGCACATGCCCGAGTCACGCTGAGCATTCTGAATGGTCCCTGCTGTCTTATGAGACCTGTGTGTCTCCCAGAAGACAGTGGGGGGGACGAAGGGGGGGAGGAAGGAGGGGCCGGACATGGCGTAGTTCGCTGCGGATTCTGCGGTGCTCTTTCGCCAGAAGTGGGAGCAAATACCTGGATTAGACAGGTATCTGCTCCCCCCTCCCCCTGAAAGGTGCCAAATGTGACACTGGAGGGGGGGGGGGGAGGAACCGGATCCACAGAAGTTCTATTTCTGGGTGGAAATCCGCTTTGATCTACAAACTGAGGTCTGTGGGTATGGACCATAGGGTTTGTTCTTGGATAGAAAACTGGCTACAGGGGCATGTCCAAAGGGTGGTGATAAATAAGTGTACTCAGACTGGTCTGGAGTGGTAAGTGGGGTACCCCAAGGCTCTGTCCTGGAAACAATTCTGTTTAATTTATTTATAAATTATATATAGAGGATGGGATAAATTGCTCAATCTCAGTGTTTGCTGACGACATAAAAATAAGTATGACAATCAATAGCATCACAGCAGAATATAGAAACCTTACAAGAGAACCTGAGTAAATTAATGGAGTGGGCAACTAGATGGCAAATGAGGTTTAACATTGAAAAATGTAAGGTAATGCACTTGGGGGTTAAAAATATAAATGCAAGTTACTCACTATGGGGAGAACCCCTGGGGGATTCCAGTGTGGAGAAGTATCTGGGGGTCCTGGTAAAAGACAGACTGAGCAATAGCATGCAATGCCAAGCTGCAGCAAGCAAAGCCAGCAGAATATTAGCATGCATAAAAAATGGGATTTACTCCATAGATAAAACGATAATCCTGCCACTTTATAAAACTCGAGTGCAGAGAAGGGCAACAAAATGAATATGGGGACTGGAGGACCTCAATTATGAGGAAAGACTACAAGCACTAAATGTATTCTCCCTGGAGAAGAGACGATTGAGAGGAGATATGATAGCAGTATACAAATATCTCAGTGGTGATCCCAGAGCAAGTATGAAACTTTTTAGTCCCAGGAAGTGTAAGAAGACACGGGGCCATGCGATGAGACTGGAAGAGAAGCGGTTTAACCTTGAAGCAGAGTTCCAGTCAAAAATAGAACTTCCGCTTTAAGAGGGGTGACCCCTGACATGCCACATTTTTTTAGGGGGGGGCGGATACCCTCTTTTTAGAGGGTCCCAGCTCCCACTTCCTCCAGATGCATTGCGGCACCGGAAGGGAGATCACCTCTCCTCCCTCCCTCTCGGCAATCATCTGGGACATGTCACAGGTCCCAAATGATTGCCCGGCCAGTCACGGCGTGTGGCGCAGCTCACGCATGCGCAGTGGGTGACCGGCTGTGAAGCCACAGCCGGACGCCCACAGTTACAATGCCGGGGCAGAGAGGAGGGGGAAGATGAGTGGGGCTTCGTTCCCCCACATCGATGGACCGTGGAACAGGTAAGCGTCCGATTATTAAAAGTCAGCAGCTGCAGTATTTGTAGCTGCTGACTTTAATTTTTTTTAAGCAGAACTCCACTTTAAGCTAGGGGGTATTTCACTGTCAGGGTGGTAAGGATGTGGAACTCTCTGTCACAATCGGTGGTGTCAGCAGGAAGTATTGCTAGTTTTAAAAGACTCTTGGACATGCATCTTAGGGAACACATTATACAGGGATATGGTAAATGATTATCTACACACACACACACACACACACACACACACACGTGGAATTGAATGGACTGTTGTCTTTATTAAACCTTACCTACTTTGTAACTATGTAACAGGGTGTATGTACAAAAAAGCATTCAGCATTATGGGTTTCTAAGATATAGCTGTTTCCCTTCAGACTCTCTGCCTAATTAAATCTCCATGAGGGCCCCATTGTACCATAACAAGCAGAAAGGCCTACAGGAGAAGAAAGTTTACTGACTCATTCAGGTACGTGTAAATATGAAATATTACTTTACAATGTTTCATACGTTCCGAAATAAAAAACTATTTTTTTTTACTTTAGGCATAATCATTACAGAGTAAAATAGGCACAAAGTCCACACATCCAATGAAAGGAATATCTCTTTGGAATAAAGTAAATCCTCTGGAGGCCAGAGCAATCTCAAAGTGCACACAGCTGAATTTTATACCCCACAACCAGAAGAATGGGCACATGGAGGTGAGGAATGGTATTTACATGCTTTTCTCAAGTTCATTGACTCAACCAATTTCATCTGGCTATAGTAATGTTCTCTATTAGTTGGGTTAGGATTGGATTTTAATTCACTTTTCAAGTTCATTCATTTTGCTCTAAGATATTTTTTGGTCTTTTGTGTTGTGATTATGATTGTTTCTCTTCTAATGGTGGCATTATGGGTCTTCCATTGGGATACTAAGACACTGCAACTATGTTTTATTAAAATGTATGCCCAGCTAAAACTTCTTGAGTAGGATAGGAAAGGATTACAACCTCTTTTTGGTTGTTAGGTCACCACCTGGTTGTGACATCACCTCCCCTTCTCTTCACCTCTTCCAATCATAGAACACCTTGTATTCATTGAAACAATACAAGGTGATCTATAAATGGTAGCACTGCTGAGCAAGCAATCCCCCTGTGCTCAATGTACTGTGGGGCAGTTATTTGCATAGAAAGTGAGCAGGACCTGGAAGACTGCAGCTATCACCGTAGTAGTGCTGACTACTACATACAATGATTTTCAGCTTCATAGCGGTCCATCAGGTATGAGTAATGTATACTTACATTGTGCCAAGCTGGGCTAATGTATATGTGCAATACAAATAATTCCTGAAATTCAAGTAAAATCTTTGCGCAACACAAATATAACCAGAAGTGCATACATCATCTCATAGCAGTACTGGATAACCTGCTGATGAACTATTTTTCCCTTCCCTTAAAAATATTTCGGCACCCTAAGCAAACTTGAAATGAAATAAGAAAGAGCTTATAAAGCACACACTGTACTCTGAGCTTGTGTTCGCCTTATCTAAAATCATTCCGACATCTGTATGGGAGGAAAATATAGTGGAAAACTTCTGGATGGTTCATATATGACACAATGTGCAGCGCTAATAAAATAAACAAATACTAAATACAAATGCATAAAAACTATGTATAACATCAATATATATAACGTGACATCCTATATATAAAATAATGAAATATAAAGTGCTCGTGCTGCGTGAGTCACACTCAGTCCTTATTGGAGTATAAAATTATTCAGCAAAAGTCCAAATAACATTTCACATGTGATAATAGTGTCTTCATGCGGTGGGCACACGACCCCCACCAGGTGTACCCTCACCTTAAGGGCTTAAATAATAAGCCTGTATTTTGATAATAGCCTGCAGCGATCCTCCTTTGTTTCTTTTATCCTATACAGATTTATGGAGTATTGGTATGAACCACAAGGCACCTGCTCCCCCCCGGTGATAGCCCAGCTCAAGAGCCACTATGTTCTCCGGGTGTGTTCCGGGGACTCTCCTCATATATATTATATGCGAAAAATGACAGAGGCATGCAATAGCGTAATAACGTTTAAAAAAGATTTAATGCAAAACAGAACTGCACATCCATACAACTCACATTTCCAATAAATAAAAACGCCTTTAAAGCGCTATAGTGCTGAGGGGTGATAGAGTCACCTATGGTCCAGTTCTGCAGCCCCGGTTTCACGGCATTCCACCTGTTCTATGCCTGCTCTGTAACACTTCCTAGTGCCTCCTGTGTCAGCCGATCAAGCTCCTCCTACTGGTTTCGTCACTCTTGTGACTTCCTCTGGGATTTAAAAAAAATTGGATTTTTGCTGAATAATTTTATACTCCAATAAGGACTGAGTGTGACTCACGGAGCATGAGCACTTTATATTTCATTATTTTATATGTAGGATGTCACGTTATATACAGTATATTGATGTTATACATAGTTTTTATGCATTTGTTTTTAGTATTTGTTTATTTTATTAGCGCTGCACATTGTGTCATATATATTGTTATCATCACATTTTAGGGAAGTGTGGAAAGTGCGGGCAGCTTATTATAGTTTAGTTTTATATTTTTATGGTGATTTAGGTTATTTCAGGTTTAGTGTGGCAGCTCACAAGGTTTTATATTTAGTTGCTTCTGGATGGTTCAGTTACAGAACAATAAAGGTGAAGTGGAAGTAACTGCTACCGGGCCCAATCCTGGGTGATCCTGCTACAATCACAATTCCTCAGAGCTGGTTGGTTTGCCTTTCTTTGTACCAATGAATCAATGAATCATTGGCTTACTATTATGCCCCATACACACGGTCGGAAATTCCGACGGAAAAAGTCTGATCGGATTATGTTGTTGGAAAATCCGATCGTGCGCGGGCTCTAGCGGATTTTTTCCGTCGGAAATTTCCAAAGGAAAAAGTTTGAGAGCAGGACCCAAAATGTTCCGAAGACAAAATCCGATCAGACTTTTTCCGAACGTGTGTAGAGAATTCCGACGCACAAAGTGCCACGCATGCTCAGAATAAATTTGGGGACAAAAGCTATTGGCTACTGGCTTCTTCGTAGTTCCGGCGTACGTTTTGTACGTCACCTCGATCGGATTTTCCGACAATGTGCGGAACACTTTGTGCGACCGTGTGTATGCAAGACAAGTTTTGGCCAAAATCCGTCGGAAAAAACCTGACGGATTTTGTGGTCGAAATGTCCGACCGTGTCTACGGGGCATAAGAGCCCTTTCACACTTGGGCTGCGCCGCATTAGCAGTAAAGCGCGCTAGTCTTAGCGGCGATTTATCAACGTTTTATCAATGCTTTTTGGCTGCGGTTTAGGAGCGTTGTACGCAGCGCTCCTAAACCGCCCCAAAGATGCTGCTTGCAGGACTTTTTGTAACGTCCCGCAAGCGCACCAGTGTGAAAGCACTCAGGCTTTCACACTGCAGTGGCATGGGAGGCGTTTTTCAGACGCTTTTTAGCGCTAAAATGCCTGAAACATGCCTTCAGTGTGAAAGGGGTCTTAAGCTGGTCATAGATGAGTAGAAAAAGAAACAAATATTTGAACAAAAATCTAAACTTTCTTTCAATCTGACATTCTAACATTCGATGTCCCAGCCATTGTATTGGAAAATTTCCAGTGAACGTCAACATTTTTAAGGTTATTTTCAACATTTAAGCAATATTAAAGTCTTGTTTTTTTAAAAAAAAACAAACATGTTATACTTCCCTGCTCTGTGTAGTGGTTTTGCACAGAGCAGCCCAGGTCCTCCCCTTCCTGGGTCCCCCGCCGGTGCTCCTGGCCCCTCAGCAAGCAGATTTCTCTGGGGGCATTCAAGCAGGCGCGCTTCCAAACCGTGGCTCTGTGTGTCCATTCACACATGGAGCCATGGCTCGGCCTCTCCCCCTCCATCTCCAATAGCTTCCGCTGCTGCCAAAAGCCAATCAGGGGTGCGAGTCCCTGGAGAGCCAATGCTCTTTTGGACATCGCTGGATCGAGATGGGGCTCAGGTACGTATTAGGGGAGCTGCTGCACACAGGTTTTTTATCTTCATGCATAGATTGCACGAAAGTAAAAAACATTGTGCCTTTACAACCACTTTAAACATTGTTGTTTTTTTTCTGATCGATTTCTACTGTTCATGTGCATTTCACTTAATTTTTTTTTTTTTTCAAACAATTTACCTACAAATGATTAGAAAATCGTTTGTTCAAAAAAATAATTCCTGTTTGTTCATTGGTTGATTTTTGATTTTGAAACAGAAATAGTCTGTCGTAGTAACCAAAATAACAATGTGAAAAACCAAACAGCTTACCAACCCGATTTTTTGTTCGCTTTTCTATCCATTTATAGCCAATTTTAGATAGGCTTTCATGGGTTTATCATGTTTGCATACCTCAAAACTGTCAGAGGGACACATTATAGCACAAAGTATATAGGTAAATGGCATGCCCCTGCCTCCAGTAACATGGACAGTAATTTACAAAAATTACTGGTTTAATCCAATTTTTATTTCACTTTTCCTTTCTTGGGGTTTTTCCAAACAACAAATAGAATAATTGAAATGCTCATTAAAAGGTTTAGTGCAGTAAAACATTTTGATAGTTAAAAAAAGTTTTTATGAAATAGATCTTTACATCAGGCCAAAAAGAGGAATAACTAATGCCGCGTACACACGATCGGACTTTCCGGCAGACCATAATCCGTCGGACAATTCAATCGTGTGTGGGCTCCAGCGGACTTTTCTTTCCCAAAAGTCAGACGGACCTAGAAATAAAACATGTTTCAAATCTTTCCGACGGACTCGAGTTCGGTCGAAAAATCCTGTCGTCTGTGTGCTAGTCCGACGGACGAAAACCGACGCTAGGGCAGTTATTGGCTACTGGCTATGAACTTCTTTATTCTAGTCCGGTCGTACGACATCACGTTTGAATCCGTCGGACTTTTGGAGTGAACGCAAGTCCGTTCGCTTGAAAGTCCGGCGGAAAGACTGTCAGACCTAGTCCGTCGAAAAGTCCGATCTGACAATTCTCTCCCTACTCTACTTAAAACTAGAAAAAATTAGGGTTAGTTCACCCGGCAAAAACATCCTCCGGATCCGTTCCGGATGTGTTTCTGCGCGTGCTTTTTTGACGCATTTCCGGAGGCTTTTTATCTTCTTCTTTTTTTTTTATTGTACTGGGGTCCTGTGCATTTTTGATGCATGTAGGTGCGTTTTTGATGCCTTTACAGCATTCCAGTAAAGATATGTGCAGGAAAAATGCAGCATGTACTTTTTTATGGAACCAGGACGCACTGGAACTGCAAGCACTGATGTGAACTATACCATTAAAAACCATGCAACCTATTTTCAATGCGTGGATGTAGAAAAAAAAGCACTGGAACATGTGGTGGGAACTAGCCCTAAAATCTAGCAAAATATGTATCAGGATGTGTCATCATATATTGCATCTCTGTTAATAACAGGGAGATGATGATAATTTGTAAAAAAAAAAAAAAAATGAGGAACCTTTGTGTTGCTAAATATTATTTTACATCAGTGACAGTAAAGGAAAGAAATGAGGTACCATGAACGTGTCAGACAAAAGGATTTCACAAACAGTATTTGTGTCAGTAGACAATGGGGGAATTGCAAAATGTTACCTACAAGTGACCCTTAAACTTAAAGCTTAGTAATTAAATTTTTTTTAAATTACAAACCTGTTAGCCCCCGTACACACGGTCGAAAAAATTCCAACCACAAAATCCGTCGGATTTCTTCAGACGGATTTTGTCCGACACTGGTGTTGCATACACACGGTCGGACAAAGTTGTTGGAAAATCCGATCATTCTGAACGTGGTGAGGTTTGTTGCGTAGGACAGAACTACGTAGAGGCTAGTAGCCAATAGCTTTGGTCTCGTAATTTGATCTGAGCATGCGTGGCACTTTGTCCGTCGGAATTCCCTACACACAATCGGAAAAGGTCTGATCGGATTTTGTTGTCGGAAAATTTGAGAGCGGGATCTCAATTTTTTTCCGTCAGAAAGTCAGATGGAGCCCACACACGGGCGGATTTTCCAACAACATGGTCCGACCGTGTGTACGGGGCATAATACTTACCTCCTTTGTGCAAGGGTTTTGCACAGAGTGGCCCCCGATCCTTCTTTTCTGGGGTCCCCCCATGGCGCTCCTGGCTCCTCCTCTTCTCGAGTGCCCCAAAGAAGAGACACTTTCCATGGGGGCACTCATGGGGGCACGTTCTCAAATCCTGCTGCTGCGTCCATTGACACAGACAGCAGGATTTGGCCCCGCCCATGCTCCCATCTCACTGGATTTTATTGACATGGCTCCTGCTGCTATCAATCTATCCAATGAGGACCCGAGACAGCGGCTGGAGCTGCTGTGCTCGTCTCCGTCACTGGAACGATCGGGTTAAGGTAAGAAAAAGGGTGGGGTCTGGGGGGGTGTTGCAGCACAAAGGGCTTTTCACCTTAATGCATAGAATGCATTAAAAGGGATTGTAAACCTTCAAGGTTTTTCACTTCAATGCATTCTATGCATTGAGGTGAAAAACCTCCTTTAATGCTGCAGCCCCCCTGAGCCCGAGCCCCCTTTTTACTTACCTGTACCCCCTCTATCTCGTCCCGGGGACAAGCACACCAGAAAAAGCCGGGTTTCTTGTGTCCTGATTGGATGGAGGATAGCAGCACAGCCATTGTCTCCCGCTGCTGTCAATCAAATCCAATGACCTGGGCGCCGGTGGGCGGGGCCGAGTTATAAATTCGTCTTCTATGGACGCTGAATAAATGACTCGGGAGCGCGCCCACAGGGTTACCTCCTGGGAGAGAGCTTCTTCCAGGGGTTTAGCTAATGCAGGGAGGAGCCGCGAGAGCTGCCGAGGGACCCCAGAAGAGGATGTTTGGGGCCACTTTTGGCAAAACGAGCTGCACAGTGGAGGTAAGTATGAGATGTTTGTCATTTAAACCAGGGGTCTCCAAAGTACGGCCCACGGGCCACATCCGGCCCGCTGGGACGTTTTTCCCGGCCCGCAGGTTGAGTCGCCGATCCGTGATCCGAACGGGCCACCCCGTTCGGATCGGCACACCCCGCGATCCGCGGAGCGCTCCGCGGCCTCGGCCTTAGGAAAGGCCGCGGCTTCGGCCTAGCTCCGGAGCGGCGGCGGCCATCTTTGTACACCCGGCGGCCTTAGGAAAGGCCGCGGCTTCGGCCTAGCTCCGGAGCGGCGGCCATCTTGGTACACCCGGCCACTGTTTACAATGTGATCGCTCCGTCAAATTTGACGGAGCGATCACTTGTAAACATACCCTGCATTACCCAGCCAATATACTGCATTAACCCTGCATATACTCTGCATTAACCCTGCATATACTCTGCATTAACCCTGCATATACTCTGCATTACCCAGCCAATACTCTGCGATACTCTGCATTACCCAGCCAATACTCTGCGATACTCTGCATTACCCAGCCAATACTCTGCGATACTCTGCATTAACCCTGCATATACTCTGCATTACCCAGCCAATACTCTGCGATACTCTGCATTACCCAGCCAATACTCTGCGATACTCTGCATTACCCAGCCAATACTCTGCAATACTCTGCATTAACCCTGCATATACTCTGCATTACCCAGCCAATACTCTGCGATACTCTGCATTAACCCTTTATATACTCTGCGATACCCAGCCAATACTCTGCGATACTCTGCATTAACCCTGCATATACTCTGCGATACCCAGCCAATACTCTGCGATACTCTGCATTAACCCTGCGATACTCTGCATTAACCCTGCGATACCCAGCCAATACTCTGCGATACCCAGCCAATACTCTGCGATACCCAGCCAATACTACAGTGGGGAGAGGATGTGGATATTACAGTGGGGGAGATGACGTGGATATTACAGTGGGGGAGATGACGTGGATATTACAGTGGGGGAGATGACGTGGATATTACAGTGGGGGAGATGACGTGGATATTACAGTGGGGGAGATGACGTGGATATTACAGTGGGGACTATATGGTGGCGGAATTTTCACAGGTTTTTGCAAATTCAATTATTTGCTGATCCGAAAAATGATCCGATCCGTGACTCCTGATCCGAGGATCGATCCGATCCGTGAGTTTTTTGATCCATTGCACCCCTAGCCCTGATAGTATGCAGCACAGGTCCCGCAGCCCGACGGAGCATGTCCAACCCGGCGCCTCACTAGTTGTTGATAGGACCTACTGCGCCTCCCGGGTCCCGCCCCTCTGTTAGCATCAGTGTCCTTTACGGCTGTGCTTTTGGCTACAACGTGCCTGTGTAACAGCCGGGCGGGAGTCGGGAGGTGCAGCAGAACAGCGCTGAAGCCGGACACAGATGTAAGAGGGACACAGATGTGACTGTTGGAGGTGATGGGGACACAAATGTGCGGCGGGGGCTAGTTTGAGAGACACAAAAGTGAAAGGGGAGCTCTAAGGGGGACACAGTTTTGCAGGGGGCTCTAAGGGGGACACAATTGTGCTGGGGTCTCTGATTGGGGCATAAATGTGGAAGGGGGCTCTAAGGGGGACACAATTGTGCTGGGGTCTCTGATTGGGGCATAAATGTGGAAGGGGGCTCTAAGGGGGACACAATTGTGCTGGGGTCTCTGATTGGGGCATAAATGTGGAAGGGGGCTCTAAGGGGGACACAATTGTGCAGGGGGCTGTGATGGGGGGCATAAATGTGGAAGGGGGGCACTAAGGGGGACATAATTGTGCAGGGGTCTCTGATGGGGACACAAATATGGAAGGGGGGCTCTGATGGGAATACAAATATGAAAGGGGGCTCTGATGGGGACACAAATATGTAAGGGGGCTCTGATGGGGACACAAATATGGAAGGGGGCTCTGATGGGGACACAAATATGGAAGGGGGCTCTGATGGGGACACAAATATGTAAGGGGGCTCTGATGGGGACACAAATATGGAAGGGGGCTCTGATGGGGACACAAATATGGAAGGGGGCGCTGATGGGGACACAAACGTGTCAGGGGGCTCTGATGGGAATACAAATATGCAGGGGTTCTTATTCAGGCACAAATATTCGGGGGGGCTCTAAGGGGGACACAAATATGCAGAGGGGGCTCTGATGAGGATACAAATGTATGGAGGCGTGTGTGTGTTGACAGTAACACAGATGCAAGACCCTGTGAACACTGGAATTTTAGCCCCAGTGCATGAGGTTACATCGTTTAGGTGCGCCATCAAGCTCTACTGCCGGCAGCCTGTCAAATTCTATTTTATTCTACTGCCGATTCATTAAAAAAAAAAAATGTATTTTTTCGGCCCGCGAATATGTGAAAAATGCACAATGTGGCCCCCGAAGTGAAAAGTTTGGAGACCCCTGATTTAAACCAAAAAAAAAAAAGAAGCCTTAGTGTCACTTTAAGTTGAAAAACCATGAGGGTTTAACTTTATTGACAGGCTGTAGGAGGCTGCAACTATTCGTGCCTGTTTGCACAGCCAGCGAGCACCTGCGGTTGACAGCCTGTCATTACAGTGTACAGGCCTAATTCCTGCTGCTGGGATTTGCACTGTGCTTAAATGCCTGTGTGAATGGTGCTTAACAGTTGAATTGACCTGGAGTGTACTAACATCTTTAATAAAAATCAAGATGGAATTAGAATGTTACTACTGAAATATCCTTTTGCATCTTAAGCAGCAGATGCATATGCCTAGGTTATATTGCTGTTGCTCATGGATATGGTCAAAGTCTAACTACCAGAGAACATCTAGAAATGCCTGCCATAACTTACCTTCCTCTGCAATGGGCAAGAACAGATTTGGCTAGCCAAGTTGATGCCCAAATCTGACAGATCCTGGTGGCTGGCAAATGCCAACATAAATCAGGGAACAATCACATCTGCCATTCTGACCAATCAATTTCTGAGTAGATATGTCTATGCATAGAAAGTCAGCTTTAGCCCGTATCATATGCTATATGTCCCTAGTCTGCACTCATCAGCTCCTAATATTTATATTTCTCCGATGCCTCTGCTAAAAAGGAGAGCAATGCTCCTTGAATTAGCAGTCAATGTATACACCCAAGTCTCATTGTTTAATCTATGAATTCATAATATCCAAAAAATTTTAGTTTTGTGTTCACAGTACAATCTGAAACGATTAATCGATAATAATTGATAATGAAAATCGTTGTCAATTATTTTCATTATCGATTAGTTGGTCTGCTAACGGCACGCACCTTCCTCCCTGCCAGTCCCGCCTCCGCCCGAGTCCCGTACAATCCGGCGCACGTTCGCCTCTCTCATTCTCGCTGATGTCAGTGGGGTATTCTCAGCCTCGAGGGAAAAGAGAGAGAGGAGAGAAGCAGCCGTGAGCGCCGAGCTGCCATATAAGGTAGCGGCTTACTTTTTTAATACAGTGAGTGAACTTGGCAAAACATTAATTTTGGTATTTCTGTGAGGAAGGGGGGGGTAGTGCCCCATCATTGGTGTTCCTGGGGAGGGGAATAGTGCCCCAATCATTGGTGTTCCTGGGGGGGGGGGGGGGGGGTAGTGCCCCATCATTGGTGCTCCTAGGGGAGTAAAGTGCCCCACCATAGGTATTTCTGGGGGAAATAAGTCCCATCATTGGTGTTCCTGGGGGGAATAGTACCCCATCATTGGTGTTACTGGGAGGAATAGTGCCCGTAATTGGTTTTCCTGGAAGGGGCAATAGTAGTGCCCCATTATTGGTGTTCCTGGGAGAAATAGTGCCCCATCATTGGTGTTTAGGGGGGATAGTGCTTCATCATTGGTGTCAGTTTGAGGAATACACAGACCTCTCCCTCTCACACTCCGGTCTGGAGCCGCCACCTCTCCTTCTCACACTCCGGTCTGGAGCCGCCACCTCTCCTTCTCACACTCCGGTCTGGAGCCGCCACCTCTCCTTCTCACACTCCGGTCTGGTTCCTCCAGCCCACTTTGGTGTAGTCCCTTGCCCCAGTCCACTCCCCCCCCCCCCCCCCCCTTTTGGGTCTGGCCCCTGGTCCAAACAAACTCCCTTTCTATCGCAAACCCCCTCTGGTCTGATTCCTCTCCCACATTCCTCTCTTCCAAACTCCCTCCCTCCCAACCCACTCCCTACTCCTAATGCCTGGTCTCCAAACTAGGTTACTCCCTCCCACTCTCCAGTACGGTCCCCTTTCCCCTTCAGGGCCAGCCCCCTCACTGCGTTGTCAGTAATGGATTAGGAATTTACTTTAGTAATTATGTTGTGATGCAGTTTGAGTGTAACACACATTTTTTCATTATTTGAAATTAATGAAAAAATGGCATATTCTTTTTTTGTAATGATTTTTGTTCTAAATTAATTGATTAACCAAAACAATAATCAGCCAACTAATCGATTATGAAAATAATCGTTAGTTACAGCCCTAACTATCTTCCAAAGTGCATTCTGCCCAATTTCATACACAAGAAACAATTACAGTTATAGATGCATAGTCTCCTAATGCACATGATGACCCTTTAAATATTAAGGTGGCAAAGTGCTGAAACTGCAAGTTCCACAACTTGAGCAAATAGAATTAATTATATTCATCATACATAACGGTCACTCACCTGTAAATATTCCTGCCCTGAAAGAGGACAGAATGCCCAAGGCAGGCATACATGTATTTTACACGAGAACCCTAAAGGTAATAGTTTTTCTTGGAAATTTGAATTTTGTAAAAACAAATTCAATCAATCAATTATATGCTGAGTTTTTCTGCAATGCTAGAGGGCTTATCTTAGGCTAGCTATAGACCAATGTTTTTTTTTTGGGGGGGGGGGGGGGGGTTTCAGCCAGATTCCTCCATTCACTCGATGTGGATGGAGGAATTCCCACTGCCGAGTCATTGCTATCAGAATACTCCTATTCAGCAGCTGTCAATTGATGATCAAGAAAAGCTTTCCAACATTCTCTTTCAACAGAAGTTGATCAAACGATTAACTTCTGTCAAGCAGGGACAGCCACACACAAATTTGTCCGGTCCCTGCTGAATCAGTGGAATTTCAGTCCTCCTATGGCCAGGTGATGATAACCTTCAAAAAAACAAACAAAAAAAAAAAATATATAAACTGTATGGGGGTTATTTACGAAAGGCAAATCCACTACAAGTGCACTTGGAAGTGCAGTCGCTGTAAATCTGAGGGGAAGCTCTGCTGATTTTATCATCCAATCATGTGCAAGCTAAAATGCTGTTTTATATTTTCCTTGCATGTCCTCCTCGGATTTACAGCGACTGCATTTCCAAGTGCACTTGTAGTGCAAAGTGGATTTTCCTTTTGTAAATAACCCCCTATGTGTTTTAGTATAAGGCAGTGGTCTCCAAACTGTGGCCTTTTGCTGGCCTTTATCGGGCCCTTGGGGCACTATTTCTCCCAATGATATGAGACAACATTCCCCCCGAAACCAACAGTGGGACACTATTCTTCTCACTAATATCAATGATCGCACACTAGTCCTCCCAATGGCACCAACAATGGAGTACCATTCCTCCCACTTTTAATGTAATGGGGTACTACTCCTCCTCTTACTGACCACCAACCTTAAGGCCATGTTTATTTTCACTAATGTTGGGATGGGACATTTTCTACTCCCACTGACCAAGGCGGTTTGCCGAAACGCGCCTGCCCCTTGTACTCTTTTAACACGCGCCAATAAATACATTTCATATGGATTTGGAGTTGCCGGCTTTTCCTACTGAATTCCACTGGCCACAATCTGGCCCCCTAAAGTCTAAAGGACAGTAAACCTATGTTTGAAAAGTTTGGGGACCCCTGGTGTAAGGCCACGTTTATCACCAATGTATTGCTGTAAACAAAGAGCAATTTGTTTGGTAATTTCTTCTTACATGTTGTGCATGAAATGCTAAACATAATAATTCAGTAGATCCCAAGATCAATATTGTCTTTATATTTTGTTCAAATAATGTAGGAGTTCGTAGAAGCAAACTATTAAATTTCTTCATCTATTTCTTGGTATAGGGTGACAGACTGTTCGACTCGCTCTAGCATACTTCAGTGGCATCATAATATTTGTATTTCTCTGCCCTCCATTTATCACAAAGCTCTTAACATTTTTCTTGCAGGGTATACAGTTCCAAGAATGCTGTGCTAGATGATTCTGGATGGTGGGAAAACATGTTTTCTTCCTTGCTTGTAGCACCCCCAACTTGTATTGACTGTTATGAAAGTTCCTAGAAGGGTCAGCTAAAGTCGCGCAGAGCACGAGGAGGTTGTTGTGGTTTGTAGGGGGTCTGCATGCACTGTGCACGAGGAGGAGCAGCTGTTTTCAAGCCAAGAATACTGTACATGAGCATAGGATTTCCTCCACTCTGCAGCCTCGGTCCATGATGAGATCACGCACTGATTTTCTTAGTTTGCCGTCTGTGCACATCTATGTGTAGCCTGTTTCGTTTATAGACTTGTAAGGTTGGCCACAGTTAAGCTGACTTTTTATAAGATTCATAAACAAATATCCTTCACCTGCTCCTTTTCCAGTGGACTAAACTCCAAGCACCATGAGTCAAGCCATATGAGGCTCTGTTAAGGTAGGGGCTGCAAACTCTCCCCATCCCAACAATCAATAGCCTAAAAATATTTTTTTATTAACTATATTACATTTTTTTTTTTCTTTTTGAATAACTGAGCTTATCAGATTCCTATGTGATAGAATTGTGTGTGGGACAGGTCTTCTTTATGGAGCATCAGGGGTCTGTTAGATCCCTAATGTCTCTGGTGTACTCTGCCTTAGAATATCAACTGTACTACATCTACTATTTACATGACCAAAGTCCACCAGCATTGGACAACTGTTTACCCGGAAGTGCTCAAAGCACAGCATAGTGCACTAGGGCTCACACTATGGAGGAGAGTTTGGGTTTTGAATCTCTCATACAGGAGCATTGCTTGCCATCCTAAAGCAGTAGGGTCCCAAAACCACCACCAGTGGTATAACCTGCACTTCCACCTGATTGCCAGGAGCTGGTTGATGAGATTTAAACAAGCTCATAACTACTGCTTGTTCAATGCTATGACATGTGACAGTGAAAGGGTTAAAGGATAACTATATTTTTGTATAGCTAGCCTTTAACCACTTGACCTCCGGAAGGTTTAACCCCATTCATGACCAGGGCATTTTTTGCTATTCAGCATTGTGCTACTTTAACTGTCAATTGCTCGGTCATGCACGACAACGCTAATGACATTTACATAATTTTTTTTAAAAACACAAATAGAGATTTCTTTTGGTGGCGTTTGATCACCACTGTTTTTAATTTTTTATTATATAAATGAAAAAAGCCCGAAAATTTTGGAAAAAAAGCCCAATATTTTCTACTTTCTGTTATAAAACATATCTAATAAAAAAATCTAAAAAACGAATTTCTTCATAAATTTAGATCAAAATGTATTCTGCTACATGTCTTTGGTAATAAAAATAAAAAACCCCAATAGGTGTATATATGAATTGGTTTGTGTGAAAGTTATAATCTACAAACTATGGTATATACACTGGAATTTACGTAGCTATAGATGCTATACTGTAGTTGCGGTCGCTGATCAGCGACATTAATATATATATATATATATATATATATATATATATATATATATATATATTAGATAGGATGGCAGGCAATCTGGCACTAACAGACACTATCTGGGAGGGTCACTAACTGACACTGACATCGCAAAAGAAAGTAATACAGTGATAATACTGTACACTAGCACGGTACACTAGCTGGGAAGGTGTTAACATCTAAGGGCAATTAAGGGGTTAACTGTGTGCCTAACTACGTGTAATATGTCTTGCTTTTACTTTCTGATCTGGCTGTTTTTCTCTCTGCTTTGCTGTTCGCTGCACACAGATTTCTATGTTTTTGAGACAGAACTCAAATTAATTGTCTGAAATCTGCTGCCAAACTCGTTCTGTTCCAATCACAGCACAGCAAACCTGTAAGGCAGGCGGTGTACAGGCATATTGTCCGGCCTGCTTGTGCTGCTCACCCGCAGTAAAACTACTGTGGGCGGATGGCAAGTAGTTAAAATATAGCTAAACACAAAAACAAAAATGTAGCTTATGATACCTCAGAGGTGAAGGCTGCATCCGTTTTCCTAATCCAGGCAAAGACCACGTTTTGAAAGTAGAGACAATACCTGTTGATCTTTTTAATTTTGAGACCTGATATATTTGGTATTTATTTACATGACACTGTCCTATCTTTCAGATTTTAACAAAACAGTTGGGGATTATATTGTGCATGCATTAAAATTAATTTTAATGTATTGCAACACCCTCTAGTTAGTGAGTGCTAGAAGTGAGGATTTTTGACAGGGTAGGGAAATTTGGACAGTCGCCCAACTCTCTCTCTCTGAGCCACTCCCAGCCCAGAACGAAAACAAACAGGCCTAGCCACCAGCTAGGCCTGTTTGTTTTCGTTCTGGGCTGGGCGTGGTTTAGGGAGAGAGAGTTGGGTGACTGACAGATGGCATCACCATCACCTCCTCCTTCTTCTTCTTTCTAGAAGGACAGGAGGAGAGGTGGAGCTGCCTGAGGTATCTGGGGAGCCTTGACCAATCCCCAATTTGGATTGGCAGGGGGCAGGCCTCCTTAACCACTTTCAGACCGTACCAATTTGAAGCCAAAGGACCAGGCCCCTTTTTGCGATTCGGCACTGCGTCGCTTTAACTGACAATTGCACGGTCGTGCGACGTAGCTCCCAAACAAAATTGACGTCCTTTTTTTTTCCACAAATAGAGCTTTCTTTTGGTGGTATTTGATCGCCCCTGCGGTTTTTATTTTTTGCGCTATAAATAAAAAAAAAACGCATTATTTTTTTATTTTTTGCTATAATATCCCCCAAAAATACATACAAAAAATTTTTTTTTCCTCAGTTTAGGCCGATACGTATTCTTCTACATATTTTTGGTAAAAAAAAATCGCAATAAGCGATTATTGATTGGTTTGCGCAGAAGTTATAGCGTTTACAAGATAGGGGATAGTTTTATAGCATTTTTATTAATACTTTTTTTTTTATTAGTAATGACGGCGATCAGCGATTTTTATTGTGACTGCGACATTATGGCGGACACATCGGACATTTTTGACACATTTTTGGGACCATTGTCATTTATACAGCAATCAATGCTATTTAAATGCATTGATTCCTGTATAAATGACTCTGGCAGTGAAGGGGTTAACCACAAGGGGGCAGAGTAGGGGTTAAGTTTGCCTAGGGGTGTGTTTCTTACTGTGGGGGGCGTGGCTGTCAGCTATTGAATGCTGATCTCTGCTCCAATCACAGGGAGCAGAGATCGGCGTCACTAGTTGCTAGACAGCATCTCCCCGTGCTGCCTATTTCCGCATCTCCCCGTTCTGCCTTCCCATGAGACGATCGAGGGTGTCCCCGCGGCGATCGAGTCCGCGGGACCCGCGACCGGCCTCACAGGGGTCCCGACCGGCGCGGTAGCGCGCCGCTCCCGGCGCGCTCCCGATGGCATGGACGGCATTAAGGAGGGACTTATATATACGCCCTCCATTCTGCCGACATATATCGTCGTGCGCCGGTCAGGAACCGGTTAAATACCTGTGGTCAGCCCAGCTGGGGAGGAGTTGTCGGGTGGAAGAGCTGGAGTGAGAGGGTGTGGAGGCTGTCGGGCCCAGGGGGAGCTCCCCAGTCTGGGAGGAGGTGACCCTGGGCTGGGGTGCATCTGGGAGGAGTGAAGAGATCCCAGAATCAGAGGCACATGAGAGAGCAGAACAGAGGACAGTGGGAGATAACACTCTAAGAGTCTCCAGGAGGACTACAGGTTGCAGCCAGGAGGGCTGGTGAATGAGCACAGTTGGGAGGACTGGGGAGGCACGCCTGAGAGAACTGGGAGATTGCAGTTTGAGAGATGGGTGCATAACCAGTGGAGAGGACTGTGTAGAAGGGCAGTGAAAAGGGGTATTTGCAGCCAGGCTGGCTGGCAGAGCTTGAAGAGAGCTATCTGGGAGTGGTAGCTGAGCAGAGAACAGCTAGCATCTGGACTATTCTACACCACAGGGGACCGAGGTCCCTTCCCACAAGAGGCAGTCCAGTGAAGCCTGGCAGAAGTAGCGTCAGGCCTACCCATGCCGTGCTTGCTAGTCCGGAAGAGAGATAGTCTGCAGCAAGGGAAGTGCTGGCGAAGGAACAGTCTGCAGCAAGGGAAGTGCTGGAGGAGGAACAGTGTGCAGCAAGCGAAGTGCTGGAGAGAAAATTGAGGCGTATGTACAGGGCGTGTACATAGTAGTCCCAATTGATGGATATACAATTCACAATTGATTGTTCTGCAATCTACAATTGATGTTCTACAAATCACAATTGATTGTTCTGCAATCTACAATTGATGATCTACAAATCACAATTGATTGTTCTGCAATCTACAATTGATGATCTACAAATCACAACTGATTGTTCTGCAACCTACAATTGATTGATCTACAATGATCTGTTTGTTCTGAAATCCTGGGCATGCCATAATTCCCTAATACCCATCCAAGTTTAATCCCCTCAATAAAACAAAACAAAATAAACGATGAACTTGTCTGGGTTACTGAGTGACTGTAAGATGGACGTTGGGCTGGGCAGGGTGACGGGTGAACCACAACTTTCAGCAACCCCCAAGGGTGCATGGCTACAGTATTTTTTACTGAAAATATAAGTTTCATCAACAGTTGCCAAAATCTTGTGCAACATAAAAATGTACAACTACCATCTTTTTATTTTAATGGTCTATGCTTTCAGTAAAGTAATATTGTTTTGGGGAATATAAGTAAATTTAAAGTGGTGTTGCCACAAAAAAAAAAAAAATTTGCTTAAAAAATAAAAAAAAAAAAAAATAAAAAAAATAAAAAAATAAAAATAAGGGGGTTCCTCGTAGTCTGCCACCTTCAGTGCCCGGGCACTGACATCACTTCACCTCGGCGCCGCACAGTCATCTGGGACCTGTCACGTGTCCCAGATGACTGAGTGTCGTATCACAGAGCGGGGAACGAGGGGGGGCTTCGTTCCCCCCGCATCGCTGGACCCTGGGACAGGTAAGTGTCCGATTTATTAAAAGTCAGCAGCTGCAGTATTTGTAGCTGCTGACTTTTAAAAAAAAAATTTTTAGTGGGCACTCCTCTTTAAGGCCCAAAAAAATAGCATTTTAGAATGTGTGTAAAAAAAATAAAAATTGGTCTGGTTACGAAAGGTTTAAATCCAAGCCTGTGAAAATGCAGACCAAGTATCCTTTGGTCCCAAGCCATACTTCCTCTGGGTCCTGTAGCCTTTCCCACTCTATGGGGGATGAGTACATGGCAAAAGTGCACAGGCCTTCTCAGCAGCATTGGAACAATAAATAAAAATAGCAACACTGGATCATGTCAAATTCTCATTAAAGCTTTCTGACCGTAACACAAAAACACAATTACGTTACAATATTTCCTGGATATTATTATTATAGTATTTTTTTTTTTCTACTGAATTTAATTTACATGCCTTTGTGGTGTGTTTACATGCGTTCAGGTATGTTTACATAAAAAAAAAAAAAAAAAAAATTCCATGCTTTTTTTTTTAACTCAAAGAAAGCACTACAATTGTGTAAACTAGGCTCATTGAAATAAAAATGATCATGCATATGCATTTGTATTGTGTTTAAAAACACATTTGACTGAATCTAGTATAAACAAGCCCTAATCCTGACACACCTATAATACACGCATCTATATATTTTATCCAATCACAGTATACCAGTTATTTACTTGAGATCCGTCAGTCCATTAATCCTCTAGTCTATTCGAACATACTGTTAATGCTGCCATGCACCTGCTATCAGAGTTTATTACAGCACTTACTGCTTTGCTCAAGCACAGGCTTGCTTTAGTGATTTGTTACTATGTATAACAACCAGTTTTAACTTATCCCACGCCATGAGAGAACGGTGCGTAAATCAGGATTAGTTCCGCATGAGCAGCTCGTGCTGCTCACATGCACAGTGAGAGAAATCGCTAATGACTAAGTACGCCACAAATTGTTTAATTACAGGGTTGGATATACTCTAGATAAATGCAGCACAATGTATTATGTAAATAATCTGATCAAAGATAAAAAAACATGACATTTTTTTCCATCATAGACATGAATATTTAAGATACACTATATTGCCAAAAGTATTGGGACCCCTCCCTTTACACGCACATGAACATTAATGACATCCCAGTCTTAATCCGTAGAGTTCAATATTGAGTTGGCCCACCCTTTGCAGCTATAACAGCTTCAACTCTTCTGGGAAGGCTGTCCACAAGGTTTAGGAGAGTGTCTATGGGAATGTTTGACCATTCTTCCAGAAGCTCATTTGTGAGGCCAGGCTCTGTCGTTGACAAGAAGGCCCATATCGCAGTCTCCGCTCTAAATCATCCCAAAGGTGTTATATCGGGTTGAGGTCAAGACTCTGTTCAGGCCAGTCAGGACTCTGTTCAGGCCAAGCGAACACTCATTACAGTATATTGTAAGGCATAAAATAAAAAAAAACTTTTAAATGCTTAAAAATATAGAAGAGCAGGGCACCCGGGGAGAAATCCAGTAAAATCGAATTTTGTCATAAATTTAAGCCAAAATGTATTCTTCTACATGTCTTTGGTAAAAAATATACTGATTAGTGTATAATAATTGGTTTGTGTGATCAAGGACAGATGTACGCAGATGATCGTGTACAGATGTGCGCAGATGATCACGGACATATGTGTGCAGATGATCACAGACATATGTGTGCAGATGATCATTGGGACACATGATTTTACTGGGACATGTGTGGGGTGACACCATTTTGGGGACATTGTGTGGGGACACTGGGCCAGTGATCAGTGTGTAAAAAGCTGTAAAAAAACGCTCATACTCACTGATCACTGGCCAGCTGCAGCGATCCGTTCTACCTCTCCTCACTGACAACTTCTGTGTGAGAAGAGAGCTGATCGCCTAGCAACCGGCTCTCTATTTACGTCACATGATGGCTGTGATAGGATACAGCTATCATGTGATCAGGAGGGCCAGTCACAGAGCCCTCCTGCGGATCTGAGATGCGCTGTGTCCGGGTGACACGAGCTACATGGGCGGGTGCGATCCCTCTTCTTCTGAAGGACATTCCTGAACGTTCACTTAGATATATATATACAATTATATCTATTTATAAAAAAAAAAAAAAGAGGTTGTTGCCTATAGTCGGCAAACCAATCAGATTCCATCTTTTATTCTCAGATAAAACGAAACAAGGATTGGTCACTATTGGAAACAATTCTGCTTTTGCTTACACTCCATTGCACTCTGTGACTAGATTGCTGTTAAAGTGGAAGTAAACCCTTCCACATGACTTTGGCCTACAGGTAAGCCTAGATTAAGGCTTACCTGTAGGTCCAATAAATATCTCCTAAACCTACATGGTTTAGGAGATATTTAGCGATGAAAAGGCATCGCTGTCTACGGCGCATGCGCCGTAGACAGCGGCGCGCAGGCGCACTGAGGGCGCACTGCATATGCCGCTCTCACGGCAATATGCCGATCTCGTGCGCATGCGCGGGAGTGACGTCATCGCCGCTCCAGCGAATGATAGCGCTGGAGCGGCGAGACCCGGAAGTCACTCCGGCCCTGCATGGCGGCGAGGAAGATGGAAGATAAGGACGGCTTCGGGGGCTTCGTTTTCAGGTAAGTTTTTCATAATGAGCTAGTATGCTATGCATACTAGCTCATTATGCCTTTGCCTTGCAGGGTGTCTTTTTTTTTTTTTTTTTTTACAGAGGCTTTACTTCCTCTTTAATCAAGGAATTTACAGCCAGATGTGATTGTGTCCCCCAGGAGGTCAACTATCTTCCGGGTGCTCCGCTCACCATCCATAAACTGATGGGTTAACTGGTTTCCACCAAAACTGACCCTAGTGTGAGCACTTTCAGGGTACAATGACTAATTGTAATTGATTTATGTACTCTGCAAACAGTAATGCAATATGTTGGCACTATCTAAATGTTAAAAATAAATAAAATAATTTATCCCCCCCCTTTGGTCAAGGTTGAATGGGGTTTCTAATGCAGTTGCACCCTAGCTCTGGTGAAGAAAAGCTGACAAATGCCCCCAAACTGAGGACCATAGAGTGAGCACTGCGTCCAATGGAGGGATTTCTCACTTTGAGTATATAATGTATACAACAATAATTCTGCATATGGGCCTCTCCTACTGGCATTCTCCTCTTCAAGTTGTTTTTGTGCATTTATCATCATCACATGTCCTGGGATTTCCAAATGATATCAGCTTGAAGACTTCCACTTTCAGGTTCTGGTATTTACCACATCAGCTCTGTTGTAGGGTCAATGCTGACTTGTCAGCGGCTCAAGAAAACATTTATTCTTTCCATTAATTACTGAGTTAAACAAGCCGGGTTTATTCAACAAAGTACTACAAACAGTAATGAAGAGGTGTTAATTACAATAAACGATAACAAATTGTATTTCCAATGATAATTCTGACCAGTTTAAGATCGTATCTTTTGGTTGTTAGAGGTAAGCTAATTGCATTATTGGCGTACTATTTCTACAGCCATTTAATTATATAACTATCTTTCCATTATGCTGTCTTTGTAGGCTCTTTAAGCCTGATAGTAAGTAGCAATTAAAGCTTCTGTATTATCCATCCTCAAATATTATCGGATAATGTAAGGAATGTGACATAAATATGAGGGTCAACAGAAGACACAAGTTCAATCAAGTTGAAAAATCTATAAAATGTTTCAAAGGTTGGTAGATCTAGTTGTGGTGTGAAGAATAAAATATTGACAGTGCAACTTTAAAGCCAAGTTATGCCAAGCTGGGTAAACTCAAGAAGACCAGACTGCCTTCTTCAAAAGCAGACTATAGATATGAGATTCATGTCTTATGTAAATAGACAGTCCAATAAACCAATAACTTTGCTTTTTAACTATTTTAGCTAGATGAATATACCTGCGCTTTACCTTTTTCATGTACATTATGGGATCAGTGTCTGTACTGATCAGCCGCAATCCAAACAAACCAACTGATTGTCCTTCTGATACCAATAGATAAAATGATTGTCACCCAGACCAGCTTCAATTGGGTGGACTGAGCAATGGGAATCTTATCTCTTGAGTAAGCCTGAGAAGGTAGTCTACAGCAGTGGTCTTCAAACTGCGGCCCGTGGGCCAGAGGTGGCCCTTTGATTGCCTTTATCTGGCCCTTGACACCACTGACACCAAGCATAGGGCACTACTCTTTCCACTGGCACGAGTGATAGGGAACCTTTCTCTCACTGGCACCAATGATGCAGCACCATTCCTCCCATAAACACCAATGATGGAGCACTATTCTTCCTACAGACACCAATGACAGGGCATTATTCTTCCCACTGACATAAATGATGGGGCACTATTCCTTCCACTGACACCAATAATGGGGGAATTTTCCTCGAACTGATGATAGGACACTATTTTTCCTACAGACACCAATGATGGGGCACTATTCTTCCCACTGACGCCAATGAAAGGGCACTATTGTTCCTACAGACACGGGGAACTACTAGGGAACTACTCTTTCCACTGGCACAAGTGATAGGGAACATTTCTCTCACTGACACCAATGATGCAGCACCATTCCTCCCATAAACACCAATGATGGAGCACTATTCTTCCTACAGACACCAATGACAGGGCATTATTCTTCCCACTGACATAAATGATGGGGCACTATTCCTTCCACTGACACCAATAATGGGGGAATTTTCCTCGAACTGATGATAGGACACTATTTTTCCTACAGACACCAATGATGGGGCACTATTCTTCCCACTGACGCCAATGAAAGGGCACTATTGTTCCTACAGACACCAATGATGGGGCACTATTCTTCCTACAGACACCAATGAATTGGCACTATTCCTCCCACTGACACCAAATGATGGGGGAACTATTTCTCCTACTGACACCAAATGATGGAGCACTATTCCTCCCACTGACACCAAATGATGGGGAACTATTCCTCCCACTGACACCAAATGATGGGGAACTATTCCTCCCACTGACACCAATGATGGGGCATTGTTTACTCCCAGTGATGCCAGGGCATTTTTATACTCCCACTGGCCACAGTCTGGCCCCTCTAAAGCATGCAGGAAAGTAATTTGGCCGTTTGGTTAGAAAGTTTGGAGACCCCTGGTCTACATAAATCTGGTTCAGACCACTGTAAGGACATAACTCTTTTTAACAGAACTATAAAGGACTTCATTAAGGGTCTTCCTAACGAGCAGGCATAGTAACCTTCAGTGTTAAGAGCTAAAATATTGTAAATTTGTCATGATATAAACATGGGCGCTGCCATGGATGACCTCCTTAAAAAAAATTCCTCTTCTCTCCAGCTGCAGCCCGGGTGTTTTTATGTACCATATTGGAGGGGGGGGGGGGGTCTCTCCTGGGGGGTCTGTACTAATGGAGGGGGGTCTGTATTAATGGAGGGGGGTCTGTCCTGGGGGGGTCTGTACTATTGGAGGGGAGTGGTTTGTCCTGGGGGGTCAGTTCTATTGGAGGGGGGTGGTTTGTCCTGGGGGGGTCTGTACTATTGGAGGGGGGTGGTTTGTCCTGGGGGGGTCTGTACTAATGGAGGGGGTGGTTTGTCCTGGGGGGGTCAGTACTATTGGAGGGGGTGGTTTGTCCTGGGGGGGGTCTGTACTATTGGAGGGGGTGGTTTGTCCTGGGGGGTCTGTACTATTTGGAGGGGGGGTGGTTTGTCCTGGGGGGGGTCTGTACTAATGGAGTGGTGGGGGGGGGGGTTTCTGGGGGGGTCTGTACTAATGGAGGGGGGTTTTCCAGGGGGGGGTGGGGGGGTGTGGGTGGAGGGGGGGGGGGGGGGGGGGGGGGGGGGGGGGGGGGGGGGGGGGGGGGGGGGGGGGGGGGGGGGGGGGGGGGGGGGGGGGGGGGGGGGGGGGGGGGGGGGGGGGGGGGGGGGGGGGGGGGGGGGGGGGGGGGGGGGGGTGGGGGGGGGGGGGGGGGGGGGGGGGGGGGGGGGGGGGGGGGGGGGGGGGGGGGGGGGGGGGGGGGTGGGGGGGGGGGGGGGGGGGGGGGGGGGGGGGGGGGGTGGGGGGGGGGGGGGGGGGGGGGGGGGGGGGGGGGGGGGGGGGGGGGGGGGGGGGGGGGGGGGGGGGGGGGGGGGGGGGGGGGGGGGGGGGGGGGGGGGGGGGGGGGGGGGGGGGGGGGGGGGGGGGGGGGGGGGGGGGGGGGGGGGGGGGGGGGGGGGGGGGGGGGGGGGGGGGGGGGGGGGGGGGGGGGGGGGGGGGGGGGGGGGGGGGGGGGGGGGGGGGGGGGGGGGGGGGGGGGGGGGGGGGGGGGGGGGGGGGGGGGGGGGGGGGGGGGGGGGGGGGGGGGGGGGGGGGGGGGGGGGGGGGGGGGGGGGGGGGGGGGGGGGGGGGGGGGGGGGGGGGGGGGGGGGGGGGGGGGGGGGGGGGGGGGGGGGGGGGGGGGGGGGGGGGGGGGGGGGGGGGGGGGGGGGGGGGGGGGGGGGGGGGGGGGGGGGGGGGGGGGGGGGGGGGGGGGGGGGGGGGGGGGGGGGGGGGGGGGGGGGGGGGGGGGGGGGGGGGGGGGGGGGGGGGGGGGGGGGGGGGGGGGGGGGGGGGGGGGGGGGGGGGGGGGGGGGGGGGGGGGGGGGGGGGGGGGGGGGGGGGGGGGGGGGGGGGGGGGGGGGGGGGGGGGGGGGGGGGGGGGGGGGGGGGGGGGGGGGGGGGGGGGGGGGGGGGGGGGGGGGGGGGGGGGGGGGGGGGGGGGGGGGGGGGGGGGGGGGGGGGGGGGGGGGGGGGGGGGGGGGGGGGGGGGGGGGGGGGGGGGGGGGGGGGGGGGGGGGGGGGGGGGGGGGGGGGGGGGGGGGGGGGGGGGGGGGGGGGGGGGGGGGGGGGGGGGGGGGGGGGGGGGGGGGGGGGGGGGGGGGGGGGGGGGGGGGGGGGGGGGGGGGGGGGGGGGGGGGGGGGGGGGGGGGGGGGGGGGGGGGGGGGGGGGGGGGGGGGGGGGGGGGGGGGGTGGGGGGGGGGGGGGGGGGGGGGGGGGGGGGGGGGGGGGGGGGGGGGGGGGGGGGGGGGGGGGGGGGGGGGGGGGGGGGGGGGGGGAGACTTTTATTCTGTCCTATTCAGCTGTGACATTCCAAGGTTTCTAAAGCCTCGTACATGCAATGAGAATATCGGACAAATGACCGTTTATTTTTTTTTTTTTTTGCATGCTAGTCTCATATCGAAAACCAACAGGTTACTAAAGTTATGAAAATTCTCATATGACCAGGGCTTTTTTTCTCAGAGAATAGGTGCAGGTACTCCCCTCTTCTGGGTCACCCCTTGTCTCTGCCCCCTGCCCACCTCCTAGCAATGTCCCTTGGTCCCACCCCCTTTAGAGAATACAGAACCAAGTATTATTTTTTGGTACTAAGTAGTTTGTATGAAATTTGCTAATAAAAGGCAGTTAAATAGGTCCTCTGCAGCCAGCAACAATAGAACAATAGCCCCCCTCTAGCAACAATAGACTAATCCCAGCAACAATAGACCCCCCCCCAAATAGATCTGCCCAGCAACATAAAAATCCATCCCACAAACAATAGATCCCCCAACAACAATAGATCCCCTCAGCAATAATAAAGCCCCCAGCAACAATAGATCTCCTCATCAAAAACAGACCCCCCAGCAACAATAGGAACGTCCAGCAACAATAGACCCCAGCAACAATACTGTAGATCCACCCTAGCAACATTAGACTCCAACAGCAGCAATAGATCTCCCAGAAGCCAGCATTAATAGACCCTTCCCTCAACAGTAGATCTTTCCCATCAACAACAGACCCCCCTCCCCCCAGCGACATAAAATCCCCTCACTGGCAGCATAGACTTCTCCAGCAACAATAGATCCCCAACACATCCTAGTACCCCTTGTCATTATATACATCCAATGTTAAAGGTCACCATCCAAGAGAACATAGAGTTAGAATAAAAAATTGCCGAGCGAAGCGAGGCCGTGCCCGAAGCGAGCCTGCGAGGGGCCCTGTTACTATGTGCTACCGTATGTCCACTTGGATGGTGGGGCTTGAACCTGCACTCACAGCGCAGGCACCGTTCATCTTCAGAGATTTTTGGAATCTCCTTGTCCTCCGTACTGCGCAAGCACTGCGCCTGCGCAGTACGGGGTGGACACTATCCGATGGCCGGACAGTTTTTGTCAGAACACCGGCACTGCATTCCCCCACGTTCCCGCTGAAAAAAAAAAAGCCCTGCGTATGACAGAATACAACTTTCGAAGTGATATAATGTATTCTTTTGTATTGTAATATTTCATTTCCGAGAATGCGCGATCTTAGTCACATGATTTTTTTAACAGAAGAATACTGTAATAATTAAATGAAAATAGTTCGTTCTGGTATCGTGAGAGAAAGATTTTCGTGTTTGTCCCTTCGGATAATTTCACATGAACTGCCTTGATTGGTTCTGGAAAGCTGTGTACTAACGATCGGATTATCGCACGATCGATTCGAAAACGGTATTTTTCATAAGATTTTCTGATTTTGTTTACTAGGCTTAACAGTTACTTAGTATTATGGGAATGCTATAGAAGGATTTTTCACAGAACAATCTGAGAAGACATATATTTAGAGAATTACTCCATGCATAATATGAGGTAAATATCACATAGATACAGTCATGAAGACTTGAGCATATTATAGATACTGTATGTTCTGCCATGTACAGTTCAGTGCAAGGTATTTGCATGCTACTACGATGACAGCTGTCTTCCCGAACCTCTAAAACGTCTCATCCTGTTCTAGTGTTTACCACTGTACATTCGATCAATATAAACAGCCATAAGGAATCTCCTTGGTTACGTAATAGAGTTTCCTCTTTGCTGCGTCAGCCTTGGGCTCATTGACAAACAGCTGAGGTGATGTCTGTGGGAAGAACATTACTAATGTTCTCATGTTTCTTCAGGACAATACAGAATGTATTATAAATGCAATATACTCAGGGTCAGATTTAGACCTTGGGGGGGCCCGGGTCACTTTAGGTTTGGTGGGCCTCTCCTACACAGGTATTAAAATACATGACAAATCCCCAATGTTACATATCAAAGTCAGTTTAATGCACGTCATTGGACTTTGACAAGTTTATATGCATAGAAATGTTAAATGAGTTATATAACGGAAGTAAATACATGCCAGCAAAACTCTAAGTAGATTTTTAGGTAAGACAAATTACAAGGAACATAGGTATGCTGCTTTGTGCGTCATAGATAACAAAGGCTGACTCAAGAATTAACATAACAAAATTAAAGTAGTACTATAGGCAAAATATTTTTTTTTCATTTTGGATAGAGTATGGGAGGGTTATAATAACCCCTGCAAGATTTTGTTTCCGCCATTGCCATTGTGAGGATTTCCCTTCACTTCCTGTCCCATAGCTAAACAGGAAATGAGAGGAAATCCCTGCAAATTGCAGGAATTCCTTGGGGACCCCCAGGTCACCAGAACTAGTGTTCCCATTGGAAGATTTCCCCTCTATTACTTTTCTGGGGACAACCCAAAATTTGTTTTTTTTTTATTACTTTCACTTATAATGGTAAACAGGGCAAATAGAGAGGGTGAATCTCCCCAATGGGGGCACAGACAGCAATAAACACTGACAGGTGTTCTGATTCCTCTCCACACAAAAAAGTTTTGCTTTTAGTTGTACTTTAAGGGTCCTTTCACACGGGGCGGATCCGTAATGATCCGCCCCGTGAAGATCCGTTGCTCAGCGGGGATCGCACAGCTGTTCCCCGCTGAGTCGGCTGATGACAGGGCGGTCCCTGCACACTGTGCAGGGACCGCCCTGTCAGTTCTCTGCTCTCCTCTATGGAGGATCGGATGAACACGGACCGTCTGTCCGTGTTCATCCGATCCGCTCTGCAGACGGATGAAAAAATAGGATTTTCCTCCGTCTGCAGAACCGGACAATTGCGGAGGCGGACACCCGCTACCCCATAGACATGCATGTATGTCCGTTTTTCATCCAAAAACGGATGGATGAAAAACGGACATACGGTCCGCATGTGTGAAAGGGGCCTAAAGCTGAACTACAGATTTAGTGTGTTTTTATTGCACAGTTAATTTGGTCCAGCTTGATAGGGGTATGAGGGATAAAGAGTGGGAAGGAAACCAGGGGTGAATCCATGCCAGCGGTCATTTATAGGGTTTATGCACTTCAAAGGGCCAATAGGGATTGATCGATTAGAGTCTTTAGGAAAGTAGTGTTCAACCCATGGTGTCCACTGTCCAGATATCCTTTAATTTTCTTAAAAATTGCATTAATTTTCTTGTGGGTCAATAACCACATCATCTTATGTTTTACCTGGGTGAATGTAGGGATGGAGGACCACCATGCCTTTGTTTTAATTTATTTTCATGTAGTAATTTGGCCAGTAACATGCTTCATGTTGTGGAGGAGCAACAGAGACACCTTTGGACAGCAGAACTGTCAATCTCAGGGTAGTTGTAGATGTACAAGCAGATTTAGATAGAATCAACAAACAAATTAAACACAAACTCCAGCTGGCAGTTTTTAAGCTGTTACATCAGCATTTTTTTCTTGATAAAGATTTTATATAAATATATATATATAAAAACCGACCATTCTAAACAGCTCCATCAGTGTTAAATAGTTTGTTTCAACCCTCTAAATCCAGTCATAGATGGAGCAATTTGGTTGCAGGAAAGAAAATCCCTGGATTCCCCCATCAACACACAGCCAGTATTGATGGGGAATCCCTCCCGCTGAGCTATTGTGTACTCCCGGTGGGGAGCATGGGGACCCGTCCCAGCCGGGAGAACACACTGATTATTGCCAGCGGATATAGCTGCTGGTAATAATCTCATTTAAAAGTCCAACATACTGGTTACATAGTTAGTCAGGTTGAAACAAAAAGACACAAGTCCATCTAGTTCAAACTAAAGAGAAAAAAAAAGTAATATATATGTGTGTATATATATATATATATATATATATATATATATATATATATCATACAATTCCATATACACAATCCTATACCCAGAGTTGATCCAGAGGAAGGCAAAAAAAAACAGCAAAGCATGATCCAGCAAAATTCCTTCCTGATCCCCCAAGAGGCAATCGGATCGATCAATCAACTTGGGTACGTGCATTCAGCCTGACCATACATGGTTTGAATCTTGACCGGTTTAGCAAGATTCACTTTTGCTGGACAGATTGATCTGTTAAAGCAAGCTGGAAATAATGGCCAGATCACCAGGTGAAAATAAAGGACGCCAAAAGAAAAGAAAATGAATGTAGCAACCACATCTAAGAATATGAAAGCCACAATATATTAAATTTGCGTTTTTGCAATTAAATAAGTGTAAGCCAAGTACACGCGGGCCGAATGTCGGGCGTCATCGGCCAGTTCAATAGGAACCGCCCGACATTCGGCCAGCTTCTGCTGAAGGGGCACGACGGATAAAAAGGCTGCTGATTGGCTCCCAATCCCTCACTCTCAGTCTATGGCTGAAAACACTGACGGAGTGTTCTGGAGGGGGCACCCCCCTGCCAGAACACAATAGCACAGCTGTCAGTTTTTTTTTCTGTTCAGCCCACTGGGTTGAACAAAAAAAAAAAAAAACTAGTAGTATGTACCAGGCTTTAAGCTAAGAACAGTACATTTTATCAATTTACAGCTACGTATATGCATCACACTACAATACCAATAAAAAGTCTATCTACATCCAAAAAAAAATCTTAAATGAACGCCTTAAACTGTATCATCTTTATAATACTGCTCTCTACATCCAGTTGGCACAGAGGACTTAGTCCTTCATGGGTCATTATGGTCCTCAAAAAAATTCTTTATAGGTACCAATGCGCTTAATTATCTCTCTCCTGAACAACTAGTGACCGCTATGCCTACATATACTGTGAGAACTCCATTAGTACATGAAAAGGTGTCAGCGAGTTCCTCAATATATAGGAAAACCACCTGTTAAGATGGATTGAGACAGGACCTGACCTTGGCAAACTCTAGACGAGACAATTTTATCTATGAACACCTTACTGAAATCACTGGGAAAACAAATACATTTCGAAGCTTTGGTTCTTATCTCTGCATCAGGTAGAACACCTAAAGCTGGCAATAGATTAGTCTTTTTTTTGTGTTCAACCATCCACACACTCAATGTGGATTGACAAGTACTCCCTGCTGTGTCTTCATATTCTGACAGCGGAAGACTTCTCCATTGTCAGAATACACTGATCAGTGCTACAGGCTGATCGAGTGGAAATTTTCCAATGGGGCAGTTGAACAGAAGTCAATTGGAAGATTGACTTCTGTTCAACCACAGTGCCCATATATGGATTGAAATTTTGCCAGTCTCTGCTGAACCATCCAAATTTTGATCCATGTTCTGCTGAACCATTTAAATTTTGATCCATGTATGACTAGCTTATGTTAAAGCATTATGTTACTCCAACATTTCATATTCCTGATATGTGCCTGCTGTACCATGTACTTGTATGAGAAAGTATCCTGTTCTCTTTGTATTGCTTCTTTCATGTGAAATCCCTGGTGATCCTGCCAGATCCTCTGCTTTCCTATTAAAAACTGACCACGCTAATCAGGAGAGCACACAGTGGTCAGTTCTCTAACTATGCTGGGAACTCAGTGTGCTCTCCTCCAATGACCAGACTTGTTCTGATATGCTGCACAGCCATTCACTGGGAAGCTTAGTGTGCTGCTGCTTCTCCTTCTCCAGCTCTTCTGCATCTGAGAACAGAGGGAATGTGATCACTTATAAAAAAGTGAAAAAAAAGGTATTTATAATGTTTTTTTTTTTTTTAAATCTATACAAAAATATTTTGCCTTTCATTTCTATTTTAAACTGAATGTTTTTTTTTTTCTTTTTTACAAGGTGATCATTTATAATCACTTAAAAATCACTGCAAAATATTGCTTCCCTAGATTTAGGGGGCCCGGGATAATTGATCATTCTGGCAGGCCTTGACTGTTGTATTACTTTCTTTTGCTGGAGACAAAATTGGGAATAACATGTATCTATTTTTGTAAAGCTACAACCATACCTCCCAACTTTTTGGGATGGGAATGAGGGACACCTATCAGCAAAAGTAGGCAGGCATAGGACACACCCCCTTGAGGAAGAATTGTATACAAAAACAACATTGGTTATATCCACAAGTGCTTTTTTTACCACTACTATTCCTTTATATTGGCTTTTGGAATTTACAAATGCAGCAATTGAGAAATCAGATGAAATATTTATGGCTGGAAAACACTTTTTGATAGATAAAAAGTGTATTTTATATTCAACTCTATAGATCAGACCAAAATGAGGGACAAATGAGGGGGAATGAGGGACAGTGGGACATTGCTCCAGACAGTCCCTCAAAATCAGGGACAGCTGGGAGCTATGCTACAACAATCATAACATGTCCCTACCACGTGTTTTAAAAACACAAGCAGTGGAAACGATGGTCACAATGTACACAATGTCTATAGTATAAGCCAGATTTCTTTGTTAGCCCCATATATACAGTAAGTTTAATTATATTTTTCCAGTGGGATGTGGCAGCCATGTTTGTTTTTGTCCTGACAGGTGTCCCTGCTCTTCTCCCCTAGTTACAGCTCTGGCAAGCACTATAACGTGATTATAAGTACATGCTTGCAGGTACCACAAAAAGCAATGATGTGTAAAGTACAGTTATCCCCAGCAACTAATAGCTCTGTGTACTGATGGTAGATATGTGGAAAGTAAGCTCTCATTGGCTATATACATTAATGCATTTTGCAGATTGCCTCATTAAAATGATTCTGTTGTTAAACATGTAAATAAGACCTTTATATAGTTCTGGTAGCAGAACTTGTATTTCCTTGGTTATCATTATACCAATTGTACATAGTTCCAATAGGTAGTATAAGATTTTAGATTCTATAATAAATTATTTCTTTTTTTTTCTTTTTATTTAACCACTTGACATCCGCGCTATGGCCGAATGACGGCCACAGCGCAGACCTGAATTCCCGGGAGGCCGTCATATGACGGCCTCCCCTGTGCACGCTCCCTGCGCGCGCCCTGAGACTCGGGTGATCACCGATCCGAGTAAGGGGCGGGTCCCGGCCCCTTACCATGTGATCAGCTGTCAGCCAATGACAGCTGATCACATGATCAAAACAAAAGCTCAGTGATGTTTTTTTTTTTTTTCTCCTCACGCTGACAGCGGAGGAGAAAAAAAAAAAGCTGATCACCGGCTTATCTTAAAGGGACATCAGTCCCGAAAAGGAAGAGGCAAAAATGCCTCATTTATGCCATCTAACAGTGCCCAAAAGTGCCACCTATCAAAGCCCACAAGTGCCACCTATCAAAGCCCACAAGTGCCACCTATCAGTGCCCACTAGTGCCACCTATCAGTGCTGCCTATCAGTGTAACCGATCAGTGCCCCTCACTGCCACCCATCAGTGGCCATCACTGCCACCCATCAGTGTCCATCACTGCCACCCATCAGTGTCCATCACTGCCACCCATCAGTGTCCATCACTGCCACCCATCAGTGCCCATCAGTGCCGCCTCATCAGCGTACATCAATGAAGGACAAAAATTATCCGTTTTTAAAATTTTATAACAAAATAAAAAATAAAAATAAATGTTTTTTTCAAAAGTTCTGTTTTTTTACATTTAAAAAATAAAAATCACACAGGTGATCAAATACCACAAAAAGCTCTATTTGGGGGGTAAAAATTAAAAATTATTTGGGTACAGTTTTGTATGACCACGCAATTGTCATTCAGTGCGTCAGCACTGAAAGCTGAACATTGGTCTGGATAGGAGGGAGGTTTAAGTGCCCAGTAAGCAAGTGGTTAAAAACTATACTCTTGATAATAATCAAGGGCTTTTTTTTTATCTGAGCTCATCTTATATTATTCTGGTCTAAAGCTGGCCATACACCTATAGATTATCTGCAGATTTTCTATGGTTAGATGGAAAAAGTGCAACAGATTTCTCCATGTATGCTAAACTGTGTGGATGGAGGAATCTCCCACTGGGCCAAGCTTAAGTATCTTGCTAGTCGGCCTCGCTGGCTCTCAACCTAAACAATGCCTGCTCCTGCCTGATAATTAATGCAGCGCTGGTTCAAGGTTCTCCCTTCCCTGTCTCCCCTCAGCACTCTCAGTCAGTGTCCAATTAGTGTGCTTCAGTGCTGGCTGCAGACGGGACATGAAGGCGGATCTCCATGTTGTCAATAGCTCTGACTGGCCGCAGAAGGGGCATGGAGGTGGAGCCTCCATCTAGTTATTGTCCTGACTGGCTGCAAGAGGGTCATGGAGGTGGACTCGGAGGCAGAAGCTTCATGTTACCGGCTTCTATGTTGATTACTGTGCAAGGAATATGAGTGCATGCAGTATAGTAAGTTGTCGTTTTTGTGTGTGCTCTCCTGTATATACTGCCCACTTTCATACCTTCCACACTCCTCTTCTGTACATACTCCGGAGACCATATGTTCTATGCATTCATAGAATCTGTACTACAGCTTGTTTGAATAAATGGAATGGAGGACAGGCAGATGATTGAAAGGTCCACCCCCTCCTTCATATATTAGGTTTCACGCATAGAAGCTGTAGTATGTCTTCTATGAATGCCGGAGCTAAAGGGTGGGCATAGTTGGGCTCTCTTGATGAGACACAATGGCAGGGGGTGAGGGGAATGGGGGGAAGGGGGGGGGGGTGGACAGAGGAGGATTTCACCTAAAAGAAAAGGCATCAGCACAAGGGACACATTCTATTGAAATTATGTTCATTGTCCTGAAGTTTCTGTACTTTATTTTGGCTGCACTTAGACATCAATCCGTTCTGATCTACTGAAACTGTGTGTTTAATAACTACTTTCCTGTATATCTTTGTTATAAGGAATTCCAGGAATTGTTTTTATAATCCTAAATTGGTCCAGTCTGATAACATCTAATTCTTCATATCTCAAATTTGGAGGGCCAAAATGGATGCAGAAAATCACTGAAGTAGCCTGTGCTACATAAAGTCAGCGTCTCTTCCAGATCCCATTGTAGCGACTTGCCATTTGTACACTGAATACAGGGGGTTGCTCGCTTGGCACCTCTGCCACTTGGAGAATGTCTTGTATTTTTTTTCAGTAAATATAAGCCATTCTCTGATTGAACGAGGCAGGGAGAAAGGGGATAATGTCAATCAATCTTCAATCATTTGTGATAAGGTTTGCGTGAATTGCTGCCCATACACCTGTGCTGCACACTGCACGCTCCCGGCAAAGTTACCGCTGTCTAAGCGAAAGCTCCCGAGCACTCCTTGCGATCAGGATTTTTTGGATCACGTGTCCGCCGTGACAGCCAATCATGGTGGTTACGTTGGCTTAAGCCCCACCTCCCGGCGTCATAAACCACTTAGAGGGCGGGGAGGTGCCGACGCTAAGTTAAACATGTCCCTCCTTCTAGGGTCAGTAATAAAAAAATAAAAGTCAGCAGCTACAAAAACTGTAGCTGCTGACTTTTAAACAGCCATTCACCTGTCCCACGATCCAGGAGTGTGCTCACCCCACTGTCTTCTTTCCTTGGTCCCAGCATCTTAACTATGGGCACACAAGCCACAAGCTGTCACAGCCAGGTGCCCACTGCGCATGCACGAGCAGCACTGCACACCGTGAATGGTCAAGCAATCTTCTGGGACTTGTCACATGTCCCAGAAGACTGCAGAGGGGAGGGTGGTAGGAGAACTTCCAATTCTGATCGCCTAGGCGGTCGGAGAAGAAGTGGAAGCGGGTTACCTTTCAAAATTGGGTACCCCCCTTTACCCCCCCTGGTCTTCAAAAGTGCCAATTCTTCCAGAGGAGCGGGGGGCAAGCCCTTAAAGCAGAACTTCCCATTTTGGGTGGAGCTCCGCTTTAAAGAAGCAGTCTCAATCTTTTTATGTTTAAAATGTTCGGGCCCCAGGGTACAAAATACATGTAATACTTTGTTCCATTTTCCTATGGAAGGCTAGGTCTCCTTAGCCATCTGACAACACAGCTAACAAGGAGTCAGCTGCATTACAAGCTAACCTGCCTTTATCTCCACTGACATTCCTCTTGCTGGCGCTTGTTTGGGGAAACTGCTTGGTGCCAAAGAAAAGAACTGGCTATCAATTCAATTGTCTTCCTGCTACCATACTAGCTGCATTGTCTGTCCGCCATGGGGGAGGATGGGGTTATCCTGTCTGACCAAGTAACTAGATTTCCACAGCACATAGAAATATGGAACAAAGTTGTCCCCTGGGGGAAAGAACACATTATTTAAAAAAAAAAAAAGTTCCATGTAATGCCTGCGCAGGTTTACCAACGCTTCTTCCTGCTCACATGGCCATGTACTACAAGGCTACAACCCCGTGATGGGACACTATTCCTCCCACTGACACCAGCAATTGTGGCAAAATTACTCCCACTGATATAAACAATTAAGCACTATTCCTCCCACTAATACCAATGATGGGGGTACTATTCATCCCTCAACTGACTACAGGCATTATGTAGTCTTTTTATTCTCACTGACACTGGGGCATCTTCTACTTCCACTGGCCACTCTGCCCCCCCTAAAGCCTGAAACCGGCCCTTTGTTTAGAAAGTTATCCCCTGCTCTAAAGCAATGAGCAATATGCAAAGTTTCATTAACCTACAACAACCAATCAGCAGTAATCATTCACTGTAGCCAAGGCTAAAAGGTAAGAGGGAGACCAATGGTAGAATTTAACCCCTACACATTGCACTTTATCATTCCTGTTTTATACATTTCTCAATGCCTAATGGCCTGTGTCCATGGGCTTTAATAGGCAAGTGCAGTTGACCTTTTTTAGTTGCTTTTTCATTCCCATAGACATAAATGAGAAAAGAAGAGTTCTGAAGCAAACAAAAACCCATGAACACAGGCTCTAACCCATCTAGTACAGGCTTCCCTATGATGTATATATACAGTATATATACAGCGGGTAAAATAAGTATTTAACACGTCACCATATTTCTAGGTAAAGATATTTCTAAAGGTGTTATTGACAAGAAATTTTCACCACATGTCAGTAACAACCGATGCAATCCATACTTACAAAGAAACCAAAAACAAATAAGTTCAGAAATTAAGTTATGTGTAATAAAATGAAATGACACAGGGAAAAAGTATTGAACAAATGAAGAAAGGGAGGTGCAAAAGGTATGGAAAGCCAAGACACTACCTGAAATCTATCAGTAATTGGAAAGCAATCCTGCCCCCTGTCAGTGCAAGTTAATGTCAACTGGTTCAGTCTCAACTGATGGCCTATAAAAAGGTGTCTCATTACTAAGGTGTCACACAAGAAACATCTCTCTCAAGACCTTTGCAACCTTAGCGTTGCAAAACAAACTGATGGCATTGGTTACAGAAGGATTTCTAAACTTTGGATTAATCCAGGAAAAACGAAAGAGAATTGCTATTTGGGACTTTAGATGAGGCATGGATATGTGTTTGAAATAGTTTAGGATACCTAGAAATAAATTCATTGTCACGGGCCCTATATGGGAAAATCTGTGTGGCCATAGAAAGTTGCTGGTCAATCCAATATATTCAATTCAATTAATAAGTATTAGATAATGTAACATAATATATGACACATAAATCATGCATATCATAGCATAATGACAAATAGTAATCATATTGATATATTTAATATTTATTATGAAAAAAACATAATTGGTACAGACAATCACAGTTAGACGTTGATTGAGTGGATACACAGATCGGGTGGACATGGTTATCCTAGGGGTGAATATAATTAATAAAGAAATTAATAATAGGGATAAACTAGACTTATCATCCCTAAGTAGAAGCTGATGGAGTCTTCTAGGATATTTAAAATAAATTAATTGTAGCAATCCCTGAAAGGGAAGATCCGTGTATCCATAAAAAATTGCTGAATCAATCCAATGCATCAAATACAGTTCAATTAGTGAGTAATATACAGTATATCATAATATATGATACATGAGTCATGCATAACATAGCATAAAAGAGTAAAGATGATCAAGTTGGCGTATATTAATGTATACATGGAAAAGACATAGTCGGTACGAATAATCACAATTTAAAAAAAAAATATATAGTAAATGGATACACAGAGCAAGTGACCATAGTTGTCCTAGGATATAAATATAGTTGATAAAATTCAAAATTGGGGTAAACTTGACTTGGCCTCCCTGAGTATGAACTCTACGCGTTTCATGGCGTTTAAAGCCAATCATCAGGAGTGGAATGCATCACTAATGGCTACAAAAAAAGAAGAAGAATAAATAGGTCAGTACAGTCTCCAGTGATGTATCATGCTTTCAACAAGAGAGCAGGTTGGGAAAGTGTATATATTACCTATGGCAGCACCCATATGAGTAGCCCAATTAACCCCAAATGGGAACGGGAAGGTGGCCCTGAAGAAAATGTCTCCCCCGGGGTTGGGGCGGGGAAACATCCCCCCCACTGCAGCATTCCCCAAGGAATATGGAGAGCCGGAAACGGGGTGACCGGAGATAAGATCCACGGAGAGACCAAGACAGCCACAACACAATGTTGGAGTGTGAGGTATGCACATAGGGGCCATCACTTCAGGCATCTAAAAAATATTATAAAAAATAATAAATGAAAACAAATAAAAAATAAATAAAAAAATAAATATATTAAAATATGAATGTGAGTGAGTGAAATAGGTGTGTGTGACGTGAAGAGCCTATATTTAGACTTCAGTTAGTAAAACAACTAACAAAATGTGACTACCGTATTTGCCGGCGTATAAGACGACTGGGTGTATAAGACGACCCCCTATTTTTCCAGTGAAAACTTAGGTTTGGGGCTATACTCGCCATATAAGACTACCCCCCTCCCGAGGCAACACCATTTACAAAAAAACATCAGAAAAAAAAAAACATCAGACTTAACATCAGAAAAAGGAAACTGGTGAACTACAAGTCCCAGAGATCCCACAATTGTCAGGCAGCAACAATGAATCCTCTCCTCCAAAGCACCATAAATCATACCTGTATTTTAGGGGAGATCTGGAGCTGGATGTGCAGTACAGGATGCTTTGTTAATATGTAGAGCACCAAGTACACACAGTATATGATGCTGTGTTAGTACAGTAGCACCAGGTACACTTCAGAATACAGTGTGTACCACTGAGCCAATCACAGCAGGCATTGTATTTTACTAATCTGTTGATGGATACAAAGCCTGCTCAGATTGGCAGAGGCTGTGACATCAGCCCGCGCCGCTCTGACTCATGTAGCCTGCTCGGATTGGCAGAGGTTGTTACCCAATCCGAGCAGGCTTAGCAGGCTCTGTATTCATCAGAGTGCATCGCCTGCCGGGATTGGCTGAGCGGCGCATACTGTATACATATTACAATTTTACAGAGCGCCCGGTGGACTGATATCCATCTGGCAGCTTCTTCACCCGGCGTATAAGACGACCCCCGCTTTTTGGCTGTGTAATTTCGGTGTAAAAGGTAGTCTTATACGTCAGAAAATACAGTAGGTAAAATTAAACAAATTAATACCAAGAATTGCCAAAACATCATAATGAATCTATTATAATGCTGGATGTGTAGGATGTGGTGTGAAAATGTGTTGCAAGCCTAAAGCAAACAAATGAAGCAAACAATGATTGTTGAACCATCGTAATGAATCTAATATATTAGTGGGTGTGTGGGGTGTGATATAAAAAAGTATGTTGCAAGCCTTGTTTATATTTTTGTTTATATGTTCTCAGTTCCTAGATACCTGAGTCAATTCACATTTTGGCATCTTTTCCCACCCATTTTTTAGTAATTTGGCTCTTTAATGTTACTTTTCCTTTAGACAATAGGCCAATGCAGGTCGGTCTCCATTTTTCTCAGTTTTTGATGTTTCGGCTAATTTACAGATCTTTTTTCATATCTCTTTCTGGCTCGCCCCGCCCAATTGGATGGCAGGTCCTGTTGTTGCTCTCTTCCCCCGGGGTTGCGATGCGCCCAGCTCCCCCTCCGCTGCCCGTCCCCATCAGGGGATGGGGGCGGGGTCGGACCTTGGCGCATCAACGTAATGCCAGCACGCCACACGTGCAACGTCTTTTTGGCGCAGGTTTGCGCTAGTGCTTTTTCCATCCCACGTTGGCCTGGGGGATGGGGTGGGACTCCCGCTGAGGTCCAATTGACCGGGGCGGGGATCTGCTCCGTCCAACCACTTGGTCCACGGGTTGTGCATGACGGCGGCAGTGACACGCACCATGCTGGGGATAAAGGGGCTCGGATGAGCTGACAGCTCACTCCACATATTCCATCAGGAGATGAGGTTCTGTGGGCCATGTTCCACACTCCAGGTAAGCAGGGTGTCTTGCGCTTTCCTTTCCACCTCTCTGTTTCAGAATTTCACACCTCATACAATTTTTCCAAGGCTTGCAACATACTTTTTTTATATCACACCCCACACACCCACTAATATATTAGATTCATTACGATGGTTCAACAATCATTGGTATTCATTTGTTTGCTTTAGGCTTGCAACACATTTTCACACCACATCCTACACATCCAGCATTATAATAGATTCATTATGATGTTTTGGCAATTCTTGGTATTAATTTGTTTAATTTTACCTAGTCACATTTTGTTAGTTGTTTTACTAACTGAAGTCTAAATATAGGCTCTTCACGTCACACCTATTTCACTCACTCACATTCATATTTTAATATATTTATTTTTTCTTTGTTTTCATTTATTTAATATTTTTTATAATATTTTTTAGATGCCTGAAGTGATGGCCCCTATGTGCATACCTCACACTCCAACATTGTGTTGTGGCTGTCTTGGTCTCTCCGTGGATCTTATCTCCGGTCACCCCGTTTCCGGCTCTCCATATTCCTTGGGGAATCCTGCAGTGGGGGGGGGATGTGTCCCTGCCCCAACCCTGGGGGAGACATTTTCTTCAGGGCCACCTTCCCGTTCCCATTTGGGGTTAATTGGGCTACTCATATGGGTGCTGCCATAGGTAATATATACACTTTCCCAACCTGCTCTCTTGTTGAAAGCATGATACATCACTGGAGACTGTACTGACCTATTTATTCTTCTTCTTTTTTGTAGCCATTAGTGATGAATTCCACTCCTGATGAATGGCTTTAAATGCCATGAAACGCGTAGAGTTCATACTCAGGGATGCCAAGTCAAGTTTACCCCAATTTTGAATATTTTATCAACTATATTTATATCCTAGGACAACTATGTTCACTTGCTCTGTGTATCCATTTACTATATATATTTTTTTTTTTAAATTGTGATTATTCGTACCTACTATGTCTTTTCCTTGTATACATTAATATACGCCAACATGATCATCTTTACTCTTTTATGCTATGTTATGCATGACTCATGTATCATATATTATGATACACTGTATATTACTCACTAATTGAACTGTATTTGATGCATTGGATTGATTCAGCAATTTTTTATGGATACACGGATCTTCCCTTTCAGGGATTGCTACAATTAATTTATTTTAAATATCCTAGAACACTCCATCAGCTTCTACTTAGGGATGATAAGTCTAGTTTACCCCTATTATTAATTTCTTTATTAATTATATTCACCCCTAGGATAACCATGTCCACCCGATCTGTGTATCCACTCAATCAACGTCTAACTGATTGTCTGTACCAATTATGTTTTTTTCATAATAAATATTAAATATATCAATATGGTAACTATTTGTCATTATGCTATGATATGCATGATTTATGTATTATATATTATGTTACATTATCTAATACTTATTAATTCAATTGAATATATTGGATTGACCAGCAACTTTCTATGGCCACACAGATTTTCCCATATAGGGCCCGTGACAATGAATTTATTTTTAGGTATCCTAAACTATTTCAAACACATATCCATGCCTCATCTTAAGTCCCAAATAGCACTTCTCTTTCGTTTTTCCATATATACAGGGATGGAGGCATGCTTATGATATGTTAGGGTCTAGCAGCTCACATGCTGTTTGTTTGGAATAATCCAGTGAGCACTGTTGGAGCCATTATCCGGAAGTGGAAAGAACATAATTTCACCATAACCCGCCCATTGCCAGGTGCTCCTTGCAAGTTTTCTGACAGAGGTGTGAAAATAATTATCAGAAGAGTTGTCCGAGAGCCAAGGACCACTCAAGGAGAGCTTCAGAAAGATCTGGAACTAGCAGGTACAACTTTTTTGAAGAAAAAAATAAGTAATGCACTCAACCGCCATCGCCTGTATGCACGCTCACCACGCAAGACTCCATTGCTGAAGGAAAAGCATGTTGAAGCTTGTTTAAAGTTTGCTACACAACATTTAGACAAGCCTGTGAAATAATGGGAGAATATAGTCTGGTCAGATGAGATCAAAATTTAACTCCTTGGATGCCATAAAACACACGTTTGGAGGTCAAATGGCACTGCACATCACCCGAAAAACACCCCCATACCAACAGTGATGTTTGGAGGTAGGAACATCATGGTGTGGGGCTGTTTTTAAGCATATGGTACTGGCAAACTTTATATCATTGAAGGAAGAATGAATGGAAAAAGACATTCTTGATAAAAATCTGCTGCCATCTACCAGGATGATGAAGAGGAAACGAGGGTGGACATTTCAGCAAGACAATGATCCCAAACACAAAGCCAAGGAAACTCTCAACTGGTTTCAAAGAAAGAAAGAAAATAAAGCTGCTAGAATGGCCCAGCCAATCGCCTGACTTGAATCCATTAGAAAATCTGTGGAAAGAAATAAAGATCAGAGTTTATAGAAGAGACCCACAGACTCTTTTAGACTTGAAGACTGTGTGGAAGAATGAGCCAAAATCACACCTGAGCAATTCATGCGACTGGTTTCTCCATACAGGAGGCATCTTGAAGCTGTCATTACCAACAAAGGCCGGCGGGCTTTAACACTGGAGCGGTGCGCTAGCAGGATGGTAAAAAAAGTCCTGCTAGCAACATCTTTGGAGCGGGATAGGAGCGGTGTATTCACCGCTCCTATACCACTCCTACCCATTGATTTCAATGGGACACCGCGGTAATACCGCCGCAAAGCACCGCTACGGCGGCGCTTTGCGGGGGACTTTAACCCTTTTTCGGCCGCTCGCGGGGGGTAAAATCACCCGCGAGCGGCCGAATACCGCGGCTAAAACGACGGTAAAGCAGCGCTAAATATAGCGCTGCTTTACCGTCGCTGCGGCTCCCGCCCCAGTGTGAAAGGGGCCTTAAAGTTTTGATGAGCTCATACTAGTGTAGCACCCTCTAGGTAGGTAGGTGCTAGAGTATTTTTTTTGTAGGTTAAGTAAATTTAAGCAGGCCTGGCTGGCAGCCACTGGGACCTCCATTTTCTTTCCAGAAGGTTCTGGAAAGAGAGGAGGAGAGGTGGAACTGCCTGGGGTATTCTGAGGAGGCCTGACCAATCAGCCTTGACCAATCCCCAACTTGGATTGACAGGGGGCAGGCCTCCTTAAATACCCAGGGTCAGCCCAGCTGGGGAGGAGTTGGAGTTGTTCAGAGCATGGAGAAGGAATGCTAGACTGTCGGGCCTTTGAGGGAGCCTCCAAGTCTGGATGGGGGGTGACCTGGGGCTCAGGTGCAGACGGGATCTTCAAGAAATCATGAAAGTGTTCTGGACAGGAGGCACAGGAGCAGCAAGAAAGGACAGCAGGAGAGAGCATTACCGGGCCAGTCTCCAAGGAGAGGAACAACTGGTTGCAGCCAGGAGGGCTGGTGAGTGACATGCACAGTCAGGAGGACTGGGGAGGCACACCTGAGAGGACTGGGAGCATGCAGTCTGGGATGGGTGCAGAGCCAGCAGAGTGGACTGTGGTGTCATGGGCAGTGGAGAAGGGCAGCTGCAGCCAGGAGGGCTAGCAGGGCCTGAAGATGGGTTACTGGGCTTAGTAACAGGAGTTATGGAAGCTAGCACCAGGAACTTTCTATTGCTACACTAAAGGAGCCTGCGGTCCCTGCCTGCAAAAGGCAATTGCTAAGGCCTGGCTGAGCCAGTGTCAGGCCTAACCAAGTGTGTATATACCAGGGTGTATATAGTTGTCCCAGCAAGTTCTGTAAAAATTCCATTGTGCATCCCATACTTCCTATACCCCATCCAAGTTCAAATCCCTCAATAAAACATAAAAACAAGCACATGGACTGTTTTCTGTCTTGGACTGTCTGAGAGGTGAACGCCGGGCTGGGCAGGGTGACATGTGGACCACATCACTTAGCAGCCCCTATGGTGGTACCACGACACTATATATTAATAGTGCATTGTGAGCACAAATAACTGTATAAAGGGTTGCATGCACTTAAAGAAAATATTTAGGCTACCATTGCTGAATTCTTCATCTGTAAATGCTGGTAGTCTGGCTATCACACTAATGCAATGAATTTATTACTTTCCGATTCCCTGCTCAGCTCAGGACTTTTGACTCCACTCTGACTTCACTGCTTGCATGCTTAATCAGGGTCAGGGATGGAGAACATGAGGCCAGAAACCTCAAGGCCAACCGCAGAAGAAGGTCAACAAAGGCAGCCTACATATCCCTCTTAGGAGAAGTGTCCTTTAGGTATATTTAATCACATATGCAAGAAAAGTAATTTGTCTAAAAACAGCTCCAACTAAACAAGCAGATTTGAATTAGTCACTAGACATGTGCACAACACAGCCCCCCCCCTCTCCCCCTCATTGGCTCACTGACTGACAGCAGTGGGAGCCAATGGCACCCGCTGCTGTGTCTCAGCCAATAAGGAGGGAGAGTCTCGGACAGCCAAGGCTTTTGTGCACCATCGCTGGATCGAGATCTTAATGCATCATACAATGCATTAAGATAATAAGCCTTCTGCCTTTAGATCCACTTTAACTATGAAAAATTAACTGGCTCAGCAACTGTAAATTATATGCATAGTCAGTAACAAAAATAAATCCTTGCAATGCTACAGGGGAAGAATTGTAGTCTAATGATTAGACATGCTGCTGGCTATACATTATACAATTTTCTTATTCAATTTTCTTTAGATTTACCCTTAACTATGCATTGCAAGGGCCTGCCTGATTGCATACAAATTGAAAGTGTTTAGGTTTGACCTCCTATTTATATAAATCTATATATATATATTAGACATGTGCACAACAAAAAAATTTGTTTATTTTCGTTTTGTTTTTTTCGTTTCTGAAAAAAATTTGTTTATTTTCGTTTCGTTTTTTTCGTTTCCGTTGATTCGTAACGATTCGTACATTCATAAGTCGTCGGTGTTCGTATTCGTAACGATTGTACATTCGTAAGTCGTCGGTGTTCGTATTCGTAACGACTCGTACATTCGTAAGTCGTCGGTGTTCGTATTCGTAACGTTTCGTACATTCGTAAGTCGTCGGTGTTCGTATTCGTAACGATTCGTACATTGTAAGAGTTATTTTTCGTTAGTTTAATTTTCGTTCATTCGTTTATTCGAAATTCGAACGCATTCGTAGTTATTCGTACATTAGTAACATTCGTAGATTCGTAATCGGAGCATAATTTATAATTTTATGTAATGTGTATGCTATTATTACATTTTAATAATTTACGAATCGAAAAAAAAAAAGTTACGAATCGAAAAAAAAAAAGTTACAAATTTTTTCGTTCAATCTATTCGAAGCACGTTAAGCAGCACCATTGTAAGGGACACGGAAAATTACCAATTAAACAAAAAAAAAGTTACGAATGTACGAATTTTTTCGTTCATTTTCGTTGTTCCCTTTTTCGTTTTTCGGATTTTCTTCATTCGTACATTCGTTGTTTCTAATTAGTTTTTTTCGGATTTTCATTGTTTTTCGGATTTGTTCGATTCAAACGATTCATTAATCGGATTCGTACGATTCGAATGATTCGTTCATTCGTACGAAAACGAACAAAACAAAAAAAAAAAAAACGAAAAACGAAAAAAAAAAACGAAACGAATTGCACATGTCTATCATATATATATATATATATATATATATAACATATGATTCAGTAATTACAACAGCTTAAAAGCGATTAAAATTATTAAATCAAAGCAGCGCTCCGGTTAACGTATAAAACATTAACACTCTAGTGCATAGTAAAATACACATAATTCAATAACGCAAAATAGTGCTGTTAATCACAGTGGTGAATAAAAACTATAAAAATGTACAAGAGGTAAAAAGTCTGTGATAGATCTAGTAGGTGAGTCTGTAGATAAAACAATCGGCGAGTGCACCTATCACCGTTATCTTCCACACCGTGCTCCACGCGTCCCCTTTGGGGTTTACACTCACCAAATACAAGGAATAAACAAGCCTTACTCCACCAGAAACATCACGCCTCCACCTCAACTTGAGTCTCAGGGGATCCGAACCACAGCACATGAAGGAAAGAACAAACTCCACATACAGCAGATCCGTTTGAATCTTTTATTTTGCGTGTAAAACCTCTTAAAATACTTCGAAGGTACAACAATCCATTCCTGTGTCTCTCCCCTCACCCTCTACCTAGGGTGAGGGTGAGGGGAGAGACACAGTGCTGGCAGAACACAATGATTAGCTATAGCCAGTGGCATTAAGGCAGACCACAGATTATGCCATTTTCTTTCCTGCAACCACAGATTGCAGGAAAGAAAATCTCTTGAATCCCCTATCAGCACAGTTAATGATTATTGCTAGAGGCTATAGCCGCTGGCAACAATCAGATGTGAAAATCTGACAACTGCGCATAGATGGATTGAATCTCAGCCGATCCGTCGAGATTCAAACCATCTATGGCCAGCTTAATTGTTTGAGAAAAAACTGGCAGGCTGGTTGTACACTAGTCTTTTGATAGATCGACTAATGTACAACCAGTGTGCCCATACACGGATCGCAATTCTTTCGATCCATGTATGGCCGCCTTGCTAAAGAATGGAAAACACTTACCCTCAGTTTGGGAGCAGTTATAAATAAGGTAAACAGATATTATGATCAATGAAAAACTCACACCCATATTAGTGGATTTCCATACCAAATTTATCCACGTTCGCAACCCTGGATATCCTACTCATCTGGGTTCACACTAGTCCGATGCCAGATGTTGCATGCGATTCCCACCACATTGCTGTACAAATCAAATGCGATGTCTGTGCGATAAAAAATGTAGTCATACAAACTGTATGGCTGAAATCACATCGCATTCGCACCAAAATAGTGCAGGACCCTTTTTTTGGTCCGCACTGGAGTTGGGTTGCATGGGTACAACCATGCGATGCGATTTCTGTAAGATTTCACAGTTTTCACTGCGATCTGCAAACTGATTTGGGGGTGTCATTAACTTTACATTGACACCCGCAGCAGTTCGCAGATGTCCGTGTGGACTGCCTGGGATTTAGGTGCGATGCAGGAACCCCCACAGGATTCACAGGGGTTCCCACATTGCACCAGTGTGAACAGGGACTAAACCACTCCCTCTAATCAACATAGGACAGGTTAGATAATGAGCCCCCTGGGATCCCCAATCCCTTACCCCACCTCTCTTTTTTCTCTTTGTCTTATCCTCTCCCTTCTCTCTATAAGCTCTAACTACAACTTTCTTTCCATATAAGGATCTCACTATACTCTTTCTAGTACCATTTTGGTGAGTTATCTAACGTTATGCCTAAAGTAGTGTCAAATTCTCTTTTTATACTGTCGTATTGTATACATGATGTATTCCTTTAAGTCCTTCCTGAGAATGTTCGTTACCCGGGAGCCCGCATGGGACAGGGCAAAGGGCTGTTCCCCTGTTCTGTTATCTCCCTTCTCTCGGCAGGTACTATTGTTGGATTCTCCCACCATTGGAGGGATTTGGTGGGCTGGTCTTCGCACCCTCGGCTTGCCTATAAAAAGACAGATTTTGCCGCAGCTGCCAGCAACCTGAAGAGGACCGGTCTGCGCTCCCACCCCCTCCCCCCTCCTCCTTTTATTTATTGATGTTAAATGTCACAGTGCTATTTAGTGGGGGTTCGTCTTCCATTATAAGTCTGGAGGGACATGGTGATTGAGATCTGGTATTGGATCATTTTGTTCAATTTAAAGCTATGCTCAAAGCTGATTTTGGTTAATTTGAATGTGTTACATTTGGGTTACCCCTTGAATAAACACTGTGGCCATTATATGACCAATTTAATATGTTTTGGTGTCAGTCTTGTTTATTTTAGTATTAGCTACTTTGTACTGTCCCATGTATTTAACCATTGTACCTGTGCTTATATGTTTATTGTAGGATTGATACATGTGTATCTATGCAAACAGTGGGGGGGGGGGGGGGGGGGATTTACTAAAACTAGAGCACTTACAATCTGGTGCAACTGTGCATGGTAGCCAATTAGCTTCTAACTTCAGCTTGTTCAATTAAGCTTTGACAATAAAACCTGCAAGCTGATTGGTTTCTATGCAGAGCTGCACCACATTTTGCACTTTCTAGTTTTAGTAAATCTCCCCCATTCCATCTTCGTTATTTTTTCTGATACTTTCTTTCTTGGATTTTCCAATAAAAGACTTGTAAAATACATGCTTTGTCTAGGTAACTTTGCAGATTTCTTAAGATTAAACACATGATCTGTTAGGACTGACTGAGGACTGAAATGGTAAAAAAATTTATTTAAAAGAAAATAAATTCCATTTTATAAAGGAAAAAGTATCAATAGTGCCATCTAGTGGATAAAAGTTGGTATTCCCGTCCAGGTTATTTACAATCTGAACTATGTGCAATGAGGCAGTCGAACGCTGTTTTAAATTTTTATAAAGCTAGAGCTAACCTAATCCTAAAATATAACATAAAATAAACCCATAACCTAAACCCTAAACCTGTGCTGGAAGTTCATGATCCTGTGCCAAGAACTGGTAACTAGAAATCAACTGGTTTGTTAAAGTGACTATAAGGGTTTGTTTTTTTGTTTCTTTTTAAATAACAAACATATCATACTTACCCCCACTGTGCAGCTCGTTTTGCACAGAGTGGCCCTGAACCTGCTCTTCTGGGGTCCCCGGCGGCTCTCGCGGCTCCCCCCCTACATCAGATAACCCCCTGGGAGAAGCGCTCTCCCAGGGGATTACCTTGCAGGCGTGCTCCCGAGTCCAGCATTTGGCGTCCATAGCCGCCGAATGCTGGACTCGGCCCTGCCCCCTGGCGCCCGCGTCATTGGGTTTGATTGACAGCAGCGGGAGCCAATGGCTGTGCTGCTATCAATCTATCCACTCAAGAGCCGGGAGCCCGTGGAGAGAAAGACAGTCCCCACCGAAGAGATGAAGGGACTGGGGGCCGGTGACTGCCAGATGTTTTTTCACCTTAATGCATAGGATGCATTAAGGTGAAAAAACACAAAGCTTTACAACCCATTTAAATCAGTCAGTGGCATTATAAAGATTAACTCTGTAGAACTAAACTATAATATAATGTATGGAAGGAGTGGATAGTAGGGATTATATCAGTGCAAGAATCAAAAAAAGATGGGGGTTGCTGACAATTCAATGCTTAATTTAAAAATATATAGTTTTATTTGAAGTATTTTAAACACAGTTTAACAAAAGAATAAACATTTATCAATACCTAGTAGCAAAATTGATACATATGCTCAAAGGCCCCCATTTATACAGGTCATCGCAGATAGAAAGCATAATTTGCTCAGTTCAAAATACAATATCTTGCAACAGGGAATTTTTCAATTATATTGGATGGAAAAACCTGGAGTAGGTGATGCAGGCCATTTTAATATCCGACATGTTTCGCCATACAGATGGCTTCCTCAGGGCTGGCCTGCTATGCAAAAGGTTGTATCTATATAGAAAAAATAATAATGGTTATTGACAGTGCATGGATTCAGGCAATCAACGCTCGAGGTGTGGAGGGGGGGGGGGGGTGAGGAGGAAAGTGGGAGTGCATTCATACATCCAATCAACCCATCCTAGTTAGATGTAATATACTACCTAATGTACCCAATCCCAGCTTACCCGGAAATCACTCATGGATAGAAAACGTAAAGGAGATCGACTGAAACCAAGACGGGGTCGCCGGGTGGGCACCTTTCAGTGGGTAGCAGGAGACATACTAGACCTAGCAATAAGTATCATCATTAGATTACATATATTTGGGCTAATCATTATTTTATAATAAACAATGGAACACAGTGTTGCTCAGTTGTGGAAAAAATAAACCACAAGTGTATAGCATATCACTGTGGAAAGGACAAAATGTCTCAGTACTTACTTTAATTAGATTATAAAATTAGATAAAAGAAATGGACTCGGACAAAAATTGGATGTTGATGGTAGGGAGGCACCTATAAAGGGTTAATATTGTAAACTTAGTATAGATAGTATGGCAAAGATTTGTGAATCATTCAAAGTGGGTTTGGAATGGAAAAGCAACATACCTGCATGGAAATATGTTTGTGTATAATATGGTACTGGTTTGCAGTATTTATCCAATACAATATTCAAGGTTTGGTAACACAGATAGGCGTTTGTCCCCTGAGAACAATGAAGGTAGTAAGTAAGATGGAATACAGCTATTTTAGTGTGCAAAAAAGCAGATAGTATAGAGTAGTTAATTAGGCTGTAAGGGAACTTACTGATCAGGAGAGATGTGGCCAGTTCAGGTGCCTCCAACGTCCGGTATTCTAATGTGTGCCGGTGCCGGCTTAATGTGGTGTCTCCCAGATTGGAGGGCGTGGTACACCGCCCTCCAATCAGCGGACGAAGAGAGCCTCTGCGCATGCGCGAGCGTACGGGCCACCACAAGGGCCTACAAGGCCCATAATGCATGGCGTCCGTGCGTCACGTCGCGTGATGACGTCATTGCGACGAGTGCGCATTTGGTAGCAGACGTTGCACCGCCCTTGGGTGTCCATACTAACCCATTGGAGGTAGTCCTGATCGTGCGAACTCCGCCCTTGTGTATCGTCGATTCCTAAAAAAATACTACAAACGGGAAAAGCAGTTGAAGAGGGCAATTGGTGCCTGGGGGGGAGAGGTAGAGATAGAACAGGCTGAAAAGAAGATGAAGCACACACACATCCCGACATCCCGTCCCATAAACACCCCATATCTCTCCACCAGGGGGTAAATCATCCAAAGCCATGGACTGTCAAATTGTAATAGTGTATATAAGGGCAAAATGATACTTTTAATTTTATACCATACATAGACGTATTTTTTAGCACCCATACAATTTGTACAATAATAAATACAGGTCAGTGTAATGGTAAATATACAGACAAGTTGTTTTTTAGACTTATAAGGCAATTGGTAAAACAAGGAGGACACATAAACATTTGGGAATGATTTGATTAGCATTGATTAAACAATATATGAGCTAATCGAATCCCATACAGAGTCAGAATTTATTTGATAAAAGGAATTCCTTTTATCTCTACCTCTCCCCCCCAGGCACCAATTGCCCTGTTCAACTGCTTTTCCCGTTTGTAGTATTTTTTTAGGAATCAACGATACACAAGGGCGGAGTTCGCACGATCAGGACTACCTCCAATGGGTTAGTATGGACACCCAAGGGCGGTGCAACATCTGCTACCAAATGCGCACTCGTCGCGATGACATCATCATGCGACGTGACGCACGGACGCCATGCCTTATGGGCCTTGTAGGCCCTTGTGGTGGCCCGTACGCTCTCGCATGCGCAGAGGCTCTCTTCGTCCGCTGATTGGAGGGCGTTGTACCACGCCCTCCAATCTGGGAGACACTACATTAAGCCGGCACCGGCACTCATTAGAGTACCGGACGTTGGAGGCACCTGAACTGGCCACATCTCTCCTGATCAGTAAGTTCCCTTACAGCCTAATTAACTACTCTATACTATCTGCTTTTTTGCACACTAAAATAGCTGTATTCCATCTTACTTACTACCTTCATTGTTCTCAGGGGACAAACGCCTATCTGTGTTACCAAACCTTGAATATTGTATTGGATAAATACTGCAAACCAGTACCATATTATACACAAACATATTTCCATGCAGGTATGTTGCTTTTCCATTTTGATTCACAAATCTTTGCCATACTATCTATACTAAGTTTACAATATTAACCCTTTATAGGTGCCTCCCTACCATCAACATCCAATTTTCGTCCGAGTCCATTTCTTTTATCTAATTTCATAATCTAATTAAAGTAAGTACTGAGACATTTTGTCCTTTCCACAGTGATATGCTATACACTTGTGGTTTATTTTTTCCACAACTGAGCAACACTGTGTTCCATTGTTTATTATAAAATAATGATTAGCCCAAATATATGTAATCTAATGATGATACTTATTGCTAGGTCTAGTATGTCTCCTGCTACCCACTGAAAGGTGCCCACCGGGCGACCCCGTCTTGGTTTCAGTCGATCTCCTTTACGTTTTCTATCCATTAGTGATTTCCGGGTAAGCTGGGATTGGGTACATTAGGTAGTATATTATTACATCTAACTAGGACGGGTTGATTGGATGTATGAATGCACTCCCACTTTCCTCCTCACCCCCCCCCCTCCCCTTCCACACCTCGAGCGTTGATTGCCTGAATCCATGCACTGTCAATAACCATTATTATTTTTTCTATATAGATACAACCTTTTGCATAGCAGGCCAGCCCTGAGGAAGCCATCTGTATGGCGAAACATGTCGGATATTAAAATGGCCTGCATCACCTACTCCAGGTTTTTCCATCCAATATAATTGAAAAATTCCCTGTTGCAAGATATTGTATTTTGAACCGAGCAAATTATGCTTTCTATCTGCGATGACCTGTATAAATGGGGGCCTTTGAGCATATGTATCAATTTTGCTACTAGGCATTGACAAATGTTTATTCTTTTGTTAAACTGTGTTTAAAATACTTCAAATAAAACTATATATTTTTAAATTAAGCATTGAATTGTCAGCAACCCCCATCTTTTTTTGATTCTTGCACTGATATAATCCCTACTATCCACTCCTTCCATACATTTAATTACAAAGGGATGAGGTGCTGTATAACGTAGTGGATCCTCTCTGCCATCTATACACAATACACTATAATATACCAGAAGGGGTCACAAAAGTGGTGGGTATCCCCATCCAATGCTCCAACTTACTGTCAGTGTAAGCTGGTCTTGGCCACCATGATGCAGCACAGTTCCAGGGTCTTGGCAAACTTCTTATAGCCTAGGTCCTCTTTCTGTAGAGCAACAATTCTTTTTTTCAGATCCTCAGAGAGTTCTTTGCCATGAGGTGCCATGTTGAACTTCCAGTGACCAGTATGGGAGAGTGAGATCGATAACACAAAATTTAACACACCTGCTCCCCATTCACACCTGAGACCTTGTAACACTAATGAGTCACATGGCCCCCGGGGAGGGAAAATGGCTAAGTTGGACATTTTCACTTAGGGGTGTGCATTAGGTGTGAAAGGTGCAGGAAGAATGGGAAGATGGGAAGCAAGTAGGGAGGGGTCAGTCAGGGAAGGGGGGTATTAGGTGTGAAAGGTGCAGGAAGAAGGGGGGGATGGCAGGGAGGGGTCAGTCGGGGAAGGGAGCATTAGGTGTGAAAGGTGCAGAAAAAAGGGGGAAGATGGGAAGCATATTAGGGAGGGGTCAGTCAGGGAAGGGGGGTATTAGGAGTGAAATGTGCAAGAGGAAGAAGATGGGAAGCAGGTAGCAAGGGGTCAGCCAGAGAAGGGGGGTATTAGAAGCGAAAGGTGCAGGCAGAAGGGGAAGATGGGAAGCAGGTAGGGAGGGGTCAGTCAGGGAAGGGGGGTATTAGAAGTGAAGGGTGCAGGAAGAAGGGGAAGATGGGAAGCAGGTAGGGAGGGGTCAGTCAGGGAAGGGGGGTATTAGAAGTGAAGGGTGCAGGAAGAAGGGGAAGATGGGAAGCAGGTAGGGAGGGGTCAGTCAGGGAAGGGGGTATTAGGAGTGAAGGGTGCAGGAAGAATGGGAAGATGGGAAGCAGGTAGGGAGGGGTCAGTCAGGAAAGGGGGGTATTAGAAGTGAAGGGTGCAGAAAGAAGGGGAAGATGGGAAGCAGGTAGGGAGGGGTCAGTCAGGGAAGGGGGTATTAGAAGTGAAGGGTGCAGGAAGAAGGGGGAGATGGGAAGCAGGAAGGGAGGGGTCAGTCAGGGAAAGGGGTATTAGGAGTGAAAGGTGCAGGAAGAAGGGGAAGATGGGAAGCAGGTAGGGAGGGGTCAGTCAGGGAAGGGGGGTATTAGAAGTGAAGGGTGCAGGAAGAAGGGTAAGATGGGAAGCAGGTAGGGAGGGGTCAGTCAGGGAAGGGGGGTATTAGAAGTAAAGGGTGCAGGAAGAAGGGGAAGATGGGAAGCAGGTAGGGAGGGGTCAGTCAGGGAAGGGGGTATTAGGAGTGAAAGGTGCAGGAAGAAGGGGAAGATGGGAAGCAGGTAGGGAGGGGTCAGCCAGAGAAGGGGGGTATTAGAAGCGAAAGGTGCAGGCAGAAGGGGAAGATGGGAAGCAGGTAGGAAGGGGTCAGTCAGAGAAGGGGTGTATTAAAAGTGAAGGGTGCAGGAAGAAGGGGAAGAGGGAAAAGCAGGTAGGGAGGGGTCAGTCAGGGAAGGGGGGTATTAGAAGTGAAGGGTGCAGGAAGAAGGGGAAGATGGGAAGCAGGTAGGGAGGGGTCAGTCAGGGAAGGGGGTATTAGGAGTGAAGGGTGCAGGAAGAATGGGAAGATGGGAAGCAGGTAGGGAGGGGTCAGTCAGGAAAGGGGGGTATTAGAAGTGAAGGGTGCAGGAAGAAGGGGAAGATGGGAAGCAGGTAGGGAGGGGTCAGTCAGGGAAGGGGGTATTAGAAGTGAAGGGTGCAGGAAGAAGGGGGAGATGGGAAGCAGGAAGGGAGGGGTCAGTCAGGGAAAGGGGTATTAGGAGTGAAAGGTGCAGGAAGAAGGGGAAGATGGGAAGCAGGTAGGGAGGGGTCAGTCAGGGAAGGGGGGTATTAGAAGTGAAGGGTGCAGGAAGAAGGGTAAGATGGGAAGCAGGTAGGGAGGGGTCAGTCAGGGAAGGGGGGTATTAGAAGTAAAGGGTGCAGGAAGAAGGGGAAGATGGGAAGCAGGTAGGGAGGGGTCAGTCAGGGAAGGGGGTATTAGGAGTGAAAGGTGCAGGAAGAAGGGGAAGATGGGAAGCAGGTAGGGAGGGGTCAGTCAGGAAAAAGGGGGTATTAGAAGTGAAGGGTGCAGGAAGAAGGGAAAGATGGGAAGCAGGTAGGGAGGGGTCAGTCAGGGAAGGGGGGTATTAGGAGTGAAAGGTGCAGGAAGAAGGGGAAGATGGGAAGCAGGTAGGGAGGGGACAGTCAGGGAAGGGGGGTATTAGAAGTGAAGGGTGCAGGAAGAAGGGGATGATAGGAAGCAGGTAGAGAGGGGTCAGTCAGGGAAGGGGGGTATTAGAAGTGAAGGGTGCAGGAAGAAGGGGATGATAGGAAGCAGGTAGAGAGGGGTCAGTCAGGGAAGGGGGGTAGCAGGTTATCCAGGCAGAAGCCACAGGAAGGTCATTAGGGTAAGAGGTCTCTCATAGTGAGATGTGTTTGTGGGTCCTCCAGGCAGGTGTGAGTTTAAAACTTATTGGGATGGGTAAAAGATGTCTTCACTGCAATGTTTTACACTATCAAGTTTGTAACAAATGTACATTTTATATTTGAATACTAAAGAAAAATGACAACATTTACTGTTTGTCTACCATACAGCCCATAAAATTACATAAAATCTGCTTTATTTAAATTGCAGTTATGTTTTTCCAGAGAATGGCAAGATGCAATATTTCCTGTCCTTGTAGTAATACATAACCAGCCAATAACACATGCAATAGTGCAATACACAAGAAATTCTATGGAATGCAGCTTGGGCCCCTCCCTGCCTGGGTTAAAGTCTACAGTTACACATTACATGGCAACATGTCTGCAACCTACTAGTGTAATCTCCAGGGATAGAAAATGAGTCACTGACAAATAATGCATTAATTCTTTACAAACTGCCTTCCTCTATAGAAATGGTGGATCTACACACAGGAAGTATTCTGTTATTATAGCAGTCATGCACGTGACTCTGGGCACATTGAACTGATAATATTATTCATCCTCAACCCTGCTTATCTATGTAAATAACTAAAAGGAAGATGATGAGACAATGTGGAAACAGACATGTGACACGGTTCATGAAGTACCTATCCCATACATCCCAACATTTTGAGATAGGAATGAGGGACACCTACTAGCAAATGTATGTAGTCATAGGAAACGCCCCCTGCCACACCCCCAAGTCAGTGTCTTCACTTTTCTTTACTACAGTTAAACTTTAGTGAGACTTCTCTTTTATCTTCTTGGCTCCTGTTAGGGTCTCTAGCGGGGGCCTAATAGGATAATGTAAGGGTGCATTCACACCTGCCAATGCACCAGCACTCCAATTACATGTAACTCAGCGGGAGTCCCTACGATTCTGGCTCCCAAAGCTACGCACTTGTAGTTACTCAATCGCTTTCGATGGGACTGCCTATTGCAGCTATTCCCTGGAACCCCCAGAGTGTAGGTGCATTCGCAGGTGGGAATGCACCCTAAAGGGACCTTAGCAGTGTGAGTAAGTGCTATGAGTAGGGCTGAGTAGCCGTAAAGTGTTAGCCTTCGGTGCTGTATACCCACTATGTAGTCAATAAAGGATTCATATTTGTGGATGACACCTGGTTACCGGCTTCATTGTGCTGCATGGAGCTGTACTTCTCCTCCCTCTTCCTATATTTGCAGGTTGTCATTGTTTTTTTTCTTGATATGGATATAAATAGACTTGCTATTAACTTCCAGGCAAGAAATCCAGACCACGGCTACCACCCACCCACCCTTCGTTTATTTCATAGTGTTGTTTTTAACGGTCCAGTCTAGTCTGGGTGGACATTGTGATTTTACTATGTGGTTGTTTTAAGGCAAGGCCTGTGATGTAAAGTGGTTATCAGGGCTGGTGCAAGGATTTTTGACACCATAGGCGAAACCTAATTTTTACCAGCACCCCTCAAATGCAGCCTCACCAGCACCCATCAAATGCAGGCTACCAGCGCCCTTCAATGCAGCCTCACCAGCGCCCATCAAATGCAGCCTCACCAGCACCCATCAAATGCAGCCTCACCAGCACCCATCAAATGCAGCCTCACCAGCACCCATCAAATGCAGCCTCACCAGCACCCATCAAATGCAGCCTCACCAGCACCCATCAAATGCAGCCTCACCAGAGCCCATCAAATGCAGCCTCACCAGAGCCCATCAAATGTAGCCTCACCAGCATCCATCAAATGCAGGCTACCAGTGCCCTTCAATGCAGCCTCACCAGCCCCCATCAAATGCAGCCTCACCAGCGCCCATCAAATGTAGCCTCACCAGCACCCCTCAAATGCAGCCTCACCAGCACCCTCAAATGCAGCCTCACCAGCACCCCTCAAATGTAGCCTCACCAGCACCCATCAAATGCAGGCTACCAGCGCCCTTCAATGCAGCCTTTCAAGTGCCCATCAATGAATGTTTGCTTGCTGCGGGAGTCGGGACACAGACACAGTCCTCCACCACTGCTGTGCCTCTGACACTATGGGGGTTATTTACTAAAGGCAAATCCACTTTGCACTACAAGTGCACTGCAAGTGCAGTCGCTGTAAATCTGAGGGGAAGATCTGAAATGAGGGGAAGCTCTGCTGATTTTATCATCTAATAATGTGCAAGCTAAAATGCTGTTTTTTATTTTCCTTGGATGTCCCCCTCAGATCTACAGCGACTGCACTTCCAAGTGCACTTGCAGTGCACTTGTAGTGCAAAGTGGATTTGCCTTTAGTAAATGACCCCCTATGTGTGAACGGAGAGGCGGCTGCCTGCTGATGCTGAGAGTTAGTTGCTTGCTGCAGAGAGAAGAGAGTAGGAAAACCAGTGGCCGGGTGCCCTAGGCGGCCGCCTAGTTTGCCTAGTGGTAGCACCGGCCCTGGTGGTTATTTAATGTTTATTAAATTTGGTGTTTATCGCTTAAACACCGTGGCCAATTTTTGGACCACTGAAACTTTTTGGAGTGTGTGTGTCTCTTTATTAGTTATGTTATTATTGCTCCTTTGTACTATCCCACATCCCCCAGGTGAAAAAGCGCATGATACTCCTGTCCCTTCTTCCTAGGTGGTCCTGTTCCCAAGATAGCATGGTTGGCAGGACCACCCATAACCCAAGGAGATAAATATTTAAAGTGACACTCAAGTATACACTCACCGACCACTTTATTTGCTACCCCTTGCTAGTACTGGGTTGGACCCCCTTTTGCCTTCAGAACTGCCTTAATTTTTCGTAGCATAGATTCAACAAGGCATTGGAAACATTCCTCAGAGATTTTGGTCCATATTGACATGATAGCATTAAGCAGTTGCTGCAGATTTGTCAGCTCCCTATCCATGATGCAAATCTCCCATTCCACCACATCCCAAAGGTGCTCTATTGGATTGGGATCTGGTGACTGTGGAGGCCATTGGAGTACAGAGAACTCATTGCCATGTTCAAGAAACCAGTGGTGAGATGATTTGAGCTTTGTGACATGGTGCATTATCCTGCTGGAAGGAGCCATCATAAGATGGGTACACTGTAGTCATAAAGGGATGGACATGGTCAGCAACAATACTCAGGTAGGCCGTCGCTTTAAACGATGCTCAATTGGTACTAAGGGGCCCAAAGTGTGCCAAGAAAATATCCCCCACACCATTATACCACCACCACCAGTCTGAACCGTTAATACGAGGCAGGATGGATCCATGCTTTCATGTTGTTTACACCAAATTCTGACCCAACCATCTGAATGTCGTAGCAGAAATCGAGACTAATTAGACCAGGCAACATTTTTCCAATCTTCCATTGTCCAATTTTGGTGATTCTGTGCGAATTGTAGCCTCAGTTTCCTGTTCTTAGCTGACAGGAGTGGCACCCGGCGTGGTCTTCTGATGCTGTAGCCCATTTGCTTCAAGGTTTGATGTGTTGTGCGTTCAGAGATGGTATTCTATACCCCCAAGCGGCTGTTTAGTTTTGGCAGAAGGGCCGATGATAACTGTCCCAGATGTCAAAAAACAGGAGACCTCATCCACATGTTGTGGAGGTGCCCCAAACTGGTCCATTACTGGAAGGGAGTGACTAACAGCATAAGTACGATATTTGGAATTAAACTTGAGTTGGAACCCAAAGAGTGTATACTAGGATATAGAGAAGAAAGGGAAGAGAGCAAGAGTAAAACTATGGCAGTCCTGAGATGTTTATTCCAAGCGAGAAAACTAATTGCAGGTAAATGGCAAGCAAAGGAACCACCTACGGTGGATAACTGGATTGGGATAATAAATGAGAATCTGTATAGAGAAAAGGCGGTATATATAAAGAGGGGTAATGTTAAAGAATTTAACAGAATGTGGAACCCTTGGCTAATTAAAATGAATTCATCTGAGATTGCAGTTTAAAGAAAAAAAGGGGAGGGAAAAGAACACTATGAGGAAAGGGAAGAGAGACCTACTGAGCGACCCCCTAGGTGCAAAATGGAAGTATAAACACTAGTGTATGGTATATAATAGTGAGATAAAAATATATAGAGCTGAGTGGAAGTCATGTAATGAAGAATGCATTCCCTGTTATGTATTGTGCCTTTTCTTTTTATTTTTCGACCTTGTATATGTGAAAAATTGAATAAAGAATAAAATTATATAGAGATGTTATTCTGCATACTTTGGTTTTATATAACGAGTGGTTATTTGATTTGCTGTTGCCTTTCTATCATCTTTGCCCATTCTCTTCTGATCCCTGACATCAACAAGGCATTTTCCTGCACACAATTCCAGCTCACTAGATATTTTCTTTTTTTTCCAGACCATTCTCTGTAAACCCTAGAAACGGTTGTGTTGGAAAATCCCAGTAGATCAGCAGTTTTTGAAATACTCAGACCAGCCCGTCTGGCACCAACAACCATGCCATGTTCAAAGTCACTTAAATCCCCTTTCTTCCACCATTCTGATGCTTGATTTGAACTTCAGTAAATTGTCTTCACCACATCTAAATGCCTAAATGCATTGAGTTGCTGCCATGCGATTGGCTGATTAGCAATATGTGTTACCAAGCAATTGAACAGGTGTACCTAATAAAGTGACTGGTGAGTGTATATTCATAACTCAAAAAGTACCTTCTATGGCTCTCAGCTGCCTCCAAATACCCTAATTCCTTTTTTTTTTTGTTGTTGAGAATAAGTTCAATAGATCACAGAGGATGTTATAAGGAGGCAACAAAACACAATAAAAAAAATGTCATGAAATATATATTACAGGGCCATTAAGTAGTAGATGTGTTTTGATTGTTTTTGGAGAATAAGGATATTGCTCAGTGCCACTTTAATGAGTCTAGATTGACAGCACTTGCCTGAGACCAGCATGCTAGGTTTAGTTTAGGCTGGGTTCACACTATACTACACGACAGTAGTACGACTTTCATCCTACTTTGCTCTGCGACATCAGTCCTACATTGGTCCTACATTGGTCCTACATCCTTCCGACTTTCATGAACAGGATACTTCTTTGATCTGACTTTTCAGGTAGTACGACTTGTCTTTTGACCAATCAAAACTAACACACAATGGGAGGGGCTACAGCAGGGGGCAGGAAATAACACAATGTCGGATGCCAAAGTCAGATGGTTAGGAAAAGGATCCGAATTTGATCCTACTTCAATGATAGTCAATGGGCTGAAGTAGGATCAAAGTCGGACCAAAGTAGTACAGGAAGCATTTTCAAAGTCGGACCGACTTGTGTGGGACCAGTTAAGATGGCTCCCATAGGGAAACATTGATTTTTCACACGTCATGCAACATGAGCTCCCAATGTCGGAGAGTTTGTCGTACCAGTGTAAACCCGGCCTCAGGGTTACATTTACAAACAAGGTTAAAGTGGTTGCAAAGGCTAAAGTTTTCTTTTTAACCTTAAAGTGGTAGTAAATCACCTAAAAAATGTAATAAAAATTGAGCCTCCTGCAGCGTTATGTCATAGTGTGCTAGTATGCACCGCATACTTGCACATTATGACAGACTTGCCTGCACATGGATTGCTGTCACTGCTCTCCGGCGTTTCCATCTTCACCCAGTCTTCCTTCCTGGTTTGTGGACTTAGACTGTATGAATGGCCGGTTCCATGATGATGTCACTCCCACAGAGCGCAAGTTACGGTGACGTGACGTGACCAGCTGCATTCTGTGTGAATATCTCCTAAACAGTGCAAGTTTAGGAGACATTCACTGTAAGCCTATAATAAGGCTTACCTGTAGGTAGAAGTTAAAAAGTGGACTTTACTTCCACTTTAACGCACGAAGGTGTTCAACTCCCCCGTGCCCCATTAACGGCAATGCAACTGTGTTAATCGGTGCGACTCAAGTTGCTCCAACTTAGAAAAAAGTTCCTGTACTACTTTGGGGTGACTTCCACACGACTTGCATTGACTTCTGTTAAAGAAGTTGTATGCAAGCCGCGATGAACTTGCGTAGGGATGTCGGCTTCAAAGGCATGCTGGTGTGAACCGGCACTTAGCCTGGGCTAGGGACTTCACAAGGATGTAAAAATCCTTCAGATTTACCAAAAACCATATAATATGGAGGTCAAACCTTAAGAATTTCAATTTGTATGCAATCAGGCAGGCCCTTGCACTACATGGTTTTGGTAAATCTAAAGGAAATCTGACAACAAAAGTTGTATAGTGTGTATGGGGTCTAACACAGATTGAATTTCAGCCACTTTCTGTTGAATCTGCTGGAATAAATTTAGTAGGTGGACCTGTCGGCACCACCTGGCTTGCCTTGATGGGGCAATGGAGTGATTTCATTAGCCAGGAGGGGCTGAATGAGAGAAATGTTACCTTGTAAGGATGAGCTCCGGCGTGTTCGCACAGCCCACGTGCAGAGCCCACCAGGAAGTCGGCACTGCGCTAATCACAGGCAGTGAGAAATTTCCCGATCTCTGCAGCCGCGCATCGGGACAATGTCTCACTGCCTCTGATTAGCGCAGCACAGTGCCGACTTCCTGGCGGGCCCTGCACGTGGGCTGTGCGAACACGCCAGAGCTAATCCTTATTACCTTGTATGGCCACCTTTACTGATAAGCATCCAATCAGATGTTCATGCAGTTTGACAGCTGTGGGCGCCAGCTGTCAGAATACAGAAAAACAGAAAACCATCCACGCTGTTTAGCTTAGATGGGTTAAGGGAGGGATTCCCCTAGTTCAGTGATGGCGAACCTTTTTGAACCTGAGTGCCCAAACTGAAATAAATACATTGGTTTTGTGTTGCAAAGTGCCAACACGGCAATTCGCGAGAGGGGAGGGGGGCTGAGCAAAAGAGATGGGTTGAGTGAGAGAGAGGGGTTGTGTGAGAGAGAGAGAGAGAGAGAGAGAGAGAGAGGGGTTGTGTGTGAGAGAGAGAGGGGTTGTGTGTGAGAGAGAAAGGGGTGTGAGAGAGAGGTGTGAGAGAGAGAGAGGGGGTGAGAGAGAGGGGGGACAGCGAGAGTGAGGGGTGTGAGAGAGATGCTGAGAGGGAGGGGGGCTGAGAGAGAGGGGAGGGGGGACAGAGAGAGAGAGGGTTGCGAGCGATATGCTGAGAGGGGGGGAACAGGGAGGGAGGGGGGCTGAGAGAGAGGGAAGGGGGCTGAGAGAGAGGGAGGGGGGCTAGAGAGAGAGGGAGAGGGGGACAGAGAGAGAGGAAGAGGGGGACAGAGAGAGAGGGAGAGGGGGACAGAGAGAGAGAGGGGTGTGAGAGAGATGCTGAGAGAGGGGGGCAACAGAGAGAGGGAGAGGGGCTGAGAGAGAGGGGTGTGAGAGAAATGCTGAGAGAAAAAGGTGAGCTGAGAGAGAGGAGGAACAGAGAGAGGGAGGGGGACAGGGAGGGAGATATGGGGGACAGAGAGAGGGGTGAGAGAGAGGGGGACAGAGAAAGAGAAGGGGGACAGAGAGAGAGAAGAGGGACAGAGATAGAGGGGTGCAAGAGAGATGCTGAGAGAGGGGTGAGCTGAGAGAGAGGGGGAACAGAGAGAGGGGGACACAAAGAGGGGGGGACGGAAAAAGAGGGGGGGCTGAAAGAGAGGGAGGGGGGCTGAGAGGAGAGAGAGACCTCTATAGCTCTGTCCTGGACCCTCTCGTGTGCCCACAGAGATGGCTCTGCGTGCCAGCTGTGGCACACGTGCCAGAGGTTCGCCATCACTGCCCTAGTTCAACCCGCAGGGCTGAATAAAAGAAATGTATACATACAGTATATGACCAGCTGTACTAATAAGAATCAATGTGCCTGTATTGCAGCAGAATTGTCAATACTTTATTAGCCCCCCTCTGCAGTATGGTGAACCGTTTCATAAATAAATCCTCAGTGTATAGCTGCATAGAAATTGTCTTTTTCAATCTTTTGCTATGTCCAGACATAATTCCTATGAGTAATGCTTTTATATAGTCACCTATAAAACTGACCTTTAATCATAGGGACTGCGGAGCTGTTTAGAACACGACGGCGATTTGTTAAGACACGAAGATCAATTGCATGCATGAAAAGACGCTTGTTGTTTACAGCTAATTGCGCATTTTTCACAATTATCTAATTAACCAAGTAAATACAAATGCATTTCTTTTCCAGTGTAAGCAAAGCCATCATGAGAGCGTGTTTAACAGAAACCTTCTGTAGATGAAAAATAACCCTCCTCAAAGCTCTGCAAGAAATAGCATGCCTTCCATGGTTAGCTGCGCACCCATTTTAGAAGTAAACATGACAGTTGATGTTGCTGCTGCATCTTTTTCTATATATATATATATGAAAGGTAGGGCATGCTTTTTGTGTGATCTTACCTCTTTTGCAGGCCATGGCTAGGGTCAGGGCTTTTGTAAGCTTGGTTGGTTGAAGGGCAGAGGGCCAGGAATCCTGCTGCAGCTTGGTCAGTGGGATTCTCGGAGAAGGCAGGAAACTGTCATATATGGTAATAGAAGCCTTGGTCGCGTCACTTCTAGGAAGGGCTCTTAATGAAGAGAAAAGAAGGAAGTTAGACTCTGTCTATAGTCCACACACTGGTTTATGTAGTTACAGCTTTCACTCTCCAGGCAGAACAAAGAGGTTTTGTTATAGAGAACTAGTATAAGAAACATAAAACTTGTATATTAACCACTTCAGCACCGGGCCATTTTTCTCCCTTCCTTACCAGAGCACTTTTTGCGATTCGGCACTGCGTCGCTTTAACTAACAATTGCGCGGTCGTGCGACGTTACACCCAAACAAAATTGACGTCCTTTTTTTCCCACAAATAGAGCTTTCTTTTGGTGGTATTTGATCGCCCCTGCGGTTTTTATTTTTTGCGCTATAAACAAAAGAAGAGCGACAATTTTGAAAAAAAACACGATATTTTTTACTTTTTGCTATAATAAATATCCCATTTTTTAAAAAAAAAAAAAAACTATTTTTTTACTCCGGTACGTATTCTTCTACATATTTTTGGTAAAAAAAATCGCAATAAGTGTATATTGATCGGTTTGCGCAAAAGTTATAGCGTCTACAAAATAGGGGATAGATTTATTGCATTTTTTTTTTTTTTTTACTAGTAATGGCGGCGATCTGCGATTTTTTTTTCGTGACTGCGACATTGCGGCGGACACTTCGGACACTTTTGACACATTTTTGGAACCATTCACATTTGCACAGCGATCGTTGCTATAAAATTGCATTGATTACTGTGTAAATGTGACTGGCAGGGAAGGGGTTAACACTAGGGGGCGCTGCAGGGGTTAATGTGTTCCCTATAGGAGTGATTCTAACTGTGGGGGGGGGGGGGGGGAGGGGACTCACAAGGGGAGGAGACCGATCATGTGTTCCTCCGTACTGGGATCACATGATCGGTCTCCTCTCCGCTGACAGGACGTGGAGCTGTGTGTTTACACACACAGCTCCACGGTCCCGCACGGTCCCGTTGTTTTAACGGGCAATCGCGGGTGCCCGGTGGACATCGCGGCCGCCGGGCACTCGCACCGGGTCCCAGGCAGCCGGGAATGGGATAGGACGTCATATGACGCCCACCCAGGATGGGAGGTCCACCTTGTGGGCGTCATATGACAATACGCGGGTAGGGAAGTAGTTAAAGTATAACTAAAGTCAAAAACTTTTTTTTTTTGTTTTTTTGTTTTAGATAGGAGTAGAGCGGTATTAGAACATCTGTCAGTTTTTATTGCTGTCTGTGTCCCCGTTAGAGACATTCACCCTCTCTATTTGTCCTGTCTGTGTCATTGAAGGTGAATGTTTACAAAAAAATCCCAAATTGTGGGTTGTCCCTAGAAAAGGGGGAAAATCTTTCAATGGGGACACTAGTTCTTTGACCTGGAGATTCCCTTAATTTGCAGGGATTTCCTCTCACTTCCTGTTTTGGATATGGGACAGGAAGTCCCATTGTGACAAAAAGGGGCAAAAATAAACCTTACAGGGGTTATAACCCTCCATTAAGCCATGTGCGGAGGAAGGATGGAGGAGCCATCAGGATAGTCAAAGATAGTCAAAGATAAAGATCTTCATCTCTGCGGAGTGCATCAAGTTGTTGCGACCGGGGAACATTGAGCTTGAATGTAGAGAAGATCGGGAGGAAGAAGTAGAAGTAAAGCAGCAGGAGATGAACAGCTTGTCAGTTGTTGTAACCGGGGAGCGCGGTGACTGGCAAGTAAAGAGAGTATCGGTCAACTGGCGGAGGAAGAGCAGCATTCTGTGACCGGGGACACAGAATTGCTCTAAAGTAAAAGGTCAGTGTAACGTCAACAAACAGAGTATGTTGGAGCAAGGAACACAGAATTAGCAAGTCCTAAAAGTAGTAGTCCATTCACGGTCACATGTCAGGCCATCGCGTGGGGATTCCAAATCATCTCCAGCCTGGTCAGCATGGTGATCGTGCCTTCCAAAGACTGTGTGGGTGCCTAATTCCCTGGAACCTTAGGAAGATGCAGGTATAGTTTCTGGCATTTGCATTGCGAGCGCCCCCCCCCCCCCACCCCCCTGAACCATACCAGGCTGCTTGCCCTCAACATAGGGAGGGTGCTTTGGGGTGCCCCACAGATGTTTGCAGGCACAGAGGTGCTCTAACGTGAAAATCCCAGCATTTTCAGTGTCCAGGGAGCCGCAGGTGGCGTGTACAGCCAGCCATAGAAATTAAAGTGCTGGTAAACACATCAGCATTTACCTGAGTGCACAGCCATTCACTTCATGTATGTGACACCTGCAGCTCCCCTAGGATTTTTATGCTGGAGTGATTTGTGCCTGCAAATGTCCGTGTGCATGAGCCCTAACTTTGAAGATAGTCAGCAGAGGCTGATCTGTGCTAGACATTTGTGAACACAGCCAAGAACTGCACAGAAACTAGGATTTACATCACTGTGTGATCTCTGAGCCTGCATCTCAGTCCAAGTTAAAGAATTATTCTAGAATCACGCACCTACTGCACATTATCTCCAAGGGTAAATTTTGCTCCTTTAACCATCTCAATACAGTGCATTTTCACCCCATTCCTGCCCAAGCCATTTTTCACCTTTCTGCGCTGTCACACTTTGAATGACAATTGCGCAGTCATACAACACTGTACCCAGATGAATTTGTTATCATTTTGTCCCCACAAATAGAGCTTTCTTTTGGTGGTATTTGATCACCTCTGCGGTTTTAATTTTTTGCACTATAAACAAAAGAAGAGTGACAAGTTTTAAAAAAAAACAATATTTTTTACTTTTTGCTATAATAAATATCCAATTTTCTTTTTTGTTTAGGCCGATACGTATTCTTCTACATATTTTTGGTAAAAAAAAATTGCAATAAGCGTATATTGATTGGTTTGCGCAAAAGTTATAGCGCCTACAAAATAGGGGATAGATTTATTGCATTTTTATTATTATTATTATTATTATTTTTTTACTAGTAATGGTGGCGATCTGAGATTTTTATCGTGACTGCGATATTGCGGCAGACATGTCGGGCACTTTTGACACATTTTTGGGACCATTCACATTTATACAGCGATCCATGCTATAAAAAAAGCATTGATTACTGTATAAATGTGACTGGCAGGGAAGGGGTTAACCACTAGGGGGTGATCGAGGGGTTAATATGTTCCCTGGGAGTGATTCTAACTGGAGTGGGAAGGGATTGACAAGGGGAGGAGACCGATCAGTGTTTCTCTGTACTGGGAACACACCATCGGTCTCCTCTCCTCTGACAGGACCGTGGATCTGTGTGTTTACACACACAGATCCACGGTCCTGCTGTGTTACCGGGCAATCGCGGGTGCCCGGCGGATATCGCGGCCACCGGGGCATGCGCATCGAGTCCCCAGTAACATGCATGCACCCCGCCGGCTGCGCTCGCGCACCCCCCCTCGTGGGCCGAAAAGGCGAGGGCATCATATGACGCCCTCCCGCCATGAGAGCTGCGCCGCCTGCCCGTCAATTGATAGCCGGCGGTTGGCAACCAGTTAAGGAATTCCAAACTAAGAATCTGATTACATTCAATGTATTTTTATTACTTGCAGTTACACCATGCAGTCAAGGCACAATCCGGTGAGCTTTATGGTTGCAATCCCAGACTCCAATTTTCCACTACATGGCAGAGGTATCCTATTACAAGGGATTCATATCCAGGTGCTACTCAATGTTGCTATCTAATTTTCTGAAGGGATTCCCATCTAGGGTGGCGAGCAGGTGGGAGAGCGATGTGGGCACATTTGAGGAGGAACAGTGGGAGGAGGTTCTGCAGGCAGTACAGATGTGTTCCCTTAATGCTGCACAACGACTCTCTCAACTGTATATTGTCCTGCGGGTACACCATACACCCGCCAGATTGTACAGAATGGGATTAAAGGAGGGCTCTGAGTGTACCAGATGTGCTAGGGAACATGGTGACCTTAGCCACCTTTTGTGGCACTGTCCTAAACTACATCTGTATTGGAAGGGTGACATTAGCACTATTAATAGAGTGTTTCAGGTCACCACGTATATTGGGCATTCTGGATGACCTTACAATTGAGGATAATCCCAAACAGACTATAGCAAGAGCGCTCTTCCAGGCTCCCACACTGGAAGGCGACGGAGCCTCCTGAAACAATGGATTACCCAAATGGGTGATACCCTGCTGACTGGAAAAGTATATTTACCAACACAGAGGGCGCCCTGGCAAGTTTAATAACTTATGGTCCCCATGGACAGAATACTTCTGTAATACAGTAGGCTGATATGCTTAGGAGCCCATAAATACCTAAGTATACAGTGCCTTGAAAATGTATTCATACCCCTTGACATTTTCCACATTGTGCCATGTAACAACCAAAAACGTAAATGTATTTTTTTTAGGGGTTTTATGTGATAGACCAGGGATGGCGAACCTTGGCACCCCAGATGTTTTGGAACTACATTTCCCATGATTCTCATGCACTCTGCAGTGTAGTTGAGCATCATGGGAAATGTAGTTCCAAAACCAAGTGCCAAGGTTCACCATCACTGTGATAGACCAACACAAAGTGGCACATAATTGTGAAGTGGAAGGAAAATGATAAATGGTTTTAGAAATTTTTTTTTACAAATAAATATCTAAAAGTTGTGGCGAGCATTTGTATTTAGCCCCCTTTACTCTGATACCCTGAAATAAAATCTAGTGGAACCCATTGCCTTCAGAATTTACCTAATTAGTAAATAAAGTCCACCTGTGTGCAATTTAATCTCAATAAAAATACAGCTGTTCTGTGAAGCCCTCGGAGGTTTGTTAGAGAACTTTAGTGAACAAACAGCATCATGAAGGCCAAGGAACACACCAGAAAGGTCAGGAATAAAGTTGTGGAGAAGTTTAAAGCAGGGTTAGGTTGTAAAAAAATACCCCAAGCTTTGAACATCTCACAGAGCACTGTTCAATCCATCATCTGAAAATGGAAAGAGTATGACACACCTGCAAACCTAACAAGACATGGTTGTCCATCTGAACTGACAGGCCGGGCAAGGAGAGCATTAATCAGTGAAGCAGCCAAGAAGCCCATGGTAAGTCTGGAGGAGCTGCAGAGATCCACAGCTCAGGTGGGAGAATCTGTCCACAAGACTATTAGTCGTGCACAGTGATGTAAGTAACTGAGTTAAAATAAACTGAGTTACCTAACGCAGTTACTTTAGAGGGTAACGAGTAATCTAACTGATTACTTTTCCCCTCATGGTAACTCAGTTCCCATTACTTTGGCTTAGTTACCCCAATTACATCTACCGCCACTAGATGGCAGTAGTGTAATTCCGGTGTCCTGCCGAAAAAATTCCCCCGCGGGATAAGGACCCCCTGTACTGCGTAGGCGCAGGGCTTGGGCAGTACGAAGGACTACGGAGCTTCCGAAAATTGCAGAACCTAAATAGCTCTGAGTGAACTCTACACCGCGCAGGTGCAGTTAACATGTAATTGTACGAGGGGATGTCGCACGCTCCTGATGCTTTTGCTACTCTGCAAGGGGTGTCTATCGTGTAAGTAAGTATTACTGTAACCAAGGGGCGCATTTATTATTATTGTTATATATCGAGCTCTGCCCATTCATTTAACATTCGCCCTCTTCTGTAGCCATCCGCCCCTTACACGATATAATAATAATAATAATAGACCCGCCCCTTGCTTACATGCTATAACAGATCTGCCCCTTGGTTAGAGTAATAATAGAGCAGCCCCTTGGTTACACGATATATAACAATAATAATAAATGCGCCCTTGGTTACAGTAATACTAGACCAGCCCCTTAGTTACACGTATAGAATATTTAAAAAAAAAGTCGGTTACTTTGCTGCGTAACTAATTACTTTTCCAATGTAGTAACTGAGTTACTAACGCAATTACTTTTTGGGAGAAGTAATTTGTAACTTAACTAATTACTTTTTTAACGTAAGATGACCAACACTGGTCGTGCACTCCACAAATCTGTGGGGAATGAGCTGATGTAAGTGGTAAAAGTTTGTGAGAAGTCATGTGGTGGACAGAGCAAACATGGAAGAAGGTGCTCTGGTTAGATGAGACCAAAATTTAACTTTTTGGCCTAAAAGCAAAATGCTATGTATGGTGTAAAACTAAAGCCTCATACACACGATCGGACCGTGGACCAACTTTCCCGTGGATTTTTGTCCAAAGGGCGTTGGCCCCAAATTGGTATTACATACACACGGCAGGACTTTTTCAGCCAACTTTCACCAAATCACCTGGTTTTTCTGCTCTTTACCGCCACCTTTGGTCAACTTCTGTATTGTTGTCTGATCTTTTGCATTAGTTCTGCATTGGTTTGTACAAAAGTCTGTTGGTTTTGTGTACACACGGTCGGACTTTGGTCCATCGGACTTTTGTTGGCAGAAAGTTGGTCCGTTCGCACAGCCAACAAAAGTCCGATGAAACCTGGAAAAAGTTGGTCCGATGGAGCGTACACACGGTCGGATGTTGGTCCAAAACAGCTAATTTGCAAGTTGGTTGTCAAAAAGTCTGATCGTGTGTATGGGCCTTTACACTACACATCACCCTGAACACACCATTCCCTAACCTTGAAACATGGTGGTGGCAGCATCATGTTGTGGGGATGCTTTTCTTCAGTAGGGACAGGGAAGCTGGTCATAGTTGATGGGAATATGGATGGAGCCAAATATAGGGCAGTCTTAGAAGAAAACCTGTAATGCCCTGTACACACAAGTGGAATTTCTGTCAGAAAAAACTTGGATGTTTTTACCGATGGAATTCCGCTCAAGCTTGGCTTGCATACACACAGCCAACAATGCGGTGATGCATAACAATACGACGAGCATGCGTCAAATTGTTTCCGAGCATGCGTAGGATTTTTAAACGTCGGAATTTCCACAGATGATCAGAACTTTTTCCGTCAGAAAAATAGAGAACCTGCTCTCAATCTTTTGTTGGCGTAAATTCCGCCAGCAAAAGTCAGATGGAGCATACACACGGTTCGAATTTCTGACCAAAAGCTCACATCAGACTTTTGCTGGCGGAATTTCCGCTGGGGTGTACGAGGCTTTAGAGTCTGCAAAAGACTTAAGATTGGTGCAGAGGTTCTCCTTCCAGCAGGACAACGACCCTAAACATACAGCCAGAGCTACAATGGAATGGTTTAGATCAAAGAATATTCATGTGTTAGAATGGCCCAGTCAAAGTCCAGGCCTAAATCCAATTGAGAATCTGTGACAATCTGACAAAGCTTCAGCAAAGAAGAATGGGCAAAAATGTCACCCTCTAGATGTACAAAGCTGGTAGAGACATCCCCAAAAAGACGCAAAGCTGTAATTGCAGCGGAAGGTGGTTCTACAAAGTATTGACTCAGGGGGGCTGAATACAAATGTATGTCACACTTTTCAGATATTTATTAGTAAAATATTTTGAAAACCATTTATTATTTTCCTTCTACTTCACAATTATGTGCCACTTTGTGTTGGTCTATCACATAAAATCCCAATAATAAACATTTACCGTATATACTCAAGTATAAGCCGAGCTGAAAATGCCCCCCTCGGCTTATCCTGGAGTCAAGCACTTTTCTGCAGCAGAGAATTACATTTTCCGACCCGAATTTGGGGCCCCATATCTCGGGGTCACTTGGTGCTAGGAACCCAAATTTGGTGTGCAAACCAGTAGAACTAGCACTACAACATATCCAATGGTGATATGCAATTCTCTGCTGCAGAAAAGTGCTTGACATTTTCCGAATCGACTTTGGGGCCCCGTATCTCGGGGCCACTTGGTGATAGGAACCCCATCTTTGGATATGTTGCAGTGATAGTTCCACTGGGTTTGCACACCAAATGTGGGGTTCCTATCACCAAGTGGCCCAAACCCCAAAGTCAGTCAACTGTGTCCATCTTCAGCAATGTCATTTCGGAACCCTTAACTACCAAGTTTGAAGTTTGGGGGACTTATGGCTGCAAATGGGCACAGTGAGGCATGCAAATGGGCACAGTGAGGCATCAAATGGGCATTGTTGACCCTCTTTTCCACTTACAGTAGCTGCGCATTGCTCACCCTAGGCTTATACTTGAGTCAATAAGTTTTCCCAATTTTCTGTGGTAAAATTAGGTGCCTCGGCTTATACTTGAAAATCTAGGGTACATTTTTTGTTGTAACATGACAAAATGTGGAAAATTTCAAGGGGTATGAATACTTTTTCAAGGCACTGTATATATTTAAACTGGCTTCACTTTGCTATACTGTGGGCACTCTCTTCTGAGTATATTGTGTATGATTCCCATGGTGGAAAGTGATTGTTTTGTACGCTTGTGTATGTTTTAACTGGAACCTGCATTGTTTGCTCTGTTATTTAATTTTTCTCTACAATAAAAATTCTTTAAGATAAAAAAAAATAATAATAATTTATTCCAGGAATTGGCATGTTAAGCATAGGCACAATGGTCCAGCTCAGACCAATGTCACTATGTACAGTACACGTCATACCTGATTGATGCCTCAGACCTGGAAGCTGGATATCACCGAAGCAGACTTCAGTGATCTCCACTTATTTCCAGGTCTGAATGCACAGCGTTCTCAAATTGGACAAAGTGGAGAGTGTGATGTCAATGCTGCACCTCTCCACCTTGTCCAATCAGAGAAGACCATGCATTCATTCAGAAAATGCAAAGCATTCTCTGAATGGCGCCAATGCCGAAAGGTCGACCCAGGGTTCACAATGCATTAGGGTAGTTGCTCGGTGGGGTGCACAGAGGCAAGTCACTAGTAGTGGTGTTTACTTCAGTGATTTCCAGCTTCCAGGGGCGTGGGTCAAGTATGGTAGAGGGAAGAGTCCTCCAGAAAAAGAAGGTACCAAATTCTATATACTGTACATACAGTAGTTACATTAGTCCAAACTGGACCAATGCAACTATGTATAACATGCTGATGCCTGGAATTATTATTTACAGTGGAAAATGTCTGAACAATTATGACTCTTTGTCAGGGAATGTAGTATGAGAGTGGTACTAAATACATGTGTTACATTGTCACATTAATAAGCATGTATACAGTTAAAACGTATATCTAATGCTAAGTCCAACTTTAAAGAGTGACACCAAAAAAATTGAATCTCATTTGATGAAAGGGCAAAGTAAAGCCTTCAACAGATTTGCAAGATAAGAGTCAGCTGTTTGCAATCTTTTTAACCACTTGCCTATTGGACACTTTCACCCCCTTCCTGCCCAGGCCAATTTCCAGCTTTCCTACTTTGAATTACAATTGCATGGTCATGCAACGCTGTACCCAAACAACATTTTTATAATTTTTTTGAGACGGATAGAGCTTTCTTTTTGTGGTATTTAATCACCACTATGTTTTTATTTTTTGTTAAACAAACAAAAAATAAACGGAAATGTAAAAAAAATAAAGTTTTGCTTAGTTTCTGTTATAAAATTTTCTAAATAAGTAATTTTTTCTCCTTCACTGATGTGCGCTGATGAGACTGCACCGATAGGCGGCATTGTCAGGCATCACTGATGGGCACTATCTTCTTTACACTGTGATTGGACACATCTGGTCACATGGTAAAGAGCGATGTGATTGGCTCTTTACCCCGATCTGCGAGCAGCTGTGTCCTTAGAACACAGCGATTACAGATCCCTGCCGAGTGTGTGGCAGGTTAAACCCCAAAAGATATCTTCCCTGAACAAGATTTTCACAGACATTGACTTTGTGAGCTCCCAAACCTCTCATTTTCTCGCTCACTTCTGTTTGTAATAAGCAGTGCCTGTTACTTGCGGTCATGTACACTGCTCTATGTACACTACAAATCCCATAGTCCATTCCGGGAGCAAGCAAGGGATGGTGGGCTACGGTCCTACAGGCAGTGGGACCATGGACAATGAAAGGTAGCCACCCTCTAAGGCCCCATGCACACGAGACGCAGATGCAAACTCTGCTGAACGCATGTTTTAAAAAGCAGAAACCTGCGTTTAAAAACGCAAGTTTTGCTGTGTTTTCATGCCGTGTTTACGTCTATAAGTAATTGTAAAGATAACATCATATAGACCCTCCCCAAGCTCAGAAAGCATGTATTAACTATTTCTGCCATTTTGATCAGAGTGAGCAGCAGCAGCAGCAGAGTGAGCAGTTGTACACTTGCATTTGCCTCTCTTTCTGTGTTTTTTTTTTGGAAATGGATCCCATATTGAATATATGTCAGGAAATGCTCCTGATGTTGCTCTTGATGAGGCAGCAACGTCGTCGCAAATTTGCATGAGAGGTCCAGAATCAGAGCTTGTCGATATTGGACCCATCCGTTGATGGCACAGCGACTGTCCGTTGGATATTTCACAAACATGTATGCATTTCACAAACATGTATGCGTTAGTGAGTATATATGCTCTCTGAACTATCTAAACCAGGGGTCTCAAACTGGCGGCCCTCCAGCTGTTGCAAAACTACAAGTCCCATGAGGTATTGCAAGGCTGACAGTTACAAGCATGACTCCCACAGGCAGAGGCATGATGGGACTTGTAGTTTCGCAACAGCTGGAGGGCCACTAGTTTGAGACCCCTGATCTAAACTAATTACGACATTTTAAACCAGTTTTTCTAGTATTTTTTATGGTTCACCATCATATTTTTGAGTTTTCTGGTTCAAAAAATTGGGTTCCTTTAAAAAGGCTTCTAAGCGCAAACGCGGCTAAACGCAGGTGCCTGCGTTTAGCCGCGTTTTGCGTCTAAAACGTGGAAAAGCAAAGTGTCTAAACGCATTTTTTTTGCTTCTGGAAAAACGAGGTTAAACGCAACTGCATAAAAACAGGAAAAAAAACGAGACTGTGTACATGGACACATAGGATAACATTGCATGCGTTCAGGTGCAGTTCAAAAAAGTGTCCAACTGCCTCTGAACGCGCGTTTTAACAGCGTCTCGTGTGCATGAGGCCTAATAGGAAGTCAGATCACAGCAGCAGAAAAAATAAAAAATAAATTTGGAGGAGACAGAGAAATCAAAGTTTTTATTAATTTTTTTTAGTTTAAATGCATACTTGAATAGATATTTTTTTTAAAACCAGGGGTTAGTGTCTCTTTCATGAAAGCCGCATCTTTAATAATGGATTAGCCAGGTACATAGTGTTTCCAGGTTCTGGAACAGTAACAAGGCATGGCCATGATAAAGTGAACAGCAGAGACTTGAACATAATGTTCTATCACTTTTTATAGTTAAAGAAACACCTTTACTGGAAAGTGTATCCACGGGGAATAAGTGGCAGTAAAATGTAATTAAATTCCCCACTTTAGCACAGAATAGATTGTACTTACAAATTTGTGTGGTTTATCACATTTTACAGTGATGGCACGATCACTCTCAGTATCAGTGATGTCATTGAGATTAATGGTGCTGTCTCTCTTATTGGCACCATGAGAAGTAGTCTTTTCTTTTATACACATGTAAAATGCATACACATATTGCTATATAGCTTTTGTACATAGGGCAGAGATATTTGCTTATTGAATATGCAGGCTAATGCGGCGTACACACGGTCGGAATTTCCGATGGAAACAGTCCGATGGGAGCTTGATTTTCCGACCGTGTGTATGCCCATCGGTCTTTTTCTGTCGGAATATCCGACGGACTTTGAATTGAGAACATGTTCTCAATTTTTCCGACGGAAAACCTTTCTATCGGATTTTCCGATCGTGTGTATGCAATTCCGACACGTAAAATTCTGGCGCATGCTCGGAAACAATTCGACGCATGCTCGGAAGCATTAAACTTCCCTTCTATAGTGCTGTCGAACGTGTTTTATGCCGCTGTGTTACAGACCATCGGAATTTGGTGTGACCGTGTGTAGGCAAGACAGTTTGAGCGAAATTCTGTCGGAATTCCGACGGGAAAACCATCAGAGCTTTTTCCGACGAGAATTCCGACCGTGTGTACGCGGCATTAGTGTTCTGAGCGCTGAGCTCTACTGTTATCCTCTGCAGTGTATGCTACCCCCAAATGTCTGAGGGGCTCATTATCAGAAGTAGTCTGATGGACACTACCTGCCTGGAGTTTGCATGATCTACCTGTGTGGGTTTCCTCTGGGTACTCTGGTTTCCTCCCATACTTCAAAGACATGTTTGTAGGTTAATTGGATCCTGTCTAAATTGGCCCTAGTATGTATGAACTCGAGTTAGGGACCTTAGATTGTAAGCTTCTTTAGGGCAGGGACTGATGTGAACGTAGAGTATATGTAAAGCGCTGTGTAAATTGTCATCACTTTCTAAGTACTAAGAAATAAAATATTTAATTGCAACCAATGCTTGAACCCAATAACCACGATTTGCTTTTATTGGTCTACATACAAGGACTTGAGCCAGGAACTGTTCAGTCCTGCAGCCCAACACAATATCTGTGGTGAGGATCAGGCCTCTAGAGGGCTGGGTTCACACTATTGCGAATTGAATGCAGGTTTCTCCACATCCAATTCACATGTCAGGAGCCTGTGACCGGTTCGCAATGGAGCCGGTTGGCAATGGAGCCGGTTCACACAGCTCTTGGACAGGAGTCCTGTGCATCTTCCAGTCTGTTTCAGGTCCGAACTCCACCAAAAATTCAGACCAAAATCAGACCTAAAACAGTGAACAGGGACGCACCGGTCCCCCTACTGTGAGCCGCTCCGCACAGAGATGTGAACCCAGCTTAAAGCAATAATTATCACATTAGACATTTATTAGGCTCACATCTGTGCGATGCATGTCAGCATTTTTTTTTTACATCAGGAGTTAAAGACTATGGCAGGCTGTGGCTGGACGGAGCTGAACTCTTTACCGAGTGGCACTTGCATTTAGGGCTCTATGCATTCAGAGACGGATGCCAAGATCGCAGGTCTTCTGCATTCTGTGCATTTGTTTACTGAACTCATAGGGTCCTTAATGTGAATATCCGTACAGGTTTCAGCTCCATCCAGCCATACATTTTGAAGGACTGTAGGTAGTGGTGCTGGATGCTGCACTAAAGCACCTGGATGCACACACAGCAGCTAAGATACCCCTGTGTGCAAGAAGTCTTAAGCTAAACTTAAAAAAAATTGCCCACTGAAGTTGGGCTCCTTCAATGCAAGGGCTAAATGCTCATTTTTATCTATAGTGAGGAAAAAAAAAAAAAAAAAAGCAGTTATACTTACCATATCACTTGCTCCTGCAAGCTTTCTCCTAACTGCATGATTGGTCCCCCTGAAAGCCCTTCTTTTCGAAGTCCTGCATTATGAGGACACCAGGAGTCTTCCCACAACTGTATAACTGCTCTTTATGCTCTCCCCAGACACAAAAAAGCACTTAACCCTTGCAGTGGAGGGGGGGCAAGGATATGTTTTGAAAATATTTTCCGTTATGGAGTGTCCATAAATAAATAAAGCATTGAAATCCCTTAGTAATATTAACAACTTGCTTACTGGGCACTTATACCCCCTTCTGGCCCAGACCAATTTTCAGCACTCTCACACTTTGAATGACAATTGTGCGGTCATGCAACACTGCACTCAAATAAAATTTTTATCATTTTTTTTTTTTCACACAAATAGAGCTTTCTTTAAAGGGGTTGTAAAGGAAATTATTATTTTGTTTTTTTTAAATAACAAACATGTTATACTTACCTCCACTGTGCAGCTTGTTTTGCACAGAGTGGCCCCAACCTGGTCTTCTGAGGTCCCTCGGCGGCTGTCTCGGCTCCCCCCGCAAGTACTTCTCACCTAAATGCAAGCTCCCCTGGTGTGGAGTACTTGCGGGCGTGCTTCCGTGATACAGCCAGCGGCTATAGCCGCTGGCTGTATCACTCAGCCCCGCCCCCCCGGCGCGCCGCATCATTGGATGTGATTGACAGCAGCGCGAGCCAATGGCTGTGCTGCTTTCAATCCATCCACTCTAGTCAATCAACGGCCAGGGTGAGTGGCAAAGAGGATGTCGGGGGCGAGCGTGGGACTTTCGAGGGGTCAGGTAAGTATAACGGGGGGCTGGGGGGGGGCGGCGTTGTCAGATGTTTTTTACCTTTTTTTTTGCTAAACAAACAAAAGACCGAAAAAATTTGAAAAAAAAATAAATGTTTGCAAACAGGTAATTTGGTAATACCAATAAAGCTGCACTGATTAGCATTACTGATGGGTTCCAGATTTGCAGCACTGGTATTTACTAAGGTGACAGATGTCCCTCTAACAGAAGTCGGTTAACACTGACAGAAAGTAAAAAGCCAGAAACCAGCTTCTGTTCACTTCCGTGATCAGCTGTCATTTCACTGACAGCTGATCACGTGGTAAAGGGCCCGCTGTGATTGGCCCTTTACCCTGCTCTGTGATCAGCCGAGTCCCAAGGACTCGCCGATCACAGAGCGCGCCCCCAAAACAGGAGGATGTACACGGACGCCCGGCCAAGGAAGCCCGCGCTGTAGCCAACTTTCGGCTATAGCACAGGCGCAAAGTGGTTAAATATTTAAGTCGATCTCCAGCTTTTGATACATTTTACACAGTTCATTTGGGCCAGCTATGTCCCTCACTAACATGTGAGGCCGCTGGATGTGCTATATTAACTGTATGTTGCTGAGGCTACATACAGCATATTGCAATGTGTTCAATGAATACAAAGCTTCCTCTGATTGAGTGAGAGGTCATGACTTCACCAGCCCACCTCTCTGACTCAACCAGAGGAAGCTTTGTATTCATTGCTAGAATACATTGCTTTCTATGATTGGCAGAGTGCCGCTCAGGTATGAGATAGAAAGGTCTCGGCTCGAGCCCGGAACACAAGGCAGTATGCTGTAAGTAGCCTCAGTTACATACAGTTTATACAGCCCATCCAGCAGCCTCGCATGTTTCTGAATAGAAAAATGCAAATCATCTATGGCCAGCTTTAGGAGTTCAAAGTCTTTCATTATTTCCACAGGGGACAAGAAAACAAAAAGATAGTCAACACATTTCAGGGGCCAGGGCTTATGACAATGGAGGAAAATAATTAAAAGTCAACAAGAGCACAGCCAGTAAGATAGAAGTGGATTGATTGCTATGGGAACAGCACGAGTTAAAGTGTTACTAAACCCACAACAGTAAAATCAGCCTGTATTTGCAGTAAAGCATGCTTGCTATACTCACCGTGGCACCTAAGGGGTTAATTCATTCATTGTGTAAAAACTGTTTGATCCTGTCTTCTCTGATCCTCCGCTTCTTCCACTGACCACAATCCATCTCCTGAAAAGACAGAGCCTTGGGGGGCACTCTGCACATGCTCAGTTTGGTGTGCATTGCTAGTTGCCCCCCTTAAATTGTTTCTCCAATCTGTTACATGGATTTTAAAATACAGTGTTCTTGGGCAAACAAATCTATACTATGGCAGGAGATATTCAGAGCCACAGACAGTGAATGTGCCAATATTAGAGTTAGAGTATTTCAACATGGATATTGGCACATTCACTGACAGACTGTTGCCTTTTGTTTTCACTTGTGGAAGTTATAAAAGACTTTGGACACCTAATGCCGCGTACACACGACCAAACTTTCCGGCAGACTAGGTCCGACGGTCTTCCCGACTGACTTTTCAGCAGCGTTCTGATGGACTTGCGAACGAACGGACTTGGCCACACACGAACAGACTAAGTCCGCTCCGTTTGTTTTGAACGTGATGACGTAAGATGGGACTAAAAAAGGAAGTTCAGTAGCCAGTAGCCAATAGCTGCCCTTGCATCTTATTTCGTCCGTCGGACCAGCATACAGACGAACAGTTTTCCCGATAGGAATTGAGTCTGTTGGAAAGATTTGAAACATGTTCTATCCCTAGGTCCTTTGGACCGAAAAACGATCGGATTAGCCCACAAATGATCGGATTGTTCAACGGACTGATCCCTTCGGACCAAGTCTGCTGGAAAGTTTGGTCGTGTGTACGCGGCATAAGACATTTGTTTGTCATTTATTTTGACTCAACTATACATGTGAGGGTTAAGGCAGCCATAGGCGCTTCAAATTTCAGCTGGTTCAGCATGTATGGGCAGGGTGATTGTACCCAAGTTGATCGATCAACTTGGGTACAACCAGCATGTCGGATTTTTCTACATACAGTTACTGCCAGCGCCTATAGCAGTAACCATTGTATTCTGTTGCCACGGGAATGCTCCCCGCACCCCCCCCCCCCCACTGGCAGAACACAGTAGAGCAGCCAGAGGCATTTCCCACCCCATATTGCCTATAGCCAGCCTTAGTGGAACCCTCACTTTTATTATGTGTGACGGACCTATCCGGGACACGGGCTGTTGGAGGGGACTGAGTGCGAGCCTGTTGCCTTGCGATTATGGGCCCTGGCATTTGGGGGAACAGTGCTCTTTGAGCTGCAAGCCTGGGACCCCTGAGCTGGTGATACTTGGATTCAGGTCCATGCTGGCCCCCCAATACACATAGAATCTGTATGTGTATTTGGCATATTAGCAAGAGACGCTAATGTCATGACTCATGAACTCCAGCCACCTGTGTTATGTAATTGAGTATAGTCTGGCTTGTAGAAGTGTTTCACCTATTGTTGTGTGTGCTAATTAACCCTGCAATTGAATGAAGGAGTCCAGTGTTGATTAAGATAATTAGCTCATGCTAATTAGGTTAAGCTTTAGTCATATAGCTGTATATATGTGTGACATGTCAAATAAAGATTGATTCCTGATGTACCCTACACTGGTGTTGTCTGGTGACTGGGTAAGCTAAGGGGGTCTTGGATTGTGTGGTACCGGACAGAGGAAGCAGTTAGGGCGGACATCTTGGGTACGAGGTCCGTCACAATTGGCTGGCAGCGGTGGGATCGTGCTTCCTTGTTGTGAACACATCCAAACCATCACCTGGATCCAAGGCCCGGATACGTCATGGAAGAGGAATTCGGAAGGAGGTTGCTAGAGATGCGGATACAGCACAGAGGATCAGTATCGGTGCAGGTCCTGCTGGGATGGTATGATTCTGTTCGCCTACAACTCTGGAAAGAAGCGCTAGCCTGTGAGCAGCGACACCAGGGAAAAGTTCTCCCCTCCATCCATGTAAGGTACTGGTCGCAGTATGAAGTACGAATGTTGTTATTGGGGGAACAACCGAAGCAGGAGTGGACAGCTGAGTTAAGCAGGCTGATCCGGGCAGAAATGCGTTTGGACGAGAGCTACAGAGCCCTCCAGTGGTATGTAGCTCAAGTGTGCCCGTGGACAGCGGATGACAGGCCCACGGAAGGCTTTGATTATAATGGCCTGGGATTGTTGTACTGGAGGCTGTCCGAGGACCCCGACTTTGGGAGTGATCTAGAGTGGCGTTTGGAGGAAATAATGGAGCACAGAGAGCAAAGATTGAACGTCTCGGAAGTGCTCTGGGCACAGGAAGATTTGGAGTTCCTGGCCGCTCAGGAATGGGAGCTGGAGATTGCCTACATACAGCTGCTATACACTGCTCAGCAGCAGGGTGGGGCTCCCTTTGCCTGGGACTATCAGGAAATACCAGCAGACAGCTCTGAAATCCTGGCTGAAGAGTCAGCAATGTGGCATAGTAACAGAGTGCTTTGCCCACCTGCCCCCGCAGCTATGGACACGGAGGTCTTATGGCGGGTGCAGCAAGTGCTGACTGACCTTAACAAACCTGTTACTGCACAAAACGAGGTTGGATGGAGGAATATGCCTGTCCAGCAGCATGCAAGAGAATCGGCAGTGGAAACTCTGGAGATTGCCGTCCCCAAACCTGAAGTGCTGACAACAGGGCAGAGCTCTGCTAACTTCTGCCCAGCACCAACAGCAGTATCTGGGGAGTTACAAGGAACTTCCCCAGCTGAAGCGCTGGTCACCGGACAGAGGGTCCAAGACCTCTGCCCCACACCTGTGTCAGTTTTGGAGGCTCAGGGTGAAAAGGTGGCGATCACTTCCCAGCAGTCAGATGAAGGAATGGAAAAGGAAGCAGCCGGCTCCCCTTCCCAATGGCAGCTACACAATTTGGGAGTGGAGGAAGCCAGCCTCCTGCCCCAACGGTTAACCAGAGCGGAGGATGTGGAGTCCCCAGCAGAAGTGCTGGCAACAGGGCAGAGTGCTACCCACCTCTGTCCAGCACCAGCAACAGCTGCGGAGTTCCAGGGAGCTGGGGCAGTCGGCCTCTCTCCCCAACAGTTAGCTGGAGGAGATGATGTAGGGAAGCTCCTACACCCACCTGAACTGCTGGCAACGGAACAAAGTGCTGCTGGCCTCTGCCCACAACTAACAGAGGGCAGATTTCCTGTAAAGGGGGATGGGACTGCAGTCCCCACCTGTATACCCCCGGGATGCTGGGCGGTCGGCACAAATCCCCAACAGCATGACGGAGTGATCCCAGTCACCCTGTCTTCTCTCCAGCGGCTGAAAAGACTCCAGGGAGAAGGACCAGTCCGGGCCTCTCCCCAGCGGCGGATATGTTCTCTGAGAGAGGCAGAGGTTGGCTGGGTGAGGAATACTCCGTTTGGAACTATTTGTTTGGGGTACTGGGTGGATCCCAGCATTAGAGGACTGGAACCACTGACTAACTTCGGAGTCAACCCGTCTGGGGTCTCCTCCTGTGTTAGTCTCCTGCCGAAAGGGGAGAAATGTGACGGACCTATCCGGGACACGGGCTGTTGGAGGGGACTGAGTGCGAGCCTGTTGCCTTGCGATTATGGGCCCTGGCATTTGGGGGAACAGTGCTCTTTGAGCTGCAAGCCTGGGACCCCTGAGCTGGTGATACTTGGATTCAGGTCCATGCTGGCCCCCCAATACACATAGAATCTGTATGTGTATTTGGCATATTAGCAAGAGACGCTAATGTCATGACTCATGAACTCCAGCCACCTGTGTTATGTAATTGAGTATAGTCTGGCTTGTAGAAGTGTTTCACCTATTGTTGTGTGTGCTCATTAACCCTGCAATTGAATGAAGGAGTCCAGTGTTGATTAAGATAATTAGCTCATGATAATTAGGTTAAGCTTTAGTCATATAGCTGTATATATGTGTGACATGTCAAATAAAGATTGATTCCTGATGTACCCTACACTGGTGTTGTCTGGTGACTGGGTAAGCTAAGGGGGTCTTGGATTGTGTGGTACCGGACAGAGGAAGCAGTTAGGGCGGACATCTTGGGTACGAGGTCCGTCACATTATGATTTTTTCATAATATTAACATTGCAATGTCGTCAAACACCAAAGTGACATTTTGTCCTTGTAAATATTACAGGTGTTAGCACAAATTACACAATTCATTAACAAAACAGCCATATTTTTCTTTTCTATTAGAAGAGATTTATAATACCCTGTTTTGTGTTTTTTTTTTTTTTTTATTATTATTTACATTGAGCTTCTCTTGCTTTGAGACCAAAATAAATGAAGTCCCATTCATTCTAATGAATAGTGAAAAAAGTGTACTGGAAGGAGGAAACCTGTCAGGTGTCCTGTGTAAAGTCACGTGACATCATTCTCCTACATGTGAGTTTTCTCTGCAGTGTTATGCAGAGAACACACTGCAAGACATTGGAGGCTACAGCATATAGTATTTCCAGCAACGTCTTACGGTGTGCACTATTCCTTTATAGCTTTCTATTTTAAGTTTAAGTCTATAGTTGTAAAGCTCCTGTTTCAGGAGTCACGATAAAAACTTTCCCTACAACAGAGATTCTGTTATATCCACAACTAAAAATGTAAAAGTCCCTGCACATACCTGCAGTAACTCCTGGTCCTGTTCTCCCTGAACGTTGGGCCATATATTGATCAGGCCAAGCATCAACACTTCTGGTGGTGCCAAAGCTTGCCTGTCCCCTTAGGCCTTTGATACATAGCCCAGTGATGGCGAACCTTGGCACCCCAGATGTTTTGGAACTACATTTCCCATGATGCTCAGCTACACTGCAGAGTGCATGAGCATCATGGGAAAAGTAGTTCCAAAACTTCTGGGGTGCCAAGGTTCGCCATCACTGACATAGCCCAACAGAGTAATAGCCATGTAAGAGGACCAGCAGAAACAGGCAAGCTCCAACACTTTTCTAAACTAACCAACTCGCTTTAAGCAAAGTGAAATGTTTTTATTTATTTTTTACTTTTCTTACAGAAAGCAGCATATGTGAAATCTGTCAATTTCCATGCGTAGAAATGTTATTGTATGATAACAAATACTACTTAAATTAGGGAGTGTGTAGTATTGCTTTCTTATCCTTACATGGCCAAACTGTCACAACAAATGCTTAGATCTATTCTATTATAAACGACCACTCTTAAATTTTATTGCTTTACCTAAACAAACATAAATGGGCACAAGGTTAATAAATAACGGAGATCAACTACCAGCAGGTGTATTGGCAGAAGTACTTATCTAAAAAAGGGTAAATATTTCTAGGAAAAGGATAAATTACTGGGAAAAAAAAAAAAGATTTATAGACATACAAGGCTGCGGTTAGGCACAATGTTTTAATACTCATATTCTTAAAAAAATTAAAGGCTGACAAATTAATAGAAAGCTCTGTCAAGGCCAGGGCATACAGAAAAGAAGCAGCTCTTACGGGCAGTGTTTACAAATTAAGCAATGTGATTACCATCTAATAGCCAACATGGTTATTGAATCATCCCAAGCAGAGGACAAGTGCACACTGCTTGTTCCCCAAATAGAACGATGATTAACATTTCGCAGCTTGGCACATTTGTAGAAGGGAATGTTAATCTAGAGATTGGAGACACAAAAGGGTTGAATTGGTAGCTGTAAAAACAAAAACAAGTGCCAGTACTAACCTTCTGATAGCATCATGCCCACCCTGCCAGCCCTGAGCAATCAATCAATATTAGTTCAGGATGATAACATTCTACAAATGATGGCCAGATCTGTACATGTGAACATATATCAGATGACACCACTGTATGGCCCCCCACAAACAGACACATTAGGAGTGAGCTGTGTTTTCCAGTGCAGGTCTGGTGGAAAAGTTCCACATATCACATTTGTTGGACATTGGTCTGTCAGTAGCGCAGGTATAACAAATTGTCAGAATAGATGAACAACTGCATATTTGTCATGAATGTCACCAGGTACCTGGTTAGCACCCCTGGGATCCAGAATGCCACCTAGCCACCAAGGTCTGGACTAGCCCCTTCCCATTTTAAAAGCCTCATCATCAGCCCCAATACTGTCATAGACAGCCTAATGGGCTTATAGTGAGACTTAGCAGATGGAAGGTGTGGGGCTAGGCTTTAGACCCCCTGACATGGAAAGTAAAGGGTTGATTTACTAAAGGCCAATAGAATTATTATACAGGATTTATATAGTGCCAACAGTTTGCACAGCGCTTTACAAAGTACAGTTGCACTAATTTTCCCCAGAGCCAAGTCAATGTGGTCATGCTTCACTTAGTAAAGAATATTCAATAATGTGCAAGGGGAAAAAAAAAAAAACACACACAATCCTATATACACACAGTCCTTCACCCACATTTGATCCAGAGTAAAGCATGATCCAATTTGCTAGAGCTGGGGGGAAAGATCCTTCCTGATCCCACAAGAGGCAAATGTATTTTCCCTGGATCAACTTTACCTATAAATGTTAGTACCCAGTTACCGTATATAAGTATACGCCGACCCGAAAATAAGCCGAGGCACCTAATTTTACCACAAAACAATGGGAAAACGTATAGACTTGAGTATAAGCCTAGGGTTAGACATGTGCAGCTACTGTAAGTGTAAAAGAGGGTCAACAATGCCCATTTGCAGCCATAGGTCCCCAAACTTCAAACTTGGTAGTTAAGGGTTCCTAGATGCTCCCTAGCTGGGGTTTCTGGACCCAAAGGGTCCCGAAATGACATTGCTGCAGATGGACACAGTTGACTGACGTTGGGGCCCTGTATCTCGGGGCCACTTGGTGCTAGGAACCCTACATTTGGATATGTTGTAGTGCTAGTTCCACTGGGTTAGTACACCAAATGGCCCCGAGATACGAGGCCCCAAAGTCGGGTCGGAAAATGTCATTCTCTGCTGCAGAAAAGTGCTTGACTCAAGTATAAGCTGAGGGGGGCACTTTCAGCACAAAAAAATGTGCTGAAAAACTCGGCTTATACTCGAGTATATACGGTATATTATGTACATTTAGGAAAAAATCCAGGCTTTTTTTTTTTTTTTTAAAGCAATCTACTGAGCTGGCCAGAACCACCTCTGGAGGGAGTGTATTCCACATTTTCGCTCTTATTGTGAAGAAACCTTTCCGTATTTGGAGATAAAATCTTTTTTCCTCTAAACGTTAAGAGTGCCCCCTTGTCCTCTGTGATGACCTTACAGTGAATAACGCAACACCAAGTTCACTATATGGAGCACTTCTGTATTTTTACATGTTGATAATATCCACCCCCCCCCCTCCTTATTCTCCTCTTCTCAAGAGAATAAATTCAGTTCCTCTAATCCTTTCTTATAGCCGAGTTCCTGCATGCCTCTTATCAGTTTGGTTGCCCTTCTCTGCACTTTCTCCAGTTTCCCAATATCCTTTTTGAGAACTGGTGCCCAAAACTGAACTGCATATTCCAGATGAATTCTTACTAATGATTTGTACAGGGGTATGATATACCTCTCCTAATACAAGAAAGGACTTTGCTCGCTTTGGAAACTTGGCATTGCATGCTATTTATTAAGCTTATTATTGTCAGAACTATTGAAGTAAAAAAAAAAAATTCTAGGGCCTATACATATTTTATATATGGTTTCATGAGCATATGGGAAACCATTTTGTTCTGTTAGAACAGGGGTCTCAAACTGGCGGCCCTCCAGCTGTTGCAAAACTACGAGTCCCATCATGCCTCTGCCTGTGGGAGTCATGCTTCTAACTGTCATCCTTGCAATGCCTCATGGGACTTGTAATTTTGCAACAGCTGGAGGGCCACCAGTTTGAGACCCCTGTGTTAGAAGGTTAATGATAGTTCATTGCTTTTGGACAAAGATTCTTACAGAGAACTTTTAGAGCCTAATCTCATTCTCTCATTATATTAACAATCATTTCTATTATATTATTATTACTATATTGGAGAGATTATATGCCTACTTAATTGAATAATTTACGTATATTTACATATATTCATTAGATATTGTTGATTGTACTCATTGAAATATCTATAATTATATATTTATATTATTAACCGCTTCCCGACTGCCTCACGCAGATATACGGCTGCAGAAGGGCACGTACAGGCAGATTAACATACCTGTACGTTGCCCCTTAGGAGGCGGCTTGCGGGTGTGCTGGTAGCTCCGTGATACCCGCAATCGTCTCACGGTGAGGAAGAACGGGGAGATGCTAATGTAAACAAGCATCTCCCCCCGTTCTGCCTAATGGCACACTCACTGATCACAGCTCCCTGTAATTGGGAGCAGTGATCAGTGATGCGTGACACACAGCCCCTCCCTCCCCACTGTTAGAATCACTACCTAGGACACACTTAACCCCTACAGCGCCACCTAGTGGTTAACCCCTTCACTGCCAGTGATTTTTTTTTTACAGTAATCAAAGCAATTTTTTTGCATTGATCGCTGTATTAATGCCAATGTTCCCAAAATTGTCCGATGTGTCTGCCATAATGTCGCAGTCACGATAAAAAATGTAGAAGAATACGTATCGGCCTAAACTGAGGAAAAAATATGTTTTTTTTGTATATTTTTTGGGGATATTTATTATAGCAAAAGGAAAAAAATAATGCGTTTTTTTTTCAAAATTTACGCTATTTTTTTGTTTATAGCACAAAGAATAAAAACCGCAGAAGTGATCAAATACCACCAAAAGAAAGCTCTATTTATGGGGGGAAAAAAAGGACGTCAATTTTGTTTGGGAGCCACGTCGCATGACCGCGCAATTGTCAGTTAAAGCGACGCAGTGCCGAATTGCAAAAAGGGCTCTGGTCTTTGGCCAGCAAAATGGTCTGGGGCTTAAGTGGTTAATAGCATGTTTGCGATACTACGAATAAGATTAAATCAATGTATAGGAATTCTAAGAGCGAAAAATTGGATTTTTACAACAGCTTACCTGTAAAATCCTTTTCTTGGAGTACATCATGGGACACAGAGCCTTAAGTAATAATTAAGTAATTACTTAATGGGTTATAGCCTACCGTCAGGTGTTGACACTGGTAAACCCTAATTAAGGAAGTTTACTCCCCTATATAACTCCTCCTCCTCCTTCCAGGAGCACATCAGTTTTTGTAGCAAAGCAATATACTTGTATCCCAAAAAAGAGGGGCGAGACCTCTGTGTCCCATGATGTACGCCAAGAACAGGATTTTACAGGTGAGCCGTTATAAAAATCCTAATTTCTTTATCGTACATCATGGGACGTCCCATAGCAATGACACATGAGGGGTGGGAGAAAACCCGCAGGGTACACCCAGACTTGAGGATTTATACTGCTGCTTGCAGCACACTGCGCCCGAAGGCGATATCCTCATACCTCCTTACATCCACCTGATAACATTTTGTGAATGTATGCACTGAAGACCAAGTTGCGGCCTTACAGATCTGAGCCATGGAGGCCTGATGACGCACTGCCCAAGAAGCACTAACCGACCTTGTAGAATGCGCCTTAACTTGAAACGGGGGAATTTTACCACTTAAATCATAAGTTTGAATTATCACTTGCCAAATCCACTTAGCAACAGTGGATTTTGACACTGCCTGTCCCCCTCTTAGGACCCTCTGGCAGAATAAATAAGACATCAGTCTTACGAATCTAAGCAGCTTTCTTTAAATAGATTTTCCTGGTGCCTCCATGGCAGTATACCTGTGATAGCTCCCCCCCGGAGTCCTCCCCTCAGGATAGTTAATAGCTTATAAAAATGACCCCCGTGTCCCTCCTTAGCATTCTCCTTTTTTTCCTCATACCTGAAGGATAGTGTTCTGTACGTGTCCTACCTCTGCCCTGTGCAGCTTCTGTCTGGGTTCAGGCCTCTCCCAGATGCAGTCCCCGGTCTTGGGTTGCTAACAGCGCTGATAAGCGGGGAACCCCTTCTGAGGGTCTTTTGGGGTAGCAGCAGCTTCCTAATTTGGGGCGACAGACTGCAGACAGGCATTGCTGGGCTCCATGGAGGCAGGTAGGGGCTCATGGTAGCCTTTCTCTCTCTTTCTCCCCACTCTCTTCCCTTCATCCCTTTGGGTATACCTAGACTGTGTTACACATGTATTACAGGAGTTTAAAATCCCCAGGCAAGCGCTAGAGCGTCGAGCGCTGTCCCTCTGCATAGTTTATCTCCGTGGTCTGCGTCGGGTTGGACGGCGGCGGCGTGTCGGTACGGCGCATGCGCGAGCGGCTGACGCAGGCGGTGCCATCTTGGATGTGGGAAAAGAGGTATTTTCTTTCCCTTAGTTAGCTTGACGCGGAGGGGGGGGGCGGGAGAGACGACGGAAGTCTCCTCCCCCTTCTCATATTTAGAAGTCAGTGGGCTCAGTAGGCAGCAGGCTCTCTTGGGAACAGGTCACACCTGAAGAGTGCTCCTGCGCTGCTCTGCCTTGGTCAAAGTAAGTAAATTCTCTTCCTCTGGAGGCTCCCTACCTATTGAATGTTTTTATATGTACATAGATTAAAGATTTACATTCCTTCTACTCTATTGCGGGGATATGTTCTTGGTGTTTGATTTTTTATTGGGAAAAAAAATAATAATATAAAAAAAAAAAAAAAGAGATGGAGGGGGGGGGGGGGAGAGATATATAAATATATACATATATTTGGTCTTGGGAGGCAGTAGCATGTTTTATTCATCTGTCCTTCCGTCTATTCTTCAGTCTCTGTCCAGTCACCTATCTGCCCTTGCCCGCCTCTGCGAAAATGAGCCAGCCGCCTTTCGATCAAGACCCTTGCTTCCTTAGGTAAGGGCACGTGCAGCCGTGTATGGAGTGTGTATCCGTATATAGATATATATGTATGCTTCAATACATGGAGGTCGGTTGTACATATATATGTATATATGATAAAAAAAAAAAAAAAAAAGATTCTAAAAGAGTGCCTTGTGCTGTTACTTTCGTTTCAGCCCTATACACCAGAATACGTCTAACCAGACTTCTGGCCACCAGAGTGGACGCTCCCACCCTAGCTCAGGGCACAGTCGCTCAGCCAGTTCCCGACACCATTCCAAAGGGAAATCCTCTTCTAAAAGGCACAGATCCATCTAGAAGAAAGGAATGCAGAGCATGTGGGGCGGCCCCTTTACCAGATAAACGAATCTGCAGAGACTGCTTACAGGGGTACGCTAGCCAGGAGAGGGCTGAAGTGGACCAGGTTACAGACCTAATCAAAAGGGTAGTCAAGGACTCTCTGGTGGAAATAATGCAAACAAATCCTGCTATGCAGTATATCCCTGGTGCCCAGGTACAGCCTTCGGAGACAGCCACTCCAGGCCCGTCCGGGGACCGGGCGGGCCCCGCTCGGGATCTTCCTCCCCCAGTAGGCGATAGGGGCGACTCGGAGGATTCGCAGGACGAATCAGACCCCTCCGGCTTCAATTTTGGACTAGTCCAGCCATTTGTGGCGGCAGTCAAACAAGCCATTGGTTGGGAGGAAGCAGAGGAGCCCCCCAAGAAAAACAAGTCTTTCTTCCCATTTTTGAAGAAAAAAACAAAACTTCTTTCCCTTCCTGGAAGAACTGAAAGATCTAGTAGAGGGGGAACGGAAGCGGACAGATAAACGTTTTTCCGTGAACAAGCTTCAGAAACTTTACCCGTTGGCAGAATCGGACGCTTCTCTCCTGGATACTCCCCCGATAGTTGACGCTGCGGTAGTGCGTCTGGCCAAGAATGTCACCTTACCGATGGAAGACTCAACATCCTTTAAAGACCCGATTGACAGGCGCCGATCTGAGGAAAACTTACCAATTAGCGGGTGGGGCCTGTAGGCCGGCGATCGCCTTGGCCTCAGTATCTAGCGCGGTCAAGGTATGGACCGAAAATATCGAGGTGGCCATTCGGGAGGATGTGCCAAAAGAAGATATTATAAAGGCCTTGGATGAGCTCAAACTATCAGCTGACTTTATTGGAGAGGCCGCGATCGATTCTATGAGATATTCGGCCAGAGCGATGCTACACGCGGTCATGGCCAAACGGGCGTTATGGCTGAAGCCATGGGCAGCGGACGCGGCATCAAAACAGAATTGGTGCAAAATTCCGTATGATGGGAAGACGCTCTTCGGGGAGAAACTAGAGAAGGCGATCTCGAGAGTGACCGGGGGGAAATCGGGGTTACTCCCCCAAGATAGGAGAGTAAGACGCTCTCGGGTAGTGTCTTCCAAGTTCCAGTGGTCTAGGAACAGGAACTTTAACAATTTCCGGCAAAGCAGGGACTCCAAAAAGAACTGGAGAAGTACCCAGGCGACCTTTTTAAAGGTTAACAAGCAGAGAAGTCTCCCCAGTGCCCCAGAGGGGACGAAGTCCTTTTGACAAGAACCCACCCTCACCAGTAGGGGCCAGATTGAGGGAGTTTGCGGAGGTCTGGAGACACAAGTGCAGAGACCCGTGGGTGGTCTCTACGGTCAGGTTTGGACATTTTTGGACTTTCCTGGAAGGGCCTCCACAGGACTCATTCAGCCTAACAAGGGTTCCGACATCGCCTCAAAAGGCAGAAGCACTGCAAAGGTACCTCCAACTCCTGGGGGCTCAACAGGCGGTAATACCTGTCCCTCCCTCCGAGAGATTTACAGGTTTCTACTCTCCGCTCTTTCTCACCCCCAAAAAGGGAGGAGAGTGGAGACCGGTAGTGGATCTAAAGAGACTAAACCGTTTTATTCAGCTCGACTCTTTCAAAATGGAGTCCCTACAGACTATCATCCAGTCGGTCCTTCCAGGAGACTGGATGATCTCGGTGGATTTACAAGATGCGTACTTCCATGTGCCCATTCTACCGGCTTTCCAGAAATACCTGAGAGTAGCGGTTGGCTCAGCACACCTCTAATTTCAATGCCTTCTGTTTGGCCTATGCACATCACCCAGAATTTTTTCAAAAGTACTGATAGCAGTTCTGGCACCTCTCAGGGAGAAGGGTCTTCGTGTCTTCCATTTTTTAGACGACATTCTTCTCCTAGCATCCGGACCGGACCAGCTGCTAGGGCACAGACAGGTGCTTCTGGCTACCCTGGAAGAATTTGGATGGTTAATAAACCCCAAGAAGAGCGTCCTTGCCCCAACTCAAGCAATGATCTATCTGGGGGCCCTCTTCGACACCAAGGCAGGTACGGTTCGCCTTCCCCCTCAGAAGGTAATGGCGATTACTCAGAAAATGGTACCATGTGTCCCATCTACAAGTGACGGAGTGTCTAAGCCTAATAGGGATTATGTCAGCATGTATACCAATTGTACCCTGGGCCCACTGGCATTTGAGGACCTTTCAGTGGGGCTTCTTGACACAGTGGAGGAGGAAGTCACTGCGCCAAATGATACTGATCTCAGCTCCCATGAAGAGGGGCCTTCTCTGGTAGACAAGAGAAGATTTCATCTCGAAACCCCATCTCCTGCGATCCCCCTCTTGGACCATTCTTACCACAGACGCGAGTTCAAGAGGGTGGGGAGCACACTGCGATCACCTGGAGATACAGGGGAAATGGGAAGTTCCCACAGAGGGAATAGTCTCCAATATCCTGGAGTTGAGGGCGGTTTACTTGGCACTATTGAATCTGGGGAAACATCTGCTACAGAAACAAGTCCTGGTCCGATTAGACAACAGAGCGGCGGTAGCCTATATTCAGCGGCAGGGAGGGACCCACAGCATCTCATTGTTAAGAGAAGTGGAACCTATTATGCTGTGAGCAGAAAAGAACCTGACAGAGTTGAAGGCAGTCTACCTCCCAGGCCATCTGAACCAGCAGGCGGACCATCTATCTCGCTGCTTTCAGAGCAACAACGAATGGGCCCTACACCCGGCAGTGTTCAACCGGATCATGGACCGTCAGAATCCCCCAGAAATAGACCTATTCGCCTCCCCGGCGAACGCGAAGCTGCCGAGATTTATGTCACGCCTACCTCATCCCGAGGCGGAAGCAGTGGATGCTCTATCGAGCCCATGGCATTGAAAGACAGCATATGCCTTTCCTCCAAGACCACTAATCACGAAGTTCCTGCTCAGGTTAACAAGGGAGCCAGTCACGGTGGTGGCAATCCTTCCCTACTGGCCAAGGAGGCCATGGTTCCCTTGGGCAATGAACCTCAGCTTATGCGCTCCGCTCAAAATTCCAGAATTCCCACAACTGCTCTCACAGGGGAAGTTCATTCATCCAGCACCACACAAGTTGAACCTTCATGTCTGGATCTTGAACGGGAAAGATTTCAATCCATGGGATGCTCGGCAGGGGTGATCTCAACTCTCTTAAAGGCTAGGAAGCCCTCTACGAACTACATTTACTCGAGGATATGGAATAGGTTCAAACAATTTTCAGAAGACAGGCAGGCAGACCCAACAAGGTCGTCTACCACAGTAATCCTAGAGTTTTTGCAGTCGGTATTAGATCTGGGCCTCAGCCTAAGCTCATTAAAGGTTCAGGTGGCGGCGATTTCCGCAAGTACCCAGAAGCGGTGGGCAGAAGACATTCTCATCGCCCAATTCTTGAAGGCGGTCAAGAAGATTCGCCCACCATCAAAGCGTTCCTTCCCAGCATGGGATCTACCTCTAATCCTGGAAGGTCTGATGGTCCAACCATTCATCCCTCTGGAAACCGCGTCACTTTGGAACTTGACTCTGAAGACTGTCTTCTTGGTGGCAATAACTTCAGGAAGGAGGGCTTCGGAATTGCAAGCTTTAGGTGCAGGGGAAGAGCATGTAGCCTTCTTCCCGGATAGAGTAGAACTAAGGACGGTGCAAGGTTTTGTTCCTAAGTTCTCATCCCGCGCCACTCTCTCAGAGGTCTGGGCACTACCTATGTTTACAGATCCTCGTTCAGGAACACTACAGGAACTGGACATTTCCAAAGTGCTAACGCAATACCTGCAGGTCACAAACCCCTTCAGAACATCAGACAGGCTATTCATACTACCATGGGGCAGAAGCAGGGGGAAGGAGGCTACAGCTAGAACGATTGCTTCTTGGATCTGTAAATTAATCCATAAGGTGTATAGGGCAAGAGGGCTTGATCCACCAATGGTTAAGGCCCATTCTACAAGGGCAGTTGCTTCGTCATGGGCAGCAAGGGCAAGCGTATCCTTGGAGACCATTTGCAGAGCAGCCACATGGACGACACCAAACACGTTCCTGCGACACTATAGGATTGATCCAGGGGCGCTCACTTCGGTGGAATTTGGAAGAAGGACAATTGAGCCAGCTTTAGCTGGTCCTTAAATAAAATTTTCTTTGAAGCAGTACCCACCCTTGTTTTCAGCTATTTATTGTATCACAGGTATACTGCCATGGAGGCACCAGGAAAACGGAAAATTGTATCATACTTACCGTAATTTTCCTTTCCTGGTGCCTATCCATGGCAGTATACATGGCCCTCCCTTCTTTGGTATTCGATATAATTGGAGAATGCTAAGGAGGGACACGGGGGTCATTTTTATAAGCTATTAACTATCCTGAGGGGAGGACTCCGGGGCGAAGCTATCACAGGTATACTGCCATGGATAGGCACCAGGAAAGGAAAATTACGGTAAGTATGATACAATTTTCAGTTTTCACTGCTCTCACCACATCAAGACAATGTAGTGATCTTCCCTGAAGGAGGCCACACCTCCGAAACATGTTGGCTATGGCAGTAGTTTGAATGAGAGGAGTCAGCTGCACCACTGCGCTCCCCCTCCCTCGATCTTGAGTGATGTCATACAAGCGCCGGCTGGTCCGTGCGAGCGTCCACAGTGGAGAGAGGTTGAGGCATATGCAGACTAAACAACTCATCCTATGCATAAAGTTCCAGTGAGCCAGCCAATTCGAACGGAGCAGCAGAGGAGGTACACATGCGCTATATCATTGGATGGCAGTGAGTGCAACCATTGTATGCTATACATTTGAACTTTTAATTAAACAATAATACACTAGGGTTGGCGTGCGCTCTCTTGTGTTTTTCATCCCTGGAACATGGTTTTGGAAAAAAATAAAAACGGCAGGACAATATCTTGGTTCAGGTTAAAAAAAAAAAAACTGAAATGACTTGACAAAGGCGCAACACCACTCTGTCCTCATGAAAAATCAAATATGGCTCTTTACAAGAAGGAGCAGCCAATTCTGAAATCCTCCTTGCTGAGGATATAGCAACCAGAAATACCAACTTCCTTGTCAGAAGGACTAGGGGAATCTGTTGTATTGGTTCAAATGGCTGTTTTTGTAACACAGCCAAAACTAAGTTTAAGTCCCAAGGGCTCAAGGGAGGTTTGACAGGCAGATTAACCACTTCAGCCCCGGACCAATTGGCAGCCAAAGGACCAGGCCCCTTTTTGCGATTCGGCACTGCGTCGCTTTAACTGACAATTGCACGGTCGTGCGACGTGGCTCCAAAACAAAATTGGTGTCCTTTTTTTTCCCACAAATAGAGCTTTCTTTTGGTGGTATTTGATCGCCCCTGCGGTTTTTATTTTTTGCGCTATAAACAAAAGAAGAGCGACAATTTTGAAAACACTGCAATATTTTTTGCTTTTTGCTATAATAAATATCCCCAAAAAATATATAAAAAAAATGTTTTTTCCTCAGTTTAGGCCGAAACGTATTCTTCTACATATTTTTGGTAAAAAAAAAATCGCAATTAGCGATTATTGATTGGTTTGCACAAAAGTTATAGCGTTTACAAAATAGGGGATAGTTTTATAGCATTTTTATTAATATTTTTTTTTTTACTAGTAATGGCGGCGATCAGCGATTTTTTATTGTGACTGCGACATTATGGCGGACACATCGGACATTTTTGACACATTTTTGGGACCATTGTCATTTATACAGCAATCAATGCTATTTAAATGCATTGGTTCCTGTATAAATGACAGTTGTAGTGAAGGGGTTAACCACTAGGGGGAGGGGTTATGGGCTGTGACGTGTGTGTGTTTTTTTTTTTACCTTAGGGGCGGGGCTGATGTCTGATGTCATTGATCAGCTTTCCCGATGACAGGGAACAGCCGATCACTGACAGTCAGTGTAGGAAGCGCGGGGAGAGGTTTGTTTACACATACCTCTCCCCGTTCTTCAGCTCCGTAACACGATCGCGGGACACCAGCGGCGAACGGGTCCGCTGGTCCCGCGGCCGGGGTCACGGAGCTCCCGACCGGGTCGCGAGCGTGCGACCCACAGGCAGGCACATGCACGATCACGTACAGGTATGTGATTTTGCCTGCCCGTGCCATTTTGCCGACTTATATCGGCGTTAGGCGGTCGGGAAGCGGTTAAGCAGCGTCAGTCCTTGTATAAAGCCCCAGACTAAAGAATGAGTAGCAAGTGGTCTTTGAAATAAGACCGATAAAGCTGGGACTTGGCCTTTAATAGTACTTGAGGCCAATTTCATTTCTACCCCAAATTGTAGAAAGGCAGAATTCTTGCCCATGATATATCTCAGAGGGTGCCAACCCTTGGATTCACACCAGGGAGTGTAAGCCTTCCAGACTCTATAATATATAGTTCTGGAAGCTAGCTTCCTAGCATTATTCAGGGTAGAGATAACTGACCCGGAAAGCCCACGTTTCTTTAGAATATGGGTTTCAATAGCCAAGCCGTTAAATTTAGAGACCGTAAGGAAGGATGGAATATCAGTCCCTGAGAGAGCAGATCTGGCAGGGCCAGATTAAGAACATCATGGGCCTGGTGCTGAGGATTTTGGTGGGGCCTTTTATAAACAATAATCTAATAAATAAAAATGCAAACTATTTTTTGTTATAACAAATTAAATTAAAAAGAGAGGGAGGATGAGAGAGAGAGAGAGAGAGAGAGAGAGAGAAAGGGGATAAAAGAGGTGTGAGGGGTAAGGGAAAGAGGATGAGAGAGAAAGGGGGGATGAGAGAAAGAGGATGCACATGAGCATGTGTGGGAATGACATCAACACAGCCCGGCCAAGGCAAGTGACCAAAGGCACAGAACCCGGAAGGAAGACGATGGAAGCGCCCGGGTCGGATTGATCACAGCACAGCACTGGAGGGCTCAGTCTGACAATTTAAGTGTACCCTAATGTGCTAATATGCTGTGAATACTTGTACATTACGGCATAACCTACCTCAGGGCCTCTAAAAAATAGTAACGTTTAGACATGTGCAATTCGTTTCGTTTTTTTTCGTTATTTTCGTTCGTTCGTTTACGAATGAACGAATCGTTCGAATCGTACGAATCCGAATAACGAATCATTCGAATCGAACGAATCCGAAAACAACGAAAATCTGAAAAAAACTAATTAGAAACAACGAATGTACTAATGAAGAAAATCCGAAAAACAAAAAACAAACGAAAAAATTCGTACATTGGTAACTTTTTTTTTTGTTGAATTGGTAATTTTCTGTGTCCCTTACAATGATGCTGCTAAACGTGCTTCGAATGGATTGAACAAAAAAATTCGTACATTCGTAACTCTTTTTTTTGTTGAATTGGTAATTTTCTGTGTCCCTTACAATGGTGCTGCTAAACGTGCTTCGAATGGATTGAACAAAAAAATTCGTACATTCGTAACTTTTTTTTTCGATTCGTAACTTTATTTTTTTCGATTCGTAACTTTTTTTTTTCGATTCGTAACTTTTTTTTTCGATTCGTAATTTTCCGTGTCTCTATTGAACAAAAAAATTCGTACATTCGTAACTTTTTTTTCGATTCGTAACTTTTTTTTTTCGATTCGTAACTTTTTTTTTCGATTCGTAAATTATTACAATGTAATAATAGCATACACATTACATAAAATTATGAATTATGCTCCGATTACGAATGTACGAATGTACGAATAAATACGAATGCGTCCGAAAATTAAACTAACGAAAAAACGAATCAACGAAAAAATAACTCTTACGAATGTACGAATCGTTACGAATACGAACACCGACGACTTACAAATGTACGAATCGTTACGAATCCGAACACCGATGACTTACGAATGTACGAATCGTTACGAATCAACGGAAACGAAAAAAACGAAACGAAAAAAAACACATTTTTTTGTTGTGCACATGTCTAGTAACGTTACAAAAGATTACTACCGCTTTAATATCATTGGAACCCAGGAGCCTCTCATGGGGCCCCCTTCTGACCCGCATAGTTGCCAACATTTCAAAAATATTTTCAGGGACACTTTTTTACAAGTGCTATATTTAGAGTAGCTGACATCCCCTATGTTCCTCTATACATCACAATAGTAATTACAAAATTAAATAAGTACTAATAATGGGGCAGAACAAATATGAGGACTGATATTTCCTTTAGTTGAACTAACAAAAGTGTGCCCATTATAGAGCTGGTAACATTGAGGATATTCAGTATAATTTTAAAGAACGGTTTTTGTGGGTAAGAGGCATAGGGGAGGAGAATGGATGGTATAAAAGTGGGAAGTATGTGCAGGTGAGGGAGAGGAATGTGGAGGGTCTAACAGTGGGCACTATGTACATGAGAGGAGTGTGGAGGGTATGACAGAGGGCACTATGTACAGGAGAGGAGTGTGAAGAGTATGACAGTGGGCAGTATGCACAGCAGAGGAGTGTGGAGGGTATGACAGTGAGCAGTATGTACAGGAGAGGAGTGTGGAGGGTACGACAGTGGGCACTATGTACAGGAGAGAAGTGTATGACAGCGGGCACTATGTACAGGAGAGGAGTGTGTAGGATATGACAGCGGGCGCTATGTATAGGAGAGAAGTGTGGAGGGTATGACAGTGAGCAGTATGTACAGGAGAGAAGTGTGGAGAGTATGACAGTGGGCACTATGTATAGGAGAGGAGGATGAAGGAATCTGGGAAGGAAAAATTTAAAGGTTTGTGGAAGGCTGTTTAGGGACTGCGTAGTGGTTAAGCAGGCCATACATGGATTTAAATTGCAACAATTAAGCAGAGACCAGCCATAGTCGATCTATGTATGGGCTACCTGGTTTTACACAAGTCAACCTATTAACCGACTTGAGTACAACCAGCCTGTCAGGTTTTCCCCAAAACAATTAGTGTTGCCAGCTATAGTTAGCAACACTGATCATCGTATTCACTGGCAGAACACAATAACACTGCAGGAGTGATTCCCCCATCCACAGGTCAGCAGGTGAGAGGGTGTGTGGGGACAGGCTGGGGAGAGATACCAATTAGTGGCTGGGTAGGCACTGGTTAGTATCAGATCCAGATACACACAGGTTACATATGCCACGATCGTTAGAGTGAGAACAATAATTCTAGCCTTAGACCTCCTCTGTAACTCTAAACATGTAACCTGTAAAAAAATTAAAGCATCGCTTAGTACACAAAAAAAATCGTGCTAACTTTAGTGTTTTTTTTTTATGAATGAAACAGTTTCTTTCAAAAAAAAAACATTTGAAAAATTGCTGCACAAATATTGTGTAACATAAAAAGTCGCAAAGACCACCATTTTATTCCATAGGGTGTCTGCTAAAACAACATATATAATGCTTGAGGGTTCTGAGTAATTTTCTATCAAAAAAATGATGATTTTTACATGTAGGAGAGAAGTGTCAGAATTGGCCTGGGTGGCAAGGGGTTAACTATCATAAGTAATATACAAATAATTATTATAAGCACTGTGATCTCATCCTCTCAGTCTTCGGCAGAGTGTGCCAGCTTGTATTTATACTGGCCGCTCTCTATGTAGCTTCTGATCGACTGCGCAAGCAGCCCCATATCTCCAGAACCATAGATGATAGCAGCCCCATATTTTAACCAGTGCTGGGGTAGGTATTTAGCTACCTTCCCCCCAAATGTGGGGTCTCTGTGACTCCTGATCGTTGAGCTAAAACCCTCGAAGTCGATCTTTTTTTTTTTTTTTTTTTTTTTTAGAATTTTTTTTTTTTTGGGGGGGCAAATGGGCCTATCTTGAGAAAGGGGCCTGGAGCTGCAGCTCCAATAGCCCCTATGTTAATCCGGCCCTGGCAACAGTAACTCAAATAAGCACTCGTTTCAACCAAGGTATGCAGAATACCATCTCTGAATGCACAACACATCGAACCTTGAAGCAGATGAATACACCAGGTGCCACTCCTGTCAGCTAAGCACAGGAAACTGAGACTAAAATTCAGACAGGATCACCAAAATTGGACAACGGAAGATTGGAAAAACGTTGCCTGGTCTGGATCTAGATTTTAGCTGCGACATTGAGATGGTAGGGTCAGAATTTGGCGTAAACGACATGAAAGCATGGATCCATCCTGCCTTGTATAAACTGTTCAGGCTGGTGGTGGTGTAATGGTGTGGGGGGAATATATTCTTGGCACACTTTTGGGCCCCTTAGTACCAATTAAGCATCGTTAAAATTCCACGGCCTACCTGAGTATTGTAGCTGACCATGTCCATCCCTTTATGACTACAGTGTACCCATCTTCTGATGGCTCCTTCCAGCAGGATAATGCACCATGTCACAAAGCTCATCTCACCACTGGTTTCTTAAAGTGCTTTGTAAAGGATCGTTTTATTTATTTTTTAAATAACAAACATATCATACTTGCCTCCACTGTGCAGCTCGTTTTGCACAGTGTGGCCCCGATCGTCTATTTCTGGGGTCCCTCGGCAGCTCTCACGGCTCCTCCCCACATCAGATAACCCACCTAGGAAAAGCGCTCTCCCGTGGGGGTTACCTAGCGGGCGTGCTCCCGAGTCCAGCATTTGCGTCCGTAGACACGAATGCCGGACTTGGCCCCGGTGCCCGCATCGTTGGATTTGATTGACAGCAGCGGGAGCCAATGGGTGCGCTGCTATCAATCTATCTAATCAAGAGCCGGGACCACGTGCAGAGAGGAACAACGCGTCCCTGCCGAGTAGATGAAGGGGCTCAGGTAAGTAAAACTGGGCGGCCGGTGACTGCCAGGTGTTTTTTCACCTTTAATGCATAGGATGCATTAGGTGAACGAACGCAAGGGTTTACAACCCCTTTTAAACATGACAATGAGGTCACTGTAATTTTATTGCCAATACAACTAATCGATAGTTGACAACTATTTTCATAATCGGTTAGTTGGTCAGCCGATTAGTTGGACTGCATACAGAATGCATTATGTTTACCTATCGGGAAATACAGTGCAGCACACGTACAGCTCAGTATACCGTCCATACATGTCAGTAAGTGCCTGAGAACTTGTGAACGTGGTGTGGAGCAATGCCTCGTGGGACATGTAGTCCTGGGCAGGAAGTGAGTGGTTGGTTCTAAAGGCAGAAGTGTTTTTTTTTTTTGCCTTGCTATAGGGCAGTGATGGCGAACCTTGGCACCCCAGATGTTTTGGAACTACATTTCCCATGATGCTCATGCACTCTGCAGTGTAGTTGAGCATCATGGGAAATGTAGTTCCAAAATAACTGTGGTTCCAAGCTTTGCCATCACTGCTATTCTATACTTTGCAGCTTGCTATTGGGGCACTCTGAAGACAGGAGGAGCCAGAAGCGTCAGAGGGGGGCCCCAGAAGAGGCCAATCAGGGCTGCCCTGTGCAAAACCATTGCACAGAGCAGGTAAGTACAACATGTTTAAAATCACTTCAGGCAAAAATTGAGAATTTACCCTCTTAATGACCAGACATTTTTTGCGATACGGCACTGCGTTACCTTAACCACTTCAACCCCTGTAAAAACAAGGTACCCGATTCTAACCCCCCCAAAATAATGACATGCCTAATGTGGCATGTAAGAGGGCGAGGAGTGCTTAAAGTAGAGGTTTCCACTCTTTAAAGAGGAAGTAAACCCTGATGGGTTTACTTCCTCTTTGTTTCCCTGCACAGGTAAAGCATAATGGACTACTATGCAAGAGATATTTTATCTAAGGGTAGTTCCCAAAAAATGGCCCGTTGGGTGTACTTGAACTGAATACCGTCAGCCACTGTGGCCAACGGCTTGACATTCTCGGTGAACTGCGAGGCCGGTGGTGAGCGCTCTTGTAGTTCATTTATTCAGCAACTGCCTGCTCGTATCGGAGGTACGTGTACTGAGATTCTACATTATCCTGGCATTGCACCTGCGATCTGCCAACAGTTTCCCTTTGCTGGACTTTTATACGTTTTTTATCTTTCCAAAGAAAAATCTCCCACTCTTCACATTCGCACCTTATTCAGGTCATCAGTTTTCGGCAGCACCTATATATTGTGAGCAACTATTTTCAAGGATGAAGCACACGGAGGGCAAAATTAGAACCAAAATATCTGATGAGCACCTTGAAACTTCATTGAGAATTTCTATTACATCCATCGAACCAGATATTAATGTTAGTTTATCAAAAACCATGTCAAATATTGCACTAGTTTTAGGTCACCTTCTTTGAGTTTTTTATAATAAAAAATATTACAAAAAAATTACGTTTTATTACTCGGGTACATTATTTATATCGGTGATCGTTAACTTGTGATCTGCGAGACTTTTTCTGCTCGTCGGCTATCCTTATTGTTAGTGTAGAGCAAGACAATCTTCCTCTATTTTCAATGTGGCCCAGGAAGGTCAAAAGTTTGGACACCCCTCCTCTGATTGAGAGAGATATCTATCTCTAATCTCAAAAGGTTGGACACCCCTCCTGTGATCTCTCCCATCTATCCATCCATCTCTCTATCTAATTTATTTTTTATAAAAGCTGAACTTCTTTAAGGCTTGACATGTTGAGTATCAATTTGCTCGGCACAACCCCAAAAGTTTGGGTGAGATATTGCATTTGTGTGTCCTAAAATTAACGTTTGGCTAGATTTTGCACGTATTTTCAGATCTAAAATGTATTTTTCAAATTATGCAAAATATGAAAAAATAATCCGTCAGTGAAAGGGCTGAAGGAAACCTGTCATGGTATAAATATGAAGACTGTCAATGCTGGTCTACTGAAAATGCCAAGCTTTATGCATGTGTCTGATTTAAAGAGAAATTGGCATTTGCATACATGTGACAATGAAGGTTTTTTTTTTTTTTTTTTGGCACCTTTGTTTAGCTTTATTTACTTTGTCAAGGACTGACACTTCAGCTTGTGCTAGAGGGGTCTGAAGTCTAAAAATTGCTCCCCTGTAAACTGCCTGACCTCACACCCAGTTTGCTATCTTTTTGTCTGGGTACTGGCAGTTTACATGTGAGTAGTTATCATACTTAAGGTCATCTTTGACCCCCCATGAGGCAAGCTGAAGTATCTGGTTCAGACACAGAGATTAAAGTAGATGGCAAGTCAATCCTCACTAAGCTTAAATCTGCTCCCACCCCCATTCTAAGCTTATCTTAACCACCCTGTAAAAGGAAAGATATCTGTACTTGCCTACCCTGAAGTCGATCAAGTCACATGATCGGGTCCCAGCAGCAGCTTCAGTGAAGAGGAGGGATAGCTGGCAGTAGTTGCACCGTAGTAAGCCTATATGTGACGTCATTGCGCAGGCTCTGCAGCTGTTCTCAACTATTTCTCCTCCCCACTGAAGCTGCTGCTGGAGAGATCACGTGATCGAACCGGAACTACTTTAGAATAGGTAAGTATTGACTTCTTGCCCTTTACAGGGTAGTTGGAATAGGCTTACAATGGGAGTGGGGACAGGTTTAAGCTTAGTTTTTAGGTTTTAACTTGCCTTCCACTTTAAACATAAATAAGGGGCAAATATAACCCTTTTTCTTTTTTAAATTGGACCAAACAGTACACTAATTAAAAGTGAAACCTTCAAACACAGATTTTTTCTTTTTTCAAATTTCTAGTGGATGCAGTTGTACCTGAACAAGAGAATCATCAAACCAACAATGACATGGACGTACAAATTGTGGAAGTAGACCAGGCTGATGGCAACATGGCATTAACAACAGAGGAAAGGGAGCATAAAGACTTCATCAGATCGTTGTTTGAGACTGTGCTGCTTATGGGCAAGCAGAACGTATCTTTGGAGGGTCGAAATTGCAAAGTTCCTGAAGGGATTTATACCCCTGACAACTTCCAGGCTCTTCTTGAGTACCGAATTAATTCTGGGGATGATGTACTCAGAAGGCGATTCGAAATGCTTGCTGTAAACCAGGAATATTGTTCTCGGCTCCAACAGGAGCAGATTTTGGAAGTATGTGAGAGCTGCATAAGGGAAGAAGTGCTCCGTGAAGTATGGAGCTCCCAGTTCTTCTCCATAATGTGTGAAGATACTGTTGATTTAGCAGGAGAGGAACAAATTCCTGTTTTCATAAGACATATTGATAACACCTACAGCCTACGAGAAGAGTTTATTGGGTTCCTCCCTTGCGTTGCAGATGCCGAAGTCTTGGCTATCAACTTCCTTTTGACTCTTACGGAGAAATGGGGCTTGAATATGAATTTCTGCCGTGGAATGTCTTGCAACTCTTCACGCAAATATTCTGCTAAAATGAAAGTTGTGGCTTCATGGTTGCTACAGAAGTACCCAGAAGCCACTTATACTCTTAGTTCTAATTGTGCCTTGAATTTGTGGCTGTCAAAATCCACACCTGTTCCTGGAGTTTCTGTAGTACTGGGCATCCTAGATGATATTTCTTTATTTTTTCAAAGCTCTGCTCAACTGCAGGAAGAGCTGAAAAATATTATCAATTCACTTTTTCAGGACAATGTAGAGAAGGGTTCTGAACTTGTAGAGCTCTTAAAATCTGACTGGGCAAGTAGACATGATGCTTTTGAGATGATAGTGACTCTCCTTCATTCACTGATTGTCTGCTTGGACAAAGTGTCTTGTGATAACAGCTGTCGGTGGGATGCCAAGATCAGCAGCCATGCATTTATCCCCTCAAGTGCCATGACTGAATTCGATTTTGTGGTTACCATTGTAATTTTGAAAAATGCTCTCTCTTTCACTCGAGCTTTCGGAAAAAACTTGCAGGGCTCATCGTCGGATGTTTTCTCTGCCGCCAACAGCTTAACGGCGGTGTTGCACGCGTTGAATGAGGTGATGGACAACATTGAAGTTTACCATGAGTTCTGGTTTGAGGAGGCCACTAATTTGGCTGGCAAACTACATATCCCAGTAAAACTCCCAGGTCAATTCCGAGAATGCAACATGCAGCATGACTTGACTTCTGAAAACTTTTACAAAGATGCCCTTAGCATACCCACAGTCCAGCACATCATTCAGGGGCTGAAGGACCTTTTTTCAGAACAACACCTTAAGGCCCTTAAATGTCTATCGTTGGTTCCGGCCGTGATGGGCCAACTGAAATTCAGCACCAGCGAGGAACACAACGCTGATAAATACAAAAGTGACCTTCCCAACCCAGACACCCTTTCCGCGGAACTTCACTGTTGGCGAGTCAAATGGAAACATCGGGGCAAAGACGTGGAACTTCCTACCAACCTCTTTGAGTCTCTTCAGCTACCTGATATTAAGTTTTTCCCGAACGTTCAAGCGTTTCTAAAAGTCTTAAGTGCTCTACCCATCTTCAAAATGGAAAACAAATGTGATACAAGCAGGAAACGTTTGAGTTTCTTCATAGAGAAAACGCCAAGAGAACAGCGTTCGAGCCACCTGGCATTTCTAAATGTAAACTATGACGCAAAACATGACTTGGATTTAATGGTGGACACATATTTGAAGGCGGTGGAGAGTAAAGACCAACTTGATTCCATCCCACAGCAAACTGTTTTTAAAGAGAACCTTTGAGGATAAACATGTGGGACCTGATGTTAAGTTGTGTTTGTTTTTTTTTTTAAGGGGGCCGGCTCCAGGTCTTCTGTTTCTTGTAGGATGGGAGGTTATACTCGGATTTCACTGGCTGCATTTTTGGTCCAGGTAATGACACTGAGTGATGAAGCAAGAGACCGGCTGACAGGCCCCAATTCCACACTTTTAACTGCAAGATAACAATGGCAGCTCCCATAGACCTTGTCTTTAAAGTGCTATTAAAGGCACATTTTTATTTAATTTTTTTTAAACAACAAACATGTTGGACTTGCCTGCTCTGTGCGTTTGGTGTTGTACAGAGCAACCCCGGTCCTCCTCTTCTGGGGTTCTCCCGCCAGTACTTCTGGTCCCTCCCTCCTGCTTAGTGCCTCCATAGCAAGCTGCTTGCTATGGGGGGCACCCGAGCAAGCTCGTTCCAGAGCCAATGCTCTGTGTGTCTATTCACACATGAAGGGTGGCTTGGCCCAAACTCTGCTCTCTATTGGCTCACTGGCTGTGATTGACAGCCACTGGCACCTGCTGCTGTCTCAGCCAAGGGGGAGGGAGAGATCTGGGAGAGCTGCTGCTCTTGTTCACCTCGCTGGATCGAGATGGTAAGTATTGGGGGGGGGGGCTTCTGCATACAAGGTTTTTTTACCATCATGCATAGAATGCCTGAAGGTAAAAAAGAATATTGAGCCTTTACAACCACTTTAAACAGATGCTGTCATTTCATTTTATAGGACAAAGGAAACGTGATGGCACCTCCCAGTAAGGGTATACTTACCGATCCATTCTCCTTCACCTCCGCTAATGGAGCAACACTCTTACGTGAAGGAACAATAAAGTCCTCTACCCAGGTGATAAAACTCAGAAAGCTCGCCCAAGGTGAACTTCTGCAGCAAGGGGCGGAGAGAGCGTGTGGATTGTTAGGGCATACCTTGCTTGCTGTGTGCGAGGCGAGGATGGGACACTTTTTTTTTTTTAGAAGGCGCTGCCACTGCCCTCAATAGTGTGTCTTTGATGCAAGGTTGGCCAAAAAAAAAGTTTATTTCTTAACAGATACCAGGCACCCGCTGCACCTACTGATTTTGCTAGTGTTTTAAAGGGAAATGGTCATCCAGTGAGTCCCATTTTCTGGGTGCAGTACTGCTTTCAGCTTTAGGCGGGTTGCTGTTCCTGGAGCTTCCCTGGAATCAGCACTACTTCTTGGAGTCAAAGTGACAACCTTCACGGAAGTTTTGACTATGATCGGTATTAACCATCTGGACAGTTTCTGTTTTTTTCAGTCCTTCCTAATTCCCTGGAGGACCCTAAATCCAGATCAAGCATTGTATGTACAGAAGACAATTTTGTAAATATTTTCTTACTACCCCTTTTCCTCTGAGCCTCCCACTAATTTCCATTTCTTTTTATTTTTGTCTTTAGAGCGCACATGTAGAGACCGATGCTGGACAGAACTCTTTAAAAGTTGTTACAAGTTCTCCCACTTTTTCCTTCTTAGCAGGATCTTTAAATATAGCTCTAGTTTTGTTTAAACTGATCAAAAATTGATCAAAAATTGCCATTTTGAACATTGTTATTAAAAAAAAAAATACTTTTTTTCAAAGCTTCTGTCATAATTGTTTCTTATGCTCCGATTAAAGCTGAACTTCGAGCAAATATAAGACACAAATTATGGTATAACTAAAGGCAAAACTTTTTTTTTTTAAGTTTTGGATATAGTGGAGAGGGATTAGAACCCCTCTCTTTTTATTGCTTTCTGTCCCCCGAGAGATTCCCGTTCTCGATTTTGTCCTGTTTATCATTATCATTGAATGTAAAAGAAAATCCCAAATTTTGTGTTGTCCCCAGCAAAGTAATAGAGGGAAATCTTCCAATGGGTACACTGGTTCTGGTGACCTGGGGGGTCCTCAAGGAATTCCCTTAATTTGCAGGGATTTCCTCTCACTTCCTGTTGGGCTACAGGACAGGAAGTGAAGGGTAATCTCCACAATGGGACACAGATGGCCAAAAAAAGAATCTGACGGGTTATAACCATTCCTTACTCTATCCAAAATGGAAAAAATAAGTTTTGCCTATAGTTCTACTTTAATCAACTAGTGTTCATTAATACAGCCTTAAATGTATTTTTTAACCACTTAGCGACCACACTGTAGGAGTTTTACTGCTACAGGGCAGCTGCTGTGTGCCGGGTGACGTGTGTGTGTGTGTGTGTGTGTGTATATATACGTGATCCCATACCTCCGGATAGCGGGGGCGAAGGCCCTCCACCGCTGGCTCTCTCTCTCTGTGATTAATCATAGTGGGAGCCAATGGGCAGGTACCGCGGACTATGTAAACAAGGCAGATTACCGTTCTGTCAAGAGGGAAGGCATGGATCCTGTGTCTCTTCAAAGCTGGGACAAGGATCCATGTCTTCCCCTAGTAAAATCACCTCCCACACAGTAAAAAATAACTAACATGTTAGGCACACAGTTAACCCTTTGATCGCCACTGATAACCCCTTCCCAGCCAGTGTCATTAGTACAGTGACAGTGTATATTTTTAGCCCTGATCACTGTATTAGTGCCACTAGTTCCCAAAAAAGTGTCGGTGTCCGATTGTGCACCACAATATTGCAGTCCGGCTACTTGTGCGCAAGCCAATCAATATACGCTTTTTGGGAATCTTTTTTAATCAAAAATATGTAGCAGAATATTGGCCTAAATTTATGAAGAAATTAGATTTTTTTTATTTTTTAAATTTTTTTTATTGGATATGTTTTATAGCAAATAGTAAAACACTGTGTGTTTTTTATAAATTGACAGTTTTTTTTGTTTTAGAGCCCAAAAAAAAAATTAAAAAACCCAGAGGTGATCAAATCCCACCAAAAGAAAGCTCTATTTGTGGGGAAAAAAATCATACATTTTATTTTGGGTACAACGTCGCATGACCGTGCAACTGTCAGTTAAAATAACGCAGTGCAGTATCGCAAAAAATGGCCTAGTGCCAGCAGTGTAAGTACCTGACAATGATTTAGTATTAGACATTTGCAATCTGTACAGCAGAACTTGACTGGTAGAAGAAGCACCACAAGGAACTAGGTTTCATGCTAGTCACAGACTGGAGGAAGAACACACACAAGGTGTACAGAGGTGTGAATGCATGAAGGTGAAAAAAAACCTTCAGCCATTAGAACCACGTTAGGCCCTGGTGGGTGGGGCAAAACATGTCCGGGGTCATGGTCCAAGAAGCAGAATTGTCAGACTTTCGGATGTATACATACATGCCAGGATCGGCTATGGCAAGTGGTGGTTTCAAGCCCACTAGTAAAATTTGCATGTAAAAATCTGACAGGCTGGTTGTACCCAAGTTGATCAGTTTATCAACCTGCCCGTACATGGTTTGAATCTCGGCTGGCTCAGTGGGGACCGACCGAGATTCAAACTATGTATGTGCAGGCCTAAGGTCTAAGTATGTGCCTATTGGGGACGGGGGAACAGCTTGCAGTCTGAGTTAAACGTTCCAATAACCATATCTTCCACTGTTAGAGAATCTATAAAGTTGTCCATTCAGGGTAAAGGGACTGGTTCTCTTTATAGCCAACCAATCCCATTATTTATATATATATATATATACACACACACACACACACACACACACTCCCTGTGCTCCCCTGTCAGGGCTTACACATGGTTAATGCTCTCCACCCCTCCATGTGACAGTGTTTGGGCCTAGGGATTGGCTGCTTAGGCCTGAGAACTAGTATGGGGGGAGAAGACCTATAGGAAGTGCCAGTATCTCCAAGGGCTCTAGACAAATTTAGAATACATAACTAGAAGTTGCATTTTATAAATCAGTAGAAGTAGATATATTGTCCAAATGAATGACCGCTTATCCCGGTGGGAAATCTCGGTGTTTGATCCACTCAGACTGTATTAGTGCTGCCTGTCTACGTTTCAAGCATGAAACCAATTGGAAAACAAAAGGTGGGCTTTTAGGGTGCCCAAGGAATGAATGTACACATTATGTATTATACCTTTTAAAAAGTGAGGGGGTTGCTACCCCGCAAAGCTTATTCGTACAAAAAATGTATAAAATAAACAAACGCATATAAAAATATACACCTTCCTTTATATAAAACACTTGTCCGTAATAGCAAGGGTTCATCAGAACAAATAAGTCATCGTTTAGTGCGGGGTTCAGCAACAAGTAGATCCAGGTGACTGGTAGATTGCTGACCCGCCATCCCAGAGCATCAAACAGAGTGCAACGCAGAGGGACTACTTGTAAAGTTGGAGCTGTAGTAGGGAGCAAGAGCCACATAAGCCAATGCCTCCTCTGTAGTGGTGAGTTTTCAGAAAGTGCACCACACCTGCAGGACATAATAGAAGTCTATGGCAAAGTGCAGCTAACCCAGGGGGGTTCACAGAAGCACTGCGCTGCAGATCAGTGCGAAAGAAGCCTTATTTGGGGGCTCAGAATGGTAGGGGTTCATTTACATTTTTAGTTTTGGGGGTGGTAAAATCCCGTAGTTAAGATGTGTTTTCACCACCTCTGCCCCAACCGCACCCCCTTTAGCTGCAGTGGGCAGGGGTGTACGCATGCTGCAGCAGGAGTTATACGCCCTGTCGTGGTTGGTGGGTGTAGCACCTGCCAAGCGTGACCCATTCAAGTGAATGAGGCCGCTCTGCAAGTGGCCTGCAACCTTGTGCAGTTCAGCAAATGGGATTAAAGCAGGCAGTGTTGTGTTGCTTTCCCACCGCCTGCCTCAATCCCTTGGACCCCACAGAAGCATGCAGTGCAGGCCGCTTTCACAGTGGTCCCATTTTCTTGAATAGGTTGCGTTTGGCAGGCGGTAGCACCCACCAAAAGCAACAGGGGTTTAATTCCTGCTGCGGCATGTGTGCACACCATTTTTTATGCTGCCTCAGAAGCTAAAGAGGTTAGGGATTGGGGGCGGTATAGCCACGAATCAACCACAGGGTTTTGTCACCACCCAACTTTGTGTGAACGAGCCCCAAGGGTGCCGCTGCAGAATGCAACTAAGGGCACATTCACAAGTGAAGCAGGCACTGCTGGTCCTTTGAAAAGTGATCCGAGAGTGTGTTTGACAGGTGGTGAGGAGGCGATATGTTGCAGAGTCACCACCTGATCTCAAACCCTGATTGCCGTGCAATGCACACGATTGTGTCACGGTAGTACGGCAATTATACGTGTGAGGAGGGGACACGGTGCCGATCATCTTTGACTTCTCCCTTGTTGTTCAGATAGATCTCCACCTCTTTACGGTTGCCTACCCCTGGTTTGGTGGTAGATGCCCCCTGTGTTTCTCAGGACGCACCACTTCTTCTGGAGGATGATGGGGGAGAAAAAAATGCTTTGCAGCGTGTACCTGGGTGAGTGCTCCACATGGACTCGTCCTCGTTAAATCCATATGTATGTACTCTGTTATTGCTTATCGTTGATAATTAATCACTATTACCAATATCTCTTCCATTGTAACCAGGTACACACTGCAAAACACCATTTTCTCCCCCATCATCCTCCTGAAGAAGCAGGTGGTAGTGGTCCCTGTGAAACGCGTAGAGGCATCTACCACAAAATAACTTGTTTGTTCTGATGATCCCTTGCTGTTAGGGACAAGTGTTTTATATAAAGGAAAGGTGTATTTGCTATGTATACCGTGCCTTGAAAAAGTATTCATACTTCTTGAAATTTTCCACATTTTGTCATGTTACAACCAAAAACATGAATGTATTTTATTGGGATTTTATGTTATAGACCAACACAAAGTGGCACATAATTGTGAAGTGGAAGTAAAATGATAAATGGTTTTCACAATTTTTTAAAAATGGGTGAAAAGTGTGGTGTGCATTTGTATTTATCCCCCCTGAGTCAATACTTTGTAGAACCCCCTTTCACTGCAATTACAGCTGCAAGTCTTTTTGGGGATGTCTCTACCAGCTTTGCACATCTAGAGTGACATTTTTTGCCCATTATTCTTTGCAAAATACCTCAAGCTCTGTCAGATTGGACGGAGAGCATCTGTCAACAGCAATTTTCAAGTCCTGCCACAGATTCTCAATTGGATTTAGGTCTGGACTTTGGGCAATTCTAACACATGAATATGCTTTGATCTAAACCATTCCATTGTAGCTCTGGCTGTATGTTTAGAGTCGGGTTGTCCTGCTGGAAGGTGAACCTCCACCCCAGTCTCAGGTCTTTTGCAGACTCTCTTACACATTTTCTTCTAATGCCCCGTACCTATCGGACAATGTTGTCGGAAATTCGGACCGTGTGTGGGCTCCATCGGACTTTTTCCGTCGGACAAAGTTTTATCTCCTGCTCTCAAATTTTCCAACAACAAAGTCCGATCTGACTTTTTCCGATCATGTGTAGCGAATTCCGACGGACAAAGTGCCACGCATGCTCAGATCACATTACAAGACCAAAGCTATTGGCTACTAGCCTCTACGTAGTCCCGTTGTAGGCAACAAACGTCACCACATTCAGAATGATTGTATTTTCCGACAACTTTGTCCGACCGTGTGTATGCAACACCAGTGTCGGACAAAATCCGTCTGAAAAAATCTGATGGATTTTGTGGTCGGATTTTCCGACCGTGTGTACGGGGCTTTAGACTGCCCTGTATTTGGCTTCATCCAGCTTCCCTGTCCCTGCTGAAGAAAAGCATCCCCACAACATGATGCTGCCACCACCATGTTTCACAGTGGGGATGGTGTGTTCAGGGTGTTGTGCAGTGTTAGTTTTCTGCCACACATATTACTTTTTGGCCTAAAAGCAAAATTCTATTTTGGTCTCATCTGACCAGAGCACCTTCTTCCACATGTTTGCTGTGTCCCCCCACATGGCTTCTCGCAAACTGCAAATGGGACTTCTTGTGGCTTTCTTTCAACAAATGCTTTCTTCTTACCACTCTTCCATAAAGGTCAGATTTGTGGAGTGCACGACTGATAGTTGTCCTTTGGACAGAATCTCCCACCTGAGCTGTGGATCTCTGCAGCTCCTCCAGAGTTACCATGGGCCTCTTGGCTGCTTCTCAGATTTAATGCTCTCCTTGCCCAGCCTGTCAGTTTAGGTGGACGGTCATGTCCACCTAAACATATTCAGTTGTGCCATACTCTTTCCATTTTTGGATGATGGATTGAACAGTGCTCAATGTGATGTTCAAAGCTTGGGATATTTATTATAACCTAACCCTGTTTTAAACTTCTCCACAACTTTATCCCTGACCTGTCTGGTGTGTTCCTTGGCCTTCATGATGCTATTTGTTCACTAAGATTCTCTAACAAACCTTGTGAGGGCTTCACAGAACAGCTGTATTTATACTGAGATTAAATTACACACAGATGGACTCTATTTACTAATTAGGTGACTTCTGGAGGCAATTGGTTCCACTAGATTTTAGTTGGGGGTATTGGAGTAAAGGGGGCTGAATACAAATGCACGCCACACTTTTCACATATTTATTTGTAAAAAAAATTTGAAGACCATTTATTATTTTCCTTCCACTTAACAATTATGTGCCACTTTTGTATTTAGTCTATCATATTAAATACCAATAAAATACATTTAAGTTCTTTTGTTGTAACATGACAAAATGTGGAAAATTTCAAGGGGTTTGAATACTTTTTTAAGGCACTGTATATCTACATGTCTTCCTATAGGGAAGTAGTCTATGTAGTAACTTTTTTTTTTTTTCTTTTATCTTTGTATGCAGTTGTGCTCATAAGTTTACATTTTTTGATTTTGGCCTGATAACATGCACACAAGTTAACACAAAGGGGTTTGAATGGCTATTAAAGGTAACCATCCTCACCTGTGATCTGTTTCCTTGTAATTAGTGTGTGTATAAAAGGTCAATGGGTTTCTGGACTCCTGACAGACCCTTGCATCTTTCATCCAGTGCTGCACTGATGTTTCTGGATTCTGAGTCATGGGGAAAGCAAAAGAATTGTTAAAGGATATGCAGGAAAAGGTAGTTGAACTGTATAAAACAGGAAAGGGATTTAAAAAGATATCCAGGGAATTGAGAATACCAATCAGCAGTGTTCAAACTCTAATCAAGAAGTGGAAAATGAGGGGTTCTGTTAAAACCAAACCACGGTCAGGTAGACCAACTAAAGTTTCAGCCACAACTGCCAGGAAAATAGTTTGGCATGCAAAGAACATCCCACAAATAACTTCAGGTGAAATACAGGACTCTGAAAACATGTGGTGTGGCTGTTTCAAGAGGCACTTGAAAGATGGGCTGCATGGTTGAGTCGCCAAAAGAAAGCCATTACTACGCAAATGCCACAAAGTATCCCGCTTACAATACGCCAAACAGCACAGAGACACGCATTAAACCTTATGGCACAAAGTCATTTGGAGTGATTAGACCAAAATTTAGCCTTTTGGCCACAACCATAAACGCTACATTTGCAGAGGAGTCAACAAGGCCTATGATGAAAGGTCCACCATTCCTATTGTGAAACAAGGAGGTGGATCGCTGATGTTTTGGGGATGTGTGAGCTACAAAGGCACAGGGCATTTGGTCAAAATTGATGGCAAGATGAATGCAGTATGTTATCAAATACTGGAGGAACATTTGCGTTCATCAGCAAGGAAGCTGCACATGGGACGTACTTGGACATTCCAACATGACAATGATCCAAAACACAAGGCCAAGTCGACCTGTCATTGGCTACAGCAGAATAAAGTGAAGGTTCTGGAGTGGCCATCTCAGTCTCCCGACCTCAATATCATTGATCCACTCTGGGGAGATCTCAAACGTGGAAAAGAAGAATTGTTGCTCTACATAAAGATGGCCTAGGCTATAAGAAAATTGCCAAGACCCTGAAACTGAGCTGCAGCGCGATGAACAAAACCATACAGCGGTTTAAAAGGACAAGATCCACTCAGAACAATCCTCGCCATGGTCGACCAAAGAAGTTGAGTGCACGTGCTCAGCATCATATCCAGAGGTTGTCTTTGGGAAATAGAGGTACGAGTGCTGCCAGCATTGCTGCAGAGGTTGAAGGGGTTGGGGGTCAGCCTGTCAGTGCTCGGATTATATGCCGCACACTGCATCAAATTGGTCTGCATGGCTGTCGTCCCAGAAGGAAGCCTCTTCTAAAGATGATGCAAAAGAGAGCCTGCAAACAGTTTGCTGAAGACAAGCAGACTAAGGACATGGATTACTGGAACCATGTCCTGTGGAGTGCAAGGTCTCTAACATCCACCAGCTCTGTGATGTCGTCATGGAGGAGTGGAAGAGGACTTCAGTGGCAACCTGTGAAGCTCTGGTGAACTCCACGCCCAAGACGGTTAAGGCAGTGCTGGAAAATAATGGTCTCCACACAAAATATTGACACTTTGGGCCCAATTTGGACATTTTCACTTAGGGGTGTACTCACTTTTGTTGCCAGCGGTTAAGACATTAATGGCTGTGTGTTGAGTTATTTTGAGGGGAAAGCAAATTTACACTGTTATACAAGCTGTACACTCACTACTTTACATTGTAGCAAAGTGTAATTTCTTCAGTGTTGTCACATGACAAAATATAGTAAAAAATATTTACAAAAATGTGAGGGGTGTACTCACTTTTGTGAGATGGTGTGTGTGTGTAGAGATGCACCGAAATTTCCAAGTAGGTCCTGCATTTTTGGTTTTGGCACCAAAATTTCCATTCGGTGCACTATATATATATATATATATATATATATATATATATATATATATATATATATATATATATATATATATATATATATATACACACTGTGTATATATAGTGGATAAAGTCTACACAACTCTGGTAAAGGGTTCTGTGATGTAAAAAATGAGACAGATAAATCATTTCAGAACTTTTTTCACCTTTTAATGTGACCTATAAACTGCACAACTCAATTGAAAAACAAACGGAAATCTTTTAGTTTGGGGAAGTAAAAATAAAATAATGTGCACCCCCTCTTATTACTGGGGATGTAGCTGTGTTCATAATTAGGCAATCGCATTCAAACTCATGTTAACCGATTCATTACCTGGCCATAGTCATATGACACCCACAAGGTGGATCTCCCATCCTGGGTGGGCATCATATGACGTCCTACCATTCCCGGCCGCCTAGGGGGCGCGCGCCCGCGGCGTCGCTTGGGACCTGATGCGCGTGCCCGGCGGCCGCGATGTCCGCCGGGCACCTGCAATTGCCCGTGAAAACAGCGGGACCGTGGAGCTGTGTGTGTAAACACACAGCTCCACGTCCGGTCAGTGGAGAGGAGACCGATCATGTGTTCCCAGTACGGAGGAACACCGATCGGTCTCCTCCCCTTGTGAGTCCCCTCCCCCCACAGTTAGAATCACTACCTTAGGGAACATATTAACCACTGCAGCGCCCCCTAGTGTTAACCCCTTCCCTGCCAGTCACTTTTACAGAGTAATCACTGCAATTTTATAGCAACGATCGCTGTGTAAATGTGAATGGTCCCAAAAATGTATCAAAAGTGTCCCAAGTGTCCGCCGCAATGTCGCAGTCACGAAAAAAAAAATCGCAGATCGCCGCCATTACTAGTAAAAAAAAAAAAAAAAAATGCAATAAATCTATCCCCTATTTTGTAGACGCTATAACTTTTGCGCAAACCGATCTATATACGCTTATTGCGATTTTTTTTTTTTTTTTTGTTACCAAAAATATGTAGAAGAATACGTATCGGCCTAAACTGAGTAAAAAAAATTTTTTTTTTTTTTTTTTAAATGGGATATTTATTATAGCAAAAAGTAAAAAATATTGCGTTTTTTTTCAAAATTGTCGCTCTTATTTTGTTTATAGCGCAAAAAATAAAAACCACAGAGGTGATCAAATACCACCAAAAGAAAGCTCTATTTGTGGGAAAAAAAAAGGACGTCAATTTTGTTTGGGTGCAACGCCGCACGACCGCGCAATTGTTAGTTAAAGCGACGCAGTGCCGAATCGCAAAAAGTGCTCTGGTAAGGAAGGGGGTAAAATCGCTCGGTGCTGAAGTGGTTAAATCGGAGTCAGTACACACCTGCCGTTCAAGTGCCTCCGATTACCCCCTCCCCCCTAATAAAGATTTCAGTTTGTTGTTCAACTGAGTTGTACAGTTTATAGGTCACATTAAGGCCCCTTTCACACTGAGGCGCTTTGCAGGTGCTAAAGTTCTAAAAATAGCGCCTGCAAATTGCATTCAAACAGCCGCTGCTGTCTCTCCAGTGTGAAAGCCCGAGGGTTTTCACACTGAAGCGGTGCGCTTGCAGGACGCTGAAAAATGTCCTGCAAGCCGCATCTTTGTAGCGATGTACGAGCGGTGTATTTACTGCTCCTAAAGCGCCCCTTCCCATTGAAAACAATGGGGCAGCGCTCCAAACCAGCCTGCAAAGTGCCGCTGCAGCGGCGCTTTGCGGTCGGTTTTAACCCTTTCTCGATCGCTAGCGGGGTAAAACTGCCCCGCTAGCGCCCGAAAAGCACAGCTAAAATGACAGTGAAGCACCGCTAAATATAGCGCCGCTTTACCGCCATCGCGCCCAAGCCTCAGCGTGAAAGTTGCCTAAAGGTGGAAAAAGTTCTGGAATGATTGACCTTTATCTCATTTTTTTACATCACAGAAACCTGACATTTTAACAGGGGTGTGAAAGAGTTTTTATATCCACCGTATCTTGTATGTGTTTATTGTTTTTTTTTTTATAATTTTTTTGTATTAATTAACTTGGCGGGGTAGTAACCCCCTCAATTTTTGAAGGTATAATACATAATGGGATTGATTTACTAAAATTGAAGCACTCCGAATCTGGTTTAGCTGTGCATGGTAACCAATCGGCTTCTAACATCAGCTTGTCCAAATAAGCTTTCACAAAAAAACCTGAACACTGATTGGTTTCTATGCAGAGCTGCACCAGATTTTGCATGCTCCAGTTTTAGTAAATCCCTCCCAATGTCTGTGTGTATTCCTTGGGGACACTAAAAGTCCACCTTTGTTTCAGTTGGCTTCATGATATCTAATAGGCCATGCATTCTATGCATGAAGGTAAAAAAAAAACACTTTGATCCAGCAATGTGCACAAGAGACTCGGCTGTCCCGGGACTCCCTCTCCTTACTGGCTAAGACAGCTGCGGGCTCCCATTGGCTCCCAGTGCTGTCAATCACAGCCAGTGAGGAGCGAGTGGGGGGTGGGGATTCAGAGACAATCTGTGGCTCTGTATCTTATGGACGCATAGAGCAGAGGCTTGGGAGCGAGCATGCAGCTATGCCCCCAGGGAAAGCAGCGTTCTCTAGGGGCACGGCTCGAGGGGGAGCAGCGCTGATGAGGGACCTGAAAAGAAGAGGCTCGGAGCTGCTCTGTGCAAAACCATTGCACAACCATTGCACAGAGCAGGTAAGTATGACATGTTTTTTATTTAAAAAAACAAGTTTCATTGGCCACTGAAATCCTGTGTGACTCTGGTGCTTGCAATGCTTGTTCCTGTTTGGGGGAGGACTCGTATGGCCCCTATGGTAGGTTCACGGTGATCTCCGACCAGAACATAGACAGGAAGGGATCACATGGCCCCTATGGTAGGTTCATAGTGATCTTTGAAAAGGACATAGACAGGAAGTGATCATTTGTCCCCTATGGTAGGTTCATAGTAATCTCCGACCAGGACATGGCCAGGAAGGTATCACATGGCCCCTATGGTAGGTTCATAGTGATCTCCGATCTGGACATAGACAGGAAAGGGATCACATGGCCCCTATGGTAGGTTCATAGTGATCTCCGACCAGGCCATGGCAAGGCAGGGATCACATGACCCCTATGGTAGGTTCATAGTAATCTAAGACCAGGACATAGCCAGGAAGGGATCACATGGCCTCTATGATAGGTTTATAGTGAATTATGAGCAGGACTTAGCCAGGCAGGGGTAATATGGACCCTATGGTATGTTCATAGTTATATCCGACCAGGCCATAGCAATGCAGGGATCACATGGACCCTATGGTAGGCTCATAGTAATCTCCGACCAGGACATGGCCAGGAAGGTATCACATGGCCCCTATGGTAGGTTCATGGTGATCTCTGACCAGGACATAGTCGGAAAGGTATCACATGACCCCTATGGTAGGTCCATACTAATCTCCGACCAGGACATAGCCAGGAAGGGTCCACTGTCCTATATATGTATCTCTATATACTATATCCACCGTATATACCCAGATCTAGCGGTGTGATGTGTGTACTCTCTGTATATACTATATATCCACTGTCCTATATATCTCTATATACTATATCCCCCAGATATAGAGGTGTGACATGTGTGCTATCTGTATATACTATATATCCACTGTCCTATATACCGCCTATATACAATATCCCCCATATATACCCATAGAGGTGTGACGTGTACTCTCTGTATATACTATATATCCACTGTCCTATATATCGCTATGTATATATCCACCGTATATACCCAGATATAGAGGTGTGTATAGGTGTAATATTTCTGATGGGGGGGGGGGGGTATGGGTGCAATATTCCTGATGGGGTGGGGTATGGGTGTAATATTCCTGATGGGGGGGTTGGGTGTAATATTCCTGATGGGGGGGTTGGGTGTAATATTCCTGATGGGGGGGTTTGGGTGTAATATTCCTAGATGGGGGGGGGGGGGTGGTTGCAATATTCCTGATGGGGTGGGGTATGGGTGTAATATTCCTGATGGGGTGGGGAATGGGTGTAATATTCCTGATGGGGGGGTTTGGGTGTAATATTCCCGATGGGGGCAGTATGGGTGTAATATTCCTGATGGGGGGGTATGGGTGTAATATTCCTGATGGGGGGGGGTATGGGTGTAATATTCCTGATGGGGGGGGGTATGGGTGTAATATTCCTGATGGGGGGGGTATGGGTGTAATATTCCTGCTGGTGGGGGTATGGGTGTAATATTCCTGTTGGGGGGGGGGAGTATGGGTGTAATATTCCTGTTCGGGGGGAGTGTAGGTTTAATATTCCTGCTGGGTGAGAGTGTGGGTGTAATATTCTTGCTGGGGGGAGTATCGGATGTAATATTCCTGCTGGAGAGGAGGGAGTTTGGGTGTAATATTCCTGCTGGGGGGATGTCTGTGCAGAAAGTTCTCATCGTATGATGGACAGGGCGAGGCTCTGTTCACACCTAGGTGTTTAGGATTCCCGAATAGCTGCAAAACGCGGCACACGCTTGCGAACCCTTTACTTTCACTATCGCCCCAATCAAGGCGAGTTTTTGCCGCAATTGTCACCTGCTTTTGGGAAACAGGCAACATGTCATGCGTTTTGTGGCAATTTGTGAATCGCAGTAATTCCACCCGCGAGCCGGAACGCCTTTGTGTCATCGCAGCCTAAGCGTCTTCTATCTGTTGCTGGGTTCACTTTCTATAGATTCTGGGAGAACATTTTCTTCCTCAAACATTCCACACATTTGTTTCATTCTTTATTCCACCGCTAATATATACTCCGCATTGACCTTGTATAGCGCTTTTCTCTCTGAGGACTCCAACTATTGGAGATGGCGTTGGCCGGGAATCGAACCCGGGTCAGCTGCTTGAAAGGCAGCTATGCTTACCACTGCACCACCAACGCAAGGTGTTTGTAGTGTGGGAGGAAACCGGAGTACCCGGAGGAAACCCACGCAAGCACAGGGAGAACATGCAAACTCCATGCAGATAGTGTCCTGGTCAGGATTTGAACCATGGACCCCAGTGCTGCAAGGCTAACTCCTAAGCCTCTGTGCTGCCCATATGCGGCCTCTGTTCGGAATGGGGGATGCACAGGTGTTCCACCCTCCCCTCATAGCCGCTCCAGCACACGCCTCAAAAACATACCAGCCTTAAACCTCTCCTTATAGGTGGTCCAACACACGCCTCAAAAACATACCGCCTCCAACATTCTCTCGTAGCCAGTCCAACACGCGCCTCAAAAGCCTACCAGCCTCCAAACTTCACAACCTAATCAATTACTTAATGTCGATCGTCAATAGATCGATCAAACATAATCACCTGTAAAAAAGTGTCTGAAATGTTGGTGGTAAACAGCCTGCTAGGCCCGGGGGGAACCAAACCAAGTCCTCCAAAGGCTACCTCATATCCAAAAGTCCAAAAGTTGTCAAGAGTGTAAATGTAGACTTTAAGGTTAATCAAAAATATCACATTCTAAAAGGAAAGGTATAACAAGGGGAGGGGGAGAGTGGGAGGAAAGGAGGTGGGGGGGGTAGGTTGAGGGTAAGGAAGGGGTGTGGGGGTTCCCCCCAACCCTCATACCCCTTCTTCCTCCAACCTTATTTGATTTTTTTGATTAACTTTAAAGCTTAATGTCTACATTTACATTCTTGGCAACTTTTGGATGAGTCAGATTTTGGAGGACTTGGTTCGGTTACCTCCCATGCTTAGCAGGCTGTTTACCACCAACATCTCAGGTACTTTTTTACAGGTGATTATGTTTGGGCGATGTATTGTCAAACCTTAAAGCTTCTGCAGAAAGGTAAATAGAGGGCTGATGGGAAGGCCGTGAGGTTACTGGAGTGGCAGCCGCTACCAGTGTAGGGACCTGTGTTGGTACAGCCATACCTGGACCCTAGGAGGGTTCCTCAGACTTTTGGTTGAGTCTTCTTCTAGGAACAGCCAATTGTCTTGTTTGTCCAGCTGCATTGATAGTTGGTGATTCAGAAGTTCCAAAAACAAAAATGGAGGGCTGATGGGAGGACCCTCCAGTAACTTGAGTGGCAGCCGCCACCAGTGTAGGGACCTGTGTTGGTACAGCCGTACCTGGTCCTTGGGAGGGTTCCTCAGATTTTTTGTTGAGTCTTCTTCTAGGAACAGCCAATTGTCTTGAGCTGATGAGAATCTTTCAAGAGAGCAATGACGTAGTGGACTCCTGTGATGATGGCTTGACTTGAAGATCTTCTTCGTCATGTTCATAAGAAAATCATCCTCTGATCCCTCCTCCTCATCTCCTAGTTGAACATTTTTTCCAACGTTTTGCCCATCTTCACTCCCAAAAAAGCTGCACCCCTTCCATTTAAGTGCAATCCATCACTGCTATAAAGACAGGAACCGAATGAAAAGTCAACCCAGTTCGCCATAAAGCCAAAACCCTCCTCTCTGCAATAGTTCCTCAGCCAGTTGTTAAGATCCATAAGCTCCTGCTGCCTCTCCGGTGTGGCTCGAGGTACAGGCAATATTTCTGAAAATACTGCCTTGGAGGTCCTTTTCTTCAATATAGCTCCTAATTCCCTGAAATCATTTTGTAGGGCGCTCCATCTTTCTCGAACTTTGTCATTGGTACCGATATATACCATGACAGCTGGGTCCACTCCAGCCCCATCCAACAATGTGTCCATGCAATCAACAATGTTCCGAACCCGAGCGCCCGGTAAACAACATACTGTTCGGCGATAAGGGTATTTGGGACAGATTGCCCTCTGTATCCTTCCAATAACTGAATCCCCTACGACTAGTATATGCCTATCCTTTCTTGTAACCTTGCCCCCATCTTCACTGGAGACGTTCAAATGGCATTTTGGTGGAGTATCAACGTGAACGTCACATTCTAGTGGGTTTTCCATGTGAATGTCGCACTCTGGTGGAGTCTCCTTGTGGAAGTCGCATTCTGGTGGAGTGGCCATGTCCAGGTCGCACTCTGGTGGAGTGGCCATGTCCAGGTCGCACTCTGGTGGAGTGGCCATGTCCAGGTCGCACTCTGGTGGAGTGGCCATGTCCAGGTCGCACTCTGGTGGAGTGGCCATGTCCAGGTCGCACTCTGGTGGAGTGGCCCAGTCTGGTAGAGTGGCCCAGTCCAGGTCACACTCTGGTGAAGTGGCCCAGTCCAGGACGCACTCTGGTGGTGTGGCCCAGTCCAGGTCGCACTCTGGTGGAGTGGTCATGTCTTGGTCGCACTCTGGTGGAGTGGCCCAGTCCAGGTCGCACTCTGGTGAAGTGGCCCAGTCCAGGACGCACTCTGGTGGAGTGGCCCAGTCCAGGTCGCACTCTGGTGGAGTGGCCGTGTCCAGGTCGCACTCTGGTGGAGTGGCCGTGTCCAGGTCGCACTCTGGTGGAGTGGCCGTGTCCAGGTCGCACTCTGGTGGAGTGGCCGTGTCCAGGTCGCACTCTGGTGGAGTGGCCGTGTCCAGGTCGCACTCTGGTGGAGTGGCCGTGTCAAGGTCGCACTCTGGTGGAGTGGCCGTGTCAAGGTCGCACTCTGGTGGAGTGGCCGTGTCCAGGTCGCACTCTGGTGGAGTGGCCGTGTCCAGGTCGCACTCTGGTGGAGTGGCCGTGTCCAGGTCGCACTCTGGTGGAGTGGCCGTGTCCAGGTCGCACTCTGGTGGAGTGGCCGTGTCCAGGTCGCACTCTGGTGGAGTGGCCCTGTCCTGGTCGCACTCTGGTGGAGTGGCCGTGTCTTGGTCGCACTCTGGTGGAGTGGCCGTGTCTTGGTCGCACTCTGGTGGAGTGGCCGTGTCTTGGTCGCACTCTGGTGGAGTGGCCGTGTCTTGGTCGCACTCTGGTGGAGTGGCCATGTACAGGTCGCACTCTGGTGGAGTGGCCATGTACAGGTCGCACTCTGGTGGAGTCCTAATTTGAACGTCACTTTTTGGTGGCATCTCAATGTGTTGGTCGACAGGCCTGCCATGTGAACCTTGTGTGTAGTCAATACCACGTACATCTGCAATAAAAAAAAAGAGAGGAATTAGATTTAGCACCTTCACCTACATTTTATATATTTTTTCTTTGTACAACATCAAATTATAGAGAGAAAAGTTCAAAACGCTTGTGCCAGAGACAATGAATAAACGCGACATGACAGGGACACAAGGATGACTAATGTTGGCCTTCGTATAAAATACTGGTTGCCTGCCACTCATCCTGACCCACTGGCTGGCAATAATCGCATGAAAAATCATATGGGCTTGTTGTACCCAGCCCCTAATTAGCCTGCCCATACATGGTTAGAATCTCAGCTGGTCCCTCCTGAACCAACCTAGATTCGAACTGTCTATCGCCGGCTTTAGGAGCACAGACACTTTTAATTACAGCACTTAGGTTAAAGGCATAGTGCATATTAAATTGTTCATGGATAATTAATTAGCGCAGTTTTATTTGTATTAGTTTTGTCTGTCTGTATGGCCTTGTTTACAAGTGTGATGAGGCCTATATAGCATGAACGTGGCCATTTTTGCAACATCTGTAATTTCCAGGTGCTGCATGCAGGCATCTAATATGTGTATATAATGTTGTCATGTTTACAGGTGGTGAGGAGGCAATACAACACCTTTTTATCACCTGTCAAATGCCCTCTGAAGAGCGACCTGAATGTGGATTGCTGTTCAGAGGGCACAACGTGTTTAAATGAGCCCTAAGGCAGTTCAGACAATCCATTATTTTTTTGTCAATTCAGCAGGGAATTTCATGTTTTCTTTTGGACACTGCTAAGTAATATTCTGGTTTCCAGCAAGTACAAAATCACGGGGAGACAGTGCTAATAAGAGATCTATAACCATCTATCTGCATGTGTGTGGACCTCCCAGTAGTGTGTACACGTGGATTGTTGGAAATGAAAACAAAAGATTGACACATATGACTACAGAGTTGCAATCAAAATTAAACCTTCAGAGACAGTGGGGAAGAGATCTCGGTCCCATATCGGATGATGATTGGGAGGCGGCATTGTCCGCACTGCCCATGTTCTCTTTATCTTCCACACAGAAATGAACCCAACTATTCATTTCACACAGGACTTATCATACCCCTGAGAAATTGTTTAAATGGCAGCGTAAAGATACCCCTCTTTGTCCTAGATGTAATATGGGGCCGGCTAATTTAATACATATGTTATGGAGATGTCCTAAACTCCATCAGTATTGGCAAGGGGTTATTTCTACTGGTAACTCTGTCTTTAAGTCAGAATTGATGGTAGAACCCGGGGTATGCCCTTTAAGTATGATAGATGAATCTAGGACCCCGGAAAACACCCATGTACCCCAATAGTTAGGACTCTTTTTCAGGCCTGTAAACGTATAGCGCAAAAATGGATGTCTCCACATCCTCCGACATTAGGGGAATGGAAAATGCAAATAAATGATACGGTACTTAGAGAAAAATAAATCTATCTACATAGGAACTGCTCAGAATAATGTGGTAAGGTGTGGGGGATGTGGGTGACTACCATGGGTTCAGCACTCACAACCATCAATTAGGTGGAGTGGCACAAGGGGTTTGAGGACAGATATAGTTGTGATGATGTATTGACCTTTTATTACGCTGGATATATATGAACCTCTAAATATAGCAGCGCAAAAACTTGAATGATGAAAGATAAAGATATTAGTAGGATAC